>CM038117.1:15404200-16072015 GCA_001642375.2 Mentha longifolia
TCCATTCGGGGCAACTTCTCGATCAACGTTGCAACCACGAACGCGTCCGGAGAGCCATCCCCTCAGCATGGACGTCATGTACAATGAGTTGAAACTTTGTACTTGCTCCATCATCGGTCGAGTATCGACCATCTTGTAGTCCAAGTATCGTGCTACCACGAACTTTTCGTACCCGCGTCATCGCTACGGTACTTCTTGTCTAACGCCTCCCAAATTCCTTTGGAGGTGTTGACACCGGAGTACACATTGTACAAGCTATCATCCAAGGCATTTTAGGATGAAATTCTTGCACAAGTAATCTCCATTTCGCCAATTGTCGTAGAAGGCTCGAACATGGAAGTTCGCCTCCTTCCGCACTTGGAACCGGTGGTTCATCTTCCGTTAGGAAGTTCGCCACCCCCAATGTTGTTAAATAAAACAACATCTTTTGTTGCCATCTTTTGAAGTCGGCTCCTCCGAACTTCGGTGGCTTCTCGGCGGGTGGCATCACCCTAGGTGCCGAGTTCACTCCCATAAGGGAGCCACTTGGGTTATGCCCGAAGGCACCATAGTCGAGCCCACGAATGGCGCTCCAACAGTTCCACTAAATGTGGAACCAACAGTCCCACCGAAGGTGGCACCAACAGAGCCGGTCGTACCGGAACCTCCGCTTGATAGGAATGGATTATTCCAAACCCATGAACTTTAAGGCCTAGCCGAGGCCGAGTGGAACCACCAGTGTTGGACATTGCCGAAAGTTAGTAGTGAAGGTCGGCAACGACATGGTCGAGGGAAAGCAGCAGTCGACGATATGGTGGATGGCATCGTCGAGGACACGATGGACGGAGTGGTGGAAGCCGAGGTGGTAGAAATCGGTGAAAGCAGCAATGCTCGTCATCTTCAGTTACGTCGGAAGGCAAGTAAATAGTTCGTCTTGCGATTGTTGGAAAATTGAGTACAAACTTACCGGGCGTATAAACGTAAATGAAGATTACAACGAACAAAAAAAATATATATAAAATAATAAAAGTCGAGTGGAGGAAAACCCTCTTTCCGCAAGATGAAATACGCCCCGGTAGTGCTCTCGGTAATAGCGTATCGTCCCCAAAGATAAAACGACTTTCGTCTCGTGAGTAGTAGCACCGCAAAACTCAAGAGCTCCGGCGAACTGGATATAGGTAAAACAAAGGAGAAAAATGCAGCAAGATGCGATTTTATGTCTTATGCTTATTTTTTTTCGTACTTCAAATGCCTACAATCCCCTCTATTTATAAGTTGCTCACTATGTAGGGGAATTTAATGCATTAAATGCATTAATCAGCCATAAAGGCTATTTGAGGGTAGTGGTGGAGATGAAAGGTGAAAGGGCTGACTGTTCATTTGAAGAGTCACTGACTGTTCAGTTGAAGAGTCACCTTCCAGAACCTTTTCCGGATGGGCTACACGAGCTGGGGCCGAGCTGAGCTAGGCGCTGAAGCCTAAGTGACGAAGCCGAAGTGACTAGGCCGAAGCCGAAGTGACTAGTCCGAGGCCGAAGTACCAAGGCCGAAGCCGAAGTACCGAGGACGAAGCCGAAGACCAAAGACCCGAGGTCGAGGCTGACGCCGAGGCCGACGCCGAGACCGAGGCCGACGCTGATGCCGAGGTCGAGGACCATGCCGAGGCCGACGCCGAGCCCGAAGACTAAAGCCGATGCCGAGCCGAGGTGCCTAGCCGAGGTGCCTAGGACGAAGTCGACCACACATCCACTTAGTCCACTTGATACTTAGCCCACATGTTTAAACACTTATAAACATCATACTTATACTTCTTTCAAGAAAGAAGTAACTCTCCACCAAACTTAGAATATTTATATCTCACTCACCGGAAATCGGTTTTGAGCATATAAATACACCTCGTTCATCTACTCCGCGAGTAGAACAATAATATAATATTTAATTTAATTAATAAATTAAATATTAATTATTATTTATTTGGTCAAAAGCCAAATTTTCCAACACGTACTCGCTTGTATCTGATTCTGGATTTGGAGAGCTAGTATATGCACCTGAATCTGAAGTTTTGGTCCTCTTCGAAGAGTGGATATTGCCATCTAACCTTTTAAATTTTGGTTCCTCCTTCAAAATTTTCCAAACCTCTTCATGCTTAAAGGGTCGTTTGTTGGAATGTACCTTGAATTCATCATGGGCGCGCTTCATGATATCCGCATTACTGAAGCCGCTAGGCCACGTTGCGGAACATCGTTGGTAACACGCTGAAAACAACAACGTGTCCACCCGTAGTTTATTCCAATGAGACCTCAACATGATATCAGTCCTCTTGGGAGTCTTACTAGGCTGATTATTATTGTAAGCCTCAGTAATTCTATCCCAATATAGTTCCTATTTTTGATCATTTCCAGCAATAGAATCAACACTTATATCAACCCAACAACTTGCGAGTAACTCACTCTCATTGCTAGTGTAGCCCGTCCTTTTCTTGGCGATGCGTCTTCTTTGTTGACAACTGGGTCAATGTGAGATTGATCATGTCGAGCCCTGGTATAGATAAGTTGGGAGACGGAAACCTCGGAGAAGGTTGGAATCCTGGAGCTTGTTGGAATCCTTAAGCTTGTGAAATCCTTGAGGGTATTGAAATCTTTGAGCTTGAGGAAAATATGGAAAGGGAAATTGATGTGAATTTGGGAACATTTGAGAATTTGGGTAAACTTGAGAATTGGAGAACTCTTGTGAATTGGGAAATTGATGCGAGTAGGAAATTCCTCTTGGAATTGGAATTTGTGGAGGGTTTGGAAATTGTGGGAGATTAGGAAATTGTTGAATACTTGGGAAGAGTATTGAGGATAATTTGGTTGAGAAGAGAATTGAGCCAAATTTCGTGGAATATTATTTCCCTCAAAGGAAGATAGATCATCACCTTGAGGATAATTTGGATCATTATTGAATGACATCTCTTTATCCATAGGAAGAAAATGAGGAAGGTTGATGATGAATAATGTAAATTGAGGGAGAAAGAAATGAATTTGGTAAAACGGCTATAATTTTAAAATCAAAACGGCTACTTCATGTTTGCTACGATCAAATTAAAGGAGTACATTTAAATAAAATAAAAAAACAACGAAATCTAACAGCTAATTCAATTCAATGAATTGAATGAAGTAAAATTAAAAACGAAAGAAGTAAAAATAAATAAATAAATAAATAAATAAAATAAAAAAATTAAAACAAAACCTGAAAGAAAAAAGGAAAAAGATAAGAAAAAGGGCCCACACATGCATAAAATCATCCTCACTTATACTCACGCGCGTGTAATGCACTCTACATACTATTGGATTGCAAGAGAGTGAACTCCACACGCCCACTCACTACAAATTTAAGAACTGATGTGCTTGCAGGAGAACATGGGTTCTTATTTTGGAGTTCCCCAATGGTAGTAATTTTTAAGTTGGGGTGCTTATTTTTGCCACATAGACAAGCACCCCACCATTGGACATGCCCTTACACATAAGTGAGACCCAAAAGATCATTTTATTCACCACTCATTATAAAAATTTAAAACCGTACAATAAAATTCTAGGCACACACTTCGTAGACGGAGGGAGTAATAGCAAAGAGAAAAAGTTAAAAAAAAAAAAAAAAAAAAACAATTTCATCGTACAACCATATTTAAGTTTTGTTGTTTTTATATAATACGGAGTAATTGTCATATCTTCAATTGATCAATATCTAGTAATTATCACATATTTAAAAAAAAATCAGGATAATTATCACATTTGATTGGATTGCATATGGTGACAGTCTCATCAATCTGGATTCACTGTGCGGCTGGATCTTCAATCCGAGTCGAGCCCAACCCTACCCCCCGAATCTACCGAATCCGACATAATGCATGCTTGTTTTAAAAAAATCAGTTAATGTGTCAATCGTTGTAAATAAAAGTATCAATTGTCCTAAACAAAATTGCCAATTTTTATGATGCTCAAAATCATCAATTTCATCATGTGGTCACATAAATATTTAGTCGTATGGTTATTTATAATGCATCTTATGAGGATGAGAGCAACTTTATTCTTCATGAGATAAAATATTCATTATTCTCCTATTTTTTAATGTCAATTACAGTAATGAATGTATCAATTGATATGAATAAAAGTGTCAATATCTGTGACAATTTAAATGTGTCAATGGAATTTTCTTAAAGATATCATGTAATAGCCGTAAAAATCCGTCCAGAAAAATTGATGCTATCAATTTTTATTAAATACTGTATATTTTTTAACTATATTTTATTTAAGAAAGCGGATTAGCGTGTATATTATTCTCGAGCTATATTAAGATATTATCAACGAAGTATTAGCTATGTTATATTTATCGAATAGCATGTTGATGCTACGGGATTATTATTCCGGAAGAGAGTTATAGCTTATTTATTTATTTTTCGGAACTAGTTGAATGATAGCACACGAGGTGTGAAGCTAAGATTTGAGATGGATGATAGCTATTCGGATATTAACTCCGACATGATGATAGTTGAGTTATATACTCGAAGAGGCATGGTGATATATGAGCTTGAGTTATTTATTTATTGTCAAGACTAGCTATTTAATTGTGTGCATGTTATTTGATGAATGTGATGATGATGACATGTATATTAATTACACATAGTGATGATATATCACTTATATTAATTATTGTGTAGAGATTCTACACTAGATATGTATCATCTACTATTAGTATTATTTAGAGACGAAATATGACACATAACATATACTAGAATGCCACATTAATAATTATAGATCATAGTATATATTAGCATACATTAAGCAACATAATTAGTGGGAGAAAATACAATAAAATACAAGTGTGTGTGTGTGCTTGTGTGAGTGCTGACAAGTGGCGGCCATAGAAGAGGGGAGAGTGTCACCCCTTCACCTTTAAATACACACACCCACACCACCCTCCTCATAACTTACCCACCCCAAGCTTAGTGAGAGAAAGAGAAACTTCCCTCTAGAAGTCGCAACCACCATCTCCATCCTCACCGGCCATCATCTCATCCACTTCCCGTCGCCACCGGCGACTCCACCCTTCACCGATCACTTTGAAAATTTGCACACTTTGACCTCTAGATTCATAATATGAAGAAAGATTCATGATCAAGAAGCTCTAGGTAGGACATGCAAGCTCGTGATTCTTGGCGTCAAGCATAAGTGTCAATCTTCTTCTTTCTAGAGGTATAATCTTCACTCTCTTGTTGTTCTAAGCCTAAATTAGAAACTAGATAATTAAGATTGAACTTGATAGATGATGATCCAGATTCATCTTCCAAGGTAGAAGTCAATACATGTCTCAAATTCTTTAGGATTTATGTTCTCCTTTGAATTAGAAGACCAATGATATATGAATTGATGAAATTCCCTTTGTTTCTCTTCGAATCGATTCACTCCAGCCTCTGTATGAACTCTTCCTTGTGATTGTCTTGATACTTTCATGTTTGATATGATGACATAAGAGTCGTAGCATGTTGTTCTTTATCAAAGATTTGAAAGAAAACATTTTCAACAAAATCTGGAAATTTTTGTAAACTTTCGAGATCAATTCTGGAAAATCTGCAATAGATATAAGCTTAGTTCTTTCACCATGTTAAAGTACATTGTCCCAGGTTTCCATAGCCGTATCACATGCTCAAAACCAAGTTCGTATGCAAATTCTGTGATGATTTGAAGTTAGCATGTCTAGAAATTCGTTTTTGGAAAAACAACCTCTGCAACAATTTTGATCTTCGATTTTGAAAGTCTTCCCATGTCTGAATTCATTCCGGTATAAAATAAAAGTTGTATTTTGTTGTCTCAACTTTCTATTGATATAAAATCCGTTCCAAATGGTTAAGTAATGAGATAGGGATTTCAATTTGAAGTTCATGTGCCGAATCTTTGAATTTCCTTGCACCCAGATTTTCATCACTAAATATCGTCCAGTATCTCATATTTCACTCTTCCTAAAATCACGAAATAAATATATGATATAGCTTTCTGTCTTAGATACTTATATCCATATTTTCATCTCAATCAAAATCCACTCGAGTGAGATATAAATTCCCAAAGTTAGGTTGCTTCAGCTTAAGTTCTCGGTTAAGTCCCAATAAAGAATAGCGTGTAGTTCATTTTCACTTCGATCCAGAATGTCTAACTAGTATCAATTGATAGATAATGTTCTTATCTTTCCATCCATATTTCATGATTTTGTCTTAAAAGTTCATACGCTCGAGCTATGAGTCATTTATTAAGCTAATGACATTCTTCCTTAATGTGTAATCAAGCTCCAAAGATTAATTCATTGTGAACCATGCACACGTTCTACCTCCATGAAACCTTTTGTATTCGAAGCTCTTATTTCTTAGCTAATTACTGAGGTTAAGACATCTGGAAATGATCAACATAGGAAGCCTCTATGAATTATCCCTTGAAGCTCAACCTTTCGGCCATTTGGCTAAGTCCTTAAAAATAAGTTCAACTTCTTGAGTTAATCTTAGATGATTAATTCCACTTCCTTACAACCTCCTATCATCCATTTAACCCCTTCAATCTGAAATATAAGATAGTGTCGGTCTCAGAAGCGAGTTTACGTGTGTAGAGGGGGAAGGTGAATACACGCGTTAGAGAAGTTTAGACTTTTCTAAAACTTTTACTTAAAAACTGTGAGTTTTGAAAAGAGAAGCGTTTCGCTTTTGAAGAACTGAGAGCTTTTCAGAAGCGAATCACTTTCAGAGAGTAAAATGCTTGCGAAATTTGGTGAACAATATTATACTTACTTTTTATAAAATCTTGCTTATCTTAAGAACAATGTTGGTTGTTTAGAGTGAGTGTGTGCCTTATGCAATAATCGAATGTGTGCCTTGTGCAATAATCAAAAGCTAGTAAATGTATAGAAATGAAAGCGATAAATACTTAGCTAGAAAGCAGTAAGGATATAGCGATTTATAGTGGTTCGGAGGTTACGCTCCTACATCCACTTGTTGCCTTCACTCAGCAACTCGAAATTCCTTTACTCGGAACTCGAACAACAACAACAATACATCCTGGTTTTACCCTTCCCAGTGAAGTGATTCAAACTCAACACAAGCTCAAATCCTTAAGATTATAGCGGGTTCTCAAGGGAGATAACAACAAATAAACAACCTAAACTCTACCTTCCACTTGTGTATGCAAACACAAGCTTCACGATCAAAGAAATAAACACAAACGTGCAACGCAAAAACAGACTTTGGTTAAGGTTTGGTTTTGAGAGTTCTAACTTAAGAGAATCCTTTTACAATGAAGATCACGTAAAAGGGTAAGGATTCTCCTCCTAGAAAACCTATAGGGATGAAGGGATTTAGGTGCTGTGGGCTTATAAACTTTTGGGGGTTTCTAAGGACTCAACTAGAGACTCTAGAACTTAAGAACTTTGAATGATGAATGCGAGCTCTGAAGTTCTTGCTATAAACTTGTGCGCGAGAGAATATTTTCGTAAGTCTTCTCGTTCAGTATGCACCCCTATTTATAGTGGGAGATCGCCAGCTACCCTTTAGAGAGGTTGGTGGCACGTGCTCTACACTCTCCTTCAGTCAAGCGACAATGCAGCTTTTTGCAGGTGGTTAGTGCTTTTCCGGCTTGTCTTCTTTCTGGAAGAGGAAACTCTAGATATCTGCAGATTTCTGACTTGGAATGTAGCGAAGATAGCAGTTGTGCACTGTTCCGGCGATATCCGTTATAGCAATCTTCCACGCGTCCTCTGACCTCCATGCCGCATTAATGATGTGTATGAACTAATGCAGAGTTTGAATTTTGAAATTCAAACTCCAGTTCACTTCGTCGCTTCTCGTGCTTTCTCACGAGTACTTCATCAGTGTTGGATACTGTTTGACTTTACGCTTATACTAATGTCGCTTTCACTGAGCAACTTTTGCATGAGTGCTTCTGTTCAAGTTGCTTTTAACTGCAGTCGCTTCTCACTTTGTAAAAGTGATCGCTTGTGACTTGTCGCTTTCAGCATACTTGAAAATGTAAAATCATCTTAGCTTTTCTTCATTTCGCTTTTCTTCGCTTCGCTTTTCTTCACTTCTCTTCCCTTTACTTTGCTTCGCTAGTTTCGCTTGGTTCGCTCCATTCGTGCTGTAACAAAATACACTAAAAAAAGTATAGCTCTCTAACAAGTGAGTTATTCTAATACATTGAAAGATTACATGAAGTGATGCTTGCATGCATCAAAAGTAATAGGGGAAAGATCTATGGGGTTTTGGAATCTAATCAAAACAAATTGTAACCCTTTAGAAACATAAAAGATTCATCTTCCCCTTAACAAATATTCTAACAGATAGTATAAGCATGAAGATAAGGTAAGAGAATAATAGTGAGATAAGAAGACATAAGGTTAATAAGATAAGATAAGTATTATTATCATACTTAGGTGTAATTATCTAAGTATAGCTATTATGTTAAGCAAGGGTTGATGATGTATGATTTATGTGTTATCAATACAAGAGGATTGATTTATGTGATGTATGATATATTATTTAAAGGTACAAGACTTGGAGATCAAGGAACAAAGCAAGGAAGCAAGAGTTCAACATATTACTTGTTTATCAACAAGTGAGCTCTTATTTTTATAAATCAAAAAGCATGAATCACATTTCATCAAATTTATGAAAGCATGTTTTATATTGCACGAGCATGATTTATTAAAAGACTTTAGACTTGCCAAGCTTTTATTGCATGTATGTGCATATCTGCAAGAAGCTTACGATATCAGCGCTTCTGAATCAAGATGTCAGACATGTGAGTCTACACTCAGGTAAAGGTGTCTGAGGGGATGGCCACTCCTTGGCACATTCTAAACTCTTACGCGCAAATTTGATATTTCATTATCATTATCAGTTGACTGCAGTCCATGATCATATTAGATGCATAAAGTAAGAAGCATGCATATGAATTCTTTTCAAAGATAAGCACGGGTTCTCTTCCTAAAACCCTTGTATCTTGATTTAAATGGACAAGTCTATTCTATAGCCATAATGGCAACTTTCTGTTTTGGCGATGAGCTCACTCGGTACATTTTTGTACTGACGCCCTGTATGTATTTTTAAATGTGCAGGTTAACTGGAAGCGAGAGGTGAAGGGAAGCAAGCCAAGGAGATTGGGATATTACGGTTGTAGCCCCATGTCGAGTGTCTCCATATACCCTTCTCAAGTATGTTTCCACTGAAGTCCTAATTCTCGAGAGTTATGATCAAAGCCGACCATAAATGGTCTAGTATCAAGTATTTCATTTCATAAGTTGTTTTGTAAAATAATTCTTAAGAGTCGATTTGTACAAGTATGAACTTAAAGTTTCTTCACTTCACATTTCATAACTAAGCCTATCACGTGTCGTTTTCCTTTGCAATTATTTTCCATAAATGATCCCCTTTGATGATATTTTTCTTTTCGCTAAATAACTTTTCACTAAAACATCATGGATTACTATTTTAGTGAATTAAACTCATTCGAGTCAAGTTAGTAAATAAGATTCCTTTAGAATACCACCGTAGTGCACCGGTCTCCAAGACACATTTTTACCTGCCTTGGGGGTTGGGGCGTTATAGATCAAAATATTTTAGTTTAGTTTTACGAGAAATGAATAAAATGGATCATGTCGAGTGTGTCCTCTGCCACTGCCAATGTGTTGGTTAATGGCAGCCCATCCAAAAAATTCAAGATGGAACATGGATTATGACAAGGTGATCCTCTGTCACTTTTCATTTTTCTTCTTGTGGTATCCAAAGCATCCCAACTTAATCTCTTCGAGGATGTGGAAGGGCAGGGACAAAGTCAGCATTTCCCATTTGCAGTACTCGAATGATACCATTTCTAAGGCAGCGCCAACCAAGATAATGCATGGGCCATGGGTGCATCTTGATTTTTTTTGAATTACTTTCAGATTTAAAAGTTAACTTTCATAAGTGCAACCTTATGGGAATTAATGTTGATCGTGGCAGACTTGAAGCAATAATGGCAGGTAAACTCGGATGCGCGGTGGGGAACTTTCCTTTCTCTTATCTGGGCAGCAAGGTGGGTGCGGGGGGGGGGGGGGTAAAGAGAACGTCTATTTGGACATATCTAGTGGAGAAAGTTGGATGTAAACTCAATAGATGGGCAAAGAAGAAGCTCTTTCTGGGGAGATTGACTTCCTAAAGATTGTGTTATCTTCGATCTCTATCTATCACCTCTCATATTTTCTTCTGCCAAGTAAGACAGTGAAAGATCTCAACGCAGTTTTCTTTGGGTCAGTGGAGCATATTCAAGGAGCATCGCTTGAATTTCTTGGGATAATATTTGTCAATGAAAAAAAAGATGGAGGCCTTGGGGTGATCATTCTAAAGGCGTTTAACAAAGCTTTATTTGCAAAAGGTGCAGATGATAAATTTATTATACAGGGGTCTGGAAAAGGGAGAGAGATAGATTATTCCCACAAGTCAAAAAGCGAGTTTTTCCAGTTGAGCTTAAAACAAAAATGGTAATGTACTGGATATGGGCGAGTGAGGAAAAAGTTTGTGTGGAAATAGGGGTGGAGAATAGAGTTGTTTGTTCGTAAAACTGACTCTTAAAATAGTTTTTTGTCATTGATTAATAAGTTTCCCACCAAGCAAAGACGTTGTTGAAGATGGAATGGATGCAAAGAGGGAAGCTACTTGACGAAACATGTTTATGACTCGCTGAAATTATTTGAAAACGGAGGCCCCGAGGCACTAGATGGATGTAGACTTCTCGTTGGTTTAAAAGAACTATGTTCCATAAAAAATAACTGTGACGGCATGGAGATTGAGAAGTGGTGATCGAAGTAGAAGGTGAGGCGAAGCGTGTGGTGTGTTGCATTGAGAAGGAGTCAACAGGGACCACAGATCATTTCTTCAGAGACTGCAATATGACGACCTTTTATGGTTTGAAATTTTTAAATGGTGTGACATTTCAGCAGTCCAAACCAGGTAAGAGACCATTTCAAAAGCAAAAGAGTACGACATGGAGAATACAGTAAAAAGCATGAAGTTGGTACATATAAAAAAAATAGATTTAAATTTGTGTTAATGTAATGAAATACCCACTTTTCATAAGGGATGTGCAAAATTACCCACTTCTATAATAATGTTGCAAAAATACCCATTTTATGAAATAAATGTCAAATATACAGTATATACCCTTCAATGTGGATAAATTAACTTGGGGTCTTGTGTTGAAAGTGATGCTTCTTACACACTTGTAATAATTTGGAATCATTTCAGTCATGTTTGGTCAAAAGATGATGCATTCTGAATTCATTCCGGCAGGCATGGATTGTAAAATAATACTTTCCTACTGTTCTCATCATCGCATGTGATTTTCCCACTGTTCGCATGTGAGAGATGCTCGAATTTCAGTTGAAAAATTAAATTACGATCGTGGTACTATAATTTACGCTCACATATGGTTTACAGAAATGTTATTACGAGGGGAATATTAGTTTTTGTACGAAATATGTATTTTCTAGTCGATCAATACAATTAATGCAAAAACTAAATAACCAACTCTTTCTCACTACTCAAAACTGAAGAAAAAAAAAACTGATGCCCATTACATCACACTTTTTTTTTTTTTTTTTTTTGTTATCAAAACTTGAAAGGCAAAATAGATATTCAATTGGAAAGTTAGTATTTTTGCTACAATATTATGATAGTGGGTATTTTTCACATCCTTTATGAAATGGATATTTTAGAAAATGTCCTTTTAAATTTTATAAGTTTTTTAAAGATCGTTGATCCTAAATAGTGAAAGTGTAAGTACTACAGTGGTGCTTGGTATGATGGAATAGGGGTTGGAATGGAATGATCATTCCTACCTCCATTTCATTCCCATGTTTGGTACGATTTTATGATCGGGAATCATCATTCCGATGGAATGCCTATTCATTTTCCCGTGAGAATAATCATTCCTTCCAAATCCATGGTATTAGCCCATTCCTACCACCTAAATTTTTATTATTTTTTCATTTGATCAATTTATTTATTTTATTTATGTACATTTATTTTTTTTTTCTAAATATTTTACATCTATTTAAATTCTATTTAAAAAAATTCTCTCAACTTTCTCATTAAGAAAAAACTACGAACAAAGTGAAATTTGAAGTCGAGTCGAGGAAACCCTCTTTCCGCAAGACGAATTACGCCCCGGCTAGTGCTCGCGGATTTGGCACTTCGTCCCCAAAGATAAAACGACTTCTCGTCTTCTTAGTAGCAGCACCACAAACTAAGAAGCTCCGGCGAACTGGAAATAAAAGGCGAAGGAATTGAGCTCAAAAACTGAATGATGTAGAAGAGATGATGCAAAATGCTTTGAGTTGTGTGTCCTAGAATGGCCTGCAGAGCCTTCTATTTATAGGCTGCTCATTCAGGAGGGACATCAATGCCATAAAGGCATTAACAGCCACTAAGGTAGTGGGTTAGTGGTGGAGTGGAAGAGGCTGACTGTTCAGCTGAAGAGACACCTTCCAGAGTCTTCTTCCGGATGGGCCACGAATTGGGCTGGACGGGTAGGCCTCATCTCATTAGAATTGGGCTTCCACATGGCCCAAAATACTATATATTTTGTGGTCCAAAAAATATAGTACACAAGACCCCAAGCCCAAGCCCAAGCCAAAGGCCCAAAGGACCAATTGCCAAGATCCAAGTCCACGGCCACGAAACCCGAGCCCGAGCCCGAGCCGGAGCCGTCCGTGCCGTCCGGCACGGACGGCGGGGCCGGATCGAGTGTGTGCTCACGCGAGAGCCCAACCACACACTTATCCACTTACTTGGCCCACTTGTTATTAAGCCCACATGTTTAAACACTTTTAAACAGCACACCACATTAATATTTAATCAATGTGGTATAACTTACACTTCATTAACTAATGAAATAACTCTCCACCAAACTTTGAACATTTATATCTCACTCACCGGAAATCGGTTTTGAGCCTATAAATATACCACGCTCATCTACTCCGCGAGTAGAACAATAATCTAATATTTAATTTATGTAATAAATTAAATATTTGTTATTATTTATTTGGTCAAAAACCAAATTTCCAACACTCTCTATCACATGATCTTCTGCAAACAATTCGTCGCATAATCTAATCCATGAGATAATGGACTTTTCACTTTCAACAATATTAATCAGATAGGTGAATGTAAGCAGTGAAATAAATAACATTATATACATCAAAACATAAATTTTCTTTACGTATACAAATCTGATAGACACTCATTTTTCGTACTTATTTATCAAGTTTGTATGTATGTTTTTATCTAAAGTCGTAAGTTTTAGTCATTGTTTTAC
The DNA here is from genome assembly GCA_001642375.2 of Mentha longifolia. Taxonomy (NCBI): domain Eukaryota; kingdom Viridiplantae; phylum Streptophyta; class Magnoliopsida; order Lamiales; family Lamiaceae; genus Mentha; species Mentha longifolia. The sequence goes on from CM038117.1 coordinate 15,417,546, forward strand.
TTGTTTTCTCATTTTTAGTCATATTTTACGTGTCTTTGTAGTTTTTATTATTTTGAGTAGGTTTTGGCATGAAACTAGCACTCGAGGCTTCAAATAAAAATAGAGGATCAAAGAAGATGAAGAATACAGTTGAGAGTTGAGCAAAAATAGCATTTGATGCACTTCTTTAGTGTTTTCATGTTTATTTATGGCTTAATTGGTTAATATTTCACGCACTGTTGGGGAGAAATATGACAAACGAACAAAACAAAACGGATTCTCTGAAAGGCGTGAAAACACTTTCAGATCGAATCAATTCGACGGTTCTATCGAATTATTCAATCGGATACAATTCAGAGTTTCAAACTTTAGTATGTGATGTTTTTGAGAATCCAGAACCAAAAGATAAAACGAGAAGATTGATCAGCCCGACCCCAGCCAGGGGCTCTGCCCCTTGGACCCCGCCAGGGGCTGCCGCCCCTTGGACCCCGTTATCGGGGGCGCTGCCCCCGAACCCCCGTCCTTTAGGGGCTTTGCCCCTAAAATCATAATAAATTTATATAAGTGTGCACTCCGCACCACCAAACTTATATGATGTATTATTATGACGATATTGATCAAACAAGTCAATCCAATTACACTAAAATATCCAACAATCCTCCCCTATTTTAGTGTAATCCTTGATTAACTAAAACAAGTCGTCTCAAATATTCAAATATTTGCATAAATGAAATATCGTGACGATTGAATTTCACCTTAGTACACTACACATTCCATATATTCGAATAACAGGGTATCTCTAAGGATTGAACCATGTGAATTCATATAGAATACACGAAGATAATGTACACAAAAGTTTACATACTTATATGTTCTATCTTGACATTATATTTTATTAGCCTGTGTCCTTATCCTTCATAAGCATGTCAAAGCCAAGTCCCAGCTTCTTGAAGCAGCTAAACCTCATGCTCATATAGGTAGCTCTTTTATTCTTGCACCTGCATACACTACAAAAAAACATGTCGATTTCCGACGGATTATCCGACGGCAAAAACATCCGTCGTCAGTTTCCGACGGATCACTGACGGAATCCCGACGTTAGTCTCCTCCGGCAAGAGACGACGGCGGTTACGACGGATCTCCGACGGAGTGATGCACGACGGATAAATATCCGTCGTCTTAATTTAATATTCCATATTTTATTTTATTTTATTTCTTCTCTAATTAACATTTCCAGCATATTTCCCCAAATTCACGAAGTAAAAGTCGCTGCAGTCTCCGGTACTCTCTATCTCTCTCTCTTCGCCGGCTCTCTCTCCCCGCCTGCTCTCGCTCCCCGCCGGATCTGAAGTTTTGTGCAAATTCCTTCTCCGCATTCTCGACATTAAACTTAGCCAATTCTCCACTTGCTATAAATACCGCTGCTGCATCCCTTCCCTCTTCAATTCACGCATACTACCATCAATTGTTCCTATTTTCTAACTCTCTGCAATAATGGCAACTGGAGTGGCCACCGGAGTGATTCGCCAGAGCGATGGATCAGCCAACAGCCTTGATATCGATGCTCTTGCTCATTTCGCCGTCGACGACCGCAGCAAGAAACATGTTTCTTTCATTTCTCTAGGTTTTCGCACATCTAGGGTTTTAGATTCGCAATTTGTTAGATCTGAAATTTGCTACCGGTGCAATCACTATCGGCAATCTTCTATCTTTTTCTGTTTCGCAGTTGAGCACATTTCTAGCGAGAATTTGTGATGGAGGGTTCCAAAATCCAAAGAAAGTTCACTATTATTTTTCAATGCTAGCGTTCATTGCCCTCTTTTCCAGTGGTAATTTTTCACCCTCTCTCTTTTGATTCCTTATTTTATAGTATTAATTTAAGAATTTGTGACTCGAGCTTGTAGCTTTGCTATAGTGATTTACCACATTCTCTGGAATCATCTATCAGCTTTGAACTTTATTCTTTAACTTATGAAATTTAAATGATAGTTTCATCAGAAACATAGTTCCAAGAATATAAGAAGTAGCGAAAGAAAAATAGTCATTTTTCTTCTGAAGTGTTGCTTCAAACACTAAGATTTTGCGTCAATGATCAATCATATCTTAAAAGCTAGATTGCATCTATGATAAATTGCTACATCTCACTTGCATTTGAATACAGTATATCATTATTTCATATGCTTGCTATAGGGAAAAATATCTTATGTCTAGGTAATGAAGAATATTGTTTGATTCAAGTATGGAGTATATTGCTCTGTGCATCTTGTTTGATTTAATGAATAGATCGAGGTTGGATTCAAATTTACCAAATATACACACTCACATAAGCAACTTTATATCAATATTCCAATTTAATAGGTAATGAGATTTAATATCAAATCAGTGTGATCATTTCTTGTGCATTTAATCATAACCTTTTATTCGGAATTCTGAAGCTAGATCAATAGATTTAGGATATTGGGAAAAATCTTGCCTCTTCTCACAACCAGTTTTAGGTCCTGCTATTCCATTTTTAGAATAATGTATACTAGAATGCAATGGGAAGCTAGCTTGGGTAATTAATATTCCAAGGTCTGCCTGCATCTCTTTCTTAGAAAATTCAAAATGAGCTATTTATGTTTTTTTTTTCCTCTGGGTTACTTACTCATCATGTATATAGCAATGAGGTATTATTTTGTGGTGCTTAAGGAGTGCGGGGTTAATGTTAGTTAAACTGTGATCCTCATGTCATCCTTATACATTCAAACATTGATCTTAAAACATTTCGTTTGATTACTCATTTTCAAAACAGAACATAATATTGGGATAAAATGTTCACCATTACTTTTTCTGTAAATTTGGGAAGGTGAGACATCGATGAAATATCATTAGGGCATGTTGACTTTGTATACATTAATTAATTTGATGCAGCACTAGGAATGAAAAGTCTAGGAGTTAGAATAAGTTTAGAGTTAGAGATGCATCTAACATGTTACATGATGTTAATTGAAGGCTAACAGAGAGCATGAGCAATAGGCCATTGACATAAGAATTGTGAGATTATTCTAATACTCTGTATTGTTTTTCTTTGTTTTGGGAATGAAATTCAAAAGCTCTTACATTGGTGGAGAGGAAAAAAGAGGGTTGCTTTGGCCACTACATATTCTGCTATTTAGATAGGTATACTTCTACTTGACATGATTAATTCTATAGATTTCAGGAAACTTCTATGCCATAATTATTAAATAGTTTTATTAGTCATTTTTTAGAAGAAGAATTTGATTAGTTAAATTAGGCTTATAATTGCTGCCATGGCAGCTATGTGACGTATACATATCTTTACTTGATTAATTTATGATGTATAATGAGTTGATGAAATGCTGAAAGCTCTTCTTCTTCTGGTTATTTTTCTGGGTTTGGTTCTTGTTATAATGAATATTTTTAATTTATGTCTAACTGCATTAGTGGATGCATTAATTGGTGATAAATTTCTTCTGCAACTACAACTACTATACCAAAATCATCAACACGGTCCTAATTGTGTCCTTTGATCATTTGCCTCCATCTCTTGTTATGAAATCTTCTTTTAATTATTAATTATTTGTGCTTGGATATTATGATCATGATTATGCATAGGTGCATAGCCTGACCTTTTTTCTGGCTATGAAGCTACTGGGTCAGATCGAGAACTATATTGAGGAGGAGAGCCTTGAGGATCGTGAGGTCAACCATAATGAGAAGAAAAGAATATTTGGAACAGGTGAACTCGCCAAGAGCATCGCTAGTGATCTCTCGACTAGCACGTTGCATTTTCACTCCCAAACAACTTGTGACGATCGCTTATCACAGATGCAACAACAACTAGAGGAGTGTGAGGCGTGTGAGAAGCTTGCTGAGCAGACACAGGAAGCACTACGGGCTCAGCAACGTCTATTTGAGTAGTTCACGAGTCAGTCCAGAGGTGATGCAGACCATCCACCTCCCTCTTGATGTCCATTCAGCTTGAATTTGCTATTTCTAGTACTGAACTTATGGGTATTTACTCATATTTAATGTAGACTTTTGATATGAACTGTGTGGATTAGTAAGAAGGAAACTATGTAATTCTGACTTTTGTTTAATTAAATTACCAGATATTATGAATATTGTTAGATATTATTATTTTTATTCATTTGTTGGTTGGATTGAAATATGGTGCAGAAATACGAAAAAACAGAAGCAACCTTACTGTTTTTACACATGTCCCGACGGATTCCCGACGGATAATTTTATTATTTAAATATTTAACATCCGACGGATCAACGACGGACATATAATGACGTAAATAATCCGTCGGAAATCCGTCGTGATATGCCGTCGGTAATCCGTCGTAATTGTTGCCGGAGCCGGCGACCGGCCGGCGCAACGTACGACGTCGGTACCGTCGGAATTCCGTTGTTAATCTTGCACGACGGACATGAAATCCGTCGTTACCGTTTTGCCGACGCTCATTTTAAAGACGGAAATAATCCGTCGGGATTCCGTCGTAATTGTGTATTTCCGACGGATTTTTCCGTCGTTATTTGGGAAAATTTTTGTAGTGATATGCAATTTGTCAAAAGAGCTATTAAGAATTTATACATTCAACCTCCTTAACTTGCAGGTCCGAACACATACCTTGGGATAATTCTTTAATGTGTTCCAATCTCTAGATATTAAGCCTTCCACATTGAATTCAGCACCTAGCGTCATACTAGATGGGAATTGGGTATCTTAATATCAAAGATTTCTAGTGGACTTTAAACCCATCCCTATAGCCGACTTGCGCACAAGATCTCTACTTAACCCTTTGGTTAAATGATCGGCTAGATTGTGTTGAGTTCTCACAAACTCCACAGATATCACACCATTCGTGATAAGTTCACGTATCATGCTATGTCTAACACCTAAGTGTCGAGACTTCCCATTGTACACTTGACTATACGCCTTAGCCAAGGTAGCTGCACTATCACATCTGATAGATATTGGTGACAACGGTTTAGGCCACAATGGAATTTCATAAATCAAATTTCTTAGCCATTCAGCCTCTTTACCAGCTGCTGCTAAAGCCACAAACTCAGATTCCATTGTTGAATTAGTGATGCAAGTTTGTTTCTTTGATGCCCAACATATAGCACCACCTTCAAGAAGAAATGTCCAACCACTTGTAGAAGAATGATCTTCTAAATTGGTAATCCAACTTGCATCAGAATAACCTTCAAGAACATAAGGAAATCTAGAATAAGTCAACCCATAATCCATAGTTCCTTTCAAGTATTTAAATACTCGATTAATTGCTTGCCAATGTATTAAGCTCGGATTGTGAGTATATCTACTCAGTTTTCCAACAGCAAAGGCTATATCAGGCCTGGTACTAATCATAGCATACATGAGAGAACCAATAGCCTTTGAATATTCAAGCTGATTCACATCAACTCCTTTATTAGGCACGAGTTTCGCACTAGGATCAAAAGGAGTTCCCGTTGAAGAACAATCTTTGAGATTAAACTTTTCCAATACCTTCTCAATATAATGTGATTGAGAAATAGAAATGCCATGTTCTCCACGTATGATCTTAATTCCAAGTATCACATCAGCCTCCCCCATGTCTTTCATTTCAAACTTAGATGACAAGAATTCCTTTGTTTTATCAACTTGATCTTGGTTAGTACCAAAGATCAACATGTCATCCACGTATAAGCAAATGATTACTCCTTTACCAGAAGTATCAAACTTGCTATATACACACTTGTCTGCTTGGTTAAGTACAAAACTATTAGACAACACAATATCATCAAACTTCTGATGCCATTGCTTAGGGGCTTGCTTTAGTCCATAAAGAGATTTTACCAACTTACAAACTTTATGTTCATTACCAGGCATGACAAAACCTTCGGGTTGTTTCATGTAAATCTCTTCATCCAATTCACCATTCAAGAAGGCTGTCTTAACATCCATTTGGTGAATTACAAGATTATGTATAGCTGCAAGTGCTAACAATAATCTAATGGTAGAAATCCTAGCCACAGGAGCATAGGTGTCAAAGAAATCAATACCTTCCTTTTGTCTAAAGCCTTGGATAACCAATCTAGCTTTATACTTGTCTATGCTTCCATCTACCTTCATCTTCCTTTTGAAGATCCATTTACTACCCAATGGTTTACACCCAAGTGGTAAATCAGTCAATTTCCAAGTATTGTTGTGCATTATAGAGTCAATCTCATCTTGGATTGCCTCTTTCCAGAATGCAGCATCCCTAGAAGCTATAGCTTCATTGTATGTCCTTGGATCACCATCAATATTGAAACAATATTGATACTGAAAGTTAATTTCAGTCCTTGATCCTTCCACCAAATACAGTTGGAAATCATCCCCAAATGTTTTAGTTTTCCGTGCTCTAATACTCCTCCTAGGCTCAAGAGGTGTATCAGTCGCTCGGTCACTCATACCAGAGTTACTAGAGCTTGCAACCATGTCTCCAGGTTTAGGTAAAGATGTGAATCTATTCTCATTGCCAAAATCAACATCCCTTGACTCAATAATAGAGTGCAAAGCTACATAGTCATTAGATTCTATGACATAGAACCTATAGCAAACTGAATTTTCAAGATAGCCAATGAATACACAATCTATACCTCTTTGGCCTATGGTTTTCATTTTATGGTCAGTTAGTCTCACCACAGCTCTACAGCCCCAAACTCTGAGATAACTCAGTTTTGGTGGTTTCTTATACCAAAGTTCATAAGGGGTTATCTTGTTCCTTTTATTAGGAACTCGATTCAGTAAATAACAGGCTGTCAACATAGCCTCACCCCAAAAACCTTCACTTAGACCAGAATAGCACAACATTGAATTAACCATTTCTTTCAATGTTCTATTCTTTCTTTCAGCTACACCATTTTGTTATGGTGTATATGGAACTGTGATCTGATGTACTATACCAGTAGATTGAAAATACACTGAATCATAGTACTTACCTCCCCTATCAGTGCGAAGAGTTTTAATCTTCACACCATGACGGAGCTCTACCTCCTCTTTATAGATTTTAAATTTATCAAGAGCTTCGTCTTTCGAATGGCACAAATAGACATAGCAATATCTAGTAGCATCATCAATAAAAGTAACGACATATTTTTTATTACCAAGTGACGGAGTAGAATGAATATCACATAAATCACTATGTACAAGTTCTAATAAAGAAGTATCTCTAACAACATGCTTAGTGAAAGGTTGTCTATTAATCTTAGTCAACATGCAAGTTTTACACTTTTCAGCATTCAACTCAAAAGAAGGTATCAAACTCATTTTCGACATATCTTTCAATCTCTTATAATGCACATGTCCTAGTCTAGCATGCCATAATTCTGCTTTGCCAAAAATATTACTAGAACTTGTAGAAGCCATACAAACAGAATTCTTCACAAAAGAAATATCCAAATTCAACTTAAACATACCATTCAGATAACCAAATCCTACAAAGGAACCATGTCTCGACAAGATATACTTGTCACTTTCAAACACTTGCTTATAACCACAATTATTTAACACAATACTAGACACCAAGTTTTTACGAATACCAGGTACATACAGAACATTACTTAAAGACAAAGAGTTTCCAGAGGTAAAAACTAGACTAACAGTTCCTAGTCCTTTGATTGGTTCGGTAACTACATTGCCCATCTTTAATAAAGATCCATCTTCAATTGGCTTGAAGTCCTTGAACCATTGAAGATCCTTGCATACATGACATGTTGCACCCGAATCAACCCATCAAGAGACATCATCATCCTGCACATAAAATGCTTCAGAGATTATGGAAACATAATTCTCAACAGAATGATCATAGGGTACCAAAAACGGACCTGATTGGTTTCCGGGATCCTTGGATCCACTTGAACCAGCCTCGTTTTTCCCTTTTCCTCCACCCTTTCCAGAATTGCAGTCCTTCTTGAAGTGCCCGGTTTTACCACACTTCCAACAAGTCAGCTTAGACTTCTTATTAGGAGCCTTACTCTTGTTCCCTTGAAACTTTCGTTTCCCTTTACCAGCCTTGGAGCCAGCCTTCGAGGATTCACCCTCTTCTACCATGTTCACAGAGGAACCAGCCACTGTTTTAGTATCACCAACAAAAACCTTTTCCATATCACGTATGGATTGTTCAATTTGGAAATGACTTCCAAGTTCAACCAAAGTCAGTTCCTCCTTCTTATGTTTCAAATTATTCTTAAAATCCTTCCAGGAGGGTGGCAACTTATCGATGATACTAGAAATATAAATGCATTCATCCATTTTCATATCATATTGGGCGAATTGTCCCAATATCCTAAGCAATTCATTATACTGCTCCATGACAGGCCTCGAATCTACCATTTTATAGTTTATAAAATTACCAACAAGAAACTTCTTGCTCGAGGCATCTTCTGCCATGTATTTGGCTTCGAGGGAATCCCATAATTCCTTTGCAGACTCTACGTTTTGATACACATCAAAGAGGGAATCAGACATACCATTCAAGATGTGGCCACGGCATATGTAATCATCGTTCTCCCACTTCAAGCGTCTCCTCGTTTGCTCCAGAGTTTCGTCTTCAACAGCCTCGGGCATGGGAGTACTCAGAACGTACACAACCGTGAGATTCGTCAACATGAAGTGCATCTTCTTCTGCCAGCGTCTGAAATCCTGCCCAACAAACTTGTCCAACTTCTCGAAATTCCTCGTCATGTCTTTCGCAGATTCCATGTTCGCCATCTTCAGAAAAATTGATTCAATCTTTGTTGGGGAGAAATATGACAAACGAACAAAACAAAACGGATTCTCTGAAAGGCGTGAAAACACTTTCAGATCGAATCAATTCAACGGTTCTATCAAATTATTCAATCAGATACAATTCAGAGTTTCGAACTTTAGTATGTGATGTTTTTGAGAATCCAGAACCAAAAGAAAAAACGAGAAGATTGATCAGCCCGACCCCAGCCAGGGGCTCTGCCCCTTGGACCCCGCTATCGGGGGCGCTGCCCCCGAACCCCCATCCTTTAGGGGCTTCGCCCCTAAAATCATAATAAATTTATATAAGTGTGCACTCCGCACCACCAAACTTATATGATGGATTATTATGACGATACTGATCAAACAAGTCAATCCAATTATACTAAAATATCCAACACGCACTGGTTAGTATTGGCTGATTTTGTAGGGAGGCGGGAGAAGATTTAGTAATGAGATCAATCTGATATCGAAGTTCGGTTTGATAAGAAGCCACAAGAAGAAAGGGATCTGAAACAAAGTTCAGAGGAACGAGAACAAGGCGAAACAAACAAGCTACACACACGTTAGCTAGCGGAAATGGTTGCTCTGCCACTGTTGGAGTATGGAATTTTCATAATCACCAAGGATAAAATGAAGAAGACTCCTTGGTGAGGGTAGTGGTTTTATGGTGTGAGCAACGACTAGGCGCGAACATCCCTTATAAATCAAGGATTTGATACGATCTTTGCTGAACAAGTTGATGTCGATGCAGATACGTAGCCCAAAATCGGAAGTCATAGAAATAAAAAAAGAACACAACAACAGATAAGATGGAATACTAACACTTCTAAATGGATCTAACAAGTACTGAAGGCAATAATAAACTCTCCTCAACCCAAAGAACATATCATTTAACGATGCTAGATTAATCCATAAAATCAATCAAACGTAAAAGCTAACAAAACAAAATAAAATAAAAGATAAGTAGAAAATTCCAACACCTTTTTGAGATCGAAATTCTCTAAATGATATATAGGTCATATTTAATTTCTCTATACCTTAAAGAGATAACTATCTCAGTAACGCGTTCCATGATAAATGATGGATATTTAATAACATCAAAATATGATATACAGTCCTTAAAATTTATCTATCATTTTTTGTATGTACAAATTCATGTCACTTTAGCTAGTCTAAAAAGATTAGTTCAATGATTGAGTTTATCCATATCTACAATTAGAAATGCTAGATGGGCCAGGCAACTAAACTTGAGCCGAAGTGGGCTTGAAGTTGTCATTTTGCAGGCCATTATTATTCCAATCAATTTGAGAAATAAATTGTATTGGACTTTGTTTGCATTTTAGTATTTTATCTTCTATTGCACCACCAGATATTCTTCACTTGTTAAAAATATTTTTTAAATCAATAATAATTAAAGAGGATTCATAAAGAAAAATGTTGGTTTAGGACATAGTTTTAACACGTGGTGAGCACCCGACTGTGCAATAGAAGATGCAATACCTAAATTAATCAGGAATTGTAATAGATGATCTGAACTATTTTTCGAGATTACATAAAAAAATATACTCTAAATTTTTCAAAAAATAAAAATGGCGGAACCAATTCTCCCCATAGATTACAACATATAGATCCGCCCATGCATTGGCTACATGCAATGACCTATATATCAACGTAGACCGGAAGGAAATGAACATAAAAACCTAGAAAAACAAAAGAAAACGGATTCAATCAATCAAACACCAATCTTTCTATTCCTAATATCCATGAAAGAGGCCCTTGTAATCTGTACAGTTAGATGAGGATTCTTGAGCGCAAACGCATCGAATCGAGCCGAGAAAACTATATCTTCCATATTCCTAACAATGAAGTTGAGAGCTGTTTCTTTTAGGTTTACGTTGGAGCAAGTGTCTGAAATTTCCAAGATATCAAGAGCGTTGGAGGAGTTCAAAGATCCAAGCATCTGATTCTCACAATACTTTTGGAGAAATGGGATTTCGTACTTGTCTGCAGCTATCGACAGAGAATAAATATGTTTTTCCATCTTCTCATTTGGAAGGGTTCCACTGTATAAAAACTCAAGTAGAGATTCTAATTCTTCGTGATTCAGCTCAGCGAGAGTTATCGTTTGATTTGCCGGAGCTTTGCATTCGTCCGAATCCAACACGTTTCGAAAAATTGCTGATCTTGCAGCCTGTGGATTGCAACATTTAAGTCACATGTTATTATTTATTTTTTCAGTATTTAATTTTAATTTTATTAGTTAAAAAATGAAAAAAAAAATGTTCAAAATATAATTATATGCCCTAATTTGAAATAATTTATCATTGTTAATCAGTATTTCACTAAATTATATTACATCGAAATTGAAAAAAAAAAATTTAAAAATAATTTTGGTATACGGTCAGCGCACTGAAATAGGAACAGGGCCGAATTAACCCTTAATATAATATTGGAAATTTTTAAGAAAAAAAACATGTCCTAAATGTAGAATAATCAATCATAATAATAATTAATAATTAACTAAAATTAATATATATATATATACATACATATCGTGTGTAAATAAAGTTGAAATTGAAGGAAAAGATTGTAAGAAAACACAAAGAGAATATAACCGGAACATAAGTAGAATATAAAAAATAGTACAGAGTGTGTGCGAGTATTGGCCTAACCGTAATGTGGTTCGTAGCTGAGACCGACCAAATGTCTCATATTCAAGTCCACGGTAGTGTTATGATGTTGATTTTATCGTTAAATTAAAAAAAATGGTATGGAAGGACATGCCACAAAGAACTCGAACTTAGAATCTTTAGTCTCAAATACTAACCCCTACTGCTAAGCCGACACACACACTCAACTACGATAATAAACATACCAATAAAGCTCTGTGAGCGGGTATAGAGGGCTCGCCGTTTCCGGGGCGGACTTGAATATCGGTATGGATTTGATCCTTCAACGCATTGGCAAATCCACATAAATAGTTTATCTTCTCATTTAGCTCCTCTTCCACATCCTTCATCTCCTTCACCCATTTTAGAGCATTTGCAAGTCCCTGCTCCCATCAATCAATTAATTAATTCCTCAAGGTTGGTTAATTAAGTTAAAAGTTTCAGATCAATGCATGCCAGGTCATAAATTGTCTGTACTTGTTTTGACGTACTCATTATACATACTCCACGTCATTATCATCGTAATAATGAAATGATAACGAAAAGGAAAATGTACATAAGTCGGCAAATAAATATATGATTTATGTACTAGTGATCTTTAGCTCAAACAGTTGAACTAACTAACTAGTTGAAGTAGTTTATCACTAATGATAATCAATAGAGAACAAAAGAGATAAGATTGAAATATATAGCTTCATCCAGTTTTTTATGTCGATCAACTCTCTCTTTATAAATAAATACTTTCTTCCCTCATTCTGTTTTTTTACGTTAAAATTCTGGCATAATTCAGATGATAATTATAATCTTTTTGCACTAAAAAAAAAAAAAAGAACTTCACAAATCTCGTTGCCATATTCAAAGAAAGTTTGAGACTAATTTTCTTAGTTGTAGGAGTATATCTTAAGCCATCATTTGGTAGCCAAAAAAAATTGAGAAAAGTCCAGATAAATAAAGATATCTTCCTTTTCTGGCTGCTTGATATGCCAAATAAGTTATCTCGATGGCCCGTAAAATAGGATTGTTCCGTGATAAAATTATTGTTTCTCTTTGATAAGTTATCCGACTTTCGCCCTTGGATAAATTATGTTGACTCAACCGTACTTCATCAAAATAACTTTTTATGATTTTTATCTTATCTAGCCTTTTCTTATAAAAACTACCAAAGAGGCCCTAAATTTCAGTAAGTTGTAGGTATAATTACAAACTTGGGTTTAATAAGCACAAACACCAAACAGAGCATCACAAACAAATTTCATCCAACAAGACAGTGAACATTGCAGCTAGAAAAAAAATTATAAAAAAAAAAAAAACACAAAAATAAAGAAAATAGAAGAAGAAAATCATACCTTATTGGAATTTGAAGCAGAAAGAAGATTATTATTTGTTGGTTTTTCATTTTCTTGTTTGTTGGTCAAAGTGATTATGCTTCTTGCTCCTTCGTAGCAAGCTCCGCATATTGTGTTTCTTGGAGGCCTCAAAATGTACGGCAAAGAACTGCAAATAGAACAGTCCATTTTCCTCTTTCCAGATTTTGAACACACCACAAGAAGAAGAGAAGAAGAAGATGATGATGATGATGAACTGAAGAAAAGAGAATAAAAAAGAAGAAAAACGAAAGAGGATTCTTTGTTTGTGTCAACTCATAACGTTCTGCATATTATGGATATATTGTTTCTTTAATTTTTGTTTTTATGAGTTTTATATTTAATTATTATATTATGTGGGGTTTTTTATGAATAGTGTTTGTTTGGACAGAGTTGGGAAGGAGCACTATAATTGCTTTAATTATGTCGTTGAGAATACTTTGATTATAATAAGTGTTATCTTAATATAGTTGCTAACTATATTTGATTCTTTTTGGTAGCTTATGAAATGACGCAAATACCCTTCAATTATGGTAGGATTCTTGGCTTTGATGATGATCTCTACCCTATATATCAATTAATTGCACATGTTTATCAAGGAACGATACGTCAATGGTAAAGGTTGTTTAATACCTAATCAGAAGATGATATAAGTTGAAGTCTATTTCAAATATATTATTTCATATACAAAATATATGTGAGAATATATAATAAGATGAGAGATAATGAATTTGGGGAAAGAGGAGAGGGCTGAGTGGTCATTTAACAGTTGAACATGTGGTTGGCTGTCCTTTGAGTAGGTTTGAAGAAGACACAATAATAAAAACGAGATGGATTTATATATATATTACTTATATATTGGGGAATAAAAGTTAGGAAGTGGAAAAAGACTTTCCAACGTTGCCCACAGCAAAAATGTGGTAAGCACGTCTTGGAAACTTCTCCAACTATTTCACGTACCCTAAATTGGCCGACTAATGTGCGTGTGTTGATTTTAATGGTAGAAGATTAATGTTTGTATTAAAAAAATTGGTCGACTAATAATTAGCAAATAATCTAAGAAATAATAAATAAGAGCACGTAGCTTTTCAGACGACTTTTAATATCACGAAATAAATTTAAGGACTATTTCCCGCGTTGAAAAATATATATGTTTATCTCTATTTCCGAACACCGAACTCAATCTCACGTCCCATATCTATATATATATATATATATATATATATATACTATATCCTATTGGTTCTTTGTTGGTTGGGCCCTTGACCAAGCAAAACTACAAAAACATCCTCTTAATTTAAGTAATCATTTCTCTCTTGAAGACTCAAGCCCAACTTTCAAGTTTCAGCTAATAGCTACATTAAAAAAAAAAAAAAAAAGATTACTATTTAAGTTCCATCTCTAATCCATTTTCTTTTCTACTAAGGCATTAATAAAGAATCCCTCCGATCCTATATGCTAAATTCTAGTTCGTGCATGAAATAATATGTTAACACTTCTAAATATAAACAAATGCATAGATATATATAAAATCATAAGTGGGGGTGTTACAATATCAAATTGATTGGTTGGTATTTTTCAATAGTGAACTCAGTTTGAATGTGCAAGGTCGCTGGTTGTTCATAGATTTTAACGCAAGAATAAGCTAACGAAGGATAACTCACTATATAAAAAAAAATAGGTCAATAGGAAATAATTTTTTTAGGTAATCATACTAATTTTAAATGTGAAACAAGCATTATTCATAGTAATATAAATATAGACATGTGAAGAACTTTTATAAATAAAATAGGTAAATAAAAGATAATCCCTCCATTTCGTCGAATAAGATCTTTAAAAATCCATTTAAAATCCCATCATCAAAAGCGTAGAAAAACGTGTCAGAATAGGCCTCATTGAAATGAGACCTATTCGACGAAATGGAGGGAGTATTAGAAGTTATGAACAATGGACATAGGAAAATATGAAGTTATAATTATATATATAGATCATATAAAAAATCCACATTGCATAACGTAAACACGTATTTTGGGGTAATTTCAATAGCATTTTTGTGTCGAGTTTGTGTCATTTGTGTGTGATTATGTTGGTGATTCGAGTGTTTCTCGTAATTTGTCGGAATTGTGTATTTTTCTCGTTTTCTCGGATTTCCCTTTAATTGTTGTAGGTTTGGAAGCTTGAATGATTAAAAGCATGTTGAGATGAGAAGTGGAAAAAGTCAGGAAACGAAAGAAAGCGAGTCGAGTATGAAACGGGATGAGGAACTTTTGGAAATGGCGGTCAAAGTCGTTGACTGCCGAAAATAGTTGGAATTCTTCAAGAAAACAGCGACCGCCGTTTCTATCTTTGGAGCGCCGTCGAAGTCGCGCATGGAAACAGAATTCTTGAGAGGAGATATGGTGAGCGCCGAATTGCATGGGATGAGTCGCCAATAATTGCTTAGGAATTAGAAGAAAATGGCGCCTAAGTCAATGCCTCATGCCATGTTTAATTTGAGAAATTGCAAACACGTTTTTTATAGTATTATTTTTGGAGAAGTTTAGTGTCTTTGAGGGATTAGACTATAAATAGAACCCTTAGCTTATTTTGGGGAGAATTTCTCCCCATAATTCATCTTAGAACCGAGTTTGCTTGTTGATGAAGATTTAGCTTGGATATAGAAGAATTGTTCCACTATTTTTACTCAATTTTCATTCTAGTTTATTTATTTAATATTTTTCCTTTATTTCTATGGTTGTTTTGCTTTAATTATGTCTAGCTAAGTTTCTTTTGGTTCCAATTATATGAATACATGATTTAGATTAATGAGTGTTTGGTATTTGTTGATGATTTAGCCTTCTAATTCATGGGTCTTGTAATTTGGGTCTTGATTTACATTGCATGGTTAATTGGTCATTATGTTTGCATACAAGGTGTTTGGTTAAATGCTTAGTAGTCTTTAGTTCATAACACTTGGCATCAAATTCACACCATATTAGTAATTCTTGCTAGTAGGAGGTTCTAGATATTGTTTGATCTCTTTGGAGTTAGCATTGCACCGTGAGTCATAGTAGGAGATAGGTGTTTTGTTAATCAACTATCATTAGCACTTTGAGAAAAGGGTTGATGATTACTTATATAAAATTCCCCCTTGGATTAGATTAAATTTAATTGATCAAAACAAGTACATAAGCCTATTGTCATAGACGGTGGAGGATTGAAGGAACATGGTGGAGTAAGAAGGAAGAAGATAAAGGATCGGAAGTCGAGATTGGGAGCAGAGAAGGTAGATTCGTGTGAGAAAGAAGAAGTTGGACTTGGGCTAGTCAAGTTTGCTGATTTGGGCCAAGATTTAGTTGTTGGGCCGGTGTTAATTTAAACACGTTTTTATGTTCTATTGAAGCATTTTAGCACTTAAGGTTTTCTTCTTTTCCAAGTTAGCGTTTTTGGATGTAGTTAAAAGGAGTTTTGTGGGTAAAGAAAAACATAAGGGAATTACAGTATCTTTTCTCTCTCTCTCTCTCTCGTTTTCTATCTCTTTCTCCCTGCATCTGCTTCTCTCTAATTCTCTGTTCTTCTTCTCCAAAATCCTACACCAAATCTGGAAATGAGTAGTGGGTCCATTACACCTATATGTCTAGTGATTGTTGAAGTATAGTTGGACCTACTTTCTATTATTGAATTATTTCATATTTGATCATTGCTTGCTAGTTGAGTTTTATATATTTGAAGTTTTATTTAGTTATTTTGATTTGTTTGTTTAATCATAGAAAAATAAAAAACAACTCATTTGAATATGTCGCTTGGATATAGTGTTGAGGTGTTTATGCTTCACTACTCAAAATACTTTCGGATAACAATCCTTCTGGTTCGACTCGAAATATACACATTTCGATATTATTGCATTGTTATGAAAAGTGGTGATCACATAAGAAATAGTAGAAAACAATCTTATCCAAATTTTCAACGTGCATACTGTGTCAAAGAGATACTACTTCCATCCCACTATAATAGTCCCAAGTTGACTTGGCACAAGAACCAAAGAAGAATGAGATATGTGGCTATAATCAATTTTAGAGAGAGTTAATTATAGCCAAATATTTTTTATCATTTTGGGAAATGAAACTAATAAATGGGACGGACAAAAATGAAAAATAGAACTAATACAATATTTATCATTTTCAAGTCATCTGAAGACTCGGACAATATCAAAAGAAGCCGAAACCATACGAAATAAGCAATCAACAATCCACAATAAATAATTCAACATACAATTATACAAAGGTGTTTGAACAAGGAGTGATCATGGATCCTAACATGAGCACAATCAAAATGAAGAAAGAGAAAATAACTTATGATAATATGAAGATGTGATCCAATATTAGAAGAATCATGTATAGAAATTTCAATATTATGCCACAAATAGAAGACATGTTGACAAAAGGATATACATGTACATGTAAGTATGAAAGGGTATAAATAAAATATATATGAATAAGTGAGTTATTAGACGAGTTTGAGAAAAAATATGATGAAAAAGATTGATATTCCATCAAGTTGTCAGACAAATGCATTGAATGTTTTGCAGGCTTTTTTGCATGCGCATGTTAAATAAATATGGTTTTTGACCAAGTTAAATTTTAGTGAGGACCCAAAGCTTCAATTAAGATAATAATTTAAACCACCACTTAAGACAAAAGGCCTAACCAAGTACATCAAGTGAAAATAAGACCCCATGAATCTAATAATTTAAAAGAATAAATTTTGGGTCAAGGGAAATAAATCAAACTCAGTTATCTCTCTTTCTCTTCTTCGCCGATTACATTTTCGAAACCCAACCCCAAAATTGAAAATCGATTTCACTCCTCTTCTTCGTGCCGGCGCTGCTACCGCGTTGCCTGCATGCGCGACTCTCTCTATCGCCCCAGTCGTCGTCGGCAGCAGTAACAAAGTCAGGGGCGCTGCCCTGATCTTCTCTCCGACTCCCTCTCCCTCTCTCTGAACTCTCGTTCAACCACAGCAAGGGTTGCTCACTTGCTCAATTTCTTTCCTAATTTGTTTTCCAGAATGTGTAAAATATTCCTGCGATCTATTGTTTTTGAGATTTTTTTAGCTCCTAAGGCATTGGATTTGACGGCTCTAATTAGTTGTGGTCCTTAGATTTGGTTTCTAAATTCGCTGATCCTGATTCTTAAGTTCTGCAGTATTCTTGCTTGGTTTTTTTCGTTATAAATCCGTTAGTTCTTGATCCGAGTTCTTCAATCTTTTTATGCAACCCCTCAATTTCTAACTTTAATATAGCCAGCGCAACTCACTTTTGCTAAAGCCACTTAGTGATAATATTTGCTAGTTGATTTTTAGCGAGTTTTCATATATTTCTTCAATTCTTGACTGATTAGATGTGTATTGTTGACAGCAGGATCAACAGGGGCATTATCTATTAGTCTTCGCGAGGTGATTATTTTTCAGGTATGTTTAAATCTTTTCTCTCGTTTTTTCCTTTTTCGTTTGAATGCACTTCTTGATCATTTTGATCTTCTCTTGATGTTTGGTTTTATGATTGATGGTGGTTTTTTTATATTGAAAGCGTCTATGAGAATCAACGAATTTATAAATGATGACATCTATAGTTGCTTCTGATAACTGCATATCTGATGACCAGTCCTCATGAAGTACTCTGGTTTAATCTCTTCTATTGATCAATCACCTTTATCATATCGCCCCTATGATCCATCATATAATCAATTCTATATTTATTAATACTGAAAAAATTGAATGCCCCCTTACAAAACTACTTGTCAAATACAAAGCTCTGTTTATCTTTGTGTCTGCACTCTTATTCACCAAGGGTATGTCCTATATAAAATATTGATGATCTGGAATTATGTTTTTCGGTCATTATGAAAAACACCAATGTGTATGGGTGAGGAAATAGGTTACATAGATTATATTTCTTTTTATGGAGGAAATAGATTTAATCACTGTGTCAGAGAATTTTCACTGTTAATTCATCTGTGTCGGCACTTGTTCATTGGTCAACCAATCTCCACGGCGCCGCTGTGTCGGAGGGGAAATGTGGATGGGAAAGAAACGAGTTATTCAAATGGACATCCAAGCTATCTATTGTTTACATTCACTTTTCAATAGATTTCGTGATTTGCCAACTATACAATCTAATTTACGACAAGCGATGATGAAGGCATACATACCATGAATTCTCTAGTCATAAGAATGGCGGTCTATTGATTCAGCGCATGTGTAGAAAAGTAGATTCGTATGGACGGTATGGTTGAAATATCTATGGTTAGAATTTTGTGTCATAGAATGTCATGTGGGAGTTATTTTCGTTTTTCCTTCATCCAAGAGCATAATACATCAAGCAAAGCAGTTATATCTTTGCTCTTGTCGACAGAAATATTTGATTTGACGTTTCTTAAAATGGCTTCTGGAGAACAAGACGAACTCGCCGCATCTCTAAATGATCTTTTCACCAATGTCTCCAACATGATCAAAGGCGAACTCCAGGTAAATGGAACTCTAAGACATTACATTTGCCAGATTTGAATGAACTAATGCTGATGAGGCCATGCAAACACTCTAGTGAAAATTATCTTAATCCATGTATCCTCTAAAATATCTCATACAATCATTAAAATTACTATAGTGCCCGTACTTTCAGTTTTGTATTCTAATTAGATTTCTAAAAGTCTAGGTTGGATTTAGGCGGGTTTGGCAAATTTAGTAATTCTAGATATAATTATATTACATATTTCAAAAATTATCAATATTTTGTTGAAATTTATAGATTTCATATTTAAAAGCTATGAAAACGTGTTGTCTCGGCTATTAAATTTATGTGATAACCAGGTTATGGCCCAACAGAATTTGATGTAGCGCCAGAATCTAGAAAACGTGATAAGAACAATAGTCAAATTGTCATTTAAATCATTTAAACTTATTTTTGAAAAAAAAAATGATCAGAACAATGTCAGTTTTGACTAAAGTTTGTTACTGTTTCTCTAATTTTAGTGTCATATTAGGTTCGATTTGGCCAGAATTCGATCTCAAGGGAAATTTGGAAAAAGTTGATAGTTTTTGGCTTTAGAATATAAGTTCATAGTTTATGGGAAAACAGAAATTTGTAAATGTTATAGGTTTGTATCAAATTACCTATTTTAGATGGCAAGCTGATAGTTTGGATTATATTGTAATTTAATTAAGTACTAACAAATTTTAGGTGTTCTAGGCACTTGATACTTGAATGGTGACACTCTGCAGTCGACCTTGACAATGAACTTTGGATGATGGATGTTTCTTGTTGGTTTTCAACTTTATTCTTCGCATAACTCATTTCACAATACGCCTCAAGTAGAAATGAACATGAATAATAGAGATTACTTGAGTACTATGCAATATCTGCCTTTGTTTATTATCTTTGGCGATGATTGATGTGAAAATACTGTCATTTTTCTAGTGATAAGTTTGGGGAAAGAGTACTTATTATTGATGGTTCTTTTTTTTTGTTTGAATAACTGCATGGTTCGTTTTCTTGTTCGTTTGTGTACAAAATTCTATTTTTCCTCTCGTGGCTGAGTAATGGTGATGATAGGGAACAAATAATGTGCTGGAGCTTTTGGAGAAAATGAATGTGAGAGTGGGAGAAGAATACAAAGGCTTTGGCGATGTGGCCTCAGGATTAAGAGTTTTTGTGGAGCAACTGAAGTCGAAAAGCAGCACGTTTGACGACTGTGTTCAGAAGCTTGATGCCATAGAGGAACAAGTGACACAGTTCGAAGCTGTGATATCTATGCTTGACAAATATGTTTCCTTGTTGGAATCGAAGATGCATTCTGTTAACCAAATTCCTCCTGTATCAAAATAAGTCGGCTAATTTTTTATTTTTTTTGGATGTTGTGGGAACCCGCTGATTGACACCCAGACTATAATACATAGGGTTTCTCCAACGATACTGACAATGGTTAGAGAAAGCTAGAGCTGGTATATAAATTGAATGAGCTTATGTCTTTTCTTTGTTTATGTTTTTTCTGGAGTGGTGAGCTTATGTCTTTTCTTTTTTATCCATAGGCTTTTATATACATCTGCAATGTATTCACACATAAATTGAATGCCTTTTTATAAATAAATATTCCCTCTGTCCTAGTTCACTAGTAAGTCATGTTTCTTTCGGTACCGATTTTTAGAAGAGTATGTTTAGTTACAAGAATGAAGGGGTCCAGTAGGTATACTAGACTAGCGAACTAGGACGGAGGGAGTAAGAGTTTACTCTATATTTTATGTTTGTAAATAAACATTTTTAAGACTTTTCAAAATTTTGTCTTTTCTTTTTTATCCTAGGCTTTTATATACATCAACAATGTATTCACGCATAAATTGAATGCCTTTTTATAAATAAATATTCCCTCTGTCCTAGTTCACTAGTAAGTCATGTTTCTTTCGGTACCGATTTTTAGAAGAGTATGTTTAGTTACATGAATGAAGGGGTCCAGTAGTTACAGGAATGAAGGTATACTCGACTAGCGAACTAGGACGGAGGGAGTAAGAGTTTACTCTATATTTTATGTTTGTAAATAAGCATTTTTAGACTTTTCAAAATTTTATGTATGATTAGTAAGAGAAATAAAGAATAACCAATATGGAACTTCCTTCGTCCACAATTTATAAACACTCTTTCCTTATTCAGATGATCACTATCTTTGAAACCTTTCCTTTTTAAGTAGTTGACCACACATAAAAAGTTTTAATTTTACACTATAAATGGGGTATCATTGACATCCACTTATCACAAAATATTAAAATCCGTGCCCAAAATTTTGAATGTATAGATGGTGGACATAGATAGTATATTTTAAAGAGCACGCTCAGTTTATTTGGTATTAACGTATTATTGATCTTTAAAAATTTACAAGATTTGTAAATAAACGACTACCACATGTATGGACACGGATACAAACATAATATATATATATATATATTATAATTAAAAAATATAAACAAATATTATCAGGTTATACGAACTCAACCCGTATCCGATAACATAACGATAATTTCATGTCCTTATTATGTTTACACGATAACGACACAAATACAATCTATTAATTTTGTGCATATTAATGACCATAAGGAGATAAAAATATGTGAAACTTTATTAAAGAAAATCCAAATTTCAATTACTATTTCTTTTTAGGAACAAATTTTGATTACTAAATTGTCGTTGGAAAAATTCTTGAGTCGGGGCCGGTTCTTATTCAAATGGGTCATATGCAATTTGGGCCCGCATAGCTGTGGTATTACAAGGTTTTAGAAGGGTTTAGAGTCGGCTCTCTGCTACCATATTCATCAGTCTACTCAAAATTTATGATTCTTCCCATTTAGTAATAGCTCTTCTTCCTCCTCTAACAACTGATCAATCTCAATCTCTTCCTCTACTGCTTCTCCATCTTTGCCAAAGCTTCTGTTTCCCGTTCCGCTGTTATCTCTTTTGTCTACATTTCACCTCTCGTTTTCTGGTCGCAAATTGATGTACAGCAGCAAAACCCCAATTTCTATCGGCTTCAACACAGACAATTCAAGAATCGCATTGCTGAATCCAGTATTCAGCGTCGACGCTCACAGGAATTCCACGGATATGTGGAGGCATATCGGAAAACAGATCACCTCAAGAGGGCCGCCGCTTAAGCACTGCCGCAATTCGTCTCTTTCCGCCGCCCGCAGCTTTCTGGGGTTCGGCCAAGATTCAGCTTTTTCTGAAAAAAAATCTGAGCCCAGACACCTCTTCGAGCTTAATTCCCACTCCTCCGATGGTTTTCCGGTGGTGGGATTTCAGAGAAACGGTGATGTCGACGGCCCGGATAAATATCTGTCGTTTGGTAGGAGAAGTCGAGCGATTTCATATGGGTTTTGCTGTAGAAGCTATGCTACTGCAGCGGAGGCGGTGGAGATGGAAGAGGCGGCGGCGCACACGGAAAGAGGAGAGGAGGAGAGAGCGTGCGATGGAGTTAAGGAGGATAATAGTGCTGACGTGTCCATCTCCGATGAGGTTCACGAGTTGCTGGATGTGATGAGGAAAGAGAAGACGAGAGCGTACGCAAAGAAGTGGAGAAACCAGAGAAATACTAAGATGGTGAATAAAATAGGGAATGAGAAGTACTACGCTCTAAGGAATAGGCAAGCCAAGATCGAAACCGAGGCGTGGCAGGAGGCGGCGAAAGAGTACATGGAGCTTTTGAATGATATGTGCGAGAAGAATTTGGCTCCGAATTTGCCTTATATGAAGACTCTATTTTTGGGATGGTTTGAGCCACTTAGGAATAAGATTGCTGAAGAGCAAGAGCTGATTAGAGAAGGGAAGAGTAAGAATGGCTATGGAAAATACTTCGTTCTCTTGCCTGCAGAAATGATGGCAGTTATTGCAATGCATAAGCTAATGGGGTTGCTTATGAGTGGAGGGGAGCATGGATGTGCAAGAGTCGTGCAGGCGTCTTGCACTATTGGCGATGCAATCGAACAAGAGGTTGGTTTCACCTTTTTAATGTTACATTCTGACTATTTGATTACTATTTACTTAAGAAAGATATTGGACTTAGAATGCTGTCTTCAATCGATGGAATGCTGGTTCATGGCTTTTTTCCCTCGGGTTAATTGTAGCTTATGGCATAACCTTTTAAAAAAACTTGATCCTTCTAGAAAGTTGTGAAAATGTGGCATGGGGCAAAATTCAAAGCTCGGAAATATGGCTTTGATACTTGCTGACACCTCATAGTAGCTCTGAACTTTAACAAGTAAATGTTGCAGATCAGTTGTCGTTTCATGGGGGTTGCATTGTTCTTGATGACTAAATGTGCCTTATGAACTTGCATTTATTAAAAGAAAGAGATAGACAGAAAACTGAGAGAAGCTGCCCGTGCTTGGAAAAAAATTGCTAGAGCAACCACTCAACCAGACCATAAAAATACTGACAAAGATTAGAACATGATTTGTCTGCTCCTTGTACGTTGCAAAGATAATAATTTTTTGATTTAAATGATAATGTGCACTTGCTTGTTGAAGAGAAATTGCAGGAAAATTTGAGGCTTCTATTGCTTCATTTCTAAAATAGAATATTGGGTGTGATTGATTTTCTAGCATTTAAAACTGTATTTGTGTTTTTTAGATCATACTTAGCTTTATTTTCTAGTTAGATTGACTGCTCCTACTCTTGCACAGTTGCACTGATTATTAATAGCTCTCCGAAGTATTGTTAGCAAACCTATCCTGCACTTTATGCCCTGTGAATGCGATAATCATTTTTAGTCAAATTTAGAATCTATTCCAAGAACCACATTAATGCACATGTATACCTTATGTATTTCCTAGGTGACACCAATTTCATCTAGTCTCTGATTTTTCACTCAGGGTAATGCACAATAGAACTGACTCTTAACAATTTCATGATAAATAAGGTGAGGATAAACTATTTCCTCAATAAAGGAAAGCAAAAGAAGGCTGACAAAGCTGCAAAAAGGGCAGGAGATGGATCTGATGCAAATACACCAGAACAAGAAATGCTGCAGGATAAAGTCACGTCCTTGATCAAAAAGAAAAATCTCCGAGCTGTGAGGCAAATAGTGAATAGACAAATCGAGTCTCAACCATGGGCCAAGGATGCTAGAGCAAAGGTCTGAAATAGTTTTGTTGCAATTGCATCAATGTTGTAGTTCTTGAAATCTCTATACTTTATAATTTCAGGTTGGAAGCCGTCTCATTGAATTGATTCTACAGACTGCCTATTTACAACCCCCAGCTAATCAGTTAGCAGAGGGCCCACCTGATATTCGACCTGCATTTGTACATACTGTTAGAACTGTATCAAAAGAAAATAACTATAGCAGAAGATACGGTGTTATTGAATGTGATCCCCAGATTCGTAAAGGCCTTGAAGGAACAGTAAGTCATTTTATTTTCACCGAGTGCCCAAAAGAGAATGCTTTTAAAAATAATTCAAGAAAGTGTTATTCATTGCTTCATGAGATTTTTTAATCTGAGAGCCATGAAGGTGGTGATGAACACTAATTTTATAGCTTCAAGTTGTAAAACACTATGTTGACCACCACTGTGTTGCTAAGAGTTTTAAGATTTTGTCTATTACTTAACAGGTTAGGCACATGGTCATCCCATATATGCCAATGCTAGTGCCTCCAGTCAGGTGGACAAGGTATGATAACTTGGTTCTTCCTTTTACATGTTCAAATTTTCAAATGATATCATGTTCCTTATTCTCCCTTCAATTGCTCTCAAGTGATTCTTATGATTGATTTGTGTGTGACGATTTTTTTAGTTGAATCAAATAAATCAAATAATCAAAATTACTTAATATAGACGGTGGATTTTTTGTGTTGTGTTTACCTTTTTCTTTTCTTCTCTTTTCATGTTTGGACTGGATTTGGCTGCAGATACAATTTATGGTTGAGTTGGATCCAGTGCAAACCTGAAGCAAGAAGTAGTATGATCATAAGTTTAACTCATATGCTATTAATACTCAGCAATATCCTATACTGTTGTACAGACATTTAAGTACTTTATTACCTCTCAATAAAATCTCAGACGCTGATTCTAGGAAATAACCAAAATCTTAAACAAGTCCTTTCACTATCATGCAGAATTATTTAAGATGAAAAAGCCCGTGACCCAACTATAAAATAAATAAATTAGCATAAGCTGAAATGAAGTAATGAAACTAATATGTATTATTTAAAAATCAAGACGCCAGCTGCATGAACGTCTGCAAAAGCTCTATTTTAGTTGGTATCTGAACTGAAGAGGACTGATTTACCAAAGGGAGTGAGTGATACGATATCAAGCTCTACACTGCATAGAATCTTGTCTTTGGCAGTGTTTATTCAGTCAAACCGAATCAAATAAAACTCAGTTAACAAAGACTAAAACCTGAATCTAACTATATTTGACGGTTCAGTTCTAGGCTTCTATGTGAACTTTTCAGCATATCTTGATTAACCGAGACATTTTTAGGGGGGAAGGTTCGGTTCTGTTATGCCTTGAATCAAATAAGTACAGTCAGTTTGGCTGTTGAGCAAATTGTGGGTGCCCCTTTTTATGCATCTAGCTCTACTACGACAGTTAGACAATCTGAAGCTGTTGCCAGTTTGCATCTTGTATCACTTCATCTTTTATTTTCTTTGAAATTGGCATTCTCTCCCTCAGTACAAAAATTGTGGATGAAAGACATCATTAAAATTCTTGATATGTATGCACAGATTCATGAAGATAGTTTGACATAAGTTCGTGTGAATTGTTATGCATGAGTTTGTAAATGTATCATTATTTCAAGCACATAACACTGGTTTATGTTCTTATCTGCGTTACACGTTGAGACAGCCTAACATATGTTGTTCATCAATTATCACAACAATGCATGTTGTCTACTGTTTTTCTAATTGGTTGTTCATTCTCACATCACTGAAGATCATGGCAGAAAATAATTCATCATAATATCTGATGAAGAAATAGTATCTATGTTCTGTTTGCTTGCGTGCACATGAATTAGTAGTTCAATTAGAACACTTGTTTCTTCTTTATTTGATATAGTTAAGCTAATATGGCAGTTCTGAAAATGCTCTCTTCAGATTTCGTATTTCTTACTGTCCCTATGCCTTTGCCGTTCATAATTTTTTGTCGTTTCTTTTCTTGATGGATCATAGAGTTGAGGAAATTTAGATACGATGACGAAACTGAATTGAAAGAATTGAGTTAGAAGATCAGAAGATGAACAAAAGTACTAAATAACTTAAATCAAAACTCCTCAAAGGAGGTCTAAATTGGTCAACCTCTAGGTTGTGGATAAAGGTCAGATCTTAGTAGGGTTTATCCAATGTAGCAATCATGTTCAAATCAGTGATTGGATTTAATATGTTTATGTCGGAGTCGAACATTGAGAATATTATAAGGCTTTTTGAATGTTGATATCTGCTACAGTGTTACTTTTTAATCTCCTTCCTCAGTATATGCCCTTGCTCAAATAGTGGTTACCAGAATTTGAAGCTTAAAATTATCCAAAACTTTAACCCAACAAATCTTTTGAACTCATAACATGATTTGGTAAATCATTTGCTTTTCAAACTTTCTAAGTTGTTTGGATATTTTCTTTAGTCCATCTCTACTTCTCATTACCTCTTGTTATGGATCTTCTTTAAAAGGTATGATAAAGGTGCATATCTATATTTGCCTTCATATGTAATGCGCACACATGGAGCACGTCAACAGCGTGATACAGTTAAGAGAGCTCCTAGGGAACAACTGAAACCAGTATATGAGGTCAGTGATTTCTGAATTCCTGACTCTGCTGAGAGAGGAATAAAGGAATTACTGATGTTTTATATTGAGAATGTGTCCTGTTGTTCTCAGGCATTGGATACTCTTGGAAGCGTCAAATGGAGGGTGAACAGGAAAGTTCTCGATGTTATTGATAGAATATGGGCGAGTGGAGGTCGTCTGGGAGACTTAGTTGATCGAAGTGATGTATGTCAATATTTGAGTTTTGGGCTCCACTTATTTTAGCAACTTGATTTATTAGTCTGTTCTTTGTCAAAAGAGCTGTTCTAAATTTTGCCTGTTTTTCGAAGATCCCTTTGCCAGAGGAGCCGGATTCAGAAGATGGATCCTTAATTAAGAAGTGGAAATGGAAACTTAAATCTATCAAGAAAGAAAACAGCGAAAGGCATTCACAGCGCTGTGATACAGAGCTCAAACTCGCCGTAAGATTTTATCATTGCATCCTCATCTTATGTCAGTAACTTCTTCGGCTTATGAATCTTGATTGTTATTCAGGTTGCACGGAAATTGAAAGAGGAAGAAGGTTTCTTTTACCCTCACAACCTTGATTTCCGAGGCCGAGCGTACCCCATGCACCCACACTTGAATCATTTGGGCTCTGATATTTGTAGGGGAATCCTCGAGTTTTCAGAGGGTAGACCTCTTGGAAAGTCAGGCTTGGGATGGCTTAAGATACACTTGGCAAATTTATTTGCCAATGGTGTGGACAAATTATCTCATGAGGGGCGACTAGCTTTTACTGAGAATCATTTGGAGGATATATTTGATTCTGCAGATAGACCACTTGAAGGAAATAGGTGGTGGTTAAATGCAGAAGATCCGTTTCAATGTTTGGCAGCATGCATGAATCTTGCTGAGGCCCTTAGAAGTCCGTTTCCCGAGGCAACAATATCTCATATTCCCGTTCACCAAGTACTGTTTCCATAGCATGCTTTTTACCTAAATCCTCACTAGATTATCTTTACTATCAAATTGAATTGGTGAATCTCTGCTATGTAAATGTGATTTTGCATGTGTATTTATTATGTTTTGGTATCCCATTCTTTCTTATAGCTGCTTCTATATTTTAGAGCATTTAACCACTTTGTTGTCAGCTCTCTTCAAGATTAGTGTGGTTACAGCTACAGTATTTTAGTTGATATTCTTCATGTCTCTGGAGTATTAGGAACTAAAGTCGATCATGCATTGTCTATTCTGCTCAGGTTCATTGTTTTCATGTATGATAGGGAATGTTGTTAACAACTTCGATATGTCAGCTTTCTCTTAAAGTAGTTAATGAACATGTCAAAGTGCATGCATAGTCAACTTATATAAAGCATCACTATCATATTTTTTACTGCCTCTTCTCATATTGTTTCATTTGTGTTGTAATCTAGGATGGTTCTTGCAATGGCTTGCAGCATTATGCTGCCCTTGGAAGAGATAAGGTGGGTTTTTTTTTCTTCTTCTTAGTTTTTCTCTATAATCACCGCCTTAACTATAGATACTGGTTTATCAAAGCTTTGAAAGTGGAGATTTAGACTTAGTTTGATATCTTGAATCCGTTAAGCATGTTGACAGTTGTATTAATTATGTGGCCTCATAACTTTGAATATTCTTGTTAGTTGCGCACTGTGAGAGTGTGAACAAATTTCTTTGTGAATATCATGACGCCCCATAATCAGATGGACACGTCATGTCATTTGAATTATTTATTCTATTTTATTGTATGTTTTTTGATATTTCTCATGAAACCTCCCTTTTTCTTAGTACTTGATTTTTTTCCCATTTTTTTTATGTAATTCAATTAGACCAAGCCACATTTATAGGGGGTGAGTTTCAATAATGATGATGCTTTATGCTTTATTTATGCTCAACCTGGACTTATTTGTCATATTATGGGTTCAGCTAGGAGCAGCTACTGTTAATTTGGTTGCTGGAGAAAAGCCTGCAGATGTTTACTCAGGAATTGCTGCCAGGTAGCCTCTGCTCTTTCCATATCAGGCCTTCTTATTCTTCAAATCTGTCATCAAATGGTCCATGTTATACACAACGTGCGCGTATGCATATATAAATATACATATATATAGACACTGTGTATATATATATATAGATAGTGAGAGAGAGAGAGAGAGAGAGAGAGAGAGAGAGAGAGGTATTGAAGAAGGTAATATTGATTCTGGAGGAGATAGTTGTGTTTGAACTCATTTATTATTTATACCGTAAATTGCAGCATCTTGATATCTCGTGTAGATATGGATAATTTGAACTTTACATGGATAAGTTTCCTTTCTTTTGCTCTTTGGAAATTTGTCAGAATATTTAGTTTTGCTACATAGTGAGATCTGGCTGATATCTAATAAAATATTGATGTTTAACTCCATATTCCTTAACTGTACATATGCATGAAGAACTGGGATCATATAAGAATTATCTCCTTGATCATGCAGGGTCCTTGAAATAATGAAGGAAGATGCGCAAAAAGATCCTGCTGTATTTACTGAGGCTTTGCATGCAAGACGATTGATCAATCAGGTTGGTGCTATTGCTTGAAGCTTTTTAGCCCTCTGCTTGGTTATCTTTATTGTTGATCATGACATGGAAATTCTAAGTGAACTGATTCGCTATTTGACGAGATACATTGTCTAGCACTCAAAATCTTTATTGATAAATACTTTTATGAGGTCTTCTTTTTGTTAGTTTGTTATTATCATTTTTCTCCTCCCTTTCCTCATGGTTTCCTTCAAATATTTGAATGACGTTTAGGTGGATCGGAAGCTGGTTAAGCAGACTGTGATGACATCAGTGTATGGTGTAACTTACATTGGTGCCCGAGATCAGATTAAGAGAAGATTAAAGGAACGTGATGACATTGGGGACGATGCAGAAATATTTGGTTCTGCTTGTTATGCAGCAAAAGTATGCCCATGAACTTTCTGTTATTTATTTGTCTTTTATATCCATAATTTTATAGTTCATATCAGTAAATGCCCATGGACTTCAGCAAATGCTTAAATAATAAAATTGATATTTTCATACTTATCCATCTGGAGTGTGCATATAATCGCCACACACACATCTGAAATTTGTTATGCATATTGTATCCGAAACTTTAGCCCTCTAAATAGTAAGCATGTTCTTTAGGTTCAGACAGTCAATTCCATGTATCTACGTGTTCACATTATCTACAGTTATTTTCAAGATCAGAGAGCTGTTTATAGAATTTTATTAGTGTCATGGATGTGCAACTCAACATATAAGTTGGTGGAAAGTCGAAAAATATTCAGCTTGCATTACTAGACAGATTATTTTAATTCTTTATGACATTTACCTCCTGCTTGTTCTTGCTGGATAGGTTACATTAACTGCACTAGGACAGATGTTCGAAGCTGCTAGGAGCATCATGAGCTGGCTAGGAGAATGTGCAAAGGTGGGAGCTGAACATAGATCCGAATTCCTATTTCCCACAAAATTTTACCTTCTGTTTCATTACTTTCCCTAACCAGCAGCTGTATTAACCACAACTGTCCTTCACTTGTTTGTGTGTGTTTCCATGTGTCATTCTTTCGTTTTCTTTTACAGTTTATCCCATCTGGAATAGATTGGACAGAAATTTATATGCTAGTCTCAACTTTTCATGGATACGATAATTATATTTGCATATCATGTACAATTGTACTGTATGAAATCTCGTGTAAGCTTACCGTAAATGTTGCATGAAGCTTATGTTATTGAGAAAATAGATAACTGACTGTAGATAAGAGATTCAATGAGAAGAAATTGGAAGCATTTGCCATATGGGTACAATATTTTGACATCCTTTACTGAAAATGTACAGGTTGTTGCATCAGAAAATGAGCCTGTTCGTTGGACAACACCACTCGGGCTCCCTGTGGTTCAGCCTTACTGTAAAGTAGGAAGACATCTTGTAAGTGCAATTTTACATTCTATTCCATTTTCATAGCTAGATTATATGTTGAACGTCTCTTTATCTCTATCGCAGGTCAAAACTTCTTTGCAGGTTTTGACTCTCCAACATGACACAGAAACGGTTAGTTTGCCAACCTTTGGATTCTTCCTCTTTGTCTATTCAACCTTTAAAATTACATGTTTGCATTATTCATCTAGAGCATCGAGTACAGTTCTGGTCATCGTGATGGGTTACATGTTACTTTAGAAAGCACT
Source organism: Mentha longifolia (assembly GCA_001642375.2). Classification (NCBI taxonomy): domain Eukaryota; kingdom Viridiplantae; phylum Streptophyta; class Magnoliopsida; order Lamiales; family Lamiaceae; genus Mentha; species Mentha longifolia. The sequence continues at coordinate 15,448,810 of CM038117.1, forward strand.
GATCTAATACCTCAATCAGAAAAGGCTTGCCGAAGAATGGCTTTATCTCATGCGTTTTTTTCTTCATCGTGTTGAAGGTAATGGTTAGGAAGCAGAGAACAGCTTTTCCACCAAACTTTGTTCATTCCCTTGATGGATCACACATGATGATGACTGCTCTTGCATGCAGAAAAGCAGGAATGAATTTTGCAGGTGTTTTATTTATTTTTATCCTAGAAATAGATAAATAAATAAACACTTTAAGAGAAAGGCCACACTAATTTCTTGACCTTTGTATGTTGTCTGTTTGTAGGTGTTCATGATTCATATTGGACGCATGCATGCGATGTTGACGTGATGAACAGAATCTTGAGAGAGAAATTTGTTGAACTATACGAAACACCGATTCTTGAGAATGTAATGTTCTCACTATGCATTAGACTGTAAACACTATCTAACATTCTCTTTCACCATTTATTACCATTCTTGATCTAACAGTCTCCTATTTGAGCAGTTATTGGAGAGCTTCCAACAGTCCTTCCCAGGGCTGCCCTTCCCTCCGTTGCCGGAAAGGGGTGACTTTGATCTTAGAGAAGTGCTGGAGTCTCCCTATTTCTTCAACTAAACCGGGTAAAACTACTTGCATGTGAAAGCGATTTCATTGCGCCTTTGTAGCCATTGATAGCCACTGATAGCTTCAACTCAGTCGGGACGGGCTCCACGATACTGCTCTGTATTCGGTTTGATGCACAGAAAGGTTTCCTTGATGCATCGGAAGTCGCCACATATTTATTCGTTCTAGATCTTCAAAGGTTCGACATTCTTGTGCAAACTCGAAGATTCGAGATTCTTCTACAGTTTGCACAGATTCTACACAGCAATGTGGCGGTGCAAGGGATGAAGGAGCTACTTGACTAGGATTAATATTACAAATCCATAATCTTAGTTATAGTTTTGCAGGAAGCTGGCAAAACATACTGATATTCTCAATATTTGGTTATACTTGTAAATTGTATGTAAAGGAACTAGTTGTAGGCAGATAATGGAGAAAAGAAATGTAGTTGTATATATGTTCCCTAATTTATTTCAACTGGCAAGTATAACCTCTTACATACCGTACTTATTTTTTTTACAAACGGTAATATATTTGAAAACAAAAAAACTGTTTAAAAGTTATAATATTATGAATTATAGAATCAATATATACAAACTAATAAAATGGATCTCAATCATATGTAGAATTATGATGAATTTTTGCCTTAGATTCTCATTGCGTTAGCTTTTATTATTCAATAATTTAATTCAAGGTAATTAAATCTTAATTATAAGATTTTATTTCAATTAAATCCAAATAAGACTTGCAGTGAGACAACGGTACTTCCTTTTAAATGTTATAAATTACGATAAGATGTTTGTCTTCCAATTAAAAATTTGAGAGTTCGAGTCATTTGAGAGGGAAAATGAAAAACTATTATTGATTTCTCTTTAACTTTTTTTTTTTTTTTTTTTTTTTTTTTTTTAAAATAAAAACATTCCTCGTAAATATATTCACAAATACAAGTTGGAAATTGGTAAAGAACCATGGCGTACAAATAGGAGGGAAAAGATCACAGAATAGATAGACCCCCTTCTAAAATCCTGGGAAATGAAGGAGTTGGTGAGATTTTCAAAGAGAGTCGCGTTTTCAGTCGACAATAGTCGCATTTTGTTGAGAACGTTTCTGATAGTAATTGTAGGTTGCCACCCCCGAAAGCACTGCCAATGTCAAGGCTTGAGCATGCATCCTGTTATACAGTAGTAAGTATATCATTAGCCATAGTTAATTTTATCATATTATATATGATAGAAACAAAACCTCGAGCTGTTATTAAATCAGTGAACACACGAAGATTCGTCGTCACCAGAATGCCTAAATGAACAAAATGGCTTATGGATATATACGAAGCGATAAGTTCCATTTTAGTCTGTCCAATTTATAGTGAGATAGTATTTCTTAAAATATAAATTTTTAACCCAATCAAAAGGATATTTAGCGAAAAAATCATATCAGAAGATAAATTAATAAATTTTAATTAAAGATCATTAAATAATAATATCAAAAATAAATCGAAAAAAAAAAGAGAAGCTAAATTTAAATCATTAAATATTGAGTATAGTCTATATAACCCATTAATAATTTACTAATCATTTCCGTTTTAATTCTCGTGCCCTAATTATAAGGAGGACAGGGGCTATTATACGTACCTAGCATGAATGAGGCTGAGGCTTGGCTTAAGAGGGGTTCTAGCACGTGAGTTATGAGTCACTGAAGCACCAATTGCTGCAACCCACATTGTGCCTGCACTCCACAAATTCTATTTCATTTCTTTCTTTTTTTTAGGAAAAAATTCCGATTCACTTTATTTATACTAATACTAAAAAAAAATAAACTGTCAGTTTGTGTACGTTTCTCTTCTTCACTGTCTACACATGTAACACATATAATTGTGAACATATAAAACTCATTATTTTTTAAAATCTGTTTAGCAAACATAACTCGGTTATTATCATACTTGAGCATATAACAGCTCAAAATTTATTTGATGTATGTAAAAATCATGGGTAGCAAAACCAGTGCAATAATTTAATATTTACATATATATACAGGAATCTAGAAAACATAGAAAAAGAATTAAATTAAACATGATACATATAGAGGCTACTGACCGATGGTGGTGAGCTTGTGTTCGGAAATCCATGATTGCACAGCCTCCATCTTTTGTTGAATTCTTCTTCTGCTAATATATGAAGAACAAAACCAAATTAATAGAGAGCAAGGTTTTGCAAGTACGAGATGAATGTGAGAATTATGAGGGAAGGTCTATACTATATATAGATGAGAGTGAATTCTCGTGTTTAGTAAAAATAAAATAAAAATACATAGCAGTAGCAGCACCCAGGTTATTATAAACCACTAGCCAATATTTTATTCACTTTAATTAGTTTGGTAGTATATATCTTAATTAGTTTGTCTTTTTGCAGTACATGTTTTGGTAAATTTAAAGTTTATGAAAGTGGACTGCACTATGGAGAGAGAAGCCCTTGGTTTTCCAATTTTGTTTCATAAACCTTGGGCATCACCTACATATAACTGCGCGCCTTTGGTGATTTTTCCTAGAAACATAGGCTACATAGCACTTCATATTGGGATAAAACTATAAATTATGAAAAGGGCTTTATTATTTTTTATTTTTATTTTTTTTATGTCGTGGAAATCTGCAACCGTTACTTTCGGTATGTATGGGTAAACACCCATTCCTATACAATAGCCTGCAAACCACAAAATGTTACTCCCTCCGTCCTCTATTTAGTGACCCAGAATTTTGGGCACAAGATTTTATATAGTTTGATACAGTAATTTATTAATAAGTTAAAGTATTAAAGTGTTAAAGTTTAATAATTGTGGGCCATCTAATATTTTTAATAGTATGAAGTGTTAAATTGTTAAAGTAATTGTGGGGTCTATGTTTCAAAATGGAAATGTTCAGTAAATGGATGATATCTCAATATAGTAATAGTATCAGTAAATAGATGATATATGGAATACTACATACATCCCATATAGTTAGCCCAATTTGCTTTATTGACTTTTCCGGTACGTGTTTCTACTGAAATCTAGTACGGGTTTTAAAACATAATTTTGAAGTATTTTTTCTTTTACGGGATACTTTGACACTCATAGTATCTCGTAAAAAAAAAAAAAAACTTCAAAATTATATTTTAAAACCCGTACTAGGTTTCGGTGGAATCGCGTACTGAAAAAATCAATAAAACAAACTGGACTAACTATATAAAATGAAGGAAGTATATATTTTAAATTAGTATTTTTTGTCATTCTCGCTCTCAGTATAAGCCATTAATGACGGAACAACTCATCAATAAGTAAAACACGTCGCTTATAACGAGACCGATAGAATATTTATTTAGTTTTTTTTTTTCAAACTAAAACAAAACGTATTAATACAGATTGATTTTGGTGCTAATACATTTCGGTTTTGTTTCAAAAAATTACTCCCTCCGTCCTCCATATATATGTGCAGAGCGAAATGACACGCAGTTTAAGACAAATTGGTGTAAATTGGAAAAAGTAAAATAAAATAAGAAGAAAGTGAGGAAAAAATAGATAGAAAGTGGGAAAAATAAGAATAAAGTGAAGATGAACAAGTAATTTTGATAAAAAAATATTTTTATATATGGAATGCACATATATATGGGAACTTACCAAACATGTAATAAGCACACATATATAGGAACAGATGAAGTATAAAAGAGTAATAGTATATAGTTTGATTTAGTTTTGATGTCAAACTTAACCGTACACACCTCTAACAACAATCAATTAATTATTTTCTTTCAAATATACAATAACCAAAATAAGCCCAATAAATAATAACCCAATAAGAGATGTACCTTTCTAAATTTATTCAAACTGAAATAGTTTTATTTATGAGCTCGTTTATTTTGTTTTTGGCCCATAAATTGTGCTACTGAATACACAAATAAGAACTCAAACTACTAAAAGCTCTTCAGAAATGCTACCTATATATATATATTTTTTAATTAGAATCAAGACAAAAATTTGTATCAGCTCGGCCACATAGTGCGGCCAAACTTTTTGAAAGCAAAAATAAATTATTTGGCCAATTAATCCACTTGACCCACAACCCAAAAAGAATACCTCATATTTTAAAAATATGGGTAATTCTAAACATAGCCCCCAAATTACTATTCATAGCCCCCTATTTAAAAATAATACATAATAAAAATAATATAAATTTACTAGTATAACCCCATAGCCCCCAATCAAAGCAACCAGCCTCATGGGGATCGATTTTTCTTTTTTTCCGATGTTCTTCTTCTGTGCCAATCTTTATCTGCAAATAATGTTCTCTTTCCACTTCCTCTCATTTTCTTCCTTCACCTCCTACTAATAGTCTACAAATTTTATCTTTTCCCTAAGAAATTCTATTCTAGTTTCTTTACCAAAATTTTTCTTTTTCAGGTTGTGAGAGAATTGTTCTTTAGTAGTAGTACATTATTTTGCTAGATTGCTATAAATCACTATATATTAACTCCAGTCTTTTTTTTAATTTCAATATCCATTTTATTTCCTTCTTTTTTGAATGTGAATATTCTTTTTTCCTGGGTTTAATACGGGTGTTGATTGGTCAAAATGAGAAGAAAAAAAAAAGAGACTAATAGTATCCCGTGAAAAAATGAATACGTCAAAATTATATTTTAAAACCCGTACTAGGTTTTGGTGGAAAAGCGTGCCGAAAAATCAAAAAGCAAAAAGCTCTAATATAATGAGATGGAGGTAATAGTTTCTTATCTATGTTTAAAGTTTTACATTATACAATATAGGGTTAATTGTCTCATCAGTAATTTATGTATTCCTTCATTTAGAATTTATCATTTTTCATGATTAGGGTTAATAATATATTTATAATACTTATGTACCTAAATTACTAAACCTTAATTAGAAAGGTTTGTTAGTTACATTTTTAAATTAAACACTATAAATCCTACTTACAAGTTTAACCTTATGAATTAAAAACACAAAAATCAAGCTTAAATTTGAAACGAGTATGAATTGAAACTAGTATGAACAAATTGGATAGATATATAAAGTAAAACTGAAATGATTAACTATAATTAATAAAACCTTTTTCGTATAAGCAATTATTGATTCAATAACAAGAAAAGAAAGTTAAAAACTAGACAAGAAAAAAGATAAAACACAAAACGTTATCGTTTAATTACACATCACCTGGTGCTGTGCTTTATAGCACAGCTGGGGATCCTCCCCCAATTATTTTTGGGTAATGTTAGATTAGTTATAACTCTGTAATCACTAATTAGAGATTAATATTTTAGTGTAATTGTAAAATATTGTGGACGAAGAATTTGTAGTTAAGAATGTTATTTTTTTTCCATTGAATATTAGGAAGTAGTTGGAGGTCGGAGGTAATTCGAACTTGATTTAATTCCATTTTTATAGTTTTTCATGTTAATAATATTTGAAGTTAATAATAAGAATGCGCCGAAATCCATGAATTTTTATTCGGTTTGTCATTTTGTAGTTGATTGTTTAGGAATAATTTATTTGATTCGCTCATTTGTGAAATATTATTAGTAAAATATTTTTCTATTCGATTCGGTATTTGTAGATATGCGATTATATATAACTATATATAATTTCACTCTATAATAAGCTAATCACAGTTATTAAAATGGTCGCCCAACACTTATATTATAAGACTCATTCCAAATGATGAATGAATGAATCTTTTGTTTTTACAATAACTAAACCACCTAGAGCATTCTTGATACTTAATGCTCAGTACACATGGAGCTATTATATACAATGTACTATGTATGACTTATGTTTGTTATCAATTTCACAATTAGTATTTGTAATTTAGTATTTTAAGTATTTAATTGCAGTCTTGTATATAAGTAAATTAACTTAAGTTGGTTATTTTCAAGATTTCTCACTATTCGAATATTGGATTTGGATGCGTTAACCATTCGAGATTTTGAATTTTCAATATGATTTCATGTTCGTACAATATTAGGATACAAATTTCTAAATACATTGACAAATACGAATGCCGAGCCACATAGCATTCTATTCGTAATTATCCAAAAGTGATGTGACTCGATAAAGCTGTAATGAGATTATTGAATTATGTCCATTGATTAGATTCAGTTCAAGTATAATAAAGTCAAATAATCTTTTTTTGGTAATCTTATAATCCGTGATAAAATTATGTAGTGTTGGATGTCGCAATATTGCATGTAGCCTAGGACGTGAAGTGATTACTATAAGTAGCGACTAATGAAGTGAAATAACTTATAATAGCTAGTAATCCAGTAATCAGAGACTGAATCTTAGAGTCATGGACTTCATGATTAAGTAGTTATATGTGATTATCTGAACAATTATATCGTAGTCGTTTGAATTAAATGCAATCCAGTTTAATTTTTTACTAATCGGCTAATCCGGGACAAGTGTTTGATTAGTTGAATTCATCAATTTAACTTGACTAGTGAGTTAGAATTCCAATCCGGTGGACGTGTGTAGCTGAATTTGCGAAAATAACTCTTCTCCCACATTTGGAGAGGTAGCTTCCGGGAGTATGAAGAAATGAGGAATTTGAACTCCTGCAACGTGTAAGATCACGATTTTGCAGTAGGTGCACTCATGTTCATCCAACATCATTATCTGGTGAAGTATGTCCACCAAATTTCCATCTCCACGGCGTACGAAACTGGAATAATGCAGTAGGATTTAACGGCGATAGCTTCTGCAAATCCTACCTTATTTGCAATTTTTCATTGATTCTCTCTCAGTTGGAACGCATCTATTCGCTGCAACTGTGCCTGACACCCTACAATAAAGAGGTAAATAAGCTTATAATTTTTTATGGGTTGAAATGATTGAAACGTGCTGATGCGTTATAAAATGTTCTCTGCCCATTCAATGTTTGTATGATATTTAATATGCGGTTAAAATGGCGAATCCTTTAACATCATTTGGTAGCCTAAATTATAATTTATAAAATCAGTACGTGGGCCTTGTAGGAATGAAAAATCAGTGTTTAAAATTTTAATTCTACTTACACGTTAATGAATTCGCCTTGATAGAAATTGTTCGATCGAGAAGTTGATCGATTGAAATGTTGTATTAGGCTGTTGGAAACCATTGGTGTAGCTAATTTCTATGCATTTCCTTGTGCATATGAGCATCTTCTTATTCATTGATCTAGAATTGTTATGATTAAGGCCTCATTGCTCATGATTGTTATTGTTGTGCCTTATACTCTACATCTTGAAACATATAATAACATACTAGTTAAGCTGCAGTTTGAAATTGTGTATTTCAACATTCATGACAGGTACAGAAAATTGGGCATTGAACTGAAGGTCTCCCCCAACATGGCTTTTGATTTGAATATGGTTGTTGCACTGGACTTGGTTAATGAACATTTCTTCAAAGATCAAAGTTCTGCGTCGCCAATTCATTCATCCTCCGATGGAGACGATGAGAATATAGGTGATATAGAAAGCTTGGTCGAATCCCCTGAGAAATCTATGAGTAATAAGCAAGCAGATCTGAATTCTCCTCTATCCAAGGACGTATCTCTTGATGAAACGGGTGTTGGTGGGCTGGATAGTAATGCTGAGATAACTGCTGAACTTGAGGCTAAGCTTGAGGGCGGTGCCTGTTTTGGTTCTTTGGAACAAGTACATATTTTTTATTGCAAATACGGGAGGCAAAAAGGATTTAGCGTGAGACGAGGCGACCAACGATACAAGGGTACCTCGGAGGATCTGAGGTGGAAAGAATTCGTATGCTATTGCGCTGGTGCTCCATATGGGGGGGTACATAACGACACGGTTCGTAGGTTCAAAAAACTAGTGAAGAGATTATAGTGCACGGCGAAGATTAGGGTGCATCCTCTTCTTGAAGGCATTTGGAAGATCACACTGTTCAAAAAGGATCATTATCATCCACTTTTGGCACCGGACCAGTCGCATTTGTTAAGGTCTAGCCGCATTCTTTCAGAATCTCATTTCGGTGTCTTGCAAGCTATGAATTATGTGGACATCCCTATGAATATGGCTCAAGGGTTCATGGAAGTAGAGTGCGGCGGCCCACAGAATGTTGATTACATCCGAAAGGATGCATACAATAAACTTTGGCTAGCGAAGAGGGACAAGCACGTCGTAGATGGTGATGCCATTGCTCTGCTTGAATTTTTCAATTCGAAGACAAATGTAGAGCCATGTTTCTTCTGTAGAGCCCGGTATGATGAGGAACGTCGACTGAGGGATTTTTTTTAGGGATACTCGATGTTTGTGTGATTATGAATGCTTTGGGGATGTGTTGTCTGTGGACACGACCTACAAAACAAACAAGTATAATCTTTATTGTGCTCCTTTTGTTGGGTTAAATCATCACAGCACAAACATAATGTTTGGAGTTGGTTTTCTGTCAGATGAGACCTCTCAGACTTTTGAATGGCTTTTGGGAGTTTTCTTGGAGTCCATGAATGGTAAGCATCCTAAAGATGTGTTCTCTGATCAATGTCGAGCCCTCATGAATGCCATAGACCTAATTTTCCCACACTCAATTCACCGCTTATGTCAGTGGCATGTCAATAACAATGCCTTCAAGCATTTTGGCCCGCTTAATCAGAATGAGTCATTCAAGAAGATGTGGTATAGATGCATGAATTGGGTTGAAACTGAACAAGAATTTGATAATGTTTGGGCAGAAATGATGGCTACCCATGTTCCAGCCCGCCACACATGGCTTCCTGAGATGCACACACTACGTCATAGATGGACTGCTATTTTTAGCCAAAACACATTTACAGATGGGATGCTTTCAACATCTCGTAGCAATGGGACAAACAGAGTATTGAAAGCTATGATATGTTCCAGCAGCAGCCTACATGGATTTGCCCTTGCTTATGAAAAAATTCAGACTCGATGGCAGTGAAGTTGAGCGTGCAGATGATGCTCAATCCTTGTGGCTGCCTGGTCAATTTGTCAAGAAAAATGACCTGCTCACACATGCTGCAAGTGTTTATACTCGGAAGATTTACAAGAAGTGTGAGCTTCAATGTACAGAGGTATTCAACGTCATCATTGACTGGAAGAACGCTGTAGAGACAGGTGATGGCCATGTTAAATTTAAGGCAACTCGAAATAAGTATCCTAACTCACGTGCCCGTACGGTGACGTACAATCACGTGAGCAAGATTGGACGGTGTTCTTGTTGTATGTGGGAAAGTCATGGAATATTATGCCGTCATGTGTTAGCCGTTTATCAACATATGAATGTGCAGGAAATTTCAGAGGAGTTAATTATTAAACGATGGACGAAAAATGCAAAAGACATTGCATTTTCGGACCAAACAGCTTCCGTTCGTACCCACAATAACCTTGTAACAAAATTTATGGATTTCACAAATTTCCTTATGAGGTCCCAATATGAAATGGTTGTAGCTACAAAGGACTCCGACAGTGCCCAAGAATATCTTATACGGATGATTCAGAGAACTAAGGAGGGATTTCAAGCCTTGGTACTTGGTGAACATTTTGCAGTTTCTGTATCATTGGCTGATGCGCCGGTGGAGAAATTTCAGTTTTGTAATCCCAATAAGGTGAAGCCGAAATGCCCTGCAGACAACGAGAAAAAACCGAAAAAAAACTTCCAATAGGATGCGACCACCGAAAAGGAAATGCCCTGGAAAATCAACACGTACGTTTTTAGCTTGGGAGTTGATTGAAATGTAGATGTTTTCATTATTTGTGGTGATTAAATCCACTTTATATTGACATTTGAAATTACAGGCTCGCGCGAACGTCGTAACTCTGATGATGGACCTTCGTTTTCTGGTTTGGACCTCAACATATCTCTCAGCCAGCCCGTTCAAAACTCTGGCTTTGGCAGAAATGTTTCTCAACCTTTCGAGATTCACGAAGAAGAGTTCGATTTCTTTGTGAGATGATTTAACTTTTTTTGGTCGTGAAACTTTTTTGTACTTCCACATTTAGCCTTTAAGGGGCGACTGCGTTTGTCATCCAGGGTAACGGCATACCCGCTGCCTCACTTCCATGGCTTCAGGGTAAATGGCTCAAGCAATTCAGGCGGATATCTCTTCATTAGACTATACATCACGGGCAAAGAAATATCCATCGTAACACTCTGCTTCATGGGGGGGGGGGGGGGGGTAGATTCGTGTACAACGGCAACTGGAATTATGGGCTTGGCAACATTAGCAGAGGAACTTTTCCGCATGGACTGAACCTCGAAGGATGCTCGATCCCTGTGATCGAAAGATAACAAAGTACTATCATTTGTACATGGTGTCGTGTTAGCAGAGTAAGTGGACTGACACAAAGACAGGGATTTAGATAATGGTTGTGAGTACACATCCTCAAACCATGAGCTATCAAAGACATCCTTAGCCCCACTTTCAAATACAGATCCTGAATTATAAAAAAAAAAGAGTCTCCAAGATTTCCTTCTACAAATCCAGTACAGAATGTTGCGTCTGCAGAACAACCTCCAAAGTCAGTGTTAGAGGTGACGTGCTTGCCTTGTCCGCTCGGAAAAGTAAGATAATCCAGCTTCCAAAGAAACAATACCTGCCATGTTCATTTCAGGAAATGGATAAACCATGCAGGTAAACAAATGAAGCACACAATATTTAATTCACAGGATTACTATTATTCATACATAAAAAAAAGACTTGTGTTTCAAGTTCAAGATATTTAAGGGAAATTGTTTGTGGATGATGGAAAGTATACCTCGGAGAACGACCAATTACATCGAATAGATCTGCAGATTTCTCTATATTCTTACATTCCGATGGGATAGGAGATTGCCCTCCATTTGAGGTGTAGGAATTACCAGTGGTTACAGATGTGGAGCTGCTGCTATTTTCAGTGGAGCTGCTAGGAATAACAAAATTTATATCAAATAAATCTGCATCAGAACTCAAGAATACGGGCGACATTGCTTGGAGATCGCCTTCTTCAAAAGGAAATTCTTCTATTTCATCTCTCAGGCGAAAGTAAAGTCTGCGCCTAGCAGGTGGGGCCTGGTGACGAGCTGCCTGAAGTTGCACAGAGCCAGGGCTCCTACGGAAGATCTTCCGATTATAAGGCCTATCCATAGCAATTTGGAACTCTTCTTCCTCAGAGAAACGAAACTCCACCTATAGTTTAATTACCAACAGGAGATAGGTAAAAGGTAATCAATATTAAAATAAGTTTGTGAAAACATACTTCACCACATTCAAAACAACAAATTAACCTTCTTCAGGGGTATGGGCAGATCATGCAAATCCTCGATAATATCATACCGGGTCTTCGCTGAACACTGCCAGCCTAATATGCATGGAACAGTTAAGGTGGCTTTAAATTTTTTGTATGGCTTCAGACGTGGAATATCTGGAAACACATGGAAAGCCCACACTTGAAGAGACAACACTAATCCAAATACGTCGCATGCAACATTGTTTTCATTCCCAATTTGCCTGTCTACTACAATCTTTGATTTGTGAAATTCATCTACCATGAATTCATAGGCCAATCGACCCCACAGATAAGACTTGAAGGATTCGAGGTCGTCGCATAGGTTCATGTATTTTACGTGGATTGGGTGGTTAGTTGTTCCACGCCCAATCAACACGGCATAGAGAAAGAGGCAAAGCCCAAGCTTCAATGCATCATCGCCACTTCCACCTGTTTCATCGCAAACCTCTATAAACCTAGCTTTAATGCCCTTGGTAATAGTGGTCCCGTTCAAACCAAATATTGTAGAGACAAAATTCAAACTTTCCGGTACACCGAGAGGGGGAGCGAATGATAATCCAGTGATGCTAAAGAACTCCTCTGGCCCAAATTCTGCTTCAATGCCCTTCATTTCGAAACGCAATTTTCCTTCACCAAATGGATCAACTTTCAGATTTAGTAGAAACAAGTAGATCAAAGGACCTTGAAGGCTCATCGCCGACATATCAAGGTAGCGCCTGAAGCATGACATCCAAAACTTCTCAATATTGGTAGAATCCAACCGTTGCTTCAGTAGAGAGATGACCCGACTTGGCGAAGAGCGCCCGTGAATCGAAGCAGCACGCCTAAGGAAAGGAATAGCTGTGGCTGGAACTTGAACTGGAATAACAACAAAAAAATTCATCTTAGTTTTAAAATTACATGCATATATTGTAAATATACTTTACTAACCAAAATATATTCGTACGCTCGAACACCTCAACATATTAAGCACAATCTTATAGTGTTTATTTTTTCAAAACAGGGGAACAAAATATCATCCTAAAGAAAAGTATAAATGTTACACTTCTAAGTGGTGGAAAATTATAATGCAACTTAGTTAATTGCCATAGGTTAGGGATGTAGGTGCACATACTGTTAACACATACATCATCAGCTAAAAACATATATAAATCGAATTTTTGAGAGAGTATCTTTATTCAAAATCTCCACACTATATGTGATCAGCAACAACATAAACTATATGATATGTTTTCTGAATATATTTCCTGGAAATAAATTTAGTGTTACATATTACTCTTCAACCAACTTCAACATTTAATACACATCATTCATGGATTAAACTAAAACAACAGAGCAAAAAATATTAATCAAACAAAACAGAACATAAGTAAACGATAAATCCATTCAAATGATTCGATCAAATTTAAATTCAACATCTTTTCGCCAAAGGTATAAGCTTACTTGGCCATGATTAAAAAAGTCAAATAAATTAGGGGTTTTACTTCTTTGTCTTCTTTGTTGACAAAGAACTTGACCAAGTAATAAAATAAATGCAAAATGCCCCAAATTTGTTTGTCAGGAAACAAAAACTTGACCAAAAATGACAAAGATTCTTCGATATAAGACAAAAAAAAAAAGAATTATTTCCATTAATGTTTCTCCCAAAACATTATTGCATGCATAAAATATAAAACACAAAGATATGAGCTCTTGCTTATAATAACACCTACCTTCACCATTAATGACCTTGCTTTTCTTAGTCTTCGGCTTCGTCTTCTTCTTTCTGCCTTTGCTCGCCCCCATTTTCTATTTCACGCTTCCATCACTGGTTCTGCATTTTTTCGGAAAATAGAGAGAAAAACTTTCGGGAGAAGATAAAATGTTTGTCTCTTCTCTATTAAACTTCAACAAATGGGCGGAAATTCAACATTTTTTCATTTCTTTTAATTGAAATTTCTTACCACATATGTGTCTTATCAAACATTAAATGCTTCAATTCTTGAATAATTTTAAATTTAAATCGTACTCCAACCTTCTGCTTCTGGAAATTCACTTTATCAGCATTTCCTTTCGATTTATCTGTATAATTCAATTACATGCAGCCAAAATTTAATTTAATTACCACAGATTATCATCAAGATGGTTATGAATTATGATTTTTTGGGGGTTATTTCATTATTATTAATTTAAGTCAATTTTAAATGACGATTCATTAATCAGGCCCCTAATACTTGAAATTCAGAGATTTCAGTGGGGCATGCTTGCTCCGGGGAAGTTGGGTTGGGGGGGGGGTGTGGTTGGTCGTCTAATGGGTTTAACTAGAGTGGGTATAATTAATATAATTCAATTCCAAATCGGGAAATTGTCTGTATTCAAAAATTTCATTATTTACCGGAAAACCTGAAATACAAGTATTTTCATTTATATTTATTAAAGGGAGATTGAATCTAAATTGATTTAAAAAACAATTTAACTCGTCACAAACTGTTAGGCTGCGTTTGGTATTCATCTCACGATGAGAATGATGATTCATTCTCAGATGACTCAATGAATAGTATCAAGATGAATCATTTATCTTCACCATTGGTAGAAATAACTTCAGACCCGGTGATATTCATATTGTGTTTGGTACAAATTGCAAAACCTAGATTAAAATATTTAAATTGACTATTTTACCCTCTTAAATACCCCGACCCATTCACTTTTTATCGTGAGATTTTAACTAGTCTAACTTTATTATTTATATATTATTATTGTATTTTCTTATATTATTATATTATTATTATTATATTATTATATTATTATTATTATATTATTATTATATTGTTGAGTTATTATTTTTATTATTCGTGTTCTTATTATAATTATTACTATTATGTATTATTTATTATTATTATTTATTATTATTAATTATTATTCTTGTTATTATATTATTATAATTATTACTATTAATTATTATTAAATTATTTTAAATTTAATTTTATTATTATTCTATTATTATACTTGTTACTATTACTATTTTACTATTAATTATTATTATATTATTTTATTAAATTATTAATATTATTATTATTATTATGATTACTACTATTATTGATATTATTTAATTTATGATTATGGTATTTATTACATTACTATTTTAATTTATTACATTATTAATTATTATTTATTATTATTTACTATTATTATAATTATTTATCTTACTATTACTATACTATTATTATTATTATTTTTTACATTCTTATTATTCTTCTTGATTTATTTTATTATTATTATTACTATATTTGTTATTATTTATTTATTATTATTATTATTACTATTTTATTACATATTATTATTATATTATTATTTTATTATTATTATTTATTTGAACTGTATAAATACATAAGGTGTAACATGGCTAAGAGAGAGAAAATATTGTGTTACTTTTTAATGAGTTCACCTCATCAGACCAAAAACGTGAGATGCCTAAACAAGGCGGAACAAGTGACTATCAAGGCCTTTGTATTCACTCTTCGGGCCTCCAGTTAATTTTTAGTGGGACCAAACAGTGAGATGAACAAGATGATCTCTTCATCTTGTTTCTCTTGTTCATCTTTTTACCAAACACACCCTTAGTATATTTAATAATTAATACCTCATAACTAAGATCCACCAAAATTGCCGATGCTTACGTATTAGAGTAAAACTTCAATGTCCACCGTGGGTATACTTAACATGGTCACGGATGACGTGACAATGTTTTCAATAAGAAAATTAATTTAAATATATGCTATAAAAACTAAACTTTACCAAACAAAACTAAACACTACCAAATAAATTAAAACCGCAAATGAAAAAAATTAACAACGTGGCACATGGACACATTAAGTGTGGCCACCGTTGGTAGGAGAGCGTTTCTATTCTTGATTAATATTAAAATAGAACCTACAAATAAATACAACATATAATTTATTTTATAATTCATTGAATTAAATCAATTCATCTATATTACTAATATTGTAAGAATAAATACATACATAATATCTCTCCTATAATATTTATTTCATTTCATTTTATTTTAAGATACTTGAAAATATTAAATTATTTATGAAACCATTTTATATTTTAACTATTGAAAGTCAACTATTTTTGTTAGGATTCAGTTTTCATAATTAGGTTATAATATATTTCATTTTCATTTTCAGCTTTTAACTCAGCAAACTTTATTAGTATTATGAAAAATATATTAAAAATGATTAAGTTCAAGTAAAGAAATATAAATATGCTCGTCATTCATCTGTAATTGTATGCATGGCAAACTGCGTGGCCACACATCCAGGGTGGGAGTAGTCTTTGTTGGGTTTCTATAGTTGTTGCGATGGTGGGTCCTAGTTAAAGCAATACTGCACAGTCAAAGAACAAGAAACAACCCGGTTTAGTCAGGTCAATGAGGTGTGGGAGCTCGTGGGTCCCATAGACACGTGTTGCAACGGATCTTTGTTATGCATGTTAAATGTTTACAACTAAGCCACTCCCGGTTGGCAGGAGGTGAATGCAGAAGGAAGAAGATAAGGGAAAAGAGGAAACATTATTTGCATAGAAGAAGAAAATCGAAAAAAAGAAAAAAGAAAAATCGATTCTGTAGGCTACTTGTTTTGATACTGGTAAATTTATACTATTTTTATTATTATTTTTATGTAGGGGCTATGAATAGTAATTTGGGGGCTATGTTTAGAATTACCCTAAAAATATTCAATAGACTTGAATGTGAGTCCGTGCTGATGCAAGTGTTTCCCTAGATCAATCACCTACAATTTTGAGTGGTCAATAGATAATTTCATCAAATATAAATATATAATTAGGGTAATTCTATACACAACCCCCATTTTACTCCTTAAAGCCCCCTTAATTATTATATTAATTAAATTATTAAGAAATATACTCTTATACCCCGACGACGCTTGCAAATCCATCATCTCCCCCACTACTTCTGCGTGCAGACCATTTATATTTTTCTCACAGGGTCGTCAACAGCCTCGACGGCGACAATCGGTCAAACCTCTAAATCGAAGCGTTGTAGTGCAATCCAAATAGATCAATGTTTGAGCATGAAGAATGAATTACAAAATTGTCTATTTCAATTGAATATTCAGGGGGAAAAATGATATCTTCTCCCACTATTAATGACTATCTACTTAAAACAATCCAAATTTCTCCAAAGTTAAAATGGGAAAAAAATTCTAGACTACGAGCATAAAATTAAAATGAATGACAGAGTGGAAGAAATGACACTTGATTCTTAGTCCAGTTGTTAAAATGCCACAGATTAGTCGCCAACATCATTCATTTGCTGTGCTATTTCATAATTTCATGTGCACCGCAAAATTTATCATGCAGTCGGCAACAGCGGATGATAGGCTTAACTCTTCGGGTTGAGAGTTTGACTGTCAAAATAATGTGTCAAATTTTGAAGAGTTTGTCGTGGACATAGAAAATGTAATGTTTGGGAGAGCCGTCGGTGATATTTTGTGAGGAAAACGGAGGGGCTGTATGTCTAGAAAGAGAGAGAACATTTGGGGGCTGTGAGAGCATGGTAGTAAATTTAATAATTAATTTATTATTATAATAATTAAGGGGCTGTGGGGAGTAAAATGGTGGTTGTGTATAGAATTACCCTATAATTAAACTGTTTTGTTTATTGCTGTAACATCCCATAATTTGAAAATGGGCCTAGAATATTTGTTGGGTCTTTGAGCTTCAAAATTAAAACTGAACCATATACCAGAGTAACCCAACCAAATTTATACTAGTATATTATTTTATAGAGCTTATAAGCTAGCCAAACCCTTTCTAAATTGATCTTTTTTTTTTTTTTTTCTCGTCTTACAGAGTACAAAGAAAAAAAATTACGATACACAGTAGAGAAGTAAAATTGATTAGGCCCATTGAACATTACTAAAACTTTATTAATTATATTAAAAATGATTAGGCCCATTGAACATTACTAAAACTTTATTAATTATATAAACATATATTTACCGTAATATTCAGAGAATGGTCGGCCATAACATGGTTGCACAATAATATTATATTTTATTCATTTCAAAAATTTAGTCTCACATATTAAATGGGCTCGTTACATTAGAATTCAATATAATACTATAAAGGAAGTAAATAATTCTACTATCTAAAAAAATTCATCAAAATTTAACTAAATTTTCATATTTTATATTTGACAAAAGTATCCTTAAAATACCACTTTACCTTTTAATTTAATTATGAAAACTTTATTATTTTTAACATTTTTATCAAACCATCAAAACTAAATTTGTGAGACCAAATTGTTATGTAATTGATTAATGTTTTCCGTTACAGGTCAGGACTTGTTTGGTAGGTGAGATATCTCAACATATCTCACCTTATCTAACATAATCACTGCGTTTGGTATCTATGAGTGAGATATCTTTCCAGCCCGCGTTTAGCACCCAGCCCGCTAGTAAAACACTGTTGAACCTCTCAAAATCCCTATTTTCAATCGCACCTCCACCCCCCCCCCCCGACATACACTAGTTCAATCACAAAAAAAAATATTTCCACTCTTAACCTTCCTTTCTCCTTCCACCCTTTCGTACCTGTGCAGCCCCTACCACCTCTCCATCTTCCCTACTGCACAGCCGGGGTTGCTCTCCGGCGACGTGGGTGGGCGTGGCGGCTGTACCCCTTCTGATCTCCGACGGCGATGATGGAGATGAGGGGAGAGACGAGAGCGCTGTGACGTGGGTGAGCGGCGACGTGGCCGTACGCCTCCCGATCTCCGACGATGGGCGAGGGTAGAAGGGAGAGGTTGACGGCGAATTGGGCGGCAGCTGAAATTGGGCTGAATGGAGGATTGGGGGCTGAAATGGGAAGGATTGGGGGGCGAAATTGATTATTATTTTTGGAGATTCAAATTGATTATTTTTGGAAATTGATTATTATTTCAATTTTTGAAGATTCAGATTTTGAATTATTATTTTTGAATAATCTCGATTTTTTTTAAGCCCTCTCGATTATTATTTCTGGATTTGAATGTAATTATGAATTCTTGGATTCAATTTAATCATTATTTATTATAAATACATTTTAGAAATTATGATTTTGAAGGTTAAATTTGTAATTTTAATTTGTAGTCATGGTACTACAGTAATTTAATTTTCATACCAAACAGGCAAACACTCATTTCACTTTTTCTTATCATAATTTTAATTACACTTGTTACTATTTATCTCCAAATTTTTTCCTTATCTCATCATCCGTACCAAACAAGCACTCATATGATTATACTGTATATATGTAGAGATGGAGACATTTGAAACCCAATTTGTTGAATTTCCCCATCCTCAGTGGCCGCCAATTGCAACCGCCCCCATATGCACCCAAACTAGACACGTGACGTGTGGTTGTGGTTATTCAATTTTTCTAAAAATAGTACTCCTTCCTCATTCCCATTCTATTTCAACCCACTTTTACTAATTTGAGTCTATTATAGTAATCAAATTGCTCAAGTAAAGTGAGACGAAAGGAGTATATTGCAATATTGGACATGTGCAGGGTGTATATATGGTACGTCTGCCTCGCGAATCCCATACATTTAGGGTGAGTTTGGAGTTAGTATTTTTTATAATAACTTTATTTTTTTTATTTCTTTTTTTTTTTATAATAATTTTCTTATGTGTATCGCCTAAAAATCAAAAGTCACCAACAAAATCAATGTAGTATTTAGTTTATGGGCTTTAATTGAAGTTTCCATTTTAAATGACTACGGAGTAATATTTAATTATGAATTTTGTTTTCATAAATAGGTGATACAATATTTTTAATATATAAAATATAAATATATAATTTATGAATCGCACTATAATTTTTTTTTTAACTCTGTATCCACATACTCGTATCGTATCACTACCGTACCCACGCCCTTGTAATCATGCAAGATAGTTGCCCACCCATTTTCTAGGGTTTGCAGGTCCCAACATATTTCCCCTTTCACACCTACATAATTATTGTTTCTTCACCAATTGATGCACTCATATTTGCCTACTTTATTATTTCAACTTTCTTCGTGAAAACGAAATCTGCAATCTAGAATATGCTGTATCTTTTCTTATGGCCTTTAACGACAACCGATTTCTTTCGAATAAGAATAAGTTGAGTATTTCACTATTTTGTAATTTCATTGTTTAATATGTGAAATATGATACATATAATTTGGTAGGTAAGATGTGAACAAATATTCTGAAAATCTTACCCACGCCATAATAAAGGTTGCTATATATTATAAGCAACGGTGACCCTTATGGTGTTGTTTCAATCATTACGTTTGTTAAAAAATTTAGATTTTCCTTTTCTCTATGCTATGTCCCCCATCATGTGTATAGAATTGTATTATCACTCAATGCATTTTTCATGTATAGATAGATGATGTATAAGAAATGGAATATAGTGAATGATGAGCTAACTTTTATTAGGGATATGTAAACATAAATTTTATGTAATGAATAAATAAATCAAATTTATGTATAAATCTAAAATATATAGATCAAATATAATTTAATATGGGTGTGAACTATAATTCATACTATGATTCTTCTCTTTAAATATATCTTGAACAATTGAACAACTTCAGATATTTTCCGAGAATATATATCTCCTTAATCTCTTCAAACTTGCGTTTGAAATATATATCTTTTATCCGGATGACTTTTACCTTATTTTTGAATAAAATACTAATTTATGATATTTTTCATGAATAATGTCTTAAATATTAGAAAAAAATTATAGAAAATCCTAATTTTAATTCTTTAGCTGTTTTTATGAGTTTTGGCGTGTTTTAGAAATGCTATGGAGAGCCCTATTTATAAATGTGAATATAGTTGGCTTGAATGACTTTTGGGCTCCACGAATGGACTTTAAGTGTCAAAATTTAATTGACTCTTAAATATTGATATATATAAATATAAGATTTAACTTGTTACAATAAAATATTTTAAAATTAATACTGGATAAATTAATACATTCTATAAAATAATAATTTTCACTGGTCCGATTTAGGCCAGTTCAAAAAAATGTCAATTTTAATAGTAAAATAATAAAATATGGAGTAATAATTCAGGAAAATCCTGTACAAATATATATGTCCCATCAGTTTTATAAATTGATAATTTATCGATATTATAAGTATGAGTATTGTTGATTGTTGTTATGCATTCGAATATTGTTTATGGAATACTTTTTAATATCTTTTCTGTGATAATGCATCATGATCGATTTGGTGTTAGATCTTAATTTCTTATTTATTTCATGTTGACGTTTATTCATTTATAAAAATATTTACTTAGTTACTATAGACTGATAAACTTATAAATATATTTAATTAATCATACATAAATCTATTTAAACTTTAAAATATATCTTGAATATATAAATAAACAATGGTCACTTGTCTTTCATGAGAGTTTTTTACGAGACCGCTCACATTTAATTTTCGTTAGTATTTTTTCTTATAATGCTTATTTCATCGATGTTGGTTATTATATACAAGGAACAATGATTAATTTTACTATAATTTTCAATTATCTTAATTAGTTTTTGATTAATTTATGGTTCCTTTTTTTTTGTATGACCATTAATTTAAGTTGGATAAAATGAGACTGGCCATGTCGGCTTTGAAACGCCGCCAAAGAGTAATGGACCAAACCAAGGGTGGTTCGCTCCTAACCTATTGATCGATCGTGGATTTTGGAGTGTTTTTATGATGGTGAGATTTATAGAAAAGTTAAGAACACAAGAATTTACGTGGTTCGATCTGTGGGTAGATCTACGTCCACGGAGGAAAAAAGATGTTTATATTGAAGTCTCTCTTGCTAGTAAAAAAATACAGTCCCCCCTCTTATCTTACAAGATAGCTCTATTTATAGAGAATTGAGGTCACGGGTGATTCATGGATGCTGCTCTCGCATGTCCGTCCGTACTCTGATCATCGCGGGTGGTTGAGAAATCAGTGGGGCAGTTGGCTGACTTTGTTGACTTGTTATTGGGCTTCAATCTGGGTGGGCCGAGCTGATCTTGGGCCTCTGGGCCACATCCTATCACATCCCCCCCCAAAAGGTCGGAGAAGCGAGGTCATTGTAGAGAGGTGTAAATTGCCCCGTGGGATTTCGACGAAGTTGAAACTGCACACCGCCTCATTTTGACGAGGTCGAGCTTGAATTGCATTGCCCCGTCGAAAATAAGATTTTGACGAAGCCGAACTTCATACCGCCTCATTTTGACGAGGTCGAGCTCGAATTGCATTACCCCGTCGAAAATAAGATTTTGACGAAGCCGAACTTCATACCGATTTTGACGAGGTCGAGCTCGAATTGCATTACCCCGTTGAAAATAAGATTTTGACGAAGCCGAACTTCATACCGCCTCGTTTTGACGAGGTCGAGCTCGAATTGCATTACCCCGTCGAAAATAAGATTTTGACGAAGTCGAACTGCATACCGCCTCGTTTTGACGAGGTCGAGCTTGAATAGTCGTGATATGAAAAGGCACGACTGTTGGTGTCAGGGTAGGTAGGATACGTGTCGCTCTTTTGTTGGAGCAGACGGAGAGGCGGGATTTGAAAAGGCGTGCCTTCGCTTATAAAGCTTCCAGTGTACGCTAAAAAATATTTTTCCCCCTCAATCGTTTCCAATTGTCAGCGAGAGAGAAAACCCTAGACCCAAAATTCTGCAACCGCCGCCGTCCCGTTCAATTTCCCGGTGATTTGTAGTCGGAAAAAGACTTTGACAAGTAAGTACTTTCCTTGTAATGGATTCTTCTTCTTTTCCCCAAGTAGATACTGGTAGGGCTAGCGCACAGATTTCGCCCTCGCCGTCTAGGGTTTTTCCGGCGAGGGTTTGGTTAAATGTACATACACGCACGCTAGTTCCGCCGTCGTTTCGAGAAATATAATTCCCGCCGGTGGTCGGGTCTAGTGCCTCACTGGCATGTGCCTCGACCATGTCTGTGTCTCATATGCAGGACTTGGCTCGGCGTTTTTTGTTTCCTGAGTCAGTGGAGCTGCTCCTGCCTCGTGATGTCGATAGGGGCAGTTCGCCTCCCGTAGGTTTTTTTACCGTTTATGAAGACTATCTTCATTTTGGTCTTCGTTTTCCTTTAAATCGCTTTTTTGCCGAGCTCTTAGAAGAGCTCCAACTGTCGTTAGGTCAGTTGCAACCTCCTTCCATCAAGCAGGTCGTTGGTTTTTGTTTCGAGGTCAGCCGCCGTGGTGGTACGCCTACTGTGGATTCTTTCCTTAGGTTTTTTAGACCTAAGCTTGGTCCGACGGGGTGGGCTTACCTTTCCCCTATTAGTAGGTTCAAGTTAGGGACTCTACTAAGGTGACGAACTGGCAGAAGAAATTCTTCTTTTTGCCGGTGTGAAGGCGTGCCGTTGTACCCTTGGACCACGGCCAAGTTCGTACTTCGAGACACTGGGAAACCAACCGGTGAGCTTGAAACGAGCTTGGTGAACCTCGGCCTCATTGAGAGGGATTATGCCGAGGCCGAGCTCGCAAATCACGGGTTAAGCCCATATAACTCCGTGTCCGATGTGGACTTGGGTGAGGCTCTGCTTCACTGATTTGTGTCCTGTGGTCTCTTTCATTTTTACTGATGCAAATCTTTTTTTTTTTTTTTTTTTTTTTTAGTGGACGCTCAAGCTATCCAGGCTGCTCTTCAGAACAAGAACAAGAGGAAGAAGCAGAAGCCTTCTGCTTCGGTGGTGGGGAAGACGACTTCGGCGACGTCGTCGGAGAGGACAACCGACCTCGGAAGGTCGGTATCCGTGAGCTCGCAGTTGGACGCTCCCGTCCGAAGCTCCTCTCCCCTGCAGCTGGTGGGCCAACGACCTCGACGAACTTTACTCTCGTTGGATGACGAAGTGACGGTCGTCGAGAGTGGCCCGACCTCGGGCCAAATGCATGCACGGGAGATGTCATTTCCCGAGGTAAGCGTGAAACTAGAAGTATCTGTATATGGTGATTTGTACCTTCTACTAAAATCTTGTCCCTTGGTTTTGTGTTTTAGGAGGCCGAGGCGGCTTTAGATGGGCTGTAGGGCTTGGCGAACTTCATTAGAAGTGGAGTTGCCAAGTTCCAGACAAAGGCTGTCGAGGCTGCGGCGGTGGAAGATCGGCTAACGGCTAAGATCTCTGTCGCCGAAGCCGCGGCACAGGCAGCGGCGGACAGGGAGGCGACAGCTTTGGCTGTCGCCGAAGAGGAGAAGAAGAAGGTTGCCGATCTTGAGGCAGAAGTGGGTCGGCTGAGGACCCAAGTAGCCGGGGTGGTAGCTGGCCAGGGAGGCGTGTTCCGCGCGTTGGTGGAACGATTCGTCCGGTCTACCCACTTTTCCCAGATGGCTGTTCAGCTGGTGACTGCCATGAGCACCCCGGTTGTCTCAGCGGTGATCGATGATATCGCCAAGGACATCCCGGACTTGGACAAAACCAAGTACGGGTATGCTACCATGACGGAGGAGGAGACACTGCGAGACTTCACCGAGGTGCTTCTGGAGCATACCTCTTCCATTCCGGTTGTCGAGCGGCTCTCTGCACAGAGGAGTCTGCTAAATGAAGATGTCATTCGGCGGTGTCCTGTTGACAGGTACGAGCTCCTGGAGACGGTCATTGCCGATTTGCTGAAGACGCCGGTTGGGGAGGGGACCACCGAGGAGCCAGCTCGCGACGACCCCACGGAACCCGAGGTTGAACCAGAGGTCGGCCTAGAAGGAGAAAATCGTGATGGAGTCAATTGACACTTTTCACGATTTTTGGCTTCTTTACCCCTCTCCCTTTCTTTTTTTATTTTTTTTTTTTAGCCTTGTACTTCGTCACCATTAGGGTGACGTTTCATTTGCCGTGTTCGGCTATAAATAAAAAAGGCTCTCTAGTTAAACTTTGCTTGTATTTATTCTGTAGCCTGCCCCTGAGTTTTATGATGCTTCCCACCTTGTTAAAGAAATATCCGAGCTTCGCCGAGCTGTAGAAGTAGCCGAGCTCGATGCTTCGGGCTGGAAGAAGCGAGCTGATAACATCGAGATCGAGGCTGAGGTAAAACTTCGGGCCGCTCAGGAAAAACTTGATGAGATGCATGCCAGATATATGGAGCTTGAAGACCAGTACCAACGAGCTCGGGACGACATCAAGACTTGCAAAGAGATCGTCGAGGAGCATATGGAGTATGAGACCATAATTCACCGAGCTGGGGGATCCACGATTTCCGAGACTTACGATAAGGTCAAGGAGCTCCAGGCCCGATGCCGAAGTTACAGGGAGCAATATGGGAATGAATCCTGGCAGGTTAGAGGTGAGTTTGAAGAGCTCATTCGTGTGGCGAGCATTTATGAGACAGTCCTTGATCGCTTTCCGAAGTTGAAGCGGCGTCTATCTTTAGAGGCTGGTTCTGCGACTTCAATTTCTTCCGATCCGGATCCGAGGTTGCTCGACCGTACTTCTAGAGAATTTTTGGAAGGTGAATCTTCGAGGTTTGCTGACCCGGACCCGAAGATTGTGACACGTCATTCTCGAGAAATTTATAGTCAAGAGCGGCGATCGGCGTCGGGACGGGGTCGGGGTCGGGCGAGCCAGAATGTCCGAGGTAGAGGCCGAAGTTCGGCTTCTGGACGGGGTCGGGGCAGGTTTAGTATAGACGATGTTTTGAACTTTAATTCCGGCAGGGATTTTGCTAGAGATTGGCTTAGCTTTAGTAAGCCAAAGCCTCCGGGTTCCTCGTCTTCTTAATGTAACCATTGTACATCTATTTCCATTCAAATAAAATAGAAATTTGTTGCATTTGTGTTTAAGTTTTCTATCCTTGCCTTTAATCGAGGCAGGTTCCCTTGTTTTCAACGAAGGCAGCTTTCTCATAGTCACTTCGTCTTGTGACGGAGTTTGGGTTTTCGGTCGACCACTTCGTCCAGAGATGAAGTTTGGACTTTTTAGGTAGCCACTTCGTCTAACGACGAAGTTTAGGCTTTCAGTTAGCCACTTCGTCTGAAGGCGAAGTTTAGGCTTTTTAGGTGGCCACTTCTAACGACGAAGTTTAGGCTTTCTAGGTGGCCACTTCGTCTAACGACGAAGTTTAGGCTTTCTAGGTAGCCACTTCGTCTAACGACGAAGTTAGGCTTTCAGTTAGCCACTTCGTCCGAAGGCGAAGTTTAGGCTTTTAGGTGGCTACTTCTTCTAACGACGAAGTTTAGGCTTTCTAGGTGGCCACTTCGTCTAACGACGAAGTTTAGGCTTTCTAGGTAGCCACTTCGTCTAACGATGAAGTTTAGGCTTTCAGTTAGCCACTTCGTCTGAAGACGAAGTCTAGGCCTTTTGGTTCCTTATTTGTCGAATTTATCGATAGGGGTGGTCCCCTTACGCGCGTTTAGGTGTTACTCCGAGGCGGAGTTTATTTGCGTATCCTCGTCAGGATTTTAAAATCGAGATACTTAGTATAAACGAGAGAGAGAGAGAGATGCAAAATGCATGTAAATTATTTAAACGAAAAAAAAGTTTTACGAAGTCAAAATAAGACAAAATTTTTACGAAGTCAAAATAAGACAAAATTTATCAAGACAACTCGATTCCTACGACCTAAATGAACTTGGACATCACCCTCTGTTTATACAAAGTACCTCTTCAAGTGGGTAATGTGCCATGTACGGGGTATGAGCTCACCAGATAGGTGGGCGAGCTTGTACGACCCTTTTCCGAGGACTTCTTGAACTCGGTACGGTCCTTCCCAGGTGGCTTCTAATTTGCCGAGCTTCTCCGCCCTGCTGACCTCGTTATTCCGAAGTACGAAGTCGCCTACTTGGAGCTGTTGATGCTTTACCCGGCTGTTATAATACCGAGCTACTTGCTGTTTGTATCGAGCTTCTTGTATGTAGGCTTGTTCTCGTTTTTCTTCTAGCAAATCCAAGTTAGTTCGAAGTCCGTCTTCGTTGTCTTGGGCCGCGAAGTTAAGTGTTCGGGGGCTCGGCAAACCGATCTCTACCGGGATCACCGCTTCGGCTCCATACACCAAGCTGTATGGTGTTTCACCGTGTGATGTCCGCGGGGTGGTTCGGTACGACCATAGGACTTGGGGTAAGTTCGCTGCCCAGTCTCCTTTGGCCTTATCCAGCCGGGTTTTTAACCCCTTGACTATCGTTCGGTTCGTAACCTCGGTTTGGACCATTTGCTTAAGGATGAGCTACCGAGGTGAACTTTTGTTGGATGTGGAGTTCGTCACACCATTCTCTGAATGTCCTGTCTGTGAACTGGGTTCCGTTATCTGAGACGAGGACGTGAGGTATGCCGAAGCGACAAACTATGTTCTTCCAAACGAAGTTTAGGGCATTTTTACTTGTGATTCGTGCCAATGGTTCGGCTTTGACCCACTTCATAAAGTAGTCGATTGCTACAACGAGGAACTGTAGTTGGCCGGAGCTTTTTCGAATGGGCCAACGATGTCAATTCCCCACTGCATGAACGGCCAGGGGCTTTGCATGCTGGCCAGTTTGGTCTGTGGCAATCTCGGAACCGTCGCATGGATTTGGCACTTCGGGCATCGTTTGACGAGGTCGGTAGCGTCTTGGAACATAGTGGGCCAGTAGTACCCCCACCTCATGACCTTTTTGGACAGGGCGCGGGCTCCGATGTGACTGCCACAGGAACCTTCATGGACTTCGCGCAGTGCGTAGTTCGCTTGGTTGGGCCCCACACATCTTAGGAGAGGTTGGAGGTAGGATTTTCTATACAGTATTCCCTGCTCCAGGACGTACTTTGTGGACTTGGCCAGGAGCTTCCTAGCCTCGGCCTTATCGGTTGGGAGTTCGCCATTTAACAAGTAATTACGAAGTGGAGTCATCCAGTTCGGTCCATCTTCGTTTACTACGTTGACTTCGGCGTCATCGATGCTTCGGAGTTGTACTTCTTCCACCGGAGAGATAGTTGATGATGATGCGAGTTTGCTTAGTGCATCAGCTCGCTCATTATCTCCTCTTGGGATTCGTACCAACTCAAAATACGAGAAGCTTTGTTGTAGGATCTTGGCCTTATGGAGGTATTTCTTCATTCGTTCTCCTTTGGCTTCGTATTTGCCTAGTATATGGTTCACTATGACTTGGGAGTCGCTGTGAATTTGAATAGGCCCTTATTTGGAGAGCTTGGGCTAGACGAAGTCCAGCGATTACGGCTTCGTACTCCACTTCGTTATTTGTGGTCGGGAAATTGAACCGGAGTGCGTGGGTGATCTCCTTTCCTTCAGGGCTGATGAGTAAGACTCCGGCTCCGCTTCCTTTGTGACCTGATGCCCCATCGACGTAGACCTTCCAACAGTCTTGTGGTGGTGGCATCGGCGCCTCAGCCTTTAATTTATCCTTAGTGGGTTCAACGGATTGTTGTGCGTCCGCGAACTTGGCTTCCACTAAGAAATCAGCCAAAGATTGCCCTTTAATGGCTTGGCGAGGTACAAAGGAAATCGTGTGCTCGCCGAGTTCTACAGCCCATTTAGCGATTCGCCCGGACGCTTCTGGTTTTGTAAGCACTTGCCGAAGTGGGAGGTCGGTTAGCACTTGTATCGGATGTGCGTGGAAGTACGGTCGGAGTCTCCTTGCCGCATTCACCAATGCAAGTGCGACCTTTTCCAGAGGTTGATACCTCGTCTCCGGTCCTTTTAGGGCTCGGCTTATGAAATAGACGGGTAGCTGATGACGTTTTTCTTCTCGTACCAGGACTGCACTGATTGCCTCGTCCGAAGCGGTGAGGTACAGGGAGAGATCCTCGCCCTCTTTTGGTACGGATAATGTGGGGAGATTTGCGAGGTACGTCTTTAAGCCATCAAAAGCTCCCCTGTGCTTGTCGTTCCATTCAAAGTTCGGCGCCTTCTTTAGTATTTTGAAGAATGGAGTTGTTTTTTCGGCGGCCTTGGATAGGAAACGACTTAGGGCGGCTAGGCAGCCCGTCAGTCTGTGCACGTCATGAATTGACTTCGGCGCTCGCATTTCTTGGATGGCTCGGACTTTTGATGGGTTAGCTTTTAACCCTTCGCGTGAAACCCAACACCCTAGAAATTTTCCAGACCGGACCATGAAAGTACACTTTTCTGGGTTTAATTTTAGGTTCACTTTACGAAGTAGGCTAAAAACAACTTTAAGGTCGTTTACACAAGTGACGATTTCCTTGCTTTTTACGACTATATCGTCTACATACACTTCGACGATACTACCGATGTGGTCTTCAAAATCTTGTCGACCATCCTTTGGTATGTAGCTCCAGCATTTTTCAGCCCGAAGGGCATCTTTTTGTATGCGTAGACGCCGAAGTCGTGACGAAAGCGGTCTTCGGAGCGTCTTCTTCATTCATGAGGACTTGGTGGTACCCTTGTATAGGTCTAAGAAGCTGAACGCCTTGTGGCCAACAAGAGCTTCGACCTTCTTATCAATGTTGGGGAGGGGGGTAGCAGTCTTTCGGGCAGTGTTTATTGAGGTCAGTGTAATCAATGCACATCCGCCACCCGCCTCCTTGCTTCTTCACCATCACGGGGTTGGCCAACCAGGTCGGATATTTTACTTCGAATAAAATATCGGCCTTCTGCAGTTGGCGAACCTCGTCATGGATCACTTGATTCCTTTCAGCTGCGAAGGCTCGCTGCTTCTGCCGAACTGGTTTCACTTCAGGATCGATGTTGAGGTGATGAGTGATGACGCTTGGAGCCACCCCGGTCATGTCTAGCGGCGTCCAAGCGAAGACATCTCTATACTCCCGAAGTAGCCGGATAAGTTGACTTCGGAGCTCGTTTTCGCCGACGAACCCTACTTTGACGACCTTGGTAGGGTCATCTTCGTATAATGCGACGTCTTCTACCGGCTCGACGGATGGATGCGACGTCGGCTCTACCTCTTCGGGTTTCTGTAATTGCTATGCTTGGGGGTGTTGATTCTTAACACCTCGGAGTGCGATCTGCATGCACTCCTTAGCCTGTTGATGGTTTCCCCGAAGCGTGATCACTCCGTTTCTAGAAGAAATTTTAATCATCAGGTGGTAGGCTGAGCAGATCTTAGCCAATCCCTTCCTAAGATGATGTTATAGGGGGAGCTGGCTTTTACGACGAAGAAGTGAATTATCTTCGTAGTGGACAGCGGGTTCTTTCCAACTGTCAAGGGCAGTGAAATGATGTCTTCCGTCATCGTCTCTTGTTGCGTGAAGCTCTTTAGTGGCATGGGTGCTGGCCTTAGGCGTGCTTCTTCAATATTGAGCTTATCGAAGCAGTCTTTAAAGAGAACACTCACAGAGGCCCCACTATCAATGAATATGCGGTGGACCAATTTGTTGGCCACTACGGCCTCGATTATGGTGGCATCTTGATGAGGTACCGCATGGGGAACTGGGTCGTTGCTAGAAAAGGTGACGACCTCTTCCCTTTTGAACCTTTTTTGGGTGGGTTCTTCCCGCTGTTGACTTCGGGCCTCGGCTTTCAATGATGACCTCAGTCGTACCTTCGGGCAGTCCGGTGATGGCCGTAATGACTACATCATATTGAGGCTGATCTTCATCCTCATCCTCGTCATCGTGCTTTGGCCTTTTGTCGTTTTGGGGGGTACAGTTGTTGCCTCCCCTGTTTTTCTTTCTCTTGCCCTTCCCTTGAGGTCGGGCCTCTTTCTGGTTGCGACTTTGGTACAGTTTAAGGGTACCGTCGCGTACCATGTGTTCTATGTCCAAGGCGAGGTCCCTGCAGTCTTCGGTTTCATGACCGTAGTCATTATGGAGCTTGCAGTATTTCTCCTTAGATCGGCGTTTCGACCCACCTCGGGATAAGGGCGGTGGCTTCCCGAACAAGTTTGAGTGAAGCTCGTATATTTCAGCCCTGGACTTTGTCAGTGGTGTATACTGACTACGGTCTTGGTGGGGCCGAGGTCCTAAGCGGGACTCGAGAGGTCCTCGCTATAACCTTTCGAGGGCACTTCGGCGACCTTGCCCAAGGTCGGCGCGCTTCTCTTTTTTTCTCTTATCGTTGTTTTCGGGCCGGTCTGCTGCCCGCTTTTTCCGATCGGCCTCATCCGCCTCCGCGAATGCATCGGCAATCCTCCATAATTGCCTGGAGGTTGTTGGGCGTGCCTTTACAAGCTCTCTAAAGAGAGTCCCGGACTGAATGGCATTTTGGAATGCCGAGATGAGCACGTCGTCGGAGAGACAATCGACTTTAAGGCTTTTGTTATAAAAACGGGCCAGAAAATCACTGATCGTTTCTCCCCGCCCCTGCCTTAAGGTTAGGAGCTGGGCTGGGCTGATTTTTGCCTCGGCTTTTTGAAAAAAGCGGCGTTCGAAAGCGTCAAGTAGGTCGGCATACGACCCTATGCTGCAATTAGGGAGGCTATCAAACCAGCTCCTAGCGTTATCCACTAGCAGCTCGGGGAAGACTTTACACATGTAAATATCTTCGGCCAATCCCTGGTTCATCATGTTGTATTGGAACCGGGATAGGAAGTTGCTAGGGTCTTGTGACCGTTGTAAGGCGGGATAGGAGGCACTCTATACGTCGACAGGAGGGGAGTATAGAGTATCTTATTAGTGAAGGGAGTCGAGATTCGACCAGTACACGGTGAATCTTCCCTGGTAGGCATTTCCTTCGTCACGCCGAGGTGGAATGGCGTTCTAACGAGGTGACGTTGATCCGCGCCGAGGTGAAGTGCGGTTGTTCCCACGGCGATTGTCCTGTCGCCTTCGGGGAAGTTCGGCCTCCCTGTCTCCAACGATCTGGAGACTTGGGGATCGCCTTTGTGACAGGTTCGACTCCGTCTTCTCTGTTTTGACTTTGTTGTCGATGTTGATCGACGAACTTACGAAAATCCTGCTCGTGGAGGTCCAGGTACGCCTTCAGTGCGTCTCCAAGCTCGGGCTGGAGTTCGGTGTTGCCGCGTCGGCTGCCACCTTGGTTGGGCCCATCGCTGCTAGCTGAATCTCCAGACGGAACATCCTCCAGGTGGCCTTCAGGAGTTCGGCGAATGGGCTGTTGGTCACGTCGGATTTGGGAAGCAGTTTTCTGGGCTTGACTAACGTCACCCTCTTCCTCATTGACTGGAGTGTAAGGCGGATTGGTGAAGGGGTCAGCTTGCTTCTGTTTTGCTTTGGCGGCGGCGGCGGCAGTGGTGGCGGATCGGGTTGGTCTCACCATCGTATCTTTACTCAAAACGCGCTGATCGGTTTCACAGAATTTCGTTTCCCACAGACGGCGCTAGTGATCGATCGTGGATTTTGGAGTGTTTTTATGATGGTGAGATTTATAGAAAAGTTAAGAACACAAGAATTTACGTGGTTCGATCTGTGGGTAGATCTACGTCCACGGAGGAAAAAAGGATGTTTATATTGAAGTCTCTCTTGCTAGTAAAAAAATACAGTCCCCCCTCTTATCTTACAAGATAGCTCTATTTATAGAGAATTGAGGTCACGGGTGATTCATGGATGCTGCTCTCGCATGTCCGTCCGTACTCTGATCATCGCGGGTGGTTGAGAAATCGTGGGGCAGTTGGCTGACTTTGTTGACATGTTATTAGGCTTCAATCTGGGTGGGCCGAGCTGATCTTGGGCCTCTGGGCCACATCCTATCACCTATATTCAAGGAATATGAAGTATTTGACGCCAAAGAAATAGACGAATGTTTCTGCACATTGCCCTCGTTTCCATGCAACAGTTAGTTGTAGCATCAAATTGTTTTATGTATACTTTCAACAACGATATGTTTGGCCGAATGCGTCTTTCTTCAGTGGTGTGAATTTGATGTTATCTTCTTTTATTTTTTCATTATTTTTTCACGAAGTTTTCATTGATTAACCAATTTTTCACTTGATGAATATTAATATTGCCCTCCTATACCACAACAAATTAATTTAAAAGAGTCAGTCCCAAAAAATAAATTAATTTATAGTATGTACTATTCTAAAATACTCCCTACATAGCACGTGATAAAAAACAAGGAGTTAAACATTAAATAAAAATAGAACAATTAGTACATCAAGCGATAAACAATCATGATAACCTTTTGGAAATGCATCAATTGCACCGCACCCAAAATGACATGAAATATTTACGTTTGCCTTCTTGTAACTCTTATCCAAAATTTACTAAAATAAAATAAATTTGCACGATACTGGTCATTCGTGGTGTACATATTAATTGTATTCATAGTGGGTAGCTACGGAAACATATATACTCATTTTGCATTTTCGACATCTCTTTAAAGTTTTTGCAATTAAATAATACTCCTATTGTTTTCTTGTAAATTTTACAATAGAGTCGGTTCGAGTCATTTTGTTTCAGATGCGAATTAAAAACCTATGCATTTTTTATTTGTTTGATTATTAACATCTTCAAAATTTGTGAATCATTTGATTCGTGTGAACTAGGTATTAAACAAATTAAATTAAAGAGAGAACTATGGAAGTGGGCCCACTCGTGAGCCCAATTGAATCGGGCCGAACATGACCCGACCCGACCCTACCAGCATTTGTCCTACCCTATAAAATTAGCATTATCTATCCCCTTAAACAAAGTGAGTGTGTGAGTGCGAGTGTGTGTGTAGGAGCAGAAGCTGCCACACCGCTAACCGCGCACAGTTTTTCATTTCCAAATTTACTTCTTCATCTCCCTAAATCCGCCTCTTCTGCATCGTGCATCTCTTATAACTATATCATCCTTTCTTATTAATACATATATTGAATTTGATCGTCTCATAATGGATTCGAAAGGCTTCACACAAGATGGCACCGTCGATCTCCGCGGCCAGCCGGTGCTCGCCGACAAGACCGGCCGATGGAAAGCTTGTGCTTTCCTCGTTGGTAAGATTCTATATACTCTGTTTTATCTTGTTTGGCTAAGCTTATAAGCTCTATATAAATTTTGAAAATATTTTTGATAAAATAAGCTCCTCATTAACGACTTATAATCTCAAAAAATAAGCTATAAAGAGTTTATAAGATCCTAAAAAGTAATTTCAACTTATTTTTGCATCTTATAAACTGCAGGTTACGAAGCGTTCGAACGAATGGCGTTCTATGGTATAGCATCGAATCTAGTGGTATACTTGACAACCCGACTCCATGAAGACACGGTGTCGTCAGTTAGAAACGTTAACAACTGGTCAGGAGCAGTTTGGATAACACCTATTCTTGGTGCATACATCGCCGATTCCTACTTGGGCCGCTTTTGGACTTTCACCATTTCATCCTTGATTTATGTCATAGTAAGTATTTCATGCTGCAATACATACATAATCCCCTCTACTACAAGTGGATTCTTATCTTGTATCAACCATATAGAATCTATAAATAACTACTGATAAAAATGTTTCTTAACTCACCGTGGGTATCCCCACAAGCTCGGACAGGACCACATAGATTTTTTTTTATTTTTTTTTCTTCTAATATGTTTAGATTCTTTTAGTAAAGTTTAGTTTTTCATATATATACTTTCTCTATACCGGTATTCACTGGTACTTTTTTTTGACACAAAAATTAAAGAAAATGTGTATATTGTGAAAAAGTGGTAGCTAGGTCCACACCTTAAAAAAAAATAGTAGGGAAACATAGCATAAATTAGTTGATGTAATAATGTTACACATCAGCTATTGACATATTAAGCATGTCAACATTGGATAGGAGAGAATTTCTCAAACTACTCAATTATCCTAAAATAGTAAAATGGTACTAGTATGCATTTGTTATAAGAGTAATAGATAATCATCACCCTTAATAATGAAATATATATAAATAAAGATATAAGTATTGCTATATTTTGTGTAAACCTTCCTCTTTTAAGGTATATAAAGATTTAAATAGTAGAATTTTCCGTGAAGCTTTAATTTGTTAGGTGACAAGTGGTGTTTTTATTGTTGGATTATGTGGGAATAGGGTATTGGTTAGTGAAGTTTTCACGTTGGCCACCTATGTGCAAGTGCAACCATACAAGGTTAGACCATTTGTTTGGTCAATATTAGAGTGCACCTAATTCGATTGGCCAATAGAAGAGCAAGATTTTTTTTAATTTTTTTTTTGGGTGGGGGCAACACTTTAATTGTGTTACTTGTGATCTGTAATTTGGTTATCCACATATTGATGCTGAGGGTTTCATTTCAATTTCATGAGGAAACCTTTATATGTATCCATAGAAATAAATGGATGATGGTCGGTTGAGGTGGGGTTGATGCTTCATTCATTTTTCATGGCTGATTTTAATTAAATTGAACTTTATTGTTTTTTTTATTTCTTTTAAACTTAATTTTTTATTTAATGTTGTTCAATTTCCGTTCTTTAATCTTAATTAATTTGTGGGAAACCAAATAGAATCAGTTTTCCTTATTTATCATGGCTAGAATAATTTCTGGGAAATCAACGAATTAAGTTTAGTCATGATAAAGACGGAAAATTAAACAAGTATTAAGTTAGAATTTAGTACAAGAATAGCATTGGAGCATTCCTCGTTTTTATATATAATATTTTTATTGATTTAATTTCTAAGAATAGTAAGTAATATATTTCGATTTCTATTTATCATAATATGGGAAGAAAATAAATTTATCTAAAAATTTAAAAGTTGAGAATAAAATTACTATCTCAAAACTTTTGGAGGGGACCTTAAATTCACAAAATACCTTAAAATCAAAACTCAATTTGTCTGTTTTTCTCTTGAAGGTCAAAAAAACGAATAAAAAGAACAAATAGATATTTGATTTTTATGTATTTATGAATTTAATGATTCTCTTAACTACTCTAAAGTATTACAAGAAAATATTCCATTAGGAGTTAATGCCTAAAGTAAGTCAGATATGAATGGTGCTCATGAAATGTGAGAATCGTATTATGCTAGTACTGTATATATGAAATGGGAAAGTCTTGTGTGAGATGTCATTAGACAAATCAAAATTCGGATCATAAATAAATAGTTAAACACCAACAAAATTATAAAATGTCACTATATACATATTTGGATTCAGATCTTGACCAGACTTGACCTTTGACGTTTTTTTTTTGTTGTTGTATGTATTATTCTTTTAATGGAAGCTAGTGATGATTAATTAATTTGACAAAAATGATGATTAAATAGGGGATGATACTTCTAACCATG
Organism: Mentha longifolia; assembly: GCA_001642375.2. Classification (NCBI taxonomy): domain Eukaryota; kingdom Viridiplantae; phylum Streptophyta; class Magnoliopsida; order Lamiales; family Lamiaceae; genus Mentha; species Mentha longifolia. The sequence continues at coordinate 15,484,783 of CM038117.1, forward strand.
GCGGTTTCGATCAAGTTCTTGAAACCCACATGTGAAAATGGAGTTTGCAACAAAGCCACCTCAACTCAGATTGCATTTTTCTACACATCCCTCTACATAATAGCCATAGGTGCTGGTGGAACAAAGCCAAACATCTCCACATTTGGTGCTGACCAATTCGATGATCTAAATCCCAGTGAGAAGAAGCTCAAGGCATCCTTCTTCAATTGGTGGATGTTCAGTTCCTTCACCGGCGCCTTATTCGCTACACTCGGCCTCGTTTACATTCAAGAAAACTTGGGATGGGGATTGGGATACGGAATCCCAACCGTTGGCCTCGTCTTTTCCTTGGTCATCTTTTACGGTGGAACCCCGTTGTATAGGCACAAAGTAAGAAGGACTAGGCACCCTGCCGGAGACCTTCTACGTGTCTTTGCTACCGCCTTCGCCAATGCCAAGCTTAAGCTTCCTAGCCGCGATTCCGAGCTTCATGAGCTAGACCAACAATATTACATCACTACTAGAAAACGTCGAGTTCATCACACTCCGGTATTCCGGTAAGCTTCTCTTTAATTTTCCATTTTACTCGTCGTTTTGTTTTACTTGTTTCTTTAGGTGCCCAATCTGAATTCTCTATTAAATTTTCAAAATCAGCAATAGTTAAAAACTTTTATGATAAAAAATAGTTTATATTGAAAATATTCTTAACATATAATAGATATCTGTTGATGCAATATTGTTGCACGAAAATGCAATAGAAAGTTCTTATATTAACCTAGCAAAGGGTTAGGAAATATACATGCATAAATAATTTTGATGAGTTTGTAAGTTTCCCTCATATACAATTGGTGATTGATTAAAATAATGAAATGGAGAATCTCAAGAAATAATATCTTTGGATTACTAGCTAAAAGTATAATAGAAGATTCGCTATCATTAGACTTGAATCTAAGGGTAGACCATTTTAGTGTGAATGTGACAACTAGGCTATCTCCACACTCATGGGCTTTGTATAAATCTAGTTTTCCATATGCATCCATGATATTATTCGTCCATAAAGTGCTTATTTTGTCCACCACTATCTTTGTCTTCCAATAAATTTCTCTTAGTCTATGTCTTGTAGGAATACCGGTATGGCTAGGGTAGTTCTATTCGATCCTACTTTTGAAACATTCAAGTATTATCATTTAATATCTCATGGGATCTTCTATCTCAATAATGGTGTAGCGAACAAATATCGATTTTTTTTTCATTCTTTGTTCATTTTTTTCAATGTATTATGGCTTAGTTTAATTTTACATTATTTCATTAGATTCAATAATCCAGTTAAGGTTTATTAAATATTTTTAGCATTTTATTTTATTTTATTTTTATCAATTAAAAATGAAGTTAACTTAAAAAACCAATAATGAACCGTAATAAGATTAGTAAATCTTTGTTAATTATTGCAAAAGTAAACTAAATCATATTATATCGAAATTGAATAAAAAAATTGAGAAAAGAACAAAGAAAAATTAATTTTAATGCATGATAGGTACACTAAAATAGAAGATCTCATCTATTTTAGATCTCATCGTGTTTAATATCGCCAAACAACTTCATATCTTAGAGGGTAGGGATGGCAATGGGCCGATCTGGACCGGATCCGGTTTGCTCCAGATCCAGATCCGTAAAAAGAAATTGGTCCGGATCTGGTCCAGATCCGTCGGGTTCAAAAAATCGCGATCCAGATCTAGATCCATGGATTCTACGGATCTGGACCCGGATCCATAATCTTTTTGCCTAAACTGAATTTTTGAAATAATAAAAAAAAAATTATAGTGCAATAATTATTCGTAATAAGTTTCAATGATAAATCATAACTAGTTGTAAGAATACTAAGTACATATATAACAATCCCAAATAAAAATCAAAAGTACATAGATAAAAATCATATGTAATATATATTAAACGGATCCATGGACCGGATTCGGTTCTAAAAATTTTAGATTCAGATCCAGATCCGGAAATTAGATATTAGATGCGGATTCGGTCCAAATCCATCGGGTCCAAAATTTGAAAAACCCAAATCCGTAAAATCGGATATAGACCACCGGATCTGGACCGGGTCCAAGATCCATTGCCATCCCTATTAGAGGGTAACTTTGAGTGTTAATGCTTTAAATAGCATGATATAGTCATATAATATAATACTTTGTTTCAATCGTTCATGTTCGCAAGTAGCAAAAAAAAAAAAAAAAAAAAAAAAAAAAAAAAACGTATAGTGACAGTTCCTAGGGGGGAATTTAATTTGCTCATAAGAGTTACTTCCTGCCAGCTCTATTGATGTTGCTAGGCTAGCTATACCATTCCAGAAATGTTGTTAACATTCTAAAAATGTTAGTATATACTATTATACATGCTCAAAAGAAAAAAAAATAAAAATAAAATATATATATATCGTAGCCGACAAATCATAAGTGTATTGCTCAAAAATCTTGAATGGTCCCACCATGTTCTAGACCATGGAAATAGAAAAAGGAAGAAAAATATCACACAAAAAAGGAAATCAATTGTAATACTTGGGACACTAGTAGTATTAATCAATAGGTTGAGGGGGTAATGCATAGTGGAAATGCTTGTCTACTTGCTATGGATATATATCATTAATATGACGGTGTCATGTTAATAATTTTTTTATTTATAGTATAAATTTTTGTAATAGGGTTTAATTTTATTTTTTTTAGAGTTTATTTTTAGGATATATATATCTAAAAAAATAATGGATTTTGCAATTCCATTGGTACACTTAAGTTGTGACAGAGGATCAAATCCGGTCTATGTTCTCAATCTTATAGATTTGATTGATTACTTCTCATTTGTTTATAAACTAAAGGTTCTTGGACATGGCTGCAATTAAGAACGAGAACTCGACTAAGCAACCATGCACCGTGACACAAGTTGAAGGTGCGAAGCTAGTCCTAGGCATGGGCATGATATGGACCGTGACCCTCATCCCTAGCACCATTTGGGCACAAATCAACACTCTCTTCGTCAAACAAGGCACCACCCTCGATCGCCATCTATCCTCCGCCTTCCAAATCCCGGCCGCCTCCCTCGGCACCTTCGTCACCCTCTCCATGCTCGTCTCCGTCCCCTTTTACGACCGCTACTTCGTCCCCTTCATGCGACAGAGAACCGGCAATCCCCGCGGCATCACCTTGCTCCAACGCCTCGGCATCGGCTTCGTCATCCAAATCCTCGCCATCGCTATCGCCTACGCCGTCGAGATGAAGAGGATGAAGGTGATGTATATGCTATCTTCTCACTTATCCTAAATCCTAATTACAAAACAAATAATATCTTGAAATCGGTAATTGTTACGTACATCTTGCAGTTACTATTAAAAACGCCCCTACCAAAAACTTTTTGACTACTCTAAATATGCGCAATCAGTGGCGGAGCCAGGGGGGGACTGGAGGAGGCTGAAGCCTTCCCTCAAAAAAAAAATAAAAAAAATTACAGTTATGATATTTTGACAATTACTAGTAAATTGGTGGACAGCCCCTTCACAAAAGTAGTCTCCGAAATTTTGTAAAGAATGATATTTTTGATTTGTACTAATTTAATAGACAGAGATCAGCTATTTAAGAAATAAAACTCAGAAGAATGGAAATGGGGGAAAAGTCGAAGGGTTGAAGATGGAGGAGTAAAATATTAGTAAAAAAATTGTTACAAAAATTAAAAAGTGTTTTTCCTTCACGCTTTTTTTAGTCACCAAATAGGTGAATAAAAGTACAAATACATCCAATTAAAAAAAGACACGCTTCCCGATTTCGTCTGCTACTTCATTTATCCCCAACGTTTTTATCTCTCGTTTTCTTAGAAGTGGTTTTCCATTGATAAACCATTAAAAAAAAATCTCTCTTACTGTATTTTTTTTAGAAGTGGTCTTCTATTGATAAATATTGAATTATTGGAAGAAAAAAAAAAAGGTAGTGTAGCCCCCTTAACCAAAATTTTTTGGCTCCGCCCCTGTGCGCAATTAACAATAATATAGTAAATTTATATGCTTATAATTAATAAAATATTAATTATTATTAGTTGATTGAATGACACTTGAGATTCTCTGTTTCAAATTCAGTGTTGTGTCTCAAATCATAATTTTTATTAGTTTTATGTATATTTTTTTTCAATAAATTTATTTTATACTGATTTGGTTTGATTTTATGATTATTTTCAAGGTTCACTCATCCAATTAGAATTTATAAATATTTTTTTAACATTTAATTTCACTTTTATCAATTATATTAGGGTTGATAAATTCAAACTAGGGTATATAATTTTTAAAATTTTTAATTTTTACTTTAAATGTCTATCATGATTTACTATATGATACTCTCTCCGTCCCACTTCACTAGTCATGTATACTATATTGGGCCGTCCCACTTCAGTAATCATGTTTCCTAAAATGGAAAGAATTAGTCACCACTAATCATCTCACCATTCACTCATCTCTTAGCACGTATCCCAATATAATTTAAATCCTAAACGTTTAAACTATTATAACTTGTTCGTTTGCTCTCCGATTTTTATATTTTTTATACGAAATTAAAAGTCTTGATAGGATTTTTTATTTAAGACCAGACATCAATATATTTTTATGCATTTATGATGCTATAGTTTTAAAATAATGAAATTTGCATTAAAATATCAAACACTACACTTTATCTCTAAACATACTCTCATAAAATCTTGTGCCGAAAAGTAATAGGACTACTGAACTGGGACGGAGGGAGTAGTATTTTTTTATTTAAAAAAACAATATAAACTAATAAAAATTAAATTTTGGGACATGGTTAGGACGCCGAATTTTTGAGAGAGAATCTCATCCGATCTAAAGATGGCCGGCATGTATATATAGCCAAATATTATCACTTATTTATTTATTTATGAAACCTTGGTAAGTTACTTGACACAAAAAAAAATATCAATTCAGATTCTCTGTTGCATTTCCCTATAACATATTCTAATATATTAATGGATGATCGTTACTTGTCTATAATATTTTTAAAATTCGAACTGATAAAAATTTCCATAAAAAGATTAACTAGATTTGAAACTATTGTGAACACATTGCGATCATCCATTAATACAATGGGATCAGATGTCACATGAAAATGCAATAGAAGATTCTGATTGAAAAAAAACATGACAGGTCATCGCGGCCCACGGAATTTCGGGCCCCAACGAAGTGGTGCCGATGAGCATATTCAGCTTGCTACCGCAGTACGTGCTGCTGGGGGTGGCTGACGTGTTCAACGCTATCGGATTGCTCGAATTCTTCTACGACCAGTCGCCGGAAGAGATGCAGAGCTTGGGCACGACGTTCTTCACGAGCGGGATAGGGGTGGGGAATTTTCTGAATAGTTTTCTGGTGACGGTGGTGGATAAGGTCACCGGGAGAGGGGGAGGGAAGAGTTGGATTGGGAAGAATGTGAATGACTCGCATTTGGATTATTACTATGCTTTCCTTTTCTTGTTGTCGGCCCTCAATTTGGTGGCGTTTCTGCTGGCGTCGAGGAAGTATGTGTACAAAGTGGAGGCGGCGGAGGTGGAGGGGTGTGAACTAATCGAGGGCAAAGCGTTGGGGTTGCAAGTGTGATGTATGGATATGATTTTTATAAATAAATTGAAGTATAGTTTCATCTTGTAATTATTGGCAAATCGTAGCTGATTTCATTTCGAGTAGAATTACTTGCATCTAGATTGATCAGTCTCTAATTTATAAATATACTCCATCTATTTATCTTCATTTGACCACTCTCGTATAATTTATATCTCACATATTAAATATATAAGGGTCAAATGGAGATAAACAGAGGGAGTACTTCCTTTTTTTAAAAAAATTAAAATGAAGTGAAGGTGTGTTAAGTCACACAAGATCATTTGTTCCAATTTTGATATATTGTGTCTCAAATGTTAAATGTTTATTAGCTTTATAATTATTTTTATGAAATAAAAAAAATGTGAAATAACAAATCCTGATACACTTTCAACTAAAAATTGAAAATTTAAAAATTGTGTACCCTAATTTTAGATTTATCAATCTTAATACTCCATTTATTGACACTCTTATTATATTAGGACGTCATCCATTTTACTGAACCTTTTCATTTTGGATCGTAAACCTCACAATCATTTTAACACTTTAACATTTTATTACTCTACTTTTTAACACTTTAATACTATTAAAAAAATTATATGGACCCACAATTATTCCACTTTAACAATTTAACATATTAATTTATTACTATATCATCAAAATGCAAAAAAATTTGTGCCCAGAATTTTGGTTCACTAAATGGAGGACGGAGGGAATATAACAAATAAAATTGAAGTTAAATGTTGAAAACTAATTATAGGCTCTAATTGAATAAATTTTGAAAAAAAAAACATAAAATTAATTTAAATTATAATTTAGGATACGGTTAAGACATAGGACGTGTAATGTTAAATTACATGATTATTTGTCTTACACTAATGGGCCGATTGGTCGTTTTAATATGGACCGCTGCCACATAGGTTCAAATGTATGAACTATCTCTTAATGGGTATTTTTAAGCATAGCCGCAAAGTACTCTTTAGCCTCCTATTTTAAAATACTAATAGGAATAACATGCGTTGCACGTTGATCCACTTTTTAATATGATAAGAAAATATTAAATTTATTTTCAAGCTCAATATTTTATATAATATCATGGCTACACATATATAAAAAAAAAATAATGATTATATTTACATTTGGATGTCTAATTATTTCAAAAATTAAAAATGAAGAAAGAAAGTCATATATTTATGCTTTATTTTACAATCTTATTATAAGGATAGGGTGATTTAGGACCAATAAAGAAACGTGGGTATTTCTCTTAATTTAATAATAAAAAATTTTAAAATGATAACGACAAAAGAATACATATTACATTTTACTTTACAATTGTTTGCACAAAAGTGCAAGGCTCCAAGCGTAAAACTAACTGTTAAAGGAAATGAAATAGAAGCAAAATTTTAAAGGAAAATATTTTTGAATAAATGACATAAAAATTCAATCATAACAAAGAATAAAAAGTCTTTTGTTCTAAACGTATGCTAAAATTAAAAGATATTACATTACTTTTCTTGTTTCCTGATGCATAAATAGTACTATAGTAGTTATTAATCTAGAAAAATTTACATGCTATTTTTTTCCTAATGCCGGAAAAACTAATAAAAGAATGGGAATATATATAGAAAGGTAAACTGATAAAAAATGGAGATAAATAAATTACTGCTGATAGTGCTACTTTATTTTCCGTAAGATATTTGAGAGTCGCTTCTTTTACGTACTCCATGCTATGCATCATTCCTGACCTCAATCGATCATATTTACTTCGAGAAACGGGTTCAATTTCTTCATTGGTTGGTATGATTTGCAATACCGATTTGATCGTGGTATGTACTTCCAAACGACCTAAAATATTTATAGGTAGTTCGTTATTTATTTTGTTCTTTCTGATTTCATATATAACTGATAATTTTAGATACTTTACCTGCATTAACTTTTGCAAACACATGTATGATGGCAATATTTGGCTTTTGTTCTAGCATGTTTTGCAATTATTTGCCCTCATTTTTTGCCAAATCTCCCTAGAGACACATATCTATTTCTTCTTATCAGTAAAATTAGAAAAAAAAATAAAATATATATATATATATACACACACATACAATATGGAATAAAATTAGAATATAATGTAAAATTAAATCTTTTAAAAGCATAAAATAAGTGGCTTACTTTTTGTTCATGATAGTAATTTTTCTCAAAGTCCAAAATTTTCCTCAATTTTTGCACCAATGGCTATGCTTTCTTGTACTTGTACCAGAGCTCCCGTAATATTTGTGCAATAATTTAATTATATATACTTTTTTATCAAGTTTCTTAAGGAACCGTACAACATATAATTTGTTGAAAATTGCACGCGTAAGAGAAAATTGAAGCGTGATGATTAACATGTGCAATTATTTTATTATTAACATAAAATTTGTATTGCATTTGCCAAACTCTACTTTTTCAACTGTTGGTTTTATGTCTTTGAACTCCATGAAGTTGTATTGTATATCGCATTGTATATTGCTCAATGCTTCCTTTACAATACTCCACCTTTTGATTGTCAGTTCTTTCTCAGGATCGATGCTCGGATACCTTGCATCAACCTGTTTAACCTCTCCGTTGGTTATTGAATATGTTTTGTTGGCTTCAAATTTGTTGATAAAGCACCCTATGTAATCGTTGAATATTACAACCCTAATCTGGATACCTAGTTGCAAACAGTGTGAATGATGTTGAATTAAAAATATGATGTTAGTTATATCTCAAGTAAATTAAGCCCTAGAGATATGAATTTGGTTTGCCATTTACCTCGTTGTCCATCATTATCAATTTTTGAATTCTTTGTATTTGAATTTCTCCCACAAATTAGCTCACATCCTATTCTTAAAATCTTCAATCGTATTGTGAACGATTTTTGATTTACATGTAAAGTTCTTATTGAGGACTCTGTTGCATCACTTGACATCCTTTAATATATTCCTAAAAAATTAATAATTTTATATTACATGTCAAAGCTTGAAGGCTCAGCATGAGGCCAAGCTATACTGGGGTTGCTATACTCAGGGATGGAGCCACATACCGGGCTCGACTAGGTAGTCGCCCGGGCAAATTTTTATTTTTTTAATAATATATAGTGTTAATTTTTATTTTTTTTATTTTTTCGCTCCCCATTTATTATATTTTATTCCCCTTTTTTTTTTCTCATTCTGATAGTATTTGATAGGACTTGTTGTCTTTGAATTTTTTTTTTTTCTAATCTCGCCCGACTATACACAAAAACCTGGCTCCGTCCCTGGTACTGGTATTTACATGCATGGGATGATTCTTGAGTTGGATCAAGATGTGATACTATTGTTAACTGATCAGCATCTCCTGTTAACACACTATGTCAAAGTCATTGTGCTCTTTTTTTTTATAATTACTGATAAAAATTTTTAACTTGCATGCATTGTAATTGATTGTGTAGCAAAGGCAGAAATTAAAATCTCAAGAGATGAAGGAAATCACAAACATCAATTATAAATTACTAAAGAGAATAAAAAAAAAAAATAAACCAAAAAACCAAAGAGAGAAGACTGACCTGTTCAGTAATAATTGTCGGACAAAGATTCAGAAATTAAATTTTTTACAAATTTTCTCTCTTTGGAGCTTTATATAGTTAAAGTTGGATGATGAGAGAGTTTCATTAGGAGAAGGATTATAATATATTATAGATTTATGTAGTTAAGTCGGAATTGAACTTCTTATTTAATTTTTTTCATTTTATTTAGGGATATTATTCTATTTTTTTATCAGGATAATTTTTTTAATCTCTAAAAATATACACCAACATCACAATTGAGTAAGCATATTATATTAAATTTTATGTCTTACGTAAATAATAATTATGAGGCTGGCTCACTTTAGTGTATACTTATTTTATTCCAAACCTCATTATTTACAAATAATAATAATAATAATAATAATAATAATAAATAAATAAAAATCTAAATTTAATGAAGTATGAAATCAATACCTTCTATATATTTAAAGAAAATTGTTATTAATATATCTTATATAAATAAATATATCAAAAAGTTAAAACTTATTAAAAGAAAAAACTAAACCCTAAATGGAAAAATTATTGACCTGGCGCCGCCACATCCATCGTGGATACATTAAGCGTGTCTATAGTGGGTAGTGGAGCATTTATGTAAAAATATTATTCAACATGGAATACAAACAAGAGTAAATACCACATTCTACCTAATATCACATAAGTAATACAATTTTTATTACAAATATAAGAATGGACAAATTATACCCAATTTTTATATAAAGTCCCAAAAATACCCCTTATCTCTCCTCTCTCCTCCTTCTCTCATATTTCCCCTCACCTATTATATCCTCTCTGAATCGTGTCTCTCTCCACTCTTCTTCATTCTTTCTTTTCTTTATAAGATTTTGAAATATGTATTCTCTCTCCATCTCTCTCTCGATTTCAAACTCTCTCGTCGGAGAGCTCTCTCGACGGAGGCGAATTTAGCCTTACTGGATTGCGGCGCGGCGGCATTTGATGCAAATGACGGCGGCTGGACGGCGAGCTTCTGGGTGGCGGCGGCGTTGACTGTAGTTGTTGGGTATGATACAAGGTATTTGCTCTCTCTCTCTCGTTTCTTAAGCTTTTTTTCCCTGCACACAACAAACTCTCTCTCTCCAAATTTTTAATTATTTTCCTGCACACAACAAACACACTCTCTCTCTCTAATTATTTTTTTCTTTTTTTGTTTTTGTGTTGACAACATTTTTTTTTTCCAGGTTGTTGCGTGATCTTTTGCTTCTTTTTTTCTTTTTAGATTTTTGATTAGGTGAAAGGCGAATTTTGTTGTTCTTCAATTTTAGTGTAGTTGTATTTGTTGTGTAGTATTAGTTGATTATGTTTAATTATTTAGCTTATTACAAGAAAGTTGCTACTCTACGTGTTTATGTGTTGGTGTGAGCTGTTTGTGTGTGTGCTCATATTTTTGAGCTGTAAAGGATATGTTTTTTTAATGGAAGATTATGGATTTTTCTTGTTTTGGAGAGAGTGGATTTCAAGTAGCTGAAAATCGAAAATAATATGCAATAAATGGGTTGGAAATGATAGTTAGTGGTGGTTACATTATCTTATTTCTTGCCTTATCAAGGCAAGAAGTTAACTATTGATTGTCATTAGTAAGTAAAAGTTTCACTATTTTTGTCATTAGTAAGTAAGGGTTACGAAATACCAAGTATTTGAACTTTTTTTTTTCATTTTTTTTTTTCTTTTGATTGTGCAATTTGTATCAATGCTGCGTTTTTATCTCGTGTATATGTTGTATATTTTTGACAAGATTGGAGATTTAGGTCAAGTAGCTAAGAAATCACCTAATTTCTTGCCTTCTATAGGCAAGTAACTAACGATTTCCTACTATCAGTAGATAAGAAATCGTGTAATTTCTTGCCTCGTCTTTTCTGTAGTTAACAGTAGTTACATTATCTCATTTCATTCATTATCAAGACAAGAAGTTAACTATTTCTTTCCATTAATAAGTAAGAGTTTCACAATTTTTTTTAAATACCTTCAATTAATCGTAGAATTGGAAGAAGATGTACTGATGTGCTTGAAATCGGTTAATGTGCTATCTAATTTTGTATTTTTGTTTCTTTCTATCTAATGTGCTTGAAATCAGTTAAGATCATCGGTTAATGTAGTCATTGGAATTCATTTGTTCATCTTTTTGTGAGTATGATTAAATTTGTGGGTATATTTCTTCGTTAGTAATCTAAGAAATCATCCAATTTATTGCATTCTGCAGACAAGTAACTAATGATTTCTTACCATCAGTAGGTAAGAAATCGTGTAATTTCTTGTCTCGTCTTTTCTGCAGTTAATGGTAGTTACATTACTCCATTTCTTGTCTTATCAAGCAAGAAGTTAACAATTTCTTGCCATTAGTAAATAAGAGTTTCACCATTTTTTCCATCATTTAGTAAGAGCTACAAAATACCAATCATTCTAGCTTTTTGTCAAACGACGAGGCAAGAAGTTATTGGTTTTGAATGCGATCTCCCTTTCTTGTTTTTTTTATCTAGTTCTGTTCATTTTGCCGAAATTACTGGTGGCGAAATTAAAGCATTTGATATGTATGCCTTTGGTTTAATAAAATCAGTTATTTTAGTAAAATTGTTAAGTATTCTATTTTTTTAGCTTAAAAATTAAGAAAATTTTCTATCGTTGAATATTGAATTGGTTCATGAGCGATTGATATAGTCATTGTGCTTGAAATCGGTTGAATTTATTAATTTCTTGCATTCTCTAACTCTGTTATCGTAAGAACTTGACAACTTATTATCTTCTATCAATTCATTTGGCAAGAATTTGACAAATTAATTGGTAATAATTTGTCAATTCCTTACCCTCTTTAAATCGTTTGGTAGCAATTTAACAATTTCTTACTAATTTGGCAAGATATAGTCAACTTCTTACCATTTTTTGCCTTATCAAGACATGAAGTTAATAATTTCTTGTCATCAGTAAGTAAGAATTTTACCATTTTTGTCATCATTAAGTAAGAGTTACAAAATATCAATCATTCTTCATTACTTGTCTTCTTGTATTGTCTTTCACATAAATGTCACGTAATCTCATATTTTTGCATACTTTGCATATAATTTGGCAAGACGTTACCGACATCTTGCCAACTATCTTACCATGAATGGCAAGATTACATCAATATCTTACCAACTATGCAAAATCTGATAGTTACATTCGAAACTCATTTAATCGATACAAACTCATTATAAGTCGACTGTAATGTGGCTTTTAAATAATTTCTCAATTAATCTAAGAAATCAATCACCTCATTTCTTGCCTTCTGCGGGCAAGTATCTAATGATTTCTTACCATCAATAGGTAATAAATTGTGTAATTTCTTGCCTCGTCTTTTTTCGCAGTTAATGGTAGTTATATTACCTCATTTCTGGCCTTATCAAGGCAAGAAGTTAACCATTTATTGCTATCAATAAGTAGAAGTTTCAGCATGTTTAAATATTTTTTATAGCTGCAAGAAACAATATCTTCATAAGTGTAAGGATTTGATAGTTGCAAATAACTTTGGTAATATCTTATATAACTTGACAAGATGTTATCAACATCTTGCCAACTATCTTACGATAAATGACAAGATTTTATTGATGTCTTATCAATTAGTATACAAAATTTGATGGTACGATTGTTTACACATTTAACAAAGATAAAGATCACAATAAACACACAAAACTTTATAGTAAAATTAACAAGAAATGACAATTCTTGCAAAGATCTTGTCAACCCCTACCACATCATCTTATAAGAATTATCAAAAATTTTGCCAACTTTCTAAATCTGATTGGTAAGGAATTGTCATATTTTTATATGCTTCATAATTTTAATATACCAAATAAACCAAGTACAAATATACATGACTGACAAGCAATCTGCATTATGTTTATTAGTTTGCAAATATTTGGCAACATATAGTTAACTTCTTACCATCTGATAAAAATGTCTGGTGAGATTTTGGTGGATGGCAAAAATGTATCAAATAATATATTTAGATGGTAAGAAGTGTATCATATATTGCAAAGTTATTCGGTATAAGTATTCAAAGATAATTATCGACATCTTGCCAACTATATTAACATAAATGACAAGATTTCATCGATATCTTACCACATATGCAACCTGGTGGCGTAAAAAAAAAAAAAAAAAAAAAAAAAAAAAAAAAAAAAAAAACTACTCAAAATAGCAACAAAATGAGAAAAAGAAAAAATATAAAGAAAAACAAATCGAAAAAAAAAGAACAAAAAAAAAGACATAATAGTAAAAAAAAATGAAAGAGAAAATAAAATAAAAAGAAAAAAAACAATTGACAAATTTAAAAAAATGAGAGAAAAAATAAAAAGAAATAGTAGTGTGTGTGTGTGTGAGAGAGAGAGAAGTGAGAGAAATGGGGAGTGGGGGAGAGATCACGTGTGAGAAGGGTGAGGTGGAGGAGAGATGAGAGAGAAGAGAGAAGAGAGAAGGATGTAATTAATTGTTAGTGAGAGGGGTAGATTAGTCTCATTCTAGAAAAATTAGATAGTATTTGTCATTTCTTATAATTTGCATATATTTTGTATTCTTTATCCCCCAATAGGTATAATATTTCCTGCATCTACAAACAATTCTTCAATCTAATTAATAAAATTACACCCATGTTCTTTATTTCAAAATATTTTGATAAATGATTTCTTTCAGAAATACCAAAAAAAATTGGGTTTTGAACTACTCCATATTACATCGAAAAGGGTTAATCTGTTGGCAACAATTCATTATAACTCGGATTAAATAAATTAAAATATTATAAAGCGAATTAAATCAAACATGAATATGGTTTGTAGATTCAACCATGTTGCATGGATTTTCTTAAAGTAGTTTTTACTGCTTTTTATTTCATAAATAATTTCATATTAACATGGTATATATGAGGTAAACCATGTTAAATTTTTTTAATGAGGTAAACCGTGTATAATAATATGATATTACATTAATGGCCTTAAACTAAATTATATGACAAGGACAAAATAGGTAAATCGAATTTTGTAAAACAAGACACTTTTATAATAGGGTATAGAATAATCTATTAAAGATCGAGTTTTTAATAATGTTACTAATATATAGAAATTAGGTTTAAATCCAATATTTCTTAATATATTTTTTTTTCACTTACTCTACTTGTTCACCAAATTCGTGTATTTAATTTTGTTTTGAAACGTCCATTAATATATCCAATTTTTAGTTTTAAAAATTACTTCATAATTTTCATCTTTTACACAAAATATCATTCATGGCTCGCCACTTTAATTTAAATTCAACATATTGCACATCTATTTCACTTAATGTAGAACCTCCACTCCACTTTACACTCAAATTATTATAAATGAGCCGCCAAAAACAATCCACGAATATGGAGGACAGATGGAGTATTATTTTCTAACAAATATGGTGGACGAATACGGTAGTCGATATGAGTTTATAAATTAATGAACCATATCTATTTTTCTATATATGCTTATAATATTTTTCATGGTATGAATTACTCCTTTCGTCCCATTGATATGAGGTAATTTTCCGTCTTGGATTGTTCCGTTGATATATATAATGGTTCCCATTTTCATAAATAAAAAAAATATGGCTGAAATTTATTAATTAAACTAACTTATTAATTTAATCTACCAACCCATCTATCCATTTCTCTACATGCACCCAATATAAATTGAATTGTAAAGTTATAAATCATCATAACTTCTGGTCTCCAATTTTTACAATTTTTTAAAAATCAAATTATCAATCTCGATACAATCTTTCATTTAAGATACATCATCATATTTTTTATGGATATATGATGCTCTGATTTTGGAAAAAAAAAAAACTCATTAAAGTATTAAACTCAACACTTTATCCTTAGTAAATAAATATCTCTTAAATTAACGTGACGAAAAAAATAGCCATATTAACGGGATGGAGGATATATTAAATATTGAAACTTTATGTTAATATGGTTAACCATTGAATAATTGGTTAATCCGGCCGATTTTAGGTTAACTTGTGCAATGTTTTTTTTTTCATTTTTATTCTGCACTTTCTAATTGTTAACCAAATCGATGAAAATAGTATGGTCAGTTTTTCTACGTTTCAAAAGGGCAAGTAACTGGAGTAATGCTCCCCTACTCACTGTGAGTATGCTTAATGTGTCTACGGCTGAGGTGACAACATTATATTTAAGGAAAATATTAATTAGTATACCTAATAAAACTAAACTCTATAAAAATAAAAATAAAAATAAAACCCTAAAAGAACAAATCATTCACGTGACACTCCCACGTCAGCCTTGGACACATTACGGTGGGTAGGGGACGATTAAGTGACCCCTAGTTGGATGACGTGGTAACTGAATGTAATGATTCAAATGATAATTTTTTTAGTTCTAACACATATACATCCACACATTCACCTAGTCAAAAAGACTCGAATTTCTGACTGATCGGATGAGATGGTATCTGTACTAAATGCATATATTGTATATTATATTTATTCATAGAAAATGGAATATTTTGTTCACTATGTTATTGATTAAATATAATCTGATCGTTGCGAGTGGTACAGAACATGACTTGGTCAAATTTCGTATAGTTCCTCAATTATCGACCGTGGATCTTAAATTGATACTTGAGTTAGTCATGCGTTCAAACACATATTAAGTTTTCAAAAGGTAATTAAATAAATGATTGAAGTGTGAGTAATTTTATTGGTATGCAGTTTACCGAACCTCAAGAAAATATTGTCGCATTGCCGCAGTTTATATATAAAGCATGTAGCTTTCTGGAACCGTTCTTAATTTATATCTTATTCTTCCTTCTCTTTTGTGGGTCAATTAGATTGGGGCCTACACTTGACATTTAATTTCATCTTGAGTTTTTTTTTATGATTGTATTCTCTTCAATGGAAAAAAAAGATAGAGGGATAAAAAAATAATAAATTTTGCTAGGTCATCAAAGCTAATGTTACAATTAACGTATAAAATTAAATAACATGCATAATCATCGTAAATTACATGGACTTTTTGATAGTTTCTGATATTGATATTGATGTTGATGTTGCGTGTGTGTACTTATAAACGTAACATCAGTAACATAAATTTTACATTTTGTTACTACTAGAAAATTAGTTTATAATGACACTTAAAAATGTTAAAATAAAATAATTATTGCTATACTTTTTCTATAATGATATTTTTGAAGTGTCATGCGTGTCAATGTAACAATAGATGAAAGTGTAACGTTTAATATTTTGTCATGACACTTGTAACCACCGAAATGCAGCGATAGTATTTCAGTCAAATGCAGCGTTAACTATTTGCATTATTAAATAGTTTTTAATAACATTTTTTGAAGTGTCATATGTGTCAATATAACAATATGTCATTTTTATAATAGTGTATGTTACATTTTTCAAGCACTTTCACCCATGCATTCTCTTTAGAATTAATGAAGCAGCCTATAATTTTTTTATGCATTATGATAAATATACATATGCGCGTCGTTGGACTTAGCTGCTCTTGCTTTTTTGAGTGGAAGAAAATTGGGACATTGTAAAGTATGGTTAGTTAAAATAAAAACCAATAAACAAACGAAGGGAAAGTCAAAATCTCAAACTCACGCCGGAAAATTCCACTCGTCTCTTTATTCCTTTGACTCGTGTCTACCAAATTACTTGCGTTTAACATAGTTGTTGTGTATGATTGTCTTTTATTTCTATTTTTTATTCTTTTATTTCTGTGTGGTGTCTCTTCTATTTTGACAAATATTATTTAATCATGTACCAGTCTCATTTACACGACAACAACATATTAGGAAATATGTTTAGCTGGCTAGTAATATTATGCAATTAGGAAATATGTCAATTAGTTTGGACTAAGTCAACGTAAATCACTGTTGGAAACTTTTTTAGAAAAAAATTCATCTAATTTTCAAATATTTTTTTTATGTAACAAAATATTTAATTTTGAAGGAATCAAATGTGGTAGGATCGATCTACGTTTTAAATAAATGATCGTGATATATTTATTTTCTCAAAACCTGTTCCGTTAAATAAGAAATAATTATTTAAAGTTGGTCACACTTGAAGTAGAGGGATGTGAAAGCTATTATATCAAAGATTTAATAAAGGCGTGTGCGGATTATTTAACCTTTCAAAGATAAAAGTGTCACAATTTTACATATTTTTTATTGGTGGTTAAATTTACTTTTATTTATCAAAATGATTATTTTTAGATTTGCCTCGGTAGAAAATTGTATTACACACCATGAAAATGATCAAGTATGAGTTTTTTGCAAGCGCGCATCGAATTGGGAGTTTTAGAGATGCACGTACATGTTTAAAAGTTCCGACCAAATGATTCATTGTGTCTAGTTTATTAGAACTAGAGCCGAAAGGATCGAAAGAACTTACACAAACATAAGAAGAAAGATTATCGTTGTGCCGTGGCTAAACCACTGCCCTAAAAGCTATTTCCGGAAGACCCTCGGTGCCAAGTCTCAGTGCCGAATCACTCTCGAAGGTTAACACAGCTCTCAAATCTCACGTCACTCGTGAGTTTTGAGATGGAGACGCTTTGCGGCAAGGAAGTCGACGGTGGCTACCACTACAAAAAATAAGGTTTTCACCCACACATGTAAGTGTGGTTAAAAATATGCTTATGTGTGAAGAATGAGTTTTGCCCACACATAACGTAAATGTCAGCGTGTGTGGTTATAATTCTGCAGAGAAAGAGTTTTAGTGACACATATATCTATGTGTGGAGATATCCTCAATTATTTACCTACACTTACATGTGTTACTAAAAGCTATCATATGTGTGGATAAAATTCGTTTTTGCTATAATATAATTATGAGGTGGAAATGATGTGGATGATGACATGGCAATGAAATGTGGCAATTTATATGTGTGGATAAAATGTATATTTTGTGTGGCGAATTTTTCTTATGTTTTTTATTATTATAAAATAATGTTAATTGGCTCAAAAAATAATAAATTCAATTTAATACTACAAAGCATTTATATAAGATAAGACCATAGAATAAAAAGATTTATTTAATATATTCAATAGAATGAAAATGTACAATATTTGACAACTACCAAAAAAAACGAAAAAAAAATAAAATCTAAATAACTACACATTTAAGCCATTCTGATTTTCCTAGCAGCTCCATAATCACAAGATCCCCATACACTAGAGATGATGTTTAACTTCACGTCGGCGAGCTTCAATTTTTTTTCCTGTTATGACAATTCAAAGCGAATCTCATTAAACTATTTTAGGTCATATTAAAAGAATATTTAAAAAGACTTACATTAGAGAACTACTTCAACTATGCGAACCTCTAAAGCATCGGGGAGATAAATTAGCTTCCATAGCTTGAATTTTGTTTGGACGTGAGCATCATAAATTCAGCTATCAATACAACAAAAATGAGAAGAAACTTATAGTGCAATTAGAACTGAGAAACAACAAAATATAGCACAACATTTAGGAATCAAATCGCACAGTAGTGCCGCTGCTAGCAGATTCTTCGTGCTGCTGCAGTTGAAAACCGCAAGCAAAACTCTTCCTGTAATGAAATCGAAATCAGATCACAAAAGAAACCATGAAAACCAGAAACCATTAAAATTATTGATCTCAGATTTATATTTCAGAAAATGAAACTACCTTGTGAATTCGACCATCATCATAAATTGAGCAACTCAGTTGCTTAAACAGCGAGTGGAGAGCCTCTCGACTTCCTACACAATTATATAACTGCCATTCTTTTTAGATTTGAGAGTTCGAATTGAAATCTTCCTCCACGGATGACTCTACCTCCACCTCTTCTGTTGCCATTGATGTTGAGATGATGACAGTAATTAGAGTTTCACCTTCTGAAATCTTGTTGGGGAAAAGGAGAATATAGGAAGATCGATTTTTTTCTTTCTTTTTTTTTAGGGTGAGGAAGATCCAAGTTTAGATCCGTAAAAAATGGAGAATAAGCAGTTTATGCATTGAGGTAAATAAATCAAACTATTAGGTAGACAAAATAGCGGGAACGGGGAATCAAGCCTTCTTTAATTTTTTTCATCTTTATTTAAGCGGTTAACTTTGGGAAGGAGTTTTTCGTGTAAAGCGGGAAAATGCATCTTTCCTTTTCGTTCGATAAGAAATTATTGATAAAAAAATAATTAAAAATGCTACTATATTTTAAGTTTACATGTTTCCACGTAAGCACGATGTTTGAACATGATATAGCTAAATATAAAAATAAAGAAGAAAGTTAATTTTAAAATCTAAACGTGAATAAAAAATTCAACTCGCATATTAAATAGTCGGTATACTGGCGATCATATTATTCATTAACCATACATAAATAGATTAGTATTAATTATATATAGCTAACATTTTTTTTTTACTAAATTCTCACTTCATTTTATATAAAAAGAATTGATGGATTTACTTAAACAAAAAATAAGTAATAATGTATTAAATCTCACTTCGTTATAAGATACGTATATTACTTCATCAGTCACAGTTATTTTAGTATGTGTGGCTAAAATAGCTACACATTACATGTGTGGCAATTCATGTGTGACTAATAAAATTTATATATTTTCCACGTAAGCATATAAAAATTAAAAAAATAAATTTGATTAAAATAAAAAATAATAAAAAACAAAGTTTGAAAAATAAATGCGACTAAATGTTTTTTGCTACACAAATTAAATGTCAATATCAAATGAGAACTGCTAAATGGATTTACCTGCACATTTTAAAACTATGTGTGGTTAACTTACCACACATAATTATGTGTGACTAATTTATGTGTGACTAAAAATAGAATTTCTTGTAGTGATACGGCTAAAGCAGGTAGGGTTTTCATGTCTCTCTATGAAGAGAACGACCACGTATATATAGGGCTCCAAACGCCCCCACAAACCCTAGCCACTAAGCCCACGAAGCCCCACGATAAAAAACGTGGAGGGAAAGAAAACTTAGATAAGGAAATAAAGAGAAAAAAGAAAACTAGAAAAATAGGGTAATTTTTCCTTTTGCTGTGTTTTGAAAAGGAGGTGGAGGAAATTTATAGGCCTCATCCCTCTTAAGTTTTTCTTCACAATTTCGATGTGGGACAAGGAAACAATATATATAATGCTCAAATCCCTCCCACTTAAGCTTACAAATTCAATGTGGGACAAGAGATAAAAGAGAGAGCCAATAATAACTCTACGAATTGCTTTCCATTTCCAACAATCCCCCACAAATGGGAAGTCAATAAGGAAAGGAATATTGATGCATAGATACAAATATCTTTCGATTTGAATTTGTAAGTTAGTGAAGCAGGAAAACACATAAATCTCGAAAAGTGCTTTTCAGCTTGAACTTTAAGAGTTCATATGTTCACACCCACAACACACATCATTCCTTTAAGTAATACATCTCCGCGATAATATCAAGGCAAATACCTTCGATTCTCGTGTGTGCTCTAGAAAATTATTTCATAGAAGAGTGCCACCTCTTCACACACACTTAGGTGTTTCTATGAAAGTGCAATCACCAAGACACTAAATATATTATACGCATATAATATATCAGAAATGTTTCGCAAAACATAATTGCATGAATCATTAAGAGCCCAAAATGCTCAACCTCAACAAAATCATAGT
This sequence comes from Mentha longifolia, assembly GCA_001642375.2. NCBI lineage: Eukaryota > Viridiplantae > Streptophyta > Magnoliopsida > Lamiales > Lamiaceae > Mentha > Mentha longifolia. The sequence continues at coordinate 15,505,666 of CM038117.1, forward strand.
ACAATCAGAATCTACCGTAGTAGAATTACCTCGCAAGGTGATGATTCCTCTATGTCCAAAGTTCTCTGCAGCAGAACCATATAGCTCAACGCTATACCCACTAACTGTAATTAACATATGTTAATACAGAAAAATAGACAATAGATAAAGATAAGAAAACATAGTTTCGTTTGACCTATTAGGTGTCCACCATGTGAACTTTCTTCATTCAATGTCTTCATACCAATTCCAGCAACAAGTTCTTGCACTTGACGCTTTATGAGACCTTTGGTGAAAGGATCTGACAAGTTCTCTCTGACCTCACATAGTCAAGAGAAATAACCCCATCTCCAATCATTTCTCTCACCACAACATGTCTCACTTGGATATATCTCCTTTTCCCATTATAGATGCTATTCTTCGCAATAGAAATAGCAGACTGAAAGTCACAAACGAAGAGAAATAGGAGCTTCTGACCTCTTACCAATGGTATATCAGCCAGCAGTTCTCGCAACCATTGTGCTTCATGACTCGCAAGTTTTAAAGCAATAAACTCAAATTCCATGGTCGAGCTTCCAATGCACGTCTGTTTTCTAGACTTCCAAGATACAGCACCCCCACCAAGAGTGAACACAAATCCACTCGTGGAGCTTACATCACCATAATCGGAAACCCAGTTCGCTTCACAGTAGCCTTCTACCACCTCAGGAAAACATGAGTAGTACAAGCAAAGATCTTTAGTTCCTTTAAGATACTTCAACAATCGATACAAAGCATCCCAATGCTCCTCACTAGGCTTATGAGTGTAACGACTCAATCGACTCACAGCATATGCAATGTCAGGCCTAGTACAATTCGTCAGATACATCACACTCCCTAAAATTCTAGCATATTATTTTTGAGAAACATCATCACCATCGTTCTTCTTTAAATGAACACTAGAATCATAAGGAGTTTTTACAGGAACCAGATCACTACAATTAAACCTATTCAACACTTTTTCCATATAAGGTGACTGACTCAACCCATATCCATCACTAGTTTTCACTAATTTGATACCAAGGATGACATCAGCCTCACCCAAATCTTTCATATCAAAACCAGATGACAAATAAGATTTTGTTTCTAACGCAATATCAAGGAAAGTGCCTTAGATCAACTTATCATCCATATATAAGCATATGAGCATACATTCGGATCCATGAGTTTTAGTATAAAGACATGATTGAGAACCATTTACCATAAACCTATTCAACATAAACATTAGACATCATAGGAAATACATACTCAAAGAACTCAACATCTCGAGATTCACAAATAGAATTGTCACCAATGGAAAAAAATCGATAAGCAGCAGAGTTATGAGCATAACCAATAAACACGCAATCAAAAGTCGTAGAATCAACATTCACCTGCTTTGGATTATTCAACCTCACCTTAGCTAGACACCCCCACACTCTTAAGAATTTTAAAGTGGGCGCAAAACCCTTCCACAACTGATATAGGGTCTTGTCTAACTTCTTACTCAATTAAGAACATAACAGACAGACAAGGCAGCTTTCCCCCACATATTGTTAAGTAAACCCAAACTAAGCAACATAGCATTCATCATGTTCTTAAGGGTTCTATTTTACCTCCCAGCAATACTATTATGTTCAGGAGAATAAGGAGCAGTAAATTCATGTATGATCTCATGTTTCTCACAAAAGTTCTTTAGGAACAATGTACTATATTCTCATACTCTATCGGATCTTAACCGATTCTCTACTTTAACCTTATATCTAAGAAATATATCAGCAACCTCATCCTTAGTTCCCAACAGATATAAGCGAGTGTATATAGAGAAATCATCAATAAAGAGATGTAGTATATCTTCTCACCTCTACTAACAGTGCTTCTAAATTCTGCTAAGTCTGTGTGAATTAGCTAAAAGAAAACAGAAGATCTAAGTTCCACGACTTTAAAAGACTTCTTAGCAAACTTTGCTACAACACATATTTCACATTTAAATCATCATTGTGACTTAAAGCAGGAATAAGACCCATAGTACGCAATTTGATAACATAAGCATAATTTACAGAGTTAGAGGCCTTATCTTGTATTTTGAACCATCAACGGGCTCCAACTTTGACAAATCAGACAAGGTATGGTTTGACGAGGCCATGAATAGGTTTTAGATTGTTCGAACTGGAGCCAAAAGGATCGAAAGAACTTGCACAAACACAAGAAGAAAGATTATCGCTATGCCGTGGCCGAACCACTGCCCTAAAAGCTATTTCCGGCAGACCCTCGATGCCAAGTCTTAGTGCCGAATCACTCTCGAAGGTTAACACAGCTCTCAAATCTCACGTGCACTTGTGAGTTTTGAGATGGAGACGCTTTGCGGCAAAGAAATCGACGGTGGCTACGGCTAAAGCAGGTAGGGTTTTCGTGTCTCTCTATGAAGAGAACGACCACATATATATAGGGCTCCAAACGCCCCCACAAACCCTAGCCACTAAGCCCACGAAGCCCCACGACAAAAAACGAGGGAAAAAAAACTTAGATAAGGAAATAAAGAGAAAAAAAAAAACTAGAGAAATATGGTAATTTTTCCTTTTGGTGTGTTTTGAAAAGGAGGTGGAGGAAATTTATAGGCCTCATCCCTCTTAAGTTTTTCTTCACAATTTTGATGTGGGACAAGGAAACAATATATATAATGCTCAAATCCCTCTCGCTTAAGCTCACAAATTCAATGTGGGATAAGAGATAAAAGAGAGAGCCAATAATAACTCTACGAAATTGCTTTCCATTCCCAACATAGTTTTTCAAATCACCAATTATCCAAACATGAGTCTCGTTAAAAAAAAAAGAAAAAAAAAATTAATAACATATAGTACAAAATTCTTCATGTATTAATTGTAAATGCCATAAAAATTTATTTCTATATTTGTTGCCGGTAAAAATGAGTTGACAAAGACTTATACCAGTCCGGCCGCACACTGCGGTCAAGCCTTGAAAGAAAAATAAATTACTTGGCTCATAACCCAAAAAGGATGCCTCATAAAAATATTCAATGGATCTCAATATGAGTCCAAGCTGATGCAAGTGTCTCCCAAATGAGTTTGGGGTGATAAGGGTAGATCGTAATCATATATTTCCTTCATTCCATTTTAATTGGCCTAATTCTTTTAAACACGGTTATTTAAGTGAAGATATAAAGTGGATAAAAAACATTTCCTTAATATGAACCCCTAATTCCCCCTACCCAACTAGTAGGGCAAAAAAAAAAAAAAAAAAAAAAAAAAACAACGAGAATGATATGCTACATTTAAAAGTCATCGACATGAATGATTAATTACTAATTAGATATAGATAAATGTCAAGTGTTGTTTCTCTTTTAGTTTTTTTTTTACCATGGACAAACTTGTCACATTTGCACTACTATTATAATTTCCTTCTTTGTGTCCTTTATGCTGGATCCATTGACTGCATGTCTTCTTTTAACCTTTCAATCTCTAAAAAAATATAAACAACTACTTTTGACAAAATGCAATCACTTTAATGTCATGCCATGGTTAGTTAATCAATCATAAAAAGTAAATCATTGAAATTTGCATAGAAAATTAATTCTTTTACGTGGTCAGTTCTTTTCGAAAAGGTTGAATTCCCATGCAAACATGCAAGAGAGTCTTGAGTTAGGTAACCTGCCCAAGCCAATACCTTAACCCAGAAGAAGCACTACTAAATCCATCTATAAATGCATTGTGTTTGTTCATCAACATCTCCACACCACACTTCATTCCTTCAGCCTTCTTATCTTTAATTTTACTAGTGAATTAAGTGAAAACCTTCTTCTACAATGGCAACATTTTCATCTTCCAAAGCAACCTTCACTTTAGCAATATTACTTGTTTTCATAACAACCTCCTCAGCTCAGCTCTCCACTGGTTATTACTCAAAATCTTGCCCAAACCTTTTCAAGACTGTGAAATCCGCCGTAGATTCCGCCATCCAGAAGGAGGCTCGGATGGGCGCCTCCCTCCTTCGCCTTTTCTTCCACGACTGCTTCGTTAATGTTAGTTACAATTTTAATAAGTTGATTAGTTTGAGATTATGATAATATTTGTGCTAAAAGTTGTGCATTTGCTTTTATTATTTTGGAGTCTTATGGCAAAGAAAATTTGAGAAATTTCTTTCAGTTTTTTTAATCTGTTTCTACCTAATACCATTGTCCCATCCCCCGTCAACCTTGACTCTTTTTTATATTAGTATACGTTTTTGTTATTTGAGGGCCATAGTGTTACCTAGTATAGTATTAGTAACATGATTTAATTTACTTAATTTTGGATTTGGATTGTCTATAGGAATTTCGTGTGACATCTTATATTGCACTAATGTATGATTTCCACGCGTTTACAATATATTCAAAATTAGCAATAATTTAAATTTTCTATAACAAAGAGTGACTGACTTTAGAAATATTGTGAACGTGTGACAATCATCATCTATTGATCCAATAAAAGATGTAGTTTTTGTTTCTTTATTCATTTCGCTGATTTTGCCTAAACAGGGATGCGACGGATCGATCCTCCTGGACGATACCTCTTCGATGAGAGGAGAGAAAGGCGCTGTGCCTAACCGGAACTCTGCCAGAGGATTCGATGTTGTCGACAACATCAAGTCCGCGGTAGAGAAGGCGTGCCCCGGTGTCGTCTCGTGTGCGGATATCTTGGCCGTCTCTGCTCGCGACTCTGTTTCTATCGTGAGTTCTGCACCTAAAACCATGTTAATACTATAAGTTAAATTTTGATTTAACACATAAATATAATTATTTCAGTTGGGTGGTCCAAGCTGGAACGTGAAACTTGGAAGAAGAGACGCAAAAACAGCAAGCTTATCAGCTGCAAACAACGGCATTCCACCTCCCACCTCAAATCTTAACGCCTTGATCTCTCGATTCAATGCCCTCGGCCTCTCCGCTAAGGATATGGTTGCTCTCTCCGGTCTGTTACTAACACTACAAAATTATATTCAACATTCATAAAAACATAGTATGTGAAACTCGTCCTATTTTACTCACAACTATATGAACGATGGGGCTGATTTTATGTTTGGATATAGGTTAGTGGCCTAGTGGGGGAGCCAGGTCAAAATATCAATTCCGTGTCTGGTTCTATACATTACTCCCTCCATCACCTTATAATGAGTCCGATAAATATTATAATAGACACATGTTTACTAAACCAAACTTTTTAAATGCGGGACGGAGGGAGTATAATTTTTGATGAGGCAAGATCTTTTTTTATATTGAGATAGATCACTTCTGTCAAAACCGACTTTTTAAATGCGGGACGGAGGGTGTATAATTTTTGATGAGGCAAGATCTCTTTATATTGTGGCAGATCATCTCTGTCAAAATCAATGTCTCAACTGCATCCCAAACATTAATTTTTCTTATTAAACATTTTTACTCTCTTCATTTTTTTAAGTATCATATTTAATTTTCGTTCTTGTTTTTTTTAGTGTCTCATTTCGGAATTTAATGATAAAATAGCTATATTTTCTTCATTTTACCAAAATAATTAATTATATATATAATTTGGTGCTCAGAAAAGAGAATAAAAAATGAAGTTAGAATGTAAATTTACAACTTTTTGATATGTGTAATTTGATGTGTGATTTGATAAAGTAGGACACTTAATAAAAAACAGTGAGAATAACTAAAAATGTAGAATATTTAAAAATCACAAATAAATTTATATAACTGTTTCTTTTTTTTTAATTGTTTTTTTTGGGGGGGGGGAAATCAGGTTCTCACACGATCGGACAAGCAAGATGCACCAGCTTCAGGGCAAGAATATACAACGAGTCCAACTTAGACACTTCGTTTGCCAGAACAAGGCAGAGCAACTGCCCCCGATCTAACGGCACAGGCGACAACAACTTGGCGCCGTTGGACCCTCAGACCCCGACCAGCTTCGACAACAGCTATTTCAAGAGCCTCGTCAACCGCCGCGGCCTCCTCCATTCCGACCAACAGCTCTTCAACGGCGGATCAACTGATTCCGTCGTCACATCCTACAGCAACAATCCCGGTTCCTTCAGCTCCGATTTCGCGGCCGCCATGATCAAGATGGGTGATATCAGTCCCCTCACTGGATCTAATGGCGAGATTAGGAAGAACTGCAGGAGGATGAACTGATCCCATCGATTGAAAAAATGGAAGTGTTTTTCAAGTTTGGTTTTTCTTTTTTAATCGTTGTTGACTTCTTGTTGTAAGGGTGTTTTGGTTTTGCTCGAGGTTTGTTTGGTTGTTGCTTGTTGGTATTATGAAAGTAGTATGTTTTGGAGTCTTTTGTTAAGTAATTAAAAACCTCCTTTTTCTAGCTGCTGCGGTTTTGTGTCAATGGATGATGGTCACGTATTCAAAATATTTTTATAATTAATTATTTTCTATAATAATTTGTTTTTAATTATCGCTGGTTTTGGTACCATTGTGAACACATGAGAATCACCTTTTGATGCAATAGAAAATGTAGGGTTGACAAAATTGACCCGGCCTGGTGACCTGGCCCGGTTTCAAGCCGGGCCGAGCATCAGAAAATTAAGCCCAATTGAATTTCAGGCCGGGTCAGGTAGCCCAAAAATGGTAAAAAAAAAACCCGACAAACCCGGTCAAGCCCGGCCCGGCCTGATCAGGGCATTGAAAATTGACGACCAAAATGATTCATGCCCGGCCTAGTTTGATTTTTTTCAAAGTCCGGTGGGCTCGGGCCAGGCCAGCCCAACCTACTACTTTGTCAGCTCTAAGAAAATGTCACACAAAATTGCAATATAAGATCCGATCGAATTGAGTTCTTCATCCCCCAACAATTTTATTCTATGTTAACTTATTTAGTTTATCAATATAAGATCCGATCGAATTGAGTTCTTCATCCGCCCAACAATTTTATTCTATGTTAACTTATTTAGTTTGTTCCATAAATTTATTGTTGTACATAAAATAATCGACTACACAAAATAACATTCTCAAAATTCTTATAAATAACATAAATATTTCATTATGACCTACCAAAAAAACTCGGTCAAAATTATCCATAATTTGACTAAGATACTCCTATAAATTATTTTACCTTTCCAATTTTATTGTTAATAATTCTTTTTAAACATTCGTATCTGCCTCTAGAACTAAAATTTATCTTTACTATAGATTATAAATTATTCTACTCCATCCTTTATGATCTTTGAAATCCAATTTTTTTCACACTGATTTTGGAGGGATTTTAAGACTATAATTTTTTTTATAGGATACAACGAATGCAAATAGTTACTATGGAAAAAAGAAATTAACTCTACAAAGTCCACTTTAGAACTCATTATTACAAAATCCCAAAATTAGTTTAAAAAATTGGGTTCAAAAATCATGAACCTAGGTACAGTAATAATAACTTTGAAAATAACCTATCTTAATATAAATTGTATAAGTATATGCTCACATAAGTCACTATAATCATATATTATTTCTTTTTCTTAATTTTATATTAATAGTATCACATTCTATGTATACGACTTATAAGTCCTACCACGATATGATTATAAGAAAATAGCGTATGTTTATGCTTAGCTTGTTAAAAATAAAAGGGAATAAATATATAATTTTTAATATATTTCTAGTATTTTTATAACTTTGGGATATATCATATATGCATAACCTTTTCACTTAATATTGACATTTTCATAATGTGTAGCTTTAATTACTTAACTATTAACAAAATTTAGATTTGGCGTTATGCTAATTTATCAAATACTCAATTGATGTCTATATAAAGTAAAGTAGACTTGTACCACTATTGATCGTACTACTGAAAAAAAAAAGGCATCAATGGCAAATTTTATTAAGCATTTAACATTTGCGCTCGTCATTTGTGCTCTCAGTACAGGTAGCAAACTAAAATAATTTATTTTATTTTATTTTATTTTTTATTTTTTTTTCTGAATAGCAAAGGCAGAACCACACCAAGCAATGGTGGGGCCATTGATCCACCTCAATTTTTCTCAAGTACTTTTAATTAAGTGTAAATTAACATTATGTGTGTATTAGTTTTTTTTGTTTGTTATTATAAGCATTCGAAAAGCTTCTTTCAAAATTAATTATTTTATTATTTTATTTTACAAGGTCTAGAGACATCTATAATAAATTCAGTCGACGAGTCCTAGCTAGTAGTGCCACTACAACTACTCACGGTCTTGGACCACGGCTATCAACAAAATATGGCTAGAGAAATATAGTATTAAAAATATTCGTATTGAGCAAATATTATTAGTTTATTTCTACAGATAATTTAATTTATTTCCATATTTTTGAGATATAATAAATGATAAAATTAATGCTATCTATTATGAATTTTAAATTGATTTGTTTTCATATTTTTGAGATATAATAAATGATAAAAATTAATGATATCTATTATGAATTTTAAATTGATTTGTTTTCATATTTTGATTAAGGGCAAATTAGTTAACATTATTCCCCAAATAACCGGATATAAAAAACTGATTAAAAAAAAAAAAAAGAAGGTATTATGACATGAAGACTTTATATAAAAAATAATCTTTTTCCAATAAATATGTATGGTGTATTCATGCAGGTTTTTGGCATGGAGTAGAAGGCGACACATGTTCAACGGCAATAGATTTCGCAAGCTGCGAGAAGGATCACCCATCATCTTGTATTAACATTTGCAGAAGTGGGTTGTTTTTCCCGCCGTATCTCCTCATAAGGAGTGTTTGTAAGCCGGTAACTCTTCGTGAACAAGTACTGTACTATTGTAGTTGCCTCTGGGAGTGCAGTCAAGCTGATGTTGCTACCGCTGCCGTCAACGCTCGACCTCCCGTCTCAGTCAGTGGCAGAGCCAGGCCCCCGATAACCGGAGGGGCAAAATAAGAATTATCTCTCTACTCCTACGTTTTCTTGATGGGACAAAAATGTCAAAAACTTTAGATAATTATGTAAACTTATGCATAAATTAAGTTAATTTTCTATATAATTTCTAAATTTTGAAGAAAATTGAGGTGGGGCAATTGCCCCACCACTCCACAGGGTAGCTCCCAGGGACGGAGCCAGGAATTCGAAAATGGCCAGACGAAGCCATGAATTGAAAGTGGAACTACAAAACTAAAATAAATTGGGAGACTAAATATAAAAAATAGGAGGGCGAAATTCAGAAAAATAGAAATTAATACTATATATTAGTATTAAAATAACAAATTTAACCGGACGACCGCCGAGTCGAGCCCGATATGTGGCTCCGTCACTTAGCTCCGGTGCGCAACTCTATTGTTTAATAATACAAGAAGTCTATCATAATTTATTTTGGCATATTTTTGTTGTGTTTTTTTTTTATATTCATCATTGATGAGGAATGCTCCAATGCCCACCGTGGGTAGACCTGCCTGGGCTTTTAGGCCCATCGGGCTTAGCCCTAGCCCGGCCCTAAGTCAACGGGCTTAGCCCTAGCCCGCCGGTCAACGGGCCCGAACCGTAACCGGGACCGAAGACTAAGGGCCGGGCTCGGGTCGAGGCATGTTGAACCGAAAACCCGTCGGTTAACCGACGGGCCGGCCCGCCGGGCTTAGGCTTGAACCGTCGGGCCCTTCTAGCAGTTAGGACCGCCGGGCCGGGCCCAACGGGCAAAACATGTCCCTTATTCAATTCGGGAGAAATCCTAGTGTTTTTCGGGTGGAAACGACGTTCTGAGCAAATCTCATAACTATGAGCTGTGACGGATTTTGGGCAAATTCCATCTTTTAGAGGGTCAAAACTGCAATTTTACAGTTTTTCGGGTTATTTCGTATTTTTAGATTTTTATTTAGGGTCCTTTTGTTATTTCTTGTTTTTCGGTGATTAGGGTTTCGTATTTAAGCATTGTTAGACGATGATGGACGGCAGTTTTGAATATTATTGAATCTGAGATTTATCTCTCTCGCGTTTTACGAGTTTTTCTTCCTGTCAAGCATTCACGCTGCATCAAAATGTAAAAGTTCTTATTTATTCATTTTCAACAATTTAATGAGTTATTTAAATTTTTTAAAATAAAACAAAACAACATCAAAACATAAAAAATTATCATTTTCTATTCATAAAAAATTATCATTTCCCATTTGCGTGAACCGCCGGGCCGGCCCTAGGCCCTACGGTTCTGGCCCGGCCCTAAACCGGCGGGCCTAGGGCCGAGCCCTAAACCGCGGCACAAGTCTAGGGCCGGGCTAGGTTCATGCAGTCCGAGGCCCGTGGCCCGCCGGGCCGGGCCCGAAACCGGCGGGCTCGGCCCGTGGGCAGGACTAACCGTGGGCATACTTAATGTTCCCACGGATGATGTGGCAATATTATATATAAGAAAATTAATTTAAATATATACCATAGAAACTAAACCCTACCAAAAAAAATTAAACTCTACTAAAACGAATCGAACCCTAAATGGAAAATATTAATGACGTGGCACTGCCATATTAGCGATGGGCACATTAAGTGTGCCCACGGTGGATAGGGGAGCATTTCTACATCATTGATATTGGTATCTATTGACAGATCTAGAAATATATAATAGTCCAATTTAACATAAGTTTTTTGGATCGTATTTAAAATAAAAATCTAATATGATAATAAGCGGTTTGTACTATATTAAAAAATCAAAATGCATCACGGATCACCGGATAATATTTTTCCATATCTTCAAGAGATAGCACATGCAACAAGAACGAATGAATAAAAAGAGAATTGTATTTTCTTTTAGAAGTAGAACAACGATCATTTCTATTACAAAATAAAAAGAGAATCACAAGGTGGTTATTTGACCATTTTATGAAGAATGAAAAATAAGTTTTAAAAATTATTTATTAAACTTGTTGATGAGATCATTTGTCCTTATTTTAATGTCTCAACCGTATTTAAAAAATAAACTCTTTTATTAATTTTATATGTTTTTGACTCTGTAGAAAATATGTTCAATGTTAAATTTTTCATGATGTCTGAACTACAAAATGTTATGCAATGTGATTTATTAAAAAAAAAAAGTTTAACATATGAGTTTACATTCTAATTTAATTCATTGGTCCCAAAAATTTAATCTTGGAGATCCCAACAAAAATGTTAAGAAACGACTTGTTTATACCTAGAAAGAGACATGAGCTTTTAGAGAGTATTTATGTCAAATCTTGAAAAAAAAAAGTGTTTACAATAAATTAAATATTATAATTCATGAGTTATGTTGAGGGGTGTATATCATGTGTTGTGGGTGATATAATTTTTATATTGGGTATGAGTCTAAATTGTCAGGATACTTAAAAATTTTGAGACTAAATTCTTGATACATAGGAAGATTCAGGTATTATTTTAATATTAACAACAACTTCCTTTTTTATATTCGTGGTTAGTATAATTTTGCTTAGAGCATGAAATTACACTACCAGCACATACAATATATATTACTCCGTATTTTGTGATCTATTATAAATAGTCTAATTATTACTAGTAGTTAGTAACTTAATAAAACTAGCACGTGCGTTGCACGTATAACATCTAATTTAGTTTGAATAAATTTGTATTTCTAACTTATTTGCATTCGTAGGCTTGTAAGCATGGTAATGTTGCAAAAATCATTTTGTAATTTTATCACTAATTTTAAAGAATATGAAAAAACTCAAATCTATCATACCTTGTTTTTACTTGGATTAATGTAAAAAAAATGTAACTTACCCCCTTAGTTCCATTAAAACTTAAAATAATTATTTCAACATCAATAAATTGAGAAAAAAATATTTAAGTATACGATTCCTCAAATGAAGCACTTAAGCTAATAACAAAAGTTATGCACAAAATATTAGATAGGCTATTTATTTTATCAACCTTTTATATAGTATATATGACAAAGTTTAACATTGTTCTTGTTTTAGCAACTATCTTTCCTTATTTTATGTCATATCTCTCTCAAATTACATCAATTAATTTATTTTTTTCAAACAAAATATCTTATTACGATCTAATTCCAAAAAATAGAATTTGAATTTCTAACTTATAATTATAATTAGTCTTGAGTGAGGTTTTTAGAGAAAAAAAGAATGATAAGATCTAAGAATCATATTGATCTAATTTTTATTTGCTATTGAAAATCCTAAAATATCAAAGTACAAGTCTAATAAAGATAAAAATAAGGAAGGATAAGGAACTTGCTTTAGTAACCTTCTATTTTTACAACTCTTTAGATAAAGTTAAGACTTTGAGAAGAATCTTTGTAACTTTTTAATATTAAAGTTGTTTTCTCTATTAACAAAAGATATTGGTAAAAGTGCAAGCAAATGATTTCTTAAAAATATTATGTCTATTGGTCTAAACTTGTTTCTCAAAAATATATATAAAGAAGAATTAAAGAACAATTGTTAAAAAGATATAAGTAAGACTTATGTATCAAAATGGAGACTTGTAATGAAAAATTGGCAAAATTTATAAATTAAAATATAATCTTATGACAATTAACGTTCTTAACTTTAAACTAATTATTTTAGGGGTATACATGTGCATATGCATCTTTCATTTTTTGGACATGGAACTCACTATAACGATACATTTTACACCCTTTAAACATTACATATTTATTACATACTTATCATTTATGGTCCACCGCTTAACAATCTGCCCTCACAATAAAGGTGGAATTCAATCTTTACTCACAATAAACAATATTAGCTGATTATATTCATTCTTAAAATTTGTGCCGGTCAAATCGGGGAAATGTTTTTGGGAACGGATGGAGTATTAAATAACACTCTTTTACAAGAAAATTTTTGTTTGAATTTTCCAATCTTGTGTGAATTAGTTTTGAATCTTGATAGATATCTATTTTAAAATACAATTTTTTTTCTAGTCCGATATATTATAATTCTTTTTTAATTATTTCATAAAACATTAACCTATCTCATTTTTTTCTTATTAATTAATAATAGGTTGTACAACTCTATTTTTTAGGTATTTGGCTGACATGACATGTGTATCATATTTGAATTCTTTAACTTCAAAGAGAAAAAAAAATGAATTATCTCTTATAATATTTGAGCGTGTGTTAATTAATATATGAAGGCAAAAAAATTATAAAAAAAGAAGAAATTTTAAAAAAAAATGAACAACTATTACGTGTTTCTTAAAATTAAACTTAAATTTGTGGGGTTAGGATCCCCTTGAATTTACAACCATACATAGAATATGTATATTAAATTATATAAGGTAAATTTAATTTATAATATAATTTATTATAATATCACTTAAAAAAATATTGTATTTATGGTGTAAAATAGATATTCAACTATCTAGCATAAAATATAATTTATTGTATTACATTGTTGCCCTTATATATAATTTAATAATGAGGACATAATAGGCAATCTACATTAAGCACTCAATGCTCTTTTTATATAAGTATATAGATATTGTGTGTATATATAGTGGAGATACTTATAATCATTAAGTTTAGATGTGGAGATAAGATTATAATATGATATTTGTCTAATGAGAAAAAATTAATCACTTCCTATTCAAATTGCATTAGGCTGAAAAAAATATTGCTCTATTGTAATTGGTGTGTTTAAATAGATAAGTAGCTAGAAAAAAATGTTAAAATTAAATTGATTATATATGACATATGTTTGTCCATTTAAAATACTAAAAGGAGAAAAGAGAAGTGCAGCTTGGTTGGTAAGACACTTCACCTCCAACTAACAGGTTGGGGGTTCGAGTCACATTAAGGGGAATGATAGGGCATTATTTCTCTAGTTATTTATTGAATATTTTGGTAGAATTTGATGTCATTTTGAGTGATAATGCCTTGATTTGGATTAATTGTGAAATAATGTATTTTTGTAGGAGAGGGATGATTTTTGGGCGATTTTGGAGCTATTTCAAAAGAGGTTTTGAAGCTGGAACTGAAGAAAAGAAGAAGTGGTCTGCTGGAAGTTCAAGCGGCGTGCCCATACCGCCTGTGGAGTACTGAAGCTGGCGAGAATAAAAGGAATTTCGGGATTTTCATCATCTAGAAGGCCTTTAATTAATTCCACACAGGATTAATTAATATAATACTGATTTTTAGGAGTTTATTTAGCTAATAGACTTTTTAGATATTATTAAATATAATAATTTATTCCTTTCCTAGATAGATTAGGTTTAGAGATTTTATTTCCTTATTTTAAGAAAATTTCCTATCACTATATATATTAGTACTTAGATTAATTAGAGGGACTCTTTTGGAGACTTACGTATTGGCTGGGAAAGGAATAGAACGGCTGAGCATCAAAACTCACGACATTCTTCTTCTTCTTAATTATTTCTCCTTTCTTTTCTTTTGTTTTAATTTTGTGTATGAATATTAGTTAATTTTCTTTATTCCGGCAAAGACAGTGAAGCCTTGGCAAAATTATTCTGTGAGATCTAATCAGTTTTTATACTTTAATTTATATGCTTGCATCTGTTACTCTCTGTGTTTATTTTTATGAATTATTTCATGCTGCTAGGTAGTGCGCAATATTTAGTGGTTTGGAATTAATTTATAGCCAATTGAATCGGCCATACGTAATCGTGGTTAGATTTAATTAGTGGTAAATTGACTTGTTTAAGTCAAGGGAATAACAGTCTAAATTCGATAATCCTGCGTCAGAGTTTATCGGTTTTGAATCGGGTTTCTCTAGTTTTTAATGCTGTCGACTCATTAAATCTATAAAGCGTCTTTTACGGTTGTCAGTTGATTAGGGAAATAACTGGTGAAGCGGCTTCCTAGTTATCGAGAATTTATGGAGAAATAAGATCGCGTCAGAAGCGTCTTCGGTGATCATAACTGGTTTGTTTGCATTAAATTAGAGTTATCATTGCATCGAGGATCAGAATAATTGAGCTAGGGCTGAACTTGTCTGCTGCCGGAATCGTCTTTAATTTGCTTAACCCAAAAATCAAGCTATCTTTAAATATTTGTTTATTTATTTTCTTATTTATTTTCGTAGTTAGTTTAATAAAAATTCATATTTTGGCAGTTGGAAATTTAGAAGAAATCTCGCCGATCCTTTGGGAGACGATCTTGCTTACCACTGTCTGAGCAGTTTGAGCATTTTTGTAAGAATTTGAAAGAGCATTCAAGTAGCTAAGGATCAAGGGAACGAGGAAGAATCGAGCTCTATTAGAGTGAAATTTGTGTTTAAAATGTGGAATTTCAAGTTCTATAGTTAGGGTTTCACTAGTTTGATTTCATTTATGTTTTCCTCGTTCTCTCGAGTCTCTTTATGCTTTTTGCAGGAATAATGGAGAACTTACTTGGCCAAATTAATCATTCCATGACGAAGAGGAGCTCGTTAGGAAGCCATAGCAAAAAGCGGATCGAGAATCGGAGTTCGGACGAGAGAGAACGAGCGAAAATAGCGAAGTTGCGCAAGAGAAGGAAAACCGGCGGGTTGGCCGGTGGCCGCGGTTTGCCAAACCGCCGGGAATCTTCATCAAACCGCCGGTTCTCCTTCACATTGGACAGCATAGATGGCGGTTTGGCCGGCGGTTTGCCAGACCGCCGGTTCGGCGAGAAGTGCACTTAAGGGGCGAGTTCGGCTCGTCCAAACTCGCCCCGGTTCGTCCCGTTTCACCCCGATTCGACCCAAACTCGATTTGTGATGTATTTAACTCCTAAATTCACCTCATTTGGATATCTTTGGCATACTTTAATATTGTAGAACCCTAGAAACATTTCCCTCTTTCCTTTTGAGTAAATTCAAGATTGTTGGAGCTTTACTTTGTGGATTCAAGATTCAAGACCATTTTCTTCTTCCTCTTTAAATTCTCTATCTTTTAAGCATGATTTCATTTGTTTTTTATGGTTTAATTCCTTTATTTATGTCTAGCTAAATTTCCTTTTGGTTCCAATATATGAAGATATGATCTAGATCCTTGGGTTTTTAGGTTTTGTTGTTGGATTTACCTTCTAATTCATATGTCTTGTGGTTTGGGACTTAATTTTATTGCATGATTGATTGACCATCATTGAGTGCATACAAGGTGTTTGGTTAAATGCTTAGGAGGCTTTAATTCATAACACTTGGCATCAAATCACACCATATTAGTAATTCTTGCTAGTAGGAGCTTCTAGATAATTAATTGAGTTATTTGGAGTTAATTTATGCATCTTGAGTCCTAGTCGGAGATAGATGTCATAGGTTAATCTATTAATATTGGTTGCTTCGAGAGAAGAATTGATGTTTAATATATATATAACTCCCATATGAATTAGATTAAAATGGCTAATCCTAACAAATCCTAAAACCTAGGCCTCTAGTGATTATCGGATTATATTTGGAACCAAGCTTTCTAATATTGTTTGTTAACCATTGTTATTAGTTGTTATCTAGCTTGTTACTTACTTTATATTTCTCATTAGCTAATCAAAAGCACAAAAACATGCCACTTGTAAGCTTGAATAGTAGTTAGATAATTGGATTACTACTTGAAACTCATTCGCCATTGCATTCCCTGTGGATTCGACTCGATTATACTATAATCGATTATTATTGCTCTCTACCCTCACCCCTAAAGTGAGGGCGGATGAGCATACCAACCGAAAGTTGGAATTATTTTTAGTGTAAAACGATGCATCAGGGAAAATGGGAACCATTATTGATTATCTTTTGAAAAAAAAAATCTCAACATTATTTCAAAAATTATATATATTTCCGATAAATGAAGGCTAAGTGTACCACATGAATATATTGTCACCTCGATCAATATTAAATTATCATAATAAGTATGAATCGGAGTGTCCAATTATTAGGGCACCCCCAATGGCCCGGGATCGCTCGTCTTTCCGACGGGAGAGATCCCGGGATCGATCCCAAGTAACCATTGGGGGCCGGCGGATCGCAAGGAGGGGAGCGCTCGAGCGCGCAAAGATCGATCCTCGTGCTGACATCATTATGACGTCAGCCGCGCTATTTATTTTTTATTTTTTTTGTTAAATTGATATTTCAGCATTAAAAAATAAAATTAAAATTAAAAATTAACTAGTAGCCGTTGCCACCCCCAACGGTCAAGATTAAATTTTTTCCTATAAATACATCTCAACACACACTCACATATCACACAATAATCCATCTTTCCCACACAAATTCATCTTCAATTTTTCCATCTTTTTTTCTCAAAAAGCTCCAAAAAAAATGTCTTCATCGTCAACATCTTCAAGCGACTCCGACGAGGTGCCAAGAGCGTTCCAACAATTGCAGAAATCGCACCAGCTCATCCAAGCTTTAGCAGAAGCGCAACGGAAGAGGAGGGAAGATCAACAGACGAGGCACCGATGACGTCCGGCGCAGAGGGTATTCATAGATCGAGATCGTGTCGGTGGTTCCGCCCAATTGATGGCGGATTATTTTGGTGATAGGCCAACCTACGGCGCTACAACCTTTCGACGTCAATTTCGTATGTCGAGGGAATTGTTCTTGCACATCGTTCAAGTACTCGAGGAGCGGGATCCATTCTTCCAGCAACGTCCAGACGCTCTTGGAAGGGAGGGCTTCACCACGATCCAAAAGTGCACTGCTGCGCTGCGTCAACTCGGCAACGGCTGCCCAGCGGACCACCTCGACGAGTACCTGCGCATGGCAGAGACGACGAGCATCGATTGTCTGAAGCGATTTTGTAGGTCAATCGTTGCTATTTTTGGAGGCAACTATTTGTGGCGGCCCAATGCAACTGATTGCGAAAGACTGCTTGCGAATGCACGAGGAACGCCACGGCTTTCCGGAGATGCTAGGTAGCATCGACTGCATGCACTGGAGTTGGAGGAATTGTCCAACTTCGTGGAAGGGGCAATACGTTCGTGGCGATAAGGGGGTTCCCACGATCATCCTAGAGGCCGTCGCCTCTCACGATCTATGGGTTTGACACGCTTTTTTTAGAGTTGCGGGCTCCAATAACGACATCAACGTCCTGAACCAATCACCCATTTTCAGCGACGTTGTGAATGGGGTAGCTCCGCCTATTCAATTCATGGCGAACGGATGAGCATACAACATGGCCTACTTCCTCGCCGACGGGATATATCCGAAGTGGCCCGTTTTTGTCTCAAGCCCAACTGCCGCGGCCGACCCTGAAAGTTGAACTTTTCAAAGCAAAGCAAGAGTCGGCTCGAAAAGACATCGAAAGGACTTTTGGCGTACTGAGAATGCGGTGGGGAATCATCCAAGGCCCGTCGCGACTCTACTTCTGTGATCATATGCAAGATGTTATGTATGCTTGCATCATCATGCACAACATGATAATCGAGAACTGAAGGGCCTATGGCGACGCAATGGGCTCCTCCTGAAGATGAGGCTTCTAGCAGCAGCGGGCCTACAGTGGAGCAAGGAGGTACGACGTCCTTTCGTGAGTACGCTGAACGGACTTGCAATCTTCGCGACGCGACCCGTCACGGAAACCTGATCAATGATTTGATCGAGGAATTGTGGAGTCGTAGTGGTCGAGATTAGGAATTCTCATTCGTGGTTTAAATTTTAATCATATGTAATGTTGCATATTTCAATTCAATAAATGAAATGTTTAAAAAAAAATCGAAATAAAAATTAAATAAAAAACAACATATAAATTGAAATAAAAAAAACCGACATATAAATTTGAAATAAAATCGAGATATAAAATCTAAATAAAAATCAATGTTTAAAAAAAATTTAATAAAACAAATTGAATAAAAAAATAAAAATAGAAAGATCTCGGAGAGATCCCGTTGCATTGTGGCTCGTTTTGGGTGTGGGACTCCCACCGGAAAATGGGAGAGATCCCACAAAATGGGATCGACATTGGGAGCACCCTTAAATTATCAGTCAACAATTGAATCATCGTATCTTAATTTAAAATATTTTATAAATAGTACAACTCGGGTTATAGATTCATACAACAAATGAATTCAGGATTTAATTCCTTTTCCTATATATACAAGAGATTCTACCGCTATAAGATCATCAAATATCAATGGCAAATCTTATGAAGCATTTCACATTAGCGCTCGTCCTTCTCGCTCTCAATACCGGTACCAAACTTATCAAAAAAAACTTTCAAACATTAATTATTATTAATTTTATAATTTTTTATAAAAATAAAAATTGCTATATTATAATAAATCATGGAGTAATAAATATTTACAACTAAACATTATTTTTTTTAAATAATATATTATGGTTTTGAATTTATCAACCTTATTTTAACTAATAAAACTAAAATTAATTGCTAAAAAATAATGGGAAAAGTAGAAATAAGCCCCGAGAGTGTACCCTAGAAAATAATTACTAAAATAAAATAAATCATACTAATAAACTGAAATTATTGTTTTTTTTAATAAAGTTAATATATTGATATTTGGGACACGGTTAATTATATTGATTCGTTTTGAGATATATGTAGGTTTTCGGAATGGAGTGAAGGCCGCAGAATGTGAAACGAGAGTAAATTATGCGAGCTGCGAGAAGGATCACCCATCATCATGCGTTAACATTTGCAGAAGCGGTCTGTATTTCCCGCCATATCTCCTGATAGACAGTGTTTGCGAGGAGAGATTTGTTAACGGACAGTCCGATCACGTCTATTACTGTAAATGCGTCTGGGATTGCACCATCGGCGCCGCCGCCGCCGCCGTTGCTCGCCCTCCACTCTCAGCTTCTCAACCTCCCATTGCTCAATGAATTGTTTCCTTTTCATATCAACATTTGTTTTGTTGTATTTTGATAGTAGTATTTGTTTTCACCCTCCCTCATGCTCATGCATGCTTGTTTGATGCTACGGACTTACAAACGCACCAACACCATGTAATAGTCAACTTGATTTCACAACAACCAATTATTTGTGTGTTGCTTTTGTAGTGCTTACTATCTCAATTTTAAGTGCTTAATTATTTTTCATTTCAAATTACTTATTATATCATTCTAGTTGCTTATTATATCATTTCAAAAGTTCAATATATAATGTTACTTACATCACACGACCTCAGCTCGTGAATTCTATATAAAAATATGCCGAAATTCACGAACCTTGAATCGTGAATTCGTGTATTCAACAATCAATAAAACATAAATCATGAACTCTCGTGAATTCGTGTATTTGACAATTACCTACACGTAAACCACGAATTCACGAACTGTAAATCGTGAATTCGAGTGAATTGTTCTTCATCGACGATGCAGATTAATCATGACCGGCGAGGGTTGCAGCTATGGCTTCTCACGAACGTACGGTGTGTCGTCGCGGCGTCGGCTTCTCACAAGCTGTATCGTGGCAGCGTTTTCTCACAAGCTGTGGGCTGTCACGACGGTGTCTTCTCACGAACAACGCACCGGTTACGGTTAGGCACGAACGGCAAGCTGCAACTCCATCGTGTTCTCACGATTGTGACGGCTGCAACAGTCGGTGGCAAAAAAAATTATGGAGGCGGAGAACTCAATTTGGCTGAAGAGGGTTTGCGACTCAAATTTTTGGGGGTGATTTTTGTATTAAGGGTAATATAGTGAGAGTGACTATTTTTTTTTTTTATTATTCAAATAGCTATTTTTTATTTTTACTATTTCAAATTGGCTATTTTGATGATTGTCCCAAAATAAATAAATGTGATCATGTACTATAAAGTCTATAATAAAAAGTGCACAATTTTTGGGACATACCAAAATGACAAAACATGCACACGAATTATGGACAGATGGCGTATTAGACAATATATAATTCTAATTAAATTTTTTATAGCGGTGATAATATCTTATACTATGATATTTGTGACTAAATGAATTAAAATGCACTGTCAACTATTATGAATAAAAGTGTCAATTAAAATATGATTGAGCTGACATGAATATAACACTATATCATGCAATTAAGAAAATGACATGTATAAAAATGCAGTTATGATTATATATTCGTGGTTAGTATAACTTTTCTTAGAGCATGAAAATTTCAATATCAGCACATACAATAGTATATTATTATGTGATCCATTCTAAATTCTCTAAGTAATACTAACTAAAATAATGTAATATTATATGAATATCTAATGAGAATAAAATAATCACTTCCTATTCAAATTGCATTAGGCTAAGTGTACCACATGCGCGCATGCATGATGTCTTTGTATCAACTATCGTGTACCAACTATGTATTAAAATTGATTTTTATTCAATTTTTTCTTCAATTTTGATGTAATATAATATAATATAATATTATACTACTAATTAACAATGGTTAATAAATTTAATTAGGGTATATAATTTTTCTTTATTTTTAACTAATAAATTTGAAATTAAATATTAAAAAATTAATAATAAGCCCTAATTGGATAAGTGAACCCTAGTCAATTAGTGTAAAGTTTGATTTAATCATAATATCAAAAAATTGAAGAAAAAATAAATAAAAATCAAGATGAATCGATTTTGATACACGATTGGTACACTGAAATGAGACTAGAGGATCCCAAATTATATTGTCAGCTCAATATTATATATTATCATAATAAGTATGAATTTGAGTGTGCCAATTGTTAAATTCTCAGTGAACAACACTTAATTTAAAATATTTTATATATAGTACAACTGGGTAATGGATTCATACAACAAATGAATTCAGAATTTAATTCGCTATTTTCCTATATATACAAGAGATTGTACCACTATACGATCATCAATGGCAAATCGTATGAAGCATTTTATACTGGCGCTCGTCCTTTTCGCTCTCAGTACAGGTATATATATATAACCAAACTAAAATAAAAAATAAACTTTCAAAATAAAATCTCATTTTAAACAAGAAATTAACATATTTATTGACAATGATACGTTTTGAGATATATTTTGAAATATTCTTACAATTTTCAAATATTTTAATTAAAACAACTTCTGTTATTTTAGCCCCTCGATTAATAATTTATGACTATACTACGTACTGTATTTATGTAGGTTTTTGGAATGGTGTGAAGGCCGCAACTTGTGAAGAGAGAATAGATTTTGCGAGCTGCGAGAAGGGTCACCCATCGTCATGTGTTAACATTTGCAGAAGTGGTTTGTATTTTCCGCCATATCTCCTGATAAAGAGTATTTGCGATGAGAGATTTCTTAACGGCCATTTCATCTATTCCTGTAAATGCCTCTGGGATTGCACCATCGCCGCCGCCGTTGCTCGCCCTCCTCTCTCAGCTGCTCAGCCTCCTATTGCTCAATGAATTGATTTCTTTTAATATTTTATGGCTAATAAATCAAGAAGAATATCACATCTACATTTGTTTTGTTGTATTTTTGATAGTATGATCGTTAATACCTAACGTTTGAGTTAGTGTCAAATCATTTTTATCTCCCCTTTAATTTTCACTCATGCATGCTTGTTAATTTGATGCTATAGTATAGACTTACAAATTACGCACCAACACCATGTAATTTATATATACATATATTAAAACGGTAAAAGTTCGTATGAAAATAAATCCTAATGTGAGGAAATGAGAACAATGCATAAAATTATATAAAGTCGTGGAGTGACAGAGCCAAAAATATATCATGAATGGTGCTAAAATAAAAAAAATATATAGTAATAAGAGTGCTAGAGTTTTTAAAAAAATAAAAAAAATCCTATACAAAAAATTATTTTACTATAAGCTATCTTTTTGGGTGGAGGGTGCTAGTGCTCCCCCTAGAACCCCCCTATATGCATCACTGAAGTCATGCTTAAATATACATAAAATTATATATATTATATGATTGTGTTTTTTAATATACAAATTGATACTTAAATATAATTGTTGTTATTGTATCTTGTAATTATGCTTATCAATATCAAGCATAGATATAACCAAAATCAATGGTTTATATCTATTTCTAATTTTTATACCATAATTTATTTTTATATGAATCAAACTCTATTAAAACACTGTTATATTTCCCGGCAAATTTCAATGTTTAATGCCCCATGATATTAGGGATCAGTTAAGGTTTGTCTTTGGAATTGTATTATCCCGTGATATTATCATATTTGTTTCTCAAATTTATATTTTAATAATTGATGTAGCAGTTAATTTTCCCATTATATTAGGACTTTTTTTATAGCATCCATTATATTAGGACTTAATTACTACGATTAATTACAATGTGCACACATCATATTTTATAATCAACTATTGATCAATTTGTATTACATAAACGAATAAATGGTTATCTATAGCAAAATAAAGAAAACTTACATGTGCAACTAAGTAAGAATATGTTGGTAGATTCTTTTGTTAGTTTTTGGAGATGGTCACTTTTTGGCTATTTTATGTGTATTGTTATTTTTTTTTATTTTTTTTTCTCCGTTTTCATCGAGATTGGATCCCCTGTTGATCCTTCTCACTTTAGGGCAAGTATTTCGGTTTATGTTGGAGGTAGCACTCATTTTTAGTGTTATCTCCTTCAGACGCTGTATATTTGTTCTTTGAGATATATACAGGTTGGAGGTCTGTCTAACCCCTCACCCTCTCGGGTGTTTTGATTTATTTAAAAAAAAAAATCTAAGTAAGAACATTGTAAAAATATAGATAAAATAGTTTTTTAAGCTTATTAAAGTGCTAAATTTAAATTTAATAAAATCTTGATGCGGAAATTTTGAAATAGGCTTTATCCTAAATGAAAAGACTAGAAATTTAAAACTTTAAATGTATATATCTGATAAGATAAAAACTAAATTTTTTTTGATAACCAAATCATTTCACTAAAACAAATCATGAACAAACAACTTCACAATATATATATATATATATATATATATATATATAGAGAGAGAGAGAGAGAGAGAGAGTTTGGTTCATATGTTAATAAATTTTGGCGTGTTAAATATGAATGAATCTGAACCATTGATCTTAGTCAAATCTATGACTGTCATTGATTTAAGCGTGATTTCAAAGTACAATAAGCATGATTTTAGTTAAGCATCAATTTGTACAATAAAAAGCATAATTATATAAAAGCATAATTCTATACATATTTAACCATGATTTTGTATATTTTTAAGCATTTTTCTCATTTTAACACACAAACCATTCCCTATATTGACAAAGTAAGTTCAACAGAAATATATATAAACTAGAAACTATAGTCTTTAAAAGTAAATGCAAGAAATGAGAAATCCTAATTAAGTTGACTTGAATCGTCATTCGATCTTTCACGCCTCCAAACTCAATTAGCTGGAATTGTTAAATGATAGGATAAACATACATGAAACATGAATATACTCAGTGTTGGTATCTATACAAATTTGTCCAGTTTAATAAAATAAAGGCATGTGTGAATATTAAAGTCGACATAAAATATACAACAAATGGTCAATCAGCACAAATAAATTTGTGTGTAGCTAGTAATTCTATGTATGTTGGAAGTGTCTTAAACGATCAACCACTGGGGGGGGATGAATATAAAACTGAGAAGTAATGAGTTGAGAAGTTAATTTTTCAAATAAAGTATATTTGTTGTACATAGAAATCCATAGGTAATTGTGTGAAGAAAAGTAGGATGCCACAAGTACAAGCAATCTGGACTTTGGACCAAATTCAGTCACCATCTCCAAGTGATAGATGTTGAATTAGTCTTTACACATACATATCACAAATCAATACATAAATTATTCGTACAGAAGTATAGGTTTAATATATAGTGGGAAAGGAAATGAAGGACCTATTAATTAAGCTATTTCCTTCCCCCCCCCCCCCCCCCCCCCCCCTACTACATAAGTTGACGATATATCTTCAAGCGAAGAGAAAGCCAAATTAAAGAAATTAAAAAGTTGCAAATACGCCTACATGGTTATATCTAGCTTTCAAGAAAGGGATTGCATCTACTATTGTCGGTTGTAGCGAATCATACCTTGTTTTCAGTACCCACTATTAGAAATAGTACCAAGTATTCATGACTTATTTATCAATAGATATTAATACTATTATTATTTATCAAAGAAAAGTGACATCTACGTATATGCACAACTGCATTTACTTTTAAGGATGAGACTAATTTATGAATTGATAATCCCATGTGTTTGGATGAGTTTCAATAGCTTATAATTAATACAGTATCAATTCAAAGGATAAAATGCAGGCCTATCACGAGCTTTAGGATATCTTTTATTTGCAATCTTACAAAATAAACATGTGATTAGATTGGATAAAACTAATAAAATTTTCTAATGTTTTTTTCTAATGCATTGAAATTTGAAAACTAAGCAATAGGAAAATAATTTCTTGCTATACAAAAAATAAAAACTAAGTGATTACAAATTTGTTATTAATGTAGGATAAACCAAATAATGGTTTGATGAATACAGTTCTCTTGATGGCAAGCACCCTTCTTACAATAAAATGTAATCATATCATGGCTATTTTTATTCTAAAATACTGCTCTATATAGGGATTCTAATAGAAATTTTAATTGGGATCTAGCATGAGTTTATATATAGGCACAAACTTTCTTATGATACATGCAAGATAAATCCCTGTGCTATACATTAACTAATATCAAAATAAACTGGATTCTCATAGGGATTTAACAGCATACACAGAATGCATCTTTTATAATTTCATCCTTAATTCTTCCATAATGTACTCTAATGAAATAATTTATACTATACATGGACATTTTTGTAACTCGAAACCGATTTGAATTGTAACCAATAATATTATTATGAAAGAAAACATAATTTCAATACTTAAAAGCTAGCACGATTATAAAAAAATTATGATCCCACAAATTTAATCTCGTTTACTATATCAATTAAGTTATCTCGCAAATTTAGTGACATATCTAAAATGAAAACTAATAAGCCCATCGTCCAAAAGAAAAATCCAAATTTCAATACATAAATGAAAACTAATAAACACATCGTCCAAATTTCAATACATAAAAGCTAGCTTTATTTTATTTTACTTTTTTTTTTTTTTTAAATAATTAGCTTTAATTTTTTTAAAGATAATTAACATGAAATTTAAAGGTCGTTTATTTTGTTTACCTCTGAAGTGGCGCTGCCTTGCTGTTCCCTGAAAACTTGAACTATTCCGCTCCAAGTAATTTCAAATGGCTGTAGCAAATAAATCCTCTATATATGATCTTCAACTATCAAAATCTCAGACATATAATTATATGAACAGTAGATATCGAGGGCTAAACAAAAAGAAACACAAAAGAACAAAATAATATGCATATAAGCATATATATGTACAGAAAGGAGAAATGTATAGCAAGTATTAGTGTATGTATACAAAATTTATAGATAGGTTTATAACTCTTTGGACATGACTAAAAAGCACCAAAAATCTATTTATTGCGTAAAATAAATTAAGATAGAAGGCCAAATAAATTAACCAAAATACGTGATATTTTCAGTAGAGATAGGGGTAAAGTCAGCAGCACTAGATGTAACCCTGGTGTAGGATGTGAGTGGATTCAGAGGAGGAGGAGGCGGCGGCGGAGGCGGTGATTCAGCGATAGAAATGGCGGCGCATATATGAGAATGAGAAGATGGAAGCATATTAGAAGATTTGTATTTAAAAATCTCAGCCCTCACAGCATTAAGCTCCGCTTGCAATACATGTACTTGATGCTGCAAAGCTGAGATTGCTCCCATGCACCCGTACACCGGATCTCGTAGCCTCACGTTCGCCTCGTAAACCAGACTATTTGCTGCATCCGCTCTCTGGCTTTCCGGCACTTCCTGTTAATTTAAATCCAACCACATAATTAAAATAAATCAAGTATATATATGTGTCTTCTTATAAACTGCTATTTAGAGACGAAAATTTTGTCGCTAGTTAAAGCTTAACGACGGACCAGCGACGGCTTGAATAATCTAACTCCATTAATCCGGTGGTTTGGGGGAGAATTAGCGACACAAACTGAAGTTCCGTAATTAAGGGGGTGTTTGGCTAATCTTATTTTAAAGAGCTTATAAGCTCTTATAGCTTCTTTTTTTTTTATCTTATAAGGCGTTGGAGAACTTATTTTGACAAGCACTTTTCAAGAGCTTATAAGCTCTTAAACAATTTATATATAAGTTCTTTTATTAATTTGGAATCATAATATAAATGAATATATTTTCACACCTCTCTACAAGTTCTGCAAGTTCGAGCTTTTAGATGAGATGAAATTGGTATCAGAGAAGAAAGAGGAAGAAGGAAGTAGGGTTTACCATGAGCATCTTGGAGACGTTGCTAGCGCCAAAGACTTTGTGAACGGAAGCAAATTTGTGGGGTTCGTGGGGAGAAAAGTATGGAGAAAAAGGGCATTCCTGAGCACAACGCCTTCTCAAGAGCTTGCAGGCGGCGCATGGAGTGATGGTGTTAAGGGAGGAGGAAGAGGAACCCCCCAACAACATGTTATTATGTCTTCTTCCACCCATTCCCATTCCCATTTCCATTCCCTTGTGATGATAATGATAATGATGATGAGCGGCGCCATCCGATTCTCTCTTGATCTTCTTCCCTATCTCCTCAAATCTCTCCCTGCATATACAAAATTCCACTCTATTTTAACTAGGACATAGTATATGTTTCCTGCAACCGTTCTCTTTTGAAAAAAAATATATGAAGCATATATATATGAACTTATTTATGCTTTTTGTGAGAGTGCTGTGTGTGATTTAATTTGGTGTAGGATGATATGGATCACCTTTCTGTGGACATTCAGGCATGCTATCTGCTAATTGAGCCAGCAAGAAGATATATTTGAGAGAGAGAGAGAGAGAATGAGAAGGAGGGTTGATAGAATTTTTAAAGAGGGTGCTGGAGATAGTTAAGAGTGCTTAAAAGGCAAGACAGAGAGGAAAACGATGGGTCTATATAACACAAACTGCCAAAAGAATATAATATAATGTGATTAGGAAAATGAAAATGTGGCTAATCTTCTTTGTACATTAGCAGCGCAGTTAGTGTTGTTGTGGCCCTCTCTCTCTCTCTCCCCTTTGATGCGTGTACGAGGATTCAATTCAAACATAACAAATATCGATCGATCATCTGCAACAAAAATATATTCTATGATTAACAATATTGTCACACACAAACTTCTCCTACGCATTGAAGGTGAAGGTGAGGAGGAAGAGGGGTTGGCATTATTTAAATATCTCTCGATTGGATTAATGCTAGCTTTTATTCACATGGGATCGAGTTCTTCACTATATATTGACTTTTTGCATCAGCTTTTCTCTTCGGTTTCAACGACATATACTTCCTTCCAATTCTTTCCCGCTCGAGGCATGTGGGTCTGGTGCTCCTTTCTAAGGAATGAAATGCATGGAAAATAATATATATGCACCAATATTAAGAAAAAATTGATTATATATTTAGTGGGAAATTCTTGCGTACATGTAAAATAAAATGTCGTAAGAGAATCATTTCTATTTTAAGTATTATGAGAAACATCCTAAAAATAAAATTCTCACACGGAAATGAGGGACAAAGAGATGAATGTTTAGATGCATTTATCAAGTAATAATCAAGATGTAAAATTTATTTAGTTTTGTTAAGTTAATTAACGATTAAATCTTATAATGCAGTCATAATCCACGAAATTGTTGCAGTTGCTAATCATGTGCTTAGTTCACTAACTATCTGTCGTGTTTGAGATAATATTATCAATTGAAGGATAGCCCTATTTTGCAGTAACTTTCATAGAAAATGATGGAACACCTCCAAGATAACCCAGATTTATATTTATGCATAAATAGTGGCTTAGTTTGTGACAAAATATATAGTACGTTGCTAATGGAATTTGGACATCTCACCTACACTATCCCAAAAGGCAAGTTTCGAAAATAAGAATCTCACAATCACCTCTTAGCTAGCTTCAAAAGTTCGATTTTCTTTTTTTGAAAATACGCATAATTATAATTAATGTACACAATTCATATTTGAAAAAAATAAATGTAAGTCAATTAATAAATATATCAATGAGAATCTCAAAAGAAAAAAGAAAAAAAAGAAAAAAGAATTTTGGGTGGTGACATTTCATGTTACATCAATATTTTTAAACCAGTCATTTTTTGTTATGAATTTTTTTTAATTATTGCTGAACACATGACAATCATCCATTAATGTAATAAGAGATGCCACACGAAATTGTAATAGAAGACCAGAATCAGAGGATCTTAGTTTTTCATTTTTGAATCGGAGAGGTAGAGAAAATACAATCTCATTGATAGCTAGGCTAATTAGCCTAATACAAGTAGAAAAACTTCTCCCAAGAAATTAATCTAGGTTAAAATTAAGATTTAATATATTAAGAGAAGAGAAGCGATTGAAAACATATTTTTGCTTGGGTCTGAATTTGTGGAACGTTATTTCAAGGTGGGTGGTGATGTAGGGAAATAATACAAAAGGGCATATCTATGGAGTAGATATTAAATTTATGAATAAAATGTTTGCTTAAACTTTAAGGAAATGATACTATGTATTCTCGTTTGACCCGTATTTCAAGGCAAATAACCCGCCCCACTGTTCACCAACACTCATCAAGTATTACTTGTTTTTAGTACTCTCATGGTTTCAGCCCAATCAAGTTGAATTATGAGTACTACATATATACAGCACTATAGTCTATATGTTTATATAATTATGTTTATTTATATGGAAGCCCTAAATTTAATTCTTGGAGTTTCAATAACATAGTCTCGGGAGTCCAAGTCTTAGCTGTTTTTTTGTAATATACTTATTTTTCAATATGTATTATTAATTAGTTTCTGTCTATCATATGACCGGATCGGATGCATATGTATATTTTTTATTTCGTGGCGATCAAATTTGTTCTGATGCTATTTCCGTGTTTCTTGTAGTGTAATATATTTTAATTGCAAATTAATGTCTATATATTATATATTAATTGTATTAGTTCTTGATTTTCTAAAATTCTTCACTTATTATCTTCTTAATTTTATGTTTTATTGACGACTTATGACTTTGTGAATATTGAAAATTTATCATTTTCTTGATATTGGACGATTCGATTAATGTCTAAAATAATTTTATAAATATGACAATATATTTATTTGTCGGTTATTTTGTTTAAAATAAAATTTACTTAGTTATTTTGTTTAATATAATATTTATTTGTTGGTTATTGTTTCCCTTAAACTGTTACTCTCCCTCTGTTTTTTCCGATTGCCTATTTTTTATTTTGGGGGTTTTTTTATTATTATTATTTTATTTTTTTTATTTGGCCTATTTATTTTCTTTTCTTTTTTTTACCAACAAACACCACTTTTATTCATAACATCATCCTTATCCCTAATTAATCTACACTCATTATGATAGATGGACACCACATATTAAATTTTTCATTATACTTCTTAGTCTTGATGCCCAAAATGAATGAGCCAAATAGAAAAAAAAAATGGAGGTATTATAATTTTATTGGTATGACAATGACAATATAGATATTAATGACATTAGAATGAAAATAATATTTTGTACTTAAAATAAACAAAATATTTGAAATTACTGAAATCACCAACTAGTTTTTTGTCAATTTAATTCGGTTTCCGAAATAATTTTAGTTTGATTTGATTATACTTTTTTTATTTTTTTATTTTTTATTTTTATCAGGCAAACACAACACACACGCGGAAATTACTGAAATCACCAACTAGTTTTTTGTCAATTTAATTCGGTTTCCGAAATAATTTTAGTTTGATTTGATTATACTTTTTTTTATTTTTATTTTTATTTTTATCAGGCAAACACAACACACACGCACCCGAGGTGACTCGAACCCCCAACCTCTTAGTTGGAGGTGAAGCGTCTTACCAGCTGTGCTACGCTTCGTTGTCAAAATTATACTTTTAAAATTTTGTTTTAATTTGATCGATTTATTTTAAGCCAAAATTAAACCAATTAATTGTGTAACTAATAAATGGTTATTTTGGTCAATGCATTTCAATCTTCGAAATAATTTAAATTTGTAATGATTTTGATTAATTTAGTTCAGTTTGTTTTTAATTCAGTTTGTTATTTATTGATCCAGGATATATAGAATTGAAAAAATGTTCTGCAAATTGCTCCACCTAAATATATATATATATTGAATATAAAATAATAAAGAAATTAGAATTGTACATCCGCAATGCAGGGGTTTGATCCATAAATAAATTGATAAATATTTAATTTTTACTTTTTATTTTAATTAATAATTTCTATTTTATTTTATAAAATGATGAAAGAAAAAATTATTTCTATATACATGTGTACTCTCGTATGTTGTGTTATATATATATATATATATATATATATATATATATATATATATATTATGCATGTGTAATTTTATAGCTCATTTTCAGAGATTGTTTGATTAAACATTTAAATATGGATCAACTTCATAATTATAATTTTATAAGATTCCTGACATAATTGATTGAGTTATCTAAGTTCACTATCAATTGTTGTATTATTTGTGTGTGTGTAAAAATGAAAATTGAACATGCATATACTAATATATTTTCAATTTTCATAGCAAAGAATAAAAAAAACAAAATATAAAATATTACATTAAATTGAGAGATGTTGAGATAGTAAAATTGAGATTCACTACTTAGTTTTAGTATTTAAATCGATTATTCAAACCTACATTTAAAAGAAACAAATGAGAAGAAATTATTTGGTCAAATTAATATTTATACTTGAAATTTAATTAATGTGTTGAACTTTAATGAATAAGAATGAGTTTTCATAGGAATAAATGCATTAATTAAGAAATTATATAAAAAATAACATAATATATTTTAAAATATGTATAATTTAGTTAATTACAAAAATTAAATGAGGCTCAAATATCAAAAATATTAGAGGAAATTATTCTACTTTCTTATATTAATATTGATATAGATGGGAGAGTGGCAAACATTATCCTATTAATTAAAATATTAATCAATGTTCTGACTGCTGACATATTAATCCTTAGCGGATATTCCCCCAAGGAAGAAAATGCCGCGGCAATACTGCTAATCATTGAAAAACTCAACAAATTCAAGAGCTGCTCCTAACTCGATTCCAAAACCTTCACCTCTTCTACAGTTTGATCTTAATTAATTAATTATAAAATATATTCGTTGAGATGATTCTTGTTAGATTTTTGGTGGTGAGCATATCCATTATTGAATTTTTGAGCGTGTGTGAAGGTGGGTTAACCAGTAGCTATGTTAGAAAGAATGGAATCAGCTCAGATATGCCTTTGGACAGTGATGTATTTCGAGTTCCTCTTGGTTACAATGCTCCTCAGCAGGTACCTAACTCACTTTTCAATTATTCATTATTTTCTCTACTTGTTTATCTGCTTTCAAATCCTTTTTTTTTTTTTTTTTTTCCTTTCTCTGATAGTGTTTCCGTTGATAAATCTCTATCCATGTTTTATTTGGTTGGTGGGTAATTAAGTTTTTATGTTTCCTTGGGTCGATTGAAGATGATAATCTTTGCTAGAAAATTCCAATGATACTAGGAGTATTGATGCAATCAAGGATGATAGGAATTTGATTTTGCCTATTGAAATTTGATAGTAGAAATTATCGATATTATTTTTGTTTTTAGATTGATTATAGTTCTATTTTTATCTGGGGATATATATGAATGTCTCATACAGAGTGTTTGGTTTGGTTACGACGATCATTATACTTCACTATAGTGTAGCAGTGGTAGATACAATAAGATTCATTTACTTTGGTGGAATGGATTGCTATAAACTTTTAAGATTGTGTAAATGTTCATTTTCTTGATTAACAATGGATGGATGGATCAAAGAAGGTATTGGAATGAGTGATATTTATATCAAAAGTGTTTGTGATCCCAGTTATTTGCTTCTCAGTACGTCGAAGTATATATTCAATATATTTGTTATTATTTTCATATCCAAAACGAACGAACTGTACGGGTACTCCAGTAGCTAAGCCATCTGAACCAAATAACTGCATTACATCTTTAAGTTTAGGGCTTTTCAGTATGATACTAGCAAAAATTTTCTCAGATATATCATTTTCATTGAACGCCCGGAACTCACAGAAATTTGTTTTAGACCTACCTTTCGATGTAATCACAATTTCTCAACTTAAAAGTTAATGCTTCATTTTTTAAGGTTCACATAACCCAAGGAGATCATGAAGGCAGGGGCGTAATTGTCTCGTGGATTACACCGGATGAAGCAGGTTCGACTTCAGTGCTCTACTGGGCTGAAAATAGACCGGTCAAGAAAACTGCAAATGGAGGTGTTGATAGATACAAGTACTATAATTATACGTCTGGTTACATTCATCATTGCACAATTAATAATTTGGAGGTAAGCCCTTCTCGAACACTCTCTCTGCACTACAGGCTATGTTTTGTTCTGTAATACTTTTATGAGCAGGTTTTGACTCTAAAATATTTGCTGAAACTGTAGTTTGATACTAAATATTACTACATGGTTGGAAGTGGGAATGTAACACGAAAATTTTGGTTTGTCACGCCTCCTCGACCAGGGCCTGATGTCCCTTATACATTTGGTCTCATAGGTATGTGTTAGTCATCAAGAAATGCATATGTTTCTTTCAACGTGGGAGCTTTGCGTTGCCATGTCAGATGCAGAACAAAAATAAGAAAACAGAATCTGAGTTTTAGTCTTAATTGTGTTCTTGGTTTTGCCTAGTTCAACTTATTCCCTTAAATTCTTGACGATCTAATGTAAGTTTATCGGTATGTCAAATAAACGAGCATGTTACATCTTCTCTGTGCTAGAAATCTATATCCATTTCTAAAATGTAAGAGATTATAGTTGGTATCAATATAAATAAAAAGGAAGGGAAACTAAAAACGAATGCAACTGGGCATTATGAGCAGGTGATCTGGGTCAGACTCACGATTCAAATCGGACAGTAACTCATTATGAGCTGAACCCTGCAAAAGGACAGACAGTGCTGTTCGTTGGAGACCTGTCTTATGCTGATAGTTATCCGTTGCATGATAACATGAGGTGGGATACGTGGGGGAGATTTGTCGAAAGAAACGTGGCCTATCAACCATGGATTTGGACTGCTGGGAATCATGAAATTGATTTTCTTCCTGAAATAGTAAGTCTTAATTGAGATGGTACTTTTTTTCTTGAATCTCGCGTTCGCCTTCATTGTAACTCAGTCTAGTACTGTACTAGAGTTGCAAATTTTTCTTATTTTTTTCACTCTACACAGCTCTCATTATTGCTTTATATCAAATGATTGATCTCTATGGATATATTTTTTTTGATCCGAGATCTCTATGGATATTGTTTGCATTAATTCTCAGAAGATGCATGCATTTAAATTAAATGAAATGATCCTGCTGCAGGGTGAAACTATACCCTTCAAGCCATTCACACATCGATATTCGACACCATATAAAGCATCTGGAAGCACATCTCCTCTTTGGTACTCAATTAAGAGAGCTTCGGCCTACATCATTGTCTTATCTTCTTATTCAGCTTATGGTATGAGTCTAAGGGTTTTGCATCAATTTCATGAATAGGAATTACCATAGCATCTTTCATCAACATTTATCGATAAGTAATAACCGCAATTTAATTGCAGCGATTTATACGCCTCAGTACAAGTGGTTCACAAACGAGATAGCTAAAGTGAATAGAACAGAAACACCATGGCTAATTGTACTCATGCATAGTCCAATGTATAGTAGCTATGTTCATCACTATATGGAAGGAGAGACTATGCGTGTGATGTATGAAGAATGGCTCGTGCGCTACAAAGTTGATGTCGTCTTTGCTGGTCATGTTCATGCCTATGAACGATCCGTACGTATCTGGCATTCTTTGATTAAGAATAGAGATCATTCTTGAATAACATCTTTGATCATTTAATTTTCTTGCTCTATTTTTGTTCATACTATCTTCAATCTTTAACCATATTATTTCTTGAATCCAACCTTTACCTAAACAAGCGTATATCTCCTACTCCCAATTCGATTAAATTTCACCCTGTCATACTTTTGTGTACAGGAGCGTATATCCAACATAAAGTACGACGTGGTAAATGGATTGTGTACTCCTATCAACGACGAATCTGCACCAGTCTACATCACCATCGGAGATGGAGGAAATCAAGAGGGCCTACTCACTGAGTAAGTAAAGCTGAATGTTTTGTGAAACGGGCACATATCTGATTCTACCATATCAAAATAATCTCAACGTTCAAAGTATATCAATGAGATTTTGGACTTGTATCAAATCTAATGTAGATCTAATTCCACGTGCCTAAAAAATGACGTGTAAATCGAACACAAGTGTCTTGCACAATACTTTGCTGAGCATTCATCATTTTGTTTAGGTATGCAGAAATCGTTCCCATGTTAGATTCGATACAAGTTTAATGGCTCAAGAACCAATTAGATATTTTGATAACAAGTCGAAACTTCGTGTTAGGATGTGATAATTTTCGTGTAGAAAACAACACATACGTTACTGATAGTTTGGAACACTGAATTCGGTAACATTTTGGTTGTAGGATGACACAGCCACAGCCCGAGTACTCAGCTTATCGCGAAGCCAGCTACGGCCATGGCATTTTCGACATAAAAAATCGGACACACGCTTACTACAGTTGGCATCGTAATCAGGATGGGCTTGCTGTGGAAGGAGACTCTTTATGGTTTGTTAATAGGTACTGGAAAACCATGACAGAAACAGCAGTTGTTTGAGGATGTTGTTTAGAGAAATAGCCAATATTCCACTTTTTCTTTTTTCATCAGTTCAGAGAAAATATCATATGTTGTAAAATGAAATTTTACAAAATTTGTTTTGCTTTTATTGATATCTATTTAATATATGCAAGGGCAAAAATATAATAAAATATAATATTATATAATCATAGAAATACTTCACCCCTCATGTAACACATTTGCTTTTTTGCTTTTGATTTTTATGCCTACTTCCTTTTTGAAATGACACTCAAAATATATGTCTCCATGAGTCTCATTGCGAAAACACCAATCTTTCTTGTTTGTCTTATCCGCCCACTCGATGGGTTCAACACAAAATTGAGCGTCTTTGAAGTTTGCTGCTTCATGTGCAGTTAATAAAGAATTAACAAAAAGGATCTTGCTCTAAAATATAAAATAAGACACAAAAAAATAGTAAGAACAAACACATTAATGATACTTAAGTAATACTTTCAAAGGTTATCATAGTTTCTTAAATCTACTAATTATTATCATGCTTAAACACAAAATAAAATTATTGATGAAAATACAAAAACTTACAAGGAAGCTGCTCACACTTAGCACACAATAATGTCCATCTAGAATGATACTCCATTTAAGTAAGCAAGAAAGAAAATAAGTAAAGTTACAACTCATCAAGCGTATCACTAACGTCTATAATTTTTTCACGAAAATGAGATAATAAAGATTTGAGTCTTCTTGAATGTACTCTTTGCTCTCATCACCATGTTGTGTGTTCCTACTCTTTCTGACTCCTATATAAGAGTAAAGTTGCTTATATAGCACAAGATATTTGATAAAATGTCTCACTAAAACTTTCAAGTAATGCACAATTCACACGTCTTGAATAGATGGGGAAAAAAAAAAGAAGAAGAATTTTGTACATAAGCAATATATAAAACTTATAAAGCACCAAAGTTCTACATGCTTGCAATAAAAAAAATACATCAAGATAATAATAAGAAGAAGCACACGCAAGAGTGACTATATGAAAGAACAAACACCTAAAAAAAAGCTCTGATGGCGCAGGTTAGCGGTTTCTGATTAACGTGCGCCGATCAAAAATTAACGTACGCCGGACTCCATTTCCATGGCGAAAGGAGGTGGAAGAGGGAAAGGAAGACCGAGGAAGGTGACTATCCTAGCTCAGCCGGAGATTAATCGAGGAATTTTGGAGACTGGGGAGAGTTCGACGGGAGTAGGTAGCGGTGTAACAGTGACGATGGCTGAATGTGGGGTGGAGGAAATACCAGTTGAAGTACAGTTGAGTGAAGATCCGAAAGAGAAGGAAACGGAAGATACACTGAGCAATCATAGTACTGAGTTGCACACTGAAGCTCCGCTGCGCAGCAAGGGGATGAAGCTGGGCTATGTTGCTCCGATAATCAAACAAGGTAACCCCACTGCGTGTCTTGTTCAATCTAAATTAGAAAAGGAATCGGTGAAATGGAGGAAGGCTGTGATTCTTGTCTCCTACAATTGCATTTCTGACTTCCTTTCTCCGTAAGCAATGCATGATAGAGCAGCAGTTTGAGATATTCTATCATGGTGATGATTACTTTGTGATTCGATTTGAGAGTATGGAGGATAGAGAGAAGCTGCTGTATGCTGGTCCTCATACCATTGCAAATCGACCGGTGATAGTAAAGGAGTGGGTAATGAACTTCAATTTTGAGAAGGAAATCCTCAAGGTCATACCATTGTGGGTGCAATTGCCGAATCTGCCTTTAAACTGCTGGAGTATGGATTCACTGAGTAGGATTGGAAGTGTATTGGGGAATCCGGTGTGTGCTGATGAATGTACTACCCTTCATAAACGAATTTCATATGCTCGGTTGATGATTGAGGTGGATATTACACAACCATTACAATATACTATCAAGGTGGAAGGGGAAAATGGTATTGTGGTGGATCAGAAAGTGTATTATGAATGGGTTCCACAAGTTTGCCAAAAGTGTCAGAAGGTAGGGCATATATGTAAGGAACAAGTTGAGAAGAATGTCCCACAAGTGGTGCAGAAGCAGTGGGTAAAGAAAGATCAACTGAGGACATAACCAAAATCAAGAACTGATGAAAAGCAGAAGGAGAAGGTAGAGGATGGATGGACTCAGTTTAGAAAAGTAATTAGTCCAACTATTCAAGTTGGAAATATACATATTCCTACTAATAATGGATTCCAAATTATACAAGAGAAGACAATTCTTGAGGAGATACAGGGCGGGGAACTTCTCCCCTTCCCTCCACCATGAAGCTACTGATATGGAATGTGAGGGGCTGTAACAAGCCCTTCAAACAAAAAGAGATCCGTCTCTTTTTGAAGAAAATAAAAGTTACTGTGGCAGTTTTACTAGAAACTAGGGTGAAGGTAGAAAAGTTTGGTAGAATTTAGGTGAAAATATGTCCAGGTTGGAAATGTGTACATAACTATTCCTCAGCTGTTAATGGAAGGATATGGTTATGTTGGAATGACAGGGAGGTGGATATTAAAGTGGTGAGAGAGCATGAGCAAGCTGTATATTGTAAGGTGATGCAACTGGTATCAGGTCAGAGCTTCTCCTTTATAGCAATATACGCTCAGAATCATATGGAACAAAGAAAAGGGTTGTGGTCTTTTCTTACAGATTGTTGTGCACAAGATTCTAATCCTCTGTTGATAGGTGATGATTTCAATAATGTATTGGTGGAAGGAGACAGGGATCAGGGACAGCCAATTACTGAGCATGAGGTAAATGCTTTTGCCAAATGCTTGCAAGCAAATTTATTATATGAAGTAAGAGCAATCAAGAGGGAAGGAATAAGATTTATTCTAATATAGATAGGTGTTTTGCAACTACTGCATGGTTGCAAGAGTATCATTTTGTAGTGGTGGATCGTATGGAAAGAGGTATCTCAGATCATAACCCTCTGGTGCTTGATTTTGTTCAAGTAAATCAACAGAAATCATCTCCATTCAGATTTTTTAATGTCATAGCAGATCATCCTGATTTTGAGAAAATTCTTAGGGATAATTGGAGATGTGGTGGACATAGGAACAAGTTGTTGAGAATTTGGTTTAATTGTAAGGAGCTGAAGCAGCATTTCAAAGCTCTAAACACAACTGAATTTAAGAGAACTGCTGAGAAAGTAGAGGCATGTAGAAATGGTTTGAGAGAAATACAGCAGTACCTCACTTCTGACAGAAATAATGAAAGCCACATTTGCGATGAAAAGAGGTTATTGTAAGATTTGGAAAGATGGAATGGTATTGAAGAGAGTATCTGGAGGCAAAAATCAAGAGTGGATTGGTTGAAACTGGGAGACTCTAATACAAAGTTCTTTTTTTCCTATGTCAAAGCTAGGAGGAATAGTAATGCAGTCCCAGTACTATACAGAGGAGATGGGACTAGGTGTATCAATCAAGATCAGATCAAAGAGGAGTTTATAGGATTCTACATTTCCTTGATGGGTAGTGCTGCTTCAGAGTTACCTATGATAGAGCAAAGAATCATTGATTTGGGGCCAACTCTGAAGGCTGAGGAAAAGATATGATTATGTAGAGATTGTTCTGCAAAATAGGTGAAAGAAGCTTTATTCCAGATAGATTCAAACAAGGCTCCAGGAATTGATGGATACAATGCATATTTCTACAAACAAGCATGGAAAGTGATAGGAGGAGATATCATAGAGGCTGTACAGCAGTTCTTCTCTACAGGTTTCTTACCAAGATAGGTGAATATTGCTTTACTTACTCTGATTCCAAAAGGTGAAAATGCTTCGTTTGCAAAGGACTTCAGACCTATTGCTTGCTGCACAATCATATACAAAATTATATCAAAGATATTAGCTAACATGTTGGTAGCAATATTGGATTCTGTGATTAATCAGTCCCAGTCAGCTTTTGTGAGGGGTAGGCTCATCTTTGACAATATCATATTGAGTCATGAGCTTATTAAAGGGTACCAAAGGAAGCAAATCTCCCCAAGATGCATGATTAAGATAGATTTACAGAAAGCATATGATTCCATTGAGTGGCCTTTTTTGAGGTATTTGATGTTAGGGATGAGATTTCCTTTTAGATTTGTTGCTTGGATTATGGAGTGTGTGACCACAGTTTCTTATACTATCAGTATTAATGGAGATTTAACATAACCATTTCAGGAAAAGAGAGGACTCAGACAGGGAGATCCTGTGTCACCTTACTTGTTTGTGATTTGTATGGAGTTTCTAAATAGATGTTTTATGGAACTCAGAGGGAATAGCTTATTTCACTACCATCCTAGATGTAAAAAGTTCAATCTAGTACATTTGTACTTTGCTGATGATCTCTTGATATTCACTAGAGGTGATACATTATCAGTGCAACAGATGATGAGGGCCTTTAAGAAGTTTTCCAAAGTCTCTGGTTTAAGAATGAATCTACAGAAGAGTTGCATTTATTTTGGGGTGTGAAGGAGGAAATCATAGAAGAAAACTTGTCTGCAACAGGAATGAGTCAAGGGCAATTACCTTTCAAGTATCTGGGAGTTCCACTATCCTCTAAGAAACTGACTGTCATGCAGTGCATGCCTCTGATCAAAAGGATTGTTGCAAGGATTGATTGCTGGGCTTCTATACTGCTATCTTATGCTGGTAGAATCTAACTGATCAAATCAGTCCTCTTTGGTGTTCAAGCATATTGGAGTCAAATTTTCATCCTACCACAGAATGTATTGAAGCTGATTCAATCAGCCTGCAGAACCTTCCTTTGGACTGGGAAATCAGCCATTTCTAAAAGGGCACTTGTTGCTTGGGAGAAGATAAGTTTACCTAGATCTGCAGGTGGCTTGGGGATAGTAAACTTAACTATGTGGAATAAGGCTATTATATGCAAACTGTACTGGCATTTGAATATGGGGAAGGATGATGTGTGGATAAAATGGGTGCATGGCTTTTATATAAAAGAGCAAAACCTACAGACTATGGCTATACCACAGCAATGCTCTTGGATGATTAGGAAAATACTAGAGGCTAGGAAGCATTTGAGAGATGATAACACAGGGAGGCTACCTGGTTTCTCTATCAGAAAGAAGTACATGGAGATTCTTGGAGAGGTGCAGCATATTGACTGAACCAAGTTGATAGCTCATTATGCAGCTCCACCAAAGTTTGTTTTTATTAGCTGGCTACTTATGCATAAAGGATTAGCTACTTGTGCTTATTTGCAGAAAATTGGTGTGAGGGTGGATCATCAGTGCTGTTTTTGGAGAAGAGGAGAGTTTGGAGCATTTATTCTTTGAATGTGAGTATTCAGGTGAAATTTGGGAACAACTTACTGGTTGGTGTAAAGTACACCGAAGGAGACAAGGATGGAGCTTGGAGAGACAATATCTG
Organism: Mentha longifolia; assembly: GCA_001642375.2. Lineage (NCBI taxonomy): Eukaryota > Viridiplantae > Streptophyta > Magnoliopsida > Lamiales > Lamiaceae > Mentha > Mentha longifolia. The sequence continues at coordinate 15,546,741 of CM038117.1, forward strand.
TTAATGCAATGCAAAATGAATAGTGGAAAACAACTCATATATAGGAGTGTATTTGTTGTGGTTGTTACTTGCTGTGGAAAGCACGAAACATGAAAAGAATGCAAGGGGTGCAAACTAGTGTTGAGGAGGTAGTTAGAAAAGGGAAGTTACACTACAAGAAAACAGGGCTTTTGCGACATTTATACATGTGACACTACATCCAAGTGTCGCAAAATTACCACATTTACCCTTTTAGTGTCGTATATTTACGTCTATTGTGCGTCAACTAAATATATGTCATTATTTTGCGACACAGATACGACACTTAGTTGTATGTCACTTATTTGCATCAGTTAATTTACGACACCTCAATAAAGTGTTGTAATTTTACAACACATTTAAAATAGTGTTGCATTCAATGTCGTATTTCTACGTCATTCGAATATTGTGTCATATTTTTGTGACACAAATGCGACACTTTTGTTTATGTCTCTGAATTGTGACAACTAATTTGCGACATTTCAATAAAATGTCATAATTTTACTATACATTTAAGATAGTGTTGCATTCAATGTCGTATATATATACGCCATTTGAACATTGTGTCACATTTTTATGACACAAATGTGACACTTTTGTTTGCGTCTTTGAATTGCGACAATTTATTTGCTACACTTTGATAAGTAACATAATTTTACGACATATTTAGATTATTTGTTGCATTTAATTTATTTATGATACCTCAATAAAATGTCATAACTATAAAATAAACATTGTGTAGCAAAATTCTATGTACTTATATCATATTTATTAGGATCCCACAGTCATTATTTAAGTCATTTTACATATGAATTTTATCAGAGTATTAAAATTTCATAAAAACTTATACATTAGCCATTCGTGTTGGTTTCTTGCAAATCCGTTGCACTCTTTTATAAAAATGTTGAGTCTAGAAATTCATCCTTTCACCACATATAAATTTGTAAAGCATATAATTATATAGTCTTCAATCTTTGAGTACTAATATAATATATAAAAAGTTACTAATAAAATTTAATAAGTTAATACTACAGTAAAACCTTTATAAATTAATAATTTTAAGACCGAAAAAATTTATTGATTTTAGAGAATTATTAATATACTAATAATTAATACCTCATTAATTTAAATAGCATCTTTATTTTGAAATATAATTCTAGATAAATTTGATGCATAAACGATTCGAGCTTTGATTATTTTGTAATTTCTAAATTTAATGATATCCAAAATAATTTTTGAGGTATAAGAATTATAAAATAAAAATAATAATAATAATAATAATAATAATAATAATAATAATAATAATAATAATAATGATGATGATGATGATGATGATGATGATGACGATGATGATGATGATGATGGAAGAGAAGTCCAAAATGGCGTTCATCACTAAAAGTGAATCCAACTCAATTAGCATTACTTAGGGCCGAAAAGTATAGAAAATAAATTAAAAATAAACATTTCGAAGAAAGGAAAGGAAAGAACAAACCTAAACTTCGCCGGCGCTTCAATCCTTGTTCCTTCTATAGTGAAAATCAGAAATAGAAAAAGAAAAGCCGCCGGTACAAATGAAATTCATATGCACTTCATTTTTGGATTGCAGAATATCTTCGTTGGCTTGAATCATCTTTGCCCTACTATTCGCTGTTGTGACGCAGATTTTAGAGAGTAAGTTGGATTATTGTAACTCAATAATTTTTATTTTACCATTGAATATTTCTTCTTTTATAGCCATTGATAAAACAATCTTATGATGTTGTCTCAGCATTTGAAGGTGACCTGTTTGTAATACGTGTTCCAACGCAGGAACAGAATTATATAGAAGTAGATTTTTAATATCTAAATTTGAATTTTGAAGTTTGAATGTAGTAACAAAATGTGTTGTAGCATATGAAAATTGGGAATCTGAATTGACTATATAGATATGATGTCTATTTTGATTTATTTTTTGCAGCTATTAATTGCAGCCAATTTTTGTGACAATCTCTTTGCTATTCGATTAGTAAGTTGAGTAATAGATGTTGTCAAATTTGTTCGACAACTAGATGCGATGATTGAGAATTTTGTAAGAGTACTGAAACATGAATTGCTTAATGAAATCAAAGTGCTAACAAATCAAATTGGGGAGCACAAGTCTATTAGGAGACTCAACCGCAGGTAACTCAATGTTGTAAGTTTGTGCATTGTCATTTTTTAATCCTAATGTCTTGGCCTTCTTTTAACTTGGGAAAAATTATTTGGTAGGTGGCCGATGAATTTACCTCTGTCCGAAAAGGAGCAAAAGAGGATGAAGGAAATACTGCCTCCCAATGATAAGTATGTACGTAGTAGTGTGTGTCTAAGTATTTTCATTTCTCTTATTCTATGCTTGGTATTGTGATCATATTCCTAGATGTGGTTCAACTATGATTGTCTGCTTTCCATGTATTTTCATTTATCTTATTTTTTTGCAGTCATAGTTATATTGAATATATATAGTTTGGTGATATGGTTTAAGTTTTTTGATCAAGATTTGCTTTCATATCTAGCCTGTCAAGATTATGAAGGAAGATGAAATTCATGAAGACTAGGATAAGGTAAAGTTCTAATTAAGTATCCAATTCATTAATATTTTGCTATTTATTTTACACTATATATTTATATTATAATATGTTTTCTTACAATTATATAGGAACAAGAGAAATGCACAAGAAATAGCAAAAAGAAGAAGAATCCATGACGGTCACATTATAGCTCAACAAGTTTGAATTATAAATTTAGCACCGTAGCTATTTGAATTTAGATCTAGTTTTGAATATTGAATTGGACTAATAGACTTGGTTTTCTATATTTCTTGTTCACATTAGGAAAACATTTCCTTTTATATTTTAAATAAATAGCAGAATTATTTTTGTATTGCATAATGTATTATTTCCTTTTGTATTGCGTCAATATTATAAAGAATTGTCATATAATTGCCACCCAATATTTCTGTGGCACAATCATAACAAACAATAAAAAATGTTGCAAAATATATTTTTGCGACACATTTTTAATATCCCCGGAACAGACAAATATGTTGCATAAACTGTTGCAAATCGGGATGCGTCATATCAATTAATGTCATATAATGAGTCATATAAATATGAAGTGTCGCAATCAGAATGGGTCATATCAACTAATGTCACATTATGTGTTGCAAAAATTAACATGCATCACTTAAATACAATGACGCATAAAGGTGTCGTAAAATTTATATGACATTATTTTAGTGTTGCACAAAGTGTCGTTTGTATTGCGACACAAATGAATAAAAAAATGTCGTAATTTTGCTACATACCCCTTTTGCGACATAATTTGCTGTGATGTAGAAAATGTTGCAAATTAGCATTTGCAACATTAAAAAAGCCATTCGCGATACTTTTTCCATGTCGCAAAAGGTCAGTTTTCTTGTAGTGATTAGTTATGGCAATCTGTAGTTTGAGAAACAAGAAATTAGCTCGGATGTTAGATTGATAGAGATAGGGATGTAATGTGATGGTGTGATGTATATTTCCTATTGGTAAATGAATAAAATCTATTTACCAACAATAAAAAAATAAAAAAAAATGCATCAAGATTCTTATAAATAAGCAAATAACGAAAACTCATAAAGCGTCATTGTTATAGCTACCTCTTTCGTGATAAAACAATGGGACATTTTTCCTACATTCTTTTCATTGCCTACGAGTTCATCTTCTACGTTCCCACCGGCCTTGAAAGTCGAATTTTCAAGATTAAATAAGTTATAAGAGTAAAATTGCTTATACATGTTAGATAAAATTTCCCACTGACACTTTCAAAAGGCACAACTCACACGTTTTGAATAGATGAAAATAAAAACATCAAGAATCTTATAAATAAGTAAAATAGTATAAAGACTTATAAAGGACCGAGATTATACATGCATGCAACATAAAATGCATGAAGACTCTTATAAATAAGCAAAGAACGAAAACTTATAAAGCATTATTGTTATAGCTCAACAAAGAAATATAAGTCTCAAAAGGCTCAAAGGGTGATTAGGATCATATCATATTTGTACGAGAAAGTGGTGAAGAATTGCTATGAAAGATGGCCTTACATCATATCTCTATCGTTAAGCACACTAATGCAACCACAGTGACAATACCAAAGCAAGCTCTAGAAACAAATATGCAAGTTTGAACAATCACACTCAAGAAAGAAGTAAGACTATGATCAAGCAATAGTCAAAGGCTCAAAATGTCACAACAAATTAGGCTATATTTTTTATCCAAATCCTTAAAGACCAAAAGTTAATTAAATCCACCAATCAATGCTCAATATATAAATTATGTCATTTTCATGAGTAGCATTTTTTTTTTAAAACCAAATTTTCAAACTCCATCATAGGCCACATCAACTCAAATACCAATCATGCATATCATCAGTCCAACACAAAGACACAATAAACAAAATAAATTAGAAAACCATGGGAAAATCGAGATCAATAACCACACTTTGTCATTCCCCAAATTTATTATTTTTACTAGGAGAAAAATAAATTTGAAGGAAGAAGAGGTGGTTAAATATATCGAACTACCCCGAAATCATAGTGTAAAATGAAGAGAAACGACAATGGGTGTGATTGAACTTCCAAATGAACATGGGCACCCCTTTTCTTTTTCTTTTTATAATTTTTCAAGTGATTGAGCAATGGCTGGAAATTCAAGCTTCGGGATTGTCGCTTCCTCTTCCTTCCTTAGCTCCAAAAATTGTGCCTTTTGTCTTGAAATTTTCTGCACATGCACTTTATAAAGCACTCAAATCAAAAGAGTAGGAATCTATATCAAAATACAAAAAGAAAAAGAAAATATTAGAAATGCATGCCTCAAGGGGATCTTTAGATGACTCCAAGAATTTTCCGGTGATGCGAGAATCAATCACACTAAGCACTTTGCACTCCTCCACAAATTTTGGCTCATCTTCATCACACAGGCTCTAATGCCTCTCAAAAATTGGTGCTAAAACCTCCTCTCTCACCATTGGTGGTGCTACCTCAATCTCAACCAACAGTGCAACAACAACGTTCACTTTGAAGGATCGATAACTCAAATATGCTTCCTGGTTGAAACCGAAAGAACTGGTGGTGCAACATGTAGTGGCAACAACCTAAATGTCCCGATCGGTGTTGTAGAGATGTTAGCACCTCCTATATCTCTCTCTGGCCCTCATGACGTGATCCCCCGGCCACGAAGTCAGGTCCTCCTCTCGAGTAGCTCGGCGTGTGAGTTTCATAGGTCTCACTATAAAGCATAGGGCGTCCAGAAAGAGCATGTATTGTGTGAACAATCTCTCGAGGGTAATGACAGTGAAGCATATGACGATGAAGATGTATATAAGGCGCTGGTCGTGGTGCCCCATGAGTGAGGAATCGGTGTATCAATAGGGAAACAAACTCTGGCAGGTGCATCATCAACTCGTGAGTGGTAGGGTGCATGTAAACGTAGAAAAACATAACCTCTCTCGCTCATCTATACCACTCCGTATGTAAAATGTTTATTAAATGCGAGATACCCTCAGCATTGATCACACTAGAAGGGCGGGCCTCCTCAAATAACTTCATATAGTGTGTCAAAAACTCAACCAAAGATCTCATTCTGCCATCTTATAAGCCTAGAAGCTCCATAATGGACGTTCTCTTTTAGCTCGCTGTCGAAGAACATCTCCTACACTGTATGTTCGGAGCTTGCCAAATTTAATAATTATGTTTTGATGTTATTTTTACGTTATAAATTATTACTATGACTTTTATTCTCATATATGAATTCTTGTTATAGATGGCAGCTCAGCTCATACAGTATGGAAGGATGCTCTTCGACGACGAACCGAGAGGGAACGTCCATTAGGGAGTTTCTGGACTTATAAGATGGCAGATGGAGATACTTTGGTTGAGTTTTTGACACACTATATGAAGTTATGGGAGGAGGCTCGCCCTTCTGGTGTGACCCATGCTGAGGGTATCTCGCATTTAATAAACATTTTACCTACGGAGTGGTATGAATGAGCGAGAGTGGTTATGTTTTTCTACATTTACATGCACCCTACCACTCACGAGCTGATGGGGCACCTACCAGAGTTTGTTTCCCTATTGATACACCAATTCCTCACTCATGGGGGCCACGACCAGCGCCTTACATGCATCTTCACCATCACATACTTCGCTGTCATTACCCCCGAGAGGTTGTTCACACAGTATCTACTCTTTATGTACGCCTCGTGCTTTATTGTGAGCCAGTGAGACTTATGACACCCAGACCCCCAAACTACTTGAGAGAATGAACTAACTTCGAGGTTGGACATCACGTCTAGTGGGCCAGAGAAAGGAGGGAGGTGTCAGCATCTCAGTTGACACCGATTGGGACATTTAGGTTGCAGCCATTGCATGTTGCACCACCAATTCATCCACTTCCACCCAAGAAGTGTATTACAGTTATCGATCCTACAAAGTTGATCGATGTTGTGGCATCGGAGGTTAAGAGTGAGGCGGCACCAGTAGTGGGATAGGAGGCTATATCACCAGTTATCAAGGAGGCAGTAGAGCCTCTAATCAGGCAGTAGTAAAAGCAATCGAGGAGGGTCCAAAGGACCCATAGGAGGACTCCCAAGAGTCTATTAGGTCATTCCAAAAGGCGGCATGTTTCGATTGGCGAATTGCGGGTGTATTTGTTATATGATGGTTAGGTAGACATTTTTTTGTAACCATGACACGCGACATTAGACACACCTTTTTGCATCAGGTCATTTCGTATTTTTATATTTATATTAGAGATTGCAATGCATTCCATATAGGAAGTATCCCAGTCAACTTTTGATTGTATATAGCTAATGCTAGTATTTCATATTTACAATTTGTACAGGAAAGTCCTTCTCAAGGTAATTTACGTACCCATGAAGTAAATACGTATATAAATTTATACGTGGATGATCTTTTACTTATTGATGTGAGATTGAATATTATTTCAAGTTTACTTAGATGAATTTTATCAAGAATATGGTATTCATGAATCTCTTCGCAAAGTGTTATGTTTTGTATGTACCTATTAAGTTAAAATAGAAATGTTCTAACTAAAATTTTAAACTACAGAATGTCGAAACGACGAGGTGTAGGATGGCCTAGGAAAGGGAAGCCAGTTAGAGAAGAAAGAGAGCATACACCACACCACAACCACAACCACCACCACCATAGAGGAGAATTAAAGAACTTTTCCTCAGACAAAACCCTCCAACGTGTGATGGAACCGAAAAAACCTAATGGTATTGAGCATTGGGTTCGATCTATGGAGAATATCTTCAATTTTGAACGTTGCACAGACCAATAGCGTCTATCCTGTGTCATCTTCCAGATCTCTAGACTTATGCTTGAGAGGTTTTACGACAAAACTGTATGACAAGTACATCAGTATGACAAGTACATTCCAATAGCATTTAGAGTCGAGAAATAGGCCGAGTTCTATAGCCTAAACCGGGTACTTAGTGACTTTTCACGCTATGCTTCACATCATAGTAGAGGATACGGAATGAGAAAATGTTTCCAGGCCCAAATATTAATTCATTTCCTTCGGATTTTATAAATATTTCCTTCTTCCTTAAAGAACTATCTAACGAAGCTCCATAACTGTAAAATGAATTCTCAAAACCCTATCAGATCCAAGAAACCCGAACTATTATTCAAATTTTAATTTTCCTTGTTTTTGAAAAATCAAGGTATTATAGATGGAGTCGAGGATGCATTTTTTTTTTTAACTATGGCTCGGAACCACAGACCCACCTTTTGGCATACAATTGTTCCGTCTTTTGACATTAGAGATTGTAATACGTTCCATGTAGAAAGCATCCTAGTAGTATATATGTGCAACCTTTTAGCTTTTGAGTGTATATGGCTAACAATAGTATTTCATATTAGTAATTTGTTCATGAAAGTCCTCATTAAGGAAATTCCACCCCATGATGTTAGATCGATTACTATTGAACATGTATTTTGATTAACTCGATTATGTAGATGATGTTTGAAAAATCTTTCATGAGATGTTATATTGATCATATCATGTTAAGCTATTAACTTTGAGGAGCTGCAAATTTTTACAGATAATAAATTAGGGTAGATTTACTTACTAGAATTATGAATTTGATATGCTCTTTGCTCTATTTCCTTGCTTTTCCTTCTTCTTGTTGCAACTCTGTTCTAACGGATTCTTCCTTTTCTTTTCTCTATGTAATTTCTTTAAGATAAACTCTTGTGATGAAATCGAAATTTTATTGCAGCTCTATGGCGGTGGAAACAAAGTCGTATAGGAATGCGAGCTAAAATATGAAATTTCGTAAATCCTCAAAAGAAGCAGATGATCATTTACTTCTACCTCGTGAAATGGGGACACGTAGTTGGGATTTCAAACTCCAGATGGCAATTTTAGTGGGGAAATTAATTAATTTTAACCCAACTTGATAAATTACTTTACATACTTTAGCCCACTTTAAAGGGGGATTTTATTCATAGCCACCGTCTCTCTCTTTATAGCCCCTTAATTTAAAATGTAAAAAAAAATATTAATGGATTACAATTCTATCCTTCTAGCCCCAATTTCAAATTGAAATAAGATACGCATTTATAATTCATCATCACCGTAGCCCCCAAAATAGACAGAAAGAAAAGGAAGAACAAACAACGTATATAAATCTTTCGGAAAACTTAATTACCATTAGATTTCGGCAGCCATCGTTCGTGTTCACAACCTCAACAACTAGATCAAATTGAAGGAAATTATTATTGCTTATGTATAATTTTCAATTTATACGAACAAACTTTTTTTTTTCATATCTCTAATTATCAAAAAGAAGAAAAACGCAGTCGTGAAAGCTCTATGTTTCTCCTTCATTTCCGATTGTCTATTTCTTCAATTTTGGCACTTGTTCTGTAAAAAAACAAAAAAAGTTGTGCATCTCTGAAACTACACCCATTCAACCCATCCTCATTCATCCAACAACTCTTCTATGGCAACAAAGGCATAGTCATAAAACCTTCACTATTGATTTCACGGAATTCGTGAAATATATATATATATATTGACAATTTCTTCAGCGGGAATGCCAGACGGAAATAAAGTTTATTTGGTGGTTCCAATTAAAATCATAAATCGTTGCGGTGGCTATGAGTTATTTGGATGAAAATATTATTCAATTATAATTTTAATTTAATTGGGGCTTTGAGGGTAGAATTGGACATCAATTATTTATTTTATTATTTTATTAAATAGGGGCTATGTAAATGGGGCTATGTTTAAAATTACCCCACTTTAAATTAGTTCAAGGCCCAAGCTTTTTAATAAAAGGCCCAAATCTTAATTTAATTATAAAGTCTAATGATCCGATAACTCAATTACTTGGTAGCAATTTATTAAGGATAATTCTAAACATGGCCCCGATTTACTCTTTATAGCATCCCCTCGTGAAATGGGCCACATACTTGGGATTTACTTCATCTGTCTCACCCTAAATAACTTCTTTTACTAAAATATATCTCGCATATGAATAAAAAAAATAGGTCATTTTGAGTGAGACGGATGAATAATATTTTTTGGTGAGTTTCTTGATTGGAGAACTAAGATTTGAAATGAGAGATTTTGATATGTTAAAGAAGAAAATTCAAAATTCATATTTGGGATTTGGGATTTTGAAAAGAAGAAAGAAAATTATTAAGTTAAGAGTTGGGGGGGGGGCTACACTCTACAAGGACGAGATAGTAAATTCATTATACTCCCTCTGATTCATTAAGTTTGCACATTTAATTCAAGATGAAGTTTAATTGTTAGATGAGTGTAATGTTTGTGGAGAGATGAATTCACTTAAAGTGTATTATTGAGTCAAATTTAATACTAATAAAGTTGATTGACTGAGGTTTTTTTTTTTTTTTTAAATAAATGAAGATAGTACTCTCAAATCATAATATATATATATAATGATGGAGCAGTGTACAAAAATTGAATATAAATACTTTGCTTGGACGTCTCTACTCTCCAAAAAGAAAAATGTGCAAACTTAGCTGAAACGGAAGGAGCATTATACTACAAAATTTAATAAAATAGTAAATTATAATTATGATGAATTAACAAATCGAAGATTTCAAAAGTAAATTATCATAAATTCTGATTTTATTTTTTTTTTGACATTCATAGAGGTATTAAGAAAATATATAAAAGAATGTAACCTAGCTATTGTGAATACTATTTTTGATCGATTGAATACTATTAATCATGCGGAAGAAGATTTTTCTCGTGGCTACACTCTACAAGGACGAAATAGTAAATTCTAAGTTTGCACATTTCATTCAAGATGAAGTTTAATTGTTAGATGAGTGTAATGTTTGTGGAGAGATGAATTCACTTAAAGTGTATTATTGAGTCAAATTTAATACTAATAAAGTTGATTGAATGAGGGTTTTTTTTTAAATAAATGAAGATAGTGCTCTCAAATCAATATATATATATATATATATATATATAATGATGGAGCAGTGTACAAAAATTGAATATAAATACTTTGCTTGGACGTCTCCACTCTCCAAAAAGAAAAATGTGCAAACTTAGCCGAAACGGAAGGAGTATTATACTACAAAATTAAATAAAGTAGTAAATTATAATTATGGTGAATTAACAAATTGAAGATTTCAAAAGTAAATTATCATAAATTCTGAATTTTTTTTTTTAATCCATAGAGGTATTAAGAAAATATATAAAAGAATGTAACCTAGCTATTGTGAAATACTATTAATCATGCGGAAGAAGATTTTTCTCGTAATCATGTTCGAGCAAAAATCTTTATTGAGTTTATTTTTTCTTTGATCTAAAGTTTTAATTAAGCCAAAAGTAAAAACTCATATGAATGGGATGAGACGACCAACTACCCACACTGTCACACTAAAGAAAGATAGTTGTTGAACAAAGGAATGAACTATAGAAGAAAAATCCGCTGCTCGGCTATTAACAAAATACGTAAAACTAAATCATATCAATTCTCACCCGTTTCCAAAAGCTCACATGAAACATTCATAACTTCAAAAGAAAAAAAAAAGAATACAAGAGGAAAACCACATAAAAGAATTCTCAAGAAAAAGAGCAAGGAAGACACATAAAAGAAATCCATAAGAAAAAACGAAAACAAATCGTCAGTTTTCTGCACCTTGCTTCTACAAAAAATATCTCCACCTTTCGTCAAACAAAAAATACCTGTATGTAGTGTCAAACAGATATTAGAAGCTACAAAATCAAAGTCACTCATTATATTGTTAGCATATTTAATTTTGTATATATAAACAATTATTATCATAAATTTTAAATGAAATAATCAATTACTACACTATCGATCTAGACCGTTTAAACAAATAATTGGGAATATTAGGATGTATCAATAAAAAGGGAAGGATTTAAAAAAAATGATATCATTAATAATTCTAGCAAAGAATTGAAAAACTGATAAAGAAATTGATCTAAAATTTGCAGCGCCTTTCTTGATCCCTCGAGCTCAAGTCCATTGTGTTCCCTACTTTGTGAAGGCCAAATCAATCAATCAACAATATTTTGTAGAATTGTAGTCCAGTGATTTGAGAACAGACTTTGTCGAGCACTTGATCCCAATTTCTCCCGAAAGCTAATCGCAGATGCTGACACATCATCTTGTCCATTTTTTCGATTGGGGAGAAAATTTTCGGTGACTTTATTAAGCATTAACTGCAAATGTAGAAATAACTGCATAATTTGGCGGGTAAAGAAAATTGTAAAATTGTTTTGTTTTTATATATAGATAGATATCTATTTATGGGTTTTAAAGAGTACAATGGGGGTTATGAATAGAATTACTCATAATGTAACTTAGTCCAGATCTCATGCCTCTAGGCTATCATTTCATGTTTTTTTTTGTTTGCAATCTCTGTTTATGTACTCTGGGTTTAGTAACTTGATACGACCCGGAGAGAGGAAAATATTACTTTAGGAAGATTTTTATGTTTTGTGTCTAAAGTTGTAAGTCCAACTAGGATATGTGCTTGAGTTTAAAAGCCCACTTTAGTTGTAGGTTTCAAACATATTATACTTGTGCCGCATTTTGCTGGGATTATGAATGAAAATCTGAAGTTATTCTCTATATCTTGGGTTTGTAGCTCGGAATGCGAGCTTGATACTCATAGAATAGTTGTATCTAACTCTGACTCAGCTATTATATACACCTCCATCCCTTATAGACTATCATTGGCACGTTTTCTGTACGTTTTAAAATATATTTGTAGTATGTTTTTTTTAGGGATCTATAGTGTCATAGTATCCCAAAAAACGTACTACAAATTATTTTAAAACCCGTACTAATTCGTGAAATACGTCATAAGCAATTCTATGGGATGGATATTTACTATGTCCCATTAATGTGTTTCACTTTTATAATTTTATCTCTTGTATATAGCCAAAGGGAAACGGAAGAATTATTTTTTGGTCTTAACGTTAAGAAAAAAACACAAATTTAGGGTTTTAAAAGACTAACTAATGTTTTGTTTAGTTTTGTTTTTAATCAGAAAAAGGGATCAATTAATTGATTTTCTTACTTGTTGTTAATTTATTTGAATAATGAGTTATCAATTATCTCACAATACCTTATAAAAGTTATTGATTGGTTTCTATTATTGAACGAAACGACAAACGTTCAGTTATATAAGTTATTATTATAATTTTCCATTAACTTAGATTCGACTGATAACCATTCGACTACTAACCATAAAAGAAAAGGAAAGGAAAAAGGTGAAAAGAAAGAAAAACAAGAATTGGGGAAGAGTCGGAAGACTAAAAAGAGTTAGAAACCATTCTTCACGTGAATAAATATAAACAGGTCAACCGAGAGAGATAGAGAGAGAGAGAGTGTCGGTGCATTAAGCCGAATGAATAATAACAAAAACAAAAACTAAATAAACAAATGCGAGCAAATGTTTGAATCAAACTGTAAATCTTGATCACTGGATTATTTGTCACCTGAAATTTTTGAAATAAAAATCAGGCCATTATCAAATACAATTCAAGATCACCATATATCTCTTGATGTACGCGAATCGAACATCAAACTACCATATTTTTTCTTTGATTTTCTTTTCCTGCGTTTCAGCTGCGGAGAGCACCGGCGATGGACTTCACCACCTTCTTCACGCTCTTCACAGGGTAGAAGAAATCATAACCCTTATTATTCCTCCTCGAACAGCTTCCGTTGCCGCCGCGAAAGCACAATGTGGACGTCGGAGAATCCGCTCCTTCCTCGTACTCGTCTTCGCCCACCCCAAACTCCATCTTCGATCTCAAACGAGCTCTCGAACTCGAATGGAATGGAGTGGACGGCAACGAGTACGAGGAAGAACGAGACGAAGAAGACGACGACGGAGAAGTGGGAGCGCTGCTCTTCTTAGAAGGAGTTCTTGTGAAAATGGAGCCCAGAATCTTGGAATGGCTCTTCTTCTTCAAACTGGGGCTAGGACTAGCTAGAGGGCTGGACATGTACTGCGGCGGCGGAGTTAGCGGCGGGAGAGGGGCGCCGTCGCTGAATTTGTGCTTGGGCGTTCCCGGCTGAGACTCCCACAGGAAGGGTACGGAACCGGTGGCGCCGCCGTAGTACAACACCCCGAATGATCCCTCGCCCTGCTTGGAGGAGTTGTACCTTCTATCCCTTGATGAAAGCCGGGACAAGAACTTCTCATCGTTCATCGTTTGTTTTCTGTGGGAAATTTTGAATAGCTTGGCCTTGGATCTGAAATGAAAATTAATTGAGTGGAATTTAAGAAAAGGGGAAAGAAATGCGGCTAAAGTTATGGCTTGGGAATGTGGTTTGAAGTAGTATTTAATTAGCTGAGATTTTTGAATGACAAATAATACACACATATAGAGCTAATTATTGGTGTAAAGAATTGCACCAAGTCATCAAAGATGATATTGACTCGAAATTTTTAATATAAAAATCTAGGGATTCATAGAATGAAGTAGTGATATTAATAGCGAAGTGTGTTGTAAGGAATTGGTGCATTAATTAAGTAGGGCATTTTGTCACCATATTTAAATCATTAGGAGGTTTTAAATATGTTAGTATTATTGTTTATGGATATAGATGAAAGTAAATAAAAGGAGTGGATGTGGGGCGATCTCAACCGTCGAAAGAAAAGGAGTGGATGTGGGTAGTTAAGGACAAATTTGGTTAGAGATGAGATTGGAGATAATAAATGACTTGTCTATATATGGACCATCACCATTTTGAAGATCTTAACTCTCCTTTAGTTTCCAATTTTTATTTTTTTTATTTTTTTTTATTTATTATTCTGCTTTTGATATTTGTTCCCTCCTCTCGCCGGAAGTTACCTTCTCCGGCACCGGCAGGAATAAGATCTCCCACGAATAATCACTCGCCGCACTTTATTCAGTCCTTTTGTACACAAACTTTTGTTTGGACACCGATCAAATCCATAAAACTCGATCGCCTCGCCAAAATATAATTTCAAGATCTAGAAACTTGCTTGTATCCATAAAGAGACTTCTTAAGTGTTAGAATTTATAATCACACGATATAAATTCAAAATCCTATAATATATATATATATATATAAAATAAAAAAAATAAAAACTAGGAAATAAACATTGTACTGCTCAATTATCAAAGATCATATGAATACTTCTCACTGAGACTAAATAACCGGGTTCGGAATATATTCAAGAACGACCTCTTAATCCTCAATCACGAACAAAGTCTCGAACATGAATTGGTATTATGGCTAGAGGTGTCAAAATTCAGCCCAGCCAATGAGCGAGTGGGCTTGTGCTACAAAATTACAAGCCCACAAAAAATACTCGGAAGTCCGATTTGGGCTCGGGCCTATATTCTTACACTATAATTATCGTAGTCTCAAATCCAATTAGAAAGTCAACATTATTTATAGACCCAGGAGTAAGTATATATATTAAGAGAAAAAGGCCAAAGCCCAAATTCTTTAAAACTTGTCATGTTAGGGCTTTCAGTTGGGCCTTTCATTAAAAATGCTTGTATGTATAATTATTTTACAATGGGCTGTAGAAATTATTTTACAATGGGTTTGGCTCAACAGATTTATATTCAATCACAAATTATTCTTGGTACATTATCATTAACTATTGAGATATTAGTTAATTACTTTCTAATTAGTCTTATTATCTTAGAGAGTATAATGATCAGTGTTCTAAAAGTCCCCGCCCAGGCCCGACTAGTCCCCGCCTAGGTGCTAGTCGGCACCCCACCGCCCGACTAATGCTAAATCCGCCTAGGCGCTTAGCGGCAACCTAATTATCGGTCGGATTAAGTTTAATTAGTCTTTAAGTCTAAACTAATCAATACTTGCCATGAAATTTATGTGAATAATATATAATTTGACTATTAATTATCATATTTTATATTTTTATCATGAATTTAGTAATAAAATTATGAACAATATATGTTGATATAGCTTCTAACTGATGACATGATGTAAATATAATAAAAATAATCTTGTGGTTCTAATCCGCCTAGGCCCCGCCTAGACTCCCGTCTAGCCGCCTAGAAGCTAGTCCCCCCTTCACCGTCCAACTAGCGTCTAACGACTTTTAGAACATTGATAATGATTGTAATATAATATGGATTTTTTTCTTCTTAAAACATGATTTAAATCACGATATAAACGTCTTTATATTTTTATCTAACTGCTAAATAAAATAAACCATACATGAAAAAAATTATCGATGTGGCGTTTATCACATCAGTCATGACAGGATGAGTTTCCTAATTCGGTGGCTGCTAGTTAATAGATCTTACTATTTTTTTTAGCTTAAGGATCCTAAACAATTTGAAAAAAATTGACCCCTACGGCACATGTACATCACATTCGAGAGACTAATATAATATATACTATACTTCCACCGAAAAAAATAGATTATGTGACGGTTGGAGGCAAATTAAATGTGCATATAGGGTTAGGGTTGCAAATGAGCCGAGCTACTTGTAAGCTATTCGGAGTTCGGTTCGATAAAAATTCGTTTGAGATCGTTTAGTGAAGCTTGTCAATTAAACGAGCCAAGCTTGAGAATGAGAGTGTTCGGCTCGTTAGCTCGTGAACGTGTTCCTTAACTGATTTAGTATGAAAATATAAAATTATTAGTAAATTACGACTTGTATTATATACTATGATTAGTACTAATTATCTAATTAACTCTATTTGTTATAGAACATGATTAATACTATCTTATTAATGTGAATAAAACATATACTTTTAAAGGAATAATTAATATTTTAAATATAAATTCAAATTTAGAAAGTCTGTTTTGGCTCGATTAGGCTCAAATAAGCTCGTGAGGCTCGAAGTATTCCGTAACTAAAGTTCGAGACTCGACGCGATAATAAACGAGCCAAATCTAAGCACGACGATGTTCGGCTCGGCTCAGCTCGATTGCACCCCTATGTGTATACGATCACTAGATATATTTTTGGCGCTTCCAATTGACGTCCATCAACTTTTCAACTAGTATTGATCTTTATTTAGTTCCTCTTTCATTTCCCCATATTTGTGCCCTGTTTATAATAATGTATGTTTTGTATCATAATAAATAGGTACAAATTTGGAGACAGAGAGAGTATTTGTTTTCATTAATTTTCTTAGGGCGATCATCTAAAAGTGGAAACCCATATAATTTAGGGTTCCGAATTAATCTTAACTTTTTTTTTAGGGTAAATTAATCTTTAACTTTATCAAAGTATCATTGAACTTAAATAAATTTCTAGGCGAGAACGCCAAGAAAAAAACGTTAAAGCAAGTTAATTCCCAAGATAAACAAGGTTTTATATTCCCTACTAGATGTAGATGATGCCGACATTCCCAAACTCCTATGAAGGAATAGAAGAAAGAAAAAAATTAAAGGAGGATAGAAATGATAAAAAGTGCAAACGAGAAAAAGTGAAAAGACGATGGTATGAAAAAAAGGACAACAAAAGAGAACATTTGGTAATTCCTTTAAAAAAAAATTACATCCTTTTGGAAAGAAAATGATTATTCCTTCCACTTACATAATAGAGAAAAATAATGAAAGATAAATGAAAGATAGAGAAAATTGAAACAACCATTCAAAATAATGAAAGATAAATGGTGGCCATTAATATAAAAAATATAAATTATAGTCAATTTTGTGATGTTCAAACAAAGATACTTTTACTAAGTAAAGTTTAAAGTTTGTGTGCGTGTGTTGGCCTAGCGGTAGAGGTTAAGTTTCGGGACCAAATGTCCCGAGTTCGAGTCCACTGTGGCACGACCTTTAATTTTCAATTTAACTATGTTCAAAAAAAAAAAGGTTTAAAGTTCAAATTTAGGAACACACCTTTTTAGTGTTTATCTCACTTCCATATTTTATTTTTACAATTCAATTTAACTATGTTAAAAAAAAAAGTTCAAATTTAGGAACACCTTTTTAGTTTTTATCTCACTTCCATATTTTACTTTTACAGTCGACGGGGTATCACCTTATAGTATATTTTATAAATAAAATATATCAAAAATAGCCTGAAAGGTTTGCTAGATTAACCAAAAGTTTTGAAACGATGTCCATTCTGTGTCTAACGTATTTTTAGTTATAAAAATTTGACAATCATAACTATCGCTACGTACTAAAATAATTTGAAAATTTTCTTGTCCAACGGGCTACCTCAAAATCGATTTTGTATTTAACATATACTACTATATTTTTTTTTCAAAAAATAGACAAGCATATTACTAAAAGATTTTTTTTTTTTAAATTGTCAAATGGGCCACCTCAAAGTCGAATTAGTGTTATGGTCAAAATATATTAACCCATAAATAGTATAGTCTGATCAACCTGAAAATAGTCTGAGCCCTTATATTGGCCCACGGGCCACCTCAAAATCGATTTTGTATCTAAAAATTAAAATTTTATTTTTTGTTATAAAAATTTGACAATTATAGTTATCAATGCATACTAAAAGAACTTCAAAAAAAAAAAGGAGAATTCTTGGGCAATGGGCCACCTTAAAGTCGAAGCAGTATTCTCGAACTGAAAATAGGCTAATGTGCCACCTCAAAACTTCAAAATAGGCCGCCGTGCCACCTCAAACTCAAAATTGATTTTGTATCTAATATATACGGAATATATTTTTTGTTGCACAAGTTTTACAATCTAGTTATCAATACATACTAAAAGAATTTAAAAACTTTCATGGCCAACGGGCCACAAATTCATTTTGTATCGAATATATACTCATATTTTTTTTGTTGTCAAAAAATTGACAATCATGGTTATTGGTACATTACTAATAAAATTTTAAAAACTTTTTAGCCGACATACCACTTCAAAATCGAAGTTGTGTCAAAGCTAAAATATTTTAACTTAAAAACACTTTGGCCTGATCAACCCGAGCTAAAAATGACCCATGATGTCGTATACAGTCGAAATTCGAGGGGTATCAATTTATAGTATATTTTATGAATAAACGTATAAAATAGTATGATTTTGCCCAAAATATTTTAACCCAAAAACAATTTAATCTAACTAACCCGAATCGAAAAATTTCTAAGGGTTTGCCGGATTAATCAAAAATTTTAAAACGATATGATGCTCCTTTTGTATCTAATATATTGTCAACTATCTTAAATTAAAAACATAGTACATTTTGTTATAAAATTTTGACAATCATAATTATCGATACATACTAAAGAAATTTTGAAAACTTATTGGCGAATGAGGCCACCTCAAAATTAATTTTGTGTCGTATATATTAATTTTTTATTTAAAAAAAATTGACAAATGCAATTAACTATACATCTTTAAAGAATTTTATGAACTTCATGGCCAACGGGACACATCAAAATTGAAGTTGCTAGTGACAAAAATATTTGAACTCAAAAACTAGAAAATAGTCTGAACGGTTTGCCTGATTAACCAAAATTTTGAAACGAAGCTCATTTGTTATAAAAAACTAACTACCATATAAATCGGTATATACTAAAAATATTTCAAAAAATTATTGAACAACGGGCCACCTAAAAATCAAAGCCAAACTATTTCAGCTCAAAAATAGTTTAGCATGATCGACTCAAATTGAAATTTCAAAATTGGTCAACGGGCTACCTCAAAATCAATTTTGTGTCTAATACTCTAACTTTTTTTGTTTTAAATTTTTTTTGACAAACGTAGTTATCGATATATACTAAAGGAATTTCAAAATCTTATTGGACAACGGGGCACCTCAAATTAATTTTCGTATATAATTTTTTTAATTCTAAGAAATTAACATAGCTATTGTCGATACATATTAAAATTATTTTAAAAATTTCATGGTCAACGGGTCACCTCAAAATTGAAGTTGTGCTAGGGACAAAAATATTTGAACTCAAAAACTCGAAAATAGCCTGAAGGATTTACTTGATTAACCGAAAGTTTTGAACGATACTCATTTTGTGTGTAATATATCGTCAAGTGTCTTCAATTATATATATATATATATATTTTGTTACAAAATAGTAACTACTATAGAAATTGATATATACTGAAAATATTTTAAAAAATTATTGGTCAACGGGCCACTTGAAAATTAAAGTAGGGTTAGAGTCAAAATATTTTAACTCAAAAACTAATTTACCCTAATCGACTCGAATCGAAAAATTCAAAAACATATAGGCCAACAGGTCATCTCAAAATCGATTTTCAAAAATATCTTGGCCAACGGGTCACCTCAAAATCAAAATATTGTTAGAGCCAAAATATTTACACCTACTAATAAATAAAGTTAGATCAATGAAGAAAATATTTCCCGTAGTTGGACTTATTTCGAGTGTCGAGTGGCCCGTTAGGAAAGTTAGTTTACTCAAACAGGGCAAGCCACCTGAATAACCTGATAAATCATGTACCCGATCGACCAATATAATAAAAACCGAAATTGTTGTCTGATCTTATATATATGATTCCACAATAGAATATATTAAATCACCTCGAATAGTTCATTGTGATAAATTATTGACAATAATATTATACGCATTAAATTATAGTATTAAAAAATAAATCAATAAGAGTGTCATTTATTGGATAATTATATCCGTTAAGTATCTCGATCATGTGTTATCGAATGAAAAAATTAGTATATATTTATAATTTAATTTAAATCTATGTATACGGTAGTATAATTTAATAAAAATATTTTCTCCTATACCATAGACATGAAAAAGTTTGTGACGTGGTGATCAATTCAAAATTAATAGCATAAATAATGGTTGTATAGTTAATTACTAATTAACGTCTCCTTTATTTTTGGATTCTAATATATTGATAATATATTGATATAGGAGGCGCCATGTACGCACGTGGAATTCGAAAATAATTTTTTTGTAAAAATATACTATTCATAATTTTAGCAAAAATACCAAAATAATGATGTGTAAATATATTATTCAAATTCTCTTTGGGGCACACTTGGGTCAGCCCGGCCGCACAGTGAGTAACTTCAAAAGATTGACACTTTTATTCGTCTAGATTAATATTTTTCTGCATAAAGATTGACACTTTTAAAAATTGACACTTTTATTCGTTAAATAGTTAGGTTAAAGATTGACATTTTTATTCGTGTAGATTAACACTTTTATGCATAAAGATTGACACTTTGGCCTGACCACACTATGAGGCCGGCTTCACCCAAGTTTTTGTCATTCTCTTTTTATATACAACTATATGTATGTGGTTAGCTTTGAGATTTCGATGTGAGACGATACATTTTAGATAAATATAAATTAAAAAAAAAAGAGAAAATTCCACGCAGGCATGTGGACGAACGTGGTGTTCCGAATCTGCAGCGGAACGTTAAAAAATATATAGGCCAACGGGTCATCTCAAAATTGATTTTCAAAAACATCTTGGCCAACTGGCCAACTCAAAATCAAAATATTGTTAGAGCCAAAATATTTACACCTACTAATAGATAAAGTTAGATCAATGAAGGAAATATTTCTGTGTCGTCGGACTTATTTCGAGTGTCGAGTGGCCCATTAGGAAAGTTAGTTTACTCAAACAGGGCGAGCCACCTAAATAACCTGACAAAATCATGTACCTGATCGACTCGAGCCTAATAGGGATGACCTAAAAATCGAATGTGTTGTTTGATCTTATATATATGATTCCACAATAGGATATATTAAATTTTCAAAACTTACAAAAGTAAGTTATTTACAGGGGCGGTGAAATGAGGATGTTCCCCTCAATTTGAGTGCAGAAATGTGGAAGAAAGGGTTTGAGGGTTTTGTGGAATTATAATATCTTTTCAATTTCATTAGATTAGAACTACAATTATGTTTTTTTTATGTGTAATTACATTTTTTTTTTCTTCAAATTTATGATGCTTTTTAGATATAATATTATGTTTTTTAAGAGGAGATGTTGATTATTATTGATTTAAGTGAATTGTAATTGGCATGAAAATACTATTATTATTGGGTATAGATGTATACATTGAAGATAATTATAATTAGATACCAAATAGAATTAGATTCTTAGAATCTCTTGATATGTGTTTATGGAATTTCTCATATATGCATGGTAATAAGATATTGATGAATCGTGATTATGTAAATTTATTATATTAAATAATAATATAATATATATAAAAATATAGAATTTAGATAAATAGGGAACGGAGGATGTAGGAAGCGCCATGTAGGCGCTTGGGTCGCTCTGGTGCTCTGAATCCGCATCAGAGCGTATAATATATATATATATATATATATTGACTATGTTAAAAAAAATAAAATTAAAATTAAAAAAAAAAGTTTAAAGTTCAAATTTAGGAACACCTTTTTAGTTTTTATCTCACTTCCACATTTTATTTTTACAGATTCAAAATCCTAATTTCTCTCTCCACTAAAATTCTCTCTCACCGCAACCATGATTCGTCGTGCTGCGTTCCGCCGCCTTCCTCCATCGACAACCACTCATCTTCCACCACAAGACCTTTTATGAGGTTTTCCACTAAATAAATTTCGATGAGCACTCCAATATAGACCTCTCCGGCGCTACTATTGTTCCAAGCTATAATGCACTGATTCTTTTAAAAAATACACATTGCAGTATCGGATACGCGGATGATACGGAGGATATGGGATACGCACGGGATTCGCCACCTGGCGAATCCTAAAAATTAAAAATAAAAAAATAAGGATACGTGTATCCGGTGGGTAGGATATGCGTATCCGGTAAGAATCCGGATATTTTTGGGTTTTTTTTAAAAATAATTTTATATTTTGGGTTTTTTTATACTTTTTTATATTTATTGTCCTAAAATTTAAATTCAATACAAAATCAATATAGTATTTAATTTATGGGGTGTAATTGGAATCTTCATTTTAATTGAGTAGTATTTAATTTATGAATTTTATTTTTATAAAATAGGTGATATATATATAATAAAATATAAATATATAGACGTATCATCGACGAATCGCACCCTAAAATTTTTAAAAATCCGTATCCGCGTATCCGAATCGTATCACCCCCGCACCCGCACTCCCGTACCCATGCAACATAGGTTCCAAGATATTACTCCAAATATAATTAGTTTCTCAGTTTCTTAGTTTCTGAACAATTCCTCAACATTGGGAGAGTAGGGGATTTTTTTTTTTTGGGATGATTTCGTTTGGTTTATTACTGAATTTATGCAAAAAAACAAAAAAAGTGATATTCTATGTTTTCAAAAATTATGAGGATTTTTTTTATTTGTGACCATCTCTATGGATTTATGCTTGATTACTTTCTAAAATTGTTAAAAAAATAAAACTGGAATTACTGAAAATTGCTTGATTTATGGATATACATTGGATTTGCTGAAAAATTACCCAATTTATGAATATATATATTGGATTGAGTGAAGAATTATTCTACCTATTTTAGTATAAGAAAATCAAATTTTAACACAATTATAACTTTATACAAAATATACCCATATTTTTAACTTTCTTCCGACTTTACCCTTATTTTCCCCATCTCTCTCCTCTCTCCTCCACCTCACCTTGCACCACGTGATCTCTCTTCCCCCCCCCCCCCTCACGCTTCTCTCTCACACACACATTCACTATTTCTTTTTTATTTTTTCTATTCTTTCTTATTTTTCATTTATTTTTTCTAGCTTATTTCTTATTTGTTCTTTTTTTATTTTTTTTATACGTATATTAAATTTTTTTGTTTCAGTTTTTTTTTCCTTTTTTCATTTCCTTATCTCGTCCATTTTTTTTTTATTTTTTTTTTATAAGTTTCGAATTTATTGTAAATGGGAATGAAACTATCAGGTTTTGCATAGTTGGTAAGATATTGATGAAATCTTGTCATTCATGGTAAGCTAGTTGGCAAGATGTCAATAACGTATTGCCAAAAATATATTGTAAGTGAGTTTCGAATGTAACCATCAGATTTTGCATAGTTGGTAAGATATTGATGTAATCTACCATTAATTGCAAAAAAGACGGGGCAAGAAATTATACGATTTCTTACTTACTGATGGTAAGAAATCGTTAGTTACTTGCCCGCAGAAGGCAAGACATGAGGTGATTTCTTGCCATCTATGTTGTTGATGGCAAGATATTATTTTGATATATATGCAATGTAACAAGTATTTAAGAATATGCAGACTTCTTACTCTTCATGGCTAGTATTTGGTAAGATATTGCTTAATCTTGTGAACGTTAATGGTGTGTATTGCAAAAAATAATTTATTCACTATGAAGTTTTGAGCCATTATATCTAAATTAATTCCCAAATATTATAGAAAGTATATTACATATTGCTAATTAAATAAAATGGATAAAAATATATATATATATATTCTGAAGTCTTGCGAACGTTTATAAATATTAAACGAATTATAAATTCATGTCATTCAGGTTTAGGGTTGGAAAGATATTATGAAATCTCGCGAATGATTATTGCGGGTATGAAAAAATCATTAACTACTTATTGACAAGTAAAATTACCTAAAAAGGCAAGATATGGTTAATTTTTTACCAAATACATGGCAAGATACAGTATTCCCCACCCTAAATACAAGGAAATATATGGTTAATTTCTTACCAAATACAAGGCAAGATGTGGTTAACTTATTACCAAAATTAAGGCAAGAATTGATTAATTTCCTCGTTATTTGTGAATGATTCATTTTGCAGAAGTCAGTCTTCAATTGTTTCATACATGATAAATAACTAAAAATATACACAAAAAAGAAAAAGAAAAGAAAAGAAAAAAAATGGGCAAATTACATACACACACGCACAGAAACACACACACAAGCAATACACACACAGAGCAAAACATACACATACATACAACAACTAAATCTTGTCTATTTATGAAAAAAATTGGCAAGATATGACACCACTTGCCAATTATATGACAAGAATTCTTATCAATTAAGCAAATAATCAAATTACATAAACACACACGCATATAAACACACACACACAAACAACAACACACACACGCACATCAATACACACACACAAAATCAAGAGTATCAAACATAGGTTATCGGTCAATTCACTTACACAAAATACAAGAAAAAAAAAGTTAATTGATTCAAAAAAAAAATGAAAAAATATCAATTTTAATGAAAGGCAGGAAGAATGGCTGTGAGAATCCCTCAAAGTCTTTGTCTAGTTAAAACAAGAGAAGAACGAGCGAGAGAGAGAACTGATCTAACTATGTCCGGCAAAGAGAAGTCGGATCCCGACGCCGCCACCGCATCCACCTAGGAACTCTGCCGCCCTGTAGAGCAGCATACTCAGATCGATGGTCGAGGTCACCGCAGCAGCGCCGAGACGTTCCTCCCCTCCGTTTAAGCCAACGACGCCGCAATCCATTCCACATCCTCGCCTCCGCGTCTGCAGAAGATCGCCGGCGAGAGAGAGATCCTTGGCTGAAGAAAAATTAGAGAGAGAGAGAGGGAGGGGGAACACGTACAGGAATGAATTCAAATGTTCTTCAAAAATAGAGAGTGAAGGAGGAGGAGGGGGGTTTAAAATATATATGCAAAGGGTATTTTAGTCCCATTAGTAAAAATATGGGTAAATTTTGTCCATTCTTATGTGAGAGTTAAAATTTAATTTTATTAAGTGAGAATAGGTAAGTTGGGGTATTAAGTCTATTGGATTTGTTGGAAAAATGCTCAATTTATTGAAAATTGCAATGATTTATGGGAATTTTTGAAAAATTGTATAGGAATTCCTTGAAGATTTGAGACAATTTTGAACTAGTTTATGAAACCGTTCCAATAGTACCGTTATGTGGGTTGAGACAGTTGGAACAATTGGATAAAATAGTTCCAAATAGTACCATTTTGTAAGGCTGTGCACTTGGAGGCAATAACACTATTTTGTAAAATAATGTTAATAGTTCCGATCGATAAAATTGTTGAAAATTTGCTCGGTTTATGAAAAATAGCTATGATTTACTAAAAAATTTTGAAAAAATTACGCGAGAATCATTCGGCGATTGTCATTGTGTAAAACAAAAATGCAGATCAACATACATTTCGCTAGTTAAAGGTACCACGCAAAAATACTACTATAGAGTTTCTCCAACAAAAAATTTTCATTTCCTAAATGAATGGAACAAATTCACACCATTTATACAAATAGTGCGTACATTTTCAACATAAAACACTACTATATAATACTCCCTCCCTTCGTTCCTTTTTGGTACATGACTTCCTAAATACTTTTATATTTCGTAAATCCTTTGGTATTTGATTATTTAAAAAAAAATACTTTATAGGTTAACACATTAATTCTTGTAGGCCTTTTCTCCATTGAATAAAATTATTTAATATCTTTTACATTTTAATTATAATTCATGCTACCTAGAAAACATCACATTCTTAGGTTGCGTTTTCTATGATAGATAATTTTTTCGGGTAAGAGAAAAAATTTCCTCAAACAACTTTTTTTCTTTCACATTTTCACTCAAAATTATGATAATATCTTTTCAGTCATTTGAAATGATAATATTTTTCTACATGTTAAGTTTTTTAATAATCTTAGATCACATATAATAAAATAATTGATGATCATATTACGAGATTTTTAAATTTCTTTAATTTTCCATCCCACTATTTTATTTTTTTATCGAGGAAACATGTTAATGTTATCGAGGAAAAATATTTTGCATCACGATATCTCCATTGCAAAATATTGCCTGCAATCACGGAAAAGGCTAAGGGCATTGATTGTGTAGCTAATAATGTAATTATAAAGTGAAATTTGTTATGGTTCCTTTTAGTGTGTGCCCTTTTTACTTTAGTCAAAATCAGATAGATGGTTTAGCGAGTCCACTCTGCCTTTATTAGCATCACCAAACTGTGTACCAACCGCAACACCCCTCTAGTAGAATTCAAAATATGGAAATCAAATTAAATTCTTGTCTAAGAAATATACTCGGGAAATTTTAAGAAAAATTTGGGGATTGAGTTACATGTATTGTCTGTGTGTAGTTGCGTGAGGTTACTATGTCAATCGTTCTTGTCTACTTATGAAAAGAAAGTGAAAATTCAATCATATTCATATGGCTTATTTTTTAAAAACTATGTTAAGTTGGGCCTTGAGAAATAGTTCTACCTCTGCTCTAACTATACGAATGCCTTATTCATTTAGCTTGTGGGCTGTGACGACCATATACATTAATATATGTCTCACTTGTTTTCTCAATAGTAACTAGTTTAGTGTCCGTCGAAATTCGACGGGGTCCAATTTTTCATTAAAAGTTAAAAAATATATTTAATCATTTGTTTCAAAATGATAGTACTATAAAAATTCATTTAAAAAATATTTTCTAGTGCAGCGCCCGTCGTAATTCGACAGAATCACTTACAATTTTTAAATAAAATATGTTAAGAAATATACTCCCCTCCGTCCATCAAAAGTTGTAGTATCCCGTAAAAGATTTTTTTTTTTCAAAAATCATTTAAAACTCATCATGATGCGTGAAAACGCGTGCCAAAAAGAAAATGATCAAACTTTTGGTGGACACCGGACAGAGAGGTATATAATAATTTTTACGTGATTGTATTGCAACAATTTATAAGGGGAAAAAATGTGAGCATTTATTTAAAAAAATGGTTAAAAGGAGAGATAATATTTTCTCATGTAGCTATATTCTTTTTTAATATCAAGTCATTCATTGTTCTATGTAATTCAAAAAATCGGATAAAGAGAGTGTAACATTCCTCGAATTATTAGAAAAATATGTCAATTAGGTGTAACATTTCTTAGGTAGCTGCTCATTTTGAATGTCAAGTTATTATTTTTTTTAAAGTCTTTTATGCATGGGTTATCCTATCGATTCTCTAAAAAAAACCAATACGATTAACTTGCATAAAATACCTATAAATCAATTGAAAAAGTTATAAGTCCAAACAATCGAAATACAAAAATAGAAAAATAGAAAAATACAAAGAATAGTTCAAGATAGATAATATTTCTGAAGTCACTCGTTGTTTACATTAACAAAAAAATTAGGTTAGAAAAATATGTAATTTCTCGAGTAGTTTAATTTAATTGCAAAGAAGTTGAACTTATATTTTTTTTAAGTTGTAATGAATTTAAATGTCAGGACGAATATAATTATTTTAAGATTATAGATAGGCTGGTTAGGATCCATTCTAAAAAAAATAGCATCAAACTGAATTTGAAAGAATAGATAAATGAGGTCTAACATTACTCGGCTAGTTTTACTCACTTTGAATGTCAATCAGCCCATTGATTATTGTAATAGAAAAATAGATTATGAGAGATGTGATTAGGAAAAGAAAAAAAACTCAATTAGAGGTATTATTTTTTCGCGTGG
Source organism: Mentha longifolia (assembly GCA_001642375.2). NCBI lineage: Eukaryota > Viridiplantae > Streptophyta > Magnoliopsida > Lamiales > Lamiaceae > Mentha > Mentha longifolia. The sequence goes on from CM038117.1 coordinate 15,574,687, forward strand.
TTATATTCATTTTAACGTAAAGCCGACCGTCGTTTGATATAAATATTGAATGATAGAATGTCAAGCCATCAGTCAATTAGATGATTGTTAAGGAAAGTTAACATTTCTCGGATATGTTTACTCGTTTTCAATTCAAGTCGTCTATTACTCCATGACATATAACTTTTCCTGTGAATGGAGTCATCTTCTCTTCATGTATATAAATTTAGTAAAATTTTATTTGAGATGACTCCATCATATTTGAGTTTTCCTATTGATGAAGTTGTCTCTCTCAAAAATCGATTTGAGATCATAAATTAAACAAAAATCAATTTATTAATAAGACCAAATCATAAAATTAAACTTTTCAAAAATTTAAATATTTCTAAAATAAATTAATACTCTGTATATATTTACTCCCATAATAGTATTATTTTATCTATAAAAGAAGGAAATAAAAAATATGGGCGATTTTTTTTAATTAGTTCAATAGGCTTTATCTATAACTAATCAATTATTGCCATAAGAATTTAGTTATACGTATAAATATATGCAAATAATATTATCTATATGTATGATATATGTGCGTATAAACACACATATACCATATATATATATATGTATATATATATATATATATATTATAATATTTGTAAACTATTTCACACCAATTTAAATAAATAAAAAATTAGAATATATATATATATATATATAATAATAATAATAATAATAATAATAATAATAAATGATTGAGTATATATAGATGACTTAAATTATGAGATTTCTATTCAAATTGAAATTCTATGAAGACATATATATTAATCATATTAATATATTGATTAATTAGCCAAAATTATGAGAATTTAGCAAAATAATCAAGAAAAATCGTGGTTGATCGACATTTATTTTGCTATTATATATATATAGATTATTCAAAAAAAAATAAAAATCTCATACGTGGTGTCACTCGTGTGCCGGTATTATTACATGAGATCATCTATATCCATTGTAGTGTACAAAACATATACTAAAATCGAATTTTCTTGTCTTTATTCATTTTTCTCTTCAATTTCTACATATTCTGATTCAATGTAACTTTACACTAATGACTAGGGTTCATCAATTCAATTAGTGTTAATCTATTATTTATTTTTTAGTATTTAATTTCAATTATATTAATGAATTAATGAACTATTGTTACTTCATCCGGCTCAGAGATATTGAGCTCTTTCTTTTCGGCACGGGAATTAAGACGGATATATTTAGTGTGTAAAGTGTAATGTGTGTAAGGATGTGATATGATTTATGTATTTAGGCATATTTTAACACTAGAGCATCATAGATGCATTAAAATATATCTATGTTTGATTTTAAATGAAAGATCGTATCAAGACCTTTAATTTGGTATAAAAATCATAAAAATCAAATAAGAGACGAGAAAGTTATGATAGTTTAAACTTTTAGGATTTAAATTATATTGGGATACGTGCTGAAAGAAGGGTGGATGATGAGATTTAATTAAATAATATTAAGTGTAATAAGGGGTTTATTAATTGTGCTATTAGTATGATAATTATTTCCAAAAAGGGAAATGGGTCAATATCTCTGAGACGGCCCAAAAAGAAAAATGGGTCAATATCTCTGAGACAGGAGATAGTATAATATTAGACTAAACCATATTACATCGAAATTGAGGGGGCAAAATAGATTTTGATACACGATTCGTACATTGTAATGGAGACAAGGGATCTCATCCGGGGATATTATAGCTAAAGCAAAATGGTCCTAAGTTTCTCTTTATATTTTTCATTCACTTTTAACCCCCACGCTTCTCACGTATTTCAGCCTTTCACCAACGTACTATACTTCCAACAATAATATAAAAGGGAAAAAACTTAGAATTATCTTCCCTTTAAAAATGGTCCCTTGTTTTACCCCCCAAAACATAATGATTGCAATTATATTCCTCCCCATATGCTCATCACCCCCTTTATAATTCCAATCCCAATAACCGCGACTTTCTCCAAATATATATGAGTAGTATATATTTATACAATCCTCGCACTACCTCGTTGCACTGCACGCCTTCATTAGCGAACCTTCCATTTTCTCACTCTCACTCTCACTCTCATCACTCTAAAACGTATGGCGGAAAGCGCGGAATCTGCCGAGACGAAGAAGATCATCGACCCGAGGGTGGAGATCGATACGTCTCCGCCTTTCGAGTCGGTGAAGGAGGCGGTCGATCGCTTCGGCGGCAGCGGCCCTTGGATTCCTCATCACTTGCTTCGTTTGGCCGCTGCTCATGTACGTTTGTTCCTTTTTCTTTCTAAAACTTTACTTTTCATGCTTCTTTAATTGTTTTCTCGTTTTCTTTATGCTGTTTCATGTTTATATATGTGTCTGCTTTTTCAGTTTGTTGTTGCTGTAGTCGTAGTCTGTTTATTATCGACTTTTTGGTATTTGGAAGAAGGTTTTGTTTCTTGTGAATCAATATTGTCGGTTTCGAAAGAAAATAACTATAGGGATAAATAGTATACATTCTTTATTTTTATTTTTTTTAGAAGGAATAGTAACAATAATTGACATGTGAGGATTTGGAGAGGTCATATCCAAGATTTACGTGCATAGGTTGGAACTATAATTAATTTAAGATATTTTGCTTTTTAAATTGTACACTTTGGGAGTTTAGTTTGAGAGATTAGAGTGGATCGACTAATTTTATCCAACCTAATCTCATGTTTAGTTTATATGTCCATGATAGACTCGCACATTATTCCTTAAATAAGTACTAATCATGTCATATATATAAATTCCACCTAAAACAGATATGATTATTCTAATCCTATTATATTTATCAATCCGTGATCCCTCACAGTAATCGATCCTTTTGATTTTTAGAATGTCCAAAGTAGTGGGTACTTTTTGATTTAATTACATAGACTATTTATTCTGAGCAATGCATGGAATTAAGAGTGAGTCGGAAATTTAAAAAAAAAAAAAAAAAAAAAAAAAAAACCTTATGAGTACACCAACCACAAGAAAAGACCCCATTTTGGGAAAATTAAAAATGCGCCCATGTTAGTGGGCCTGGTGTGACAGAGGTGGTAGATCTATAGCAATGGGTTAATGGAAAATAGAGAAGCAAAGTTTGAGTGTACATACTACATACTCCACTTCGGAGCACTAACGTAAAACATAGCTTTTCATAGGTAATACTATACGTTGATCAAGAATCAAGCATTTGTTGTAGCATAGCACATGCTTACCAACTTACCATACGTAACAGGATCTATTCTGGTACTAATGGATTTGGATATTGCTCCACTGTATACTCATATAACATCTCTCTTTTTCTTCCTTTGGGATGTGTTATTTTGTATAGACAAAAATAGGGAACAAATATATTTTCCACCATTTTTCTCAATTTTCACTTGTTTTGTTTGATGAATAATTTTCGGGTCAGCGGTCATTTCGCTACATTTTGTTTCTAATTCATGATAATATTTTTTTACATTTTATTTTTTCTTTTCTATGGAAAGAATATAGGAAAAGAAGTGAATAGCATACTAGTATGTGATAAAAAATTACATCTTTTTCGTATCCTCCATTTCTTTATTAACCGTAGATAACACCCTCTTAACGTATAATTTTGACATAGTGAGATTTAAAAATCTTGATTTGGATCATCTATTTCAATTCCGCGTGACATCTGCTTTTGCATCAATAAACGATTGTAACATGTCCACAATATTTATATAACCACCAGTAATTAAAAAAATCATAAATACTGTGGACACGCAACAATCATCCATTAATGCAATATGATATGTTACACAGAATTGCAACAGATGATCCGAATAGTAAAAACCTACCATTTCAAAATAATCAAAATTCTCAATTAGACTCACCTAACTATCTCACTACTCTCAAGCATGCAACAGTGTACTCCTTCCTCCGTCCCATTCTAATTGACCTAGTTATTCTTTCCTCGGTTGCAGCACAACAACGAGGCGTTCGATGTCGAGAGAATAGAAGAGCAGGCAATGCTGCTGGAGAGGGATCTGTTAATGAAAGAGCAACAAACACTCAATGTCTTGAAAGAACTCGAGTCTGCAAAGAGGTTCGTGGAAGGCTTGAAACTCAACCTCATGCCTCACTTCTCTTCCTCCTTCATGGACAGCCCCGATCTGAAACTCGAACGCCACGTGGCCAATCCGACGGTGTTCAACGAGCTGAATCAAGCCAAGTTGAACCTCAGTAAAACGTCGGTTGATCTTGCTGCAATTCAAGCATGTGTCGAGTCTCTCAACACCAAACTAAGAAAAGATAAAATTTTGCTTCACAGGCAGCAACCACACCATAGTCCTCATGAGGAAGCCGCCATTTCTGTACAAGAGAATCATCACGACGTACAACTGAACTTCGAGGCGGAGCAGTTCAAGAAAATGACCGAGGCCTCGAGGTACGAGGTGATGAGGGCGATGGCGGAGATCGAACGGACCAAGAACTGCATTAAGATGGCGGAGATGAGGCTCAACGCCGCCAAGAAGATGGAAGAGGCGGCTAAGGCAGTGGAAGCCATCGCCATAGCTCAAAGAAACCCTAACCCTAATCTCCAAAACGGCGACGTCCCGTTCTTCCCTCAAGACGGAATAACACTCTCCTTCGAGGAATACAAAGCTCTCTCCCACAAAGCTAAGCAAGCTGAAGAGCTTTACAAGACCAAATTCATCGACAAGGAAGCCCCGATTCTCGAGAAGTTCGAGGAAACCACGAATCGAACGTTCGATCATCGAGAAGGGCCTAATCACGCCAACGTGGTTATTGAGGATAGCTTCTCGAGAAACAAATTCTCCAAGTTCAAGTTCAGAAACTCCCATAGAAATGCAGACGAAGGACGCGAAGAGAGGACGACGAACCCCGGGTTCAGATCGACTACTTCGATAGGGAACTTGTTGAGTAGGAAGGTGATTCTACAAGATGATGTGATGATGGAAAGGAATGTGGAGAGCCATACGGAGAGGCAGCATGTTTCGTTGAGCCAAATGCTGAGGGAACAGAGCAGACTTATATTGCACCCTAACAAAAATAGTGGGGAAGGGAATGTGCAGAAGCAATACTTTATGCAGAGGAAGAAATTTGGGTTTATTCAAGTGCCTATTCCCACGAAGCAGAGCAAGAAAAAGAGTGCAGCTGCCTCTTAGTATATAATATATGGTTCTATTTCAAGAATTTATTTTATTTATTTTTTTCTTTTTCTTCAGATTGTTTGGGATTTAGTTTTATTTTTACTTTTCTATATGTTGGGTGTTTCTTGGGATGTTTCTAAGTATTGTGGCATATTTGTTTGTATAATTTGGGCCTGGATTGTCCGATTCCTGCTTGAGTTAATTTTCTATTTTGTTTTAGAGGTGATGCTCCTGACGCAAGATCTAACAGTTAAAACTCTTTGAAATTGTAATTTTGTGTTGCATCTCTTATTGCTACGACAGATGGTCGCCACCTCTTGTAAACATATAGACATATAATATGTTAAGATTAGCATAATGGGATCAACCTCAAGATTAAATAGTGAACCAGGAAGGTTAAGTATATTTTGAGATCGTTCTTTCAAGAAAAAAGGAAAAAAAAAAAGAGATTCGGATCCTCTATCGTTTAATGGTGTGACATTTTCTATTGCACGTACCCTTAGATGATTGTCATATGTCCACAATATTTTCAAAACTAGCAATAAATAAAAAATTTCATTATGAAAAATATGTGGTTTTAAAAATATTATAAACATGTAGCAATCATTTAAGGGTTCAATAGAGTATGTCACACCATAAATTAAATCGTACTTCCTCCATCCCATTTTATCTGACATGCCTTTCTTTTTGGGTGTCCCATTTTTTTTTTGGCGAAAATTATCTCTTTGAAATGTGTGAACCCTACTATTCTTTTCGACTTTATATCTTCTCTTAAATAATGGTGTTTAAAATGTTGGTGTATGGAGCCTGAATGAATTGTACACAAAAGCTTGATATCGACGAATTTTTTGAGCCCGTATTTTAGGCCCAAAGAGAATCATAAAGGGTTTAAGTCTTGTGTCAATAAAGCTTTATTTTTGGATAAAAAAAACTTGACCAATTGAGATCGATTTAGACGAAGAGGTTCAAGCCCTAATTTTGCTATCTTCTCTACCAGAAAGTAGTTGGAGCGGAACAATTACAGCAGTAAGTGGTTCAGCAGAGAAGAAGCATAGAAACAACATTCTCTATTGTGATAGTCAGAGTATTTTTCTTAGCAAAGAATCCAGCATTTCATTCAAGATAAAGCATGTCGAATTGAAGTATCGCTACATTTGTCATCTCTTGGAAGGGAAGATCTTGTAGTTGGAGAAGATCCTTGGAAGTGAAAATCCAGCCGACATGCTAACTATGGTTGTAACCTTAGAGAAGTTGAAGCTTTGCATAGTTTCAACGAGCCCTAGAACTTGAAGATGAAGGCTAGGCACTGCCGCGCAAAAACGGGGAAGGAGAGAAGAAGATATGGTTTCTGAGAAGTCAGCTTCTACATAGGAGATTTTTTTGGCCAATGTTTTAGGCCCAGATGGAATCCTAAAGGGTTTAGGATTAGGGCTTTGTTTATCTATTTAATTAGTGGTTTCTCATTATAATTAATATCCGAAAATATTAGTGAATATCCCTGGCTTGGCAACGCCCACAGACATAGTCATTCATGACGAATTGCGTAAACAATTCGTGTGTGTTTTTCTTGCTTTTGCGTGGTTAATTTCGTAACATAAAAATATTAACCCAAGTAAAATGAGACGTGGAGAGCAAAATACAATATTGAAGTGGAAGGACTACAAGTCGAATAGAAATATATGTGTAAAACTTGGGAGGTAATTGCATAAAAAAACATCAACTTTAACATTTTTGCAAATCAGATACCGCTTTTACATTTTGGCAAATTAAATTACAAACTTCCATTTTGAGGAACTAAATTACGAATTTCCATTTTTTATAGTTAAAATCTTCTAAAAAAATTCCTACAGTAACATAAACACGTACGAGGACTTTTTGACTATGATGTAGATGTCAGAATTAAAAACAATGCGCGTATACTTATACAAAGAATGAAGGTCATGATTTAATTCGCAAAAATAATTAAAAGTGATATTTGTGTGAAATTTTGTAATTTTTTTTTGCAATTAACTCTAAAACTTGTACGCATAACAGATTTGAACAAGGTTCCGTTGTAGTCTAGTTGGAAAAAAAAAAAAAAAAAACAACAGATTTGAACGGTAGAAGCCCAATCGACAAAACCGAAAATAAAGCCCACACAAAATCAGCACTGTTCTATAAAAAATAAAAAATAAAATAAAATGGGATTAAAACAAACAAAATTAGCAGCTATATTTAACGACTTCCAGAGCTCGTGTACCCCCGAAAAATGGAGAATGCTCTGAGCTTCAGCACTTGTTCTCTGCTACCTGTCACTCCCGTTCCTCCTCTCTCTCTCCTCCCCTCATCTAAACTCGCATTATCGGTACTCTCTTCACCACGCTAATTCCCCTAATATAATTTGAAGTTTTTTTTTTTTGTTCTGTTTCTTCATAATCACCTGCCTACTTTCAATCTACCGTTACCAGAGATTAAATCGCTCGAACGCAGCGGAAGAGCAGCGTCGGAGTAAATCCTTAGTGATAAGGAACGCTTTCGGGTCGGATGAACATGGGCAGCTTAACGGATTCCCGAATATACCCAACAAGATTTTTATGGAAGAGGTGTGTTCCATTCTCATCCCATTTTACCTTAATTTTTTGAGCTGTTTTCCGCTTTGTGAACTCTTGGGGATTAGGGTTCGTGTGTTCTGTCATGTTTTCAGTTTCGAACTTAACGAATTCCAGAATTGGACTTTTTTTTTTTTTTCCTTTATTTTTGCCCCCTAGTGATTATAGGTTTTTGGGTGCTGAGAAAAACACATGAAACCTTCTGAGCAAATTCTTGTGGAATTTGTACTTTCCTTAATTCAGAGGATTGTAATGAATACCCTGGGTTAATTCTGAGTTCTATGGGCATACTTTTTCGGCTATCATATGAATTTTTAATAGCATGATTCCTATCAATAATTCACTGCGGGCTTATTTTTTTAAATATGTCAGGTAATCGGAGCAGAATATGGCGAAGGTTTTGAGACTTTTAGACCCGAAGGTCCCCTTAAAGTTGACGTGGTAAGGTTTGGGTGTATATGTTATCATCATATCTTTTTGTCTATGATTCACTTTTCTTGGAAATCAGCTGTACTCGCATAAGGGGTCACCGAATGAAAATTAATTATATTGTATTGTTGGTATTGTATAGGATTTTTTAAATGACAGAATGCAAGAAGGATTCCTACAACGAATTCGATATGCTATGAAACCTGATGAAGCCTATGGCCTGATATTCTCTTGGGATGTTGTGGTAAGCACTTATAATCACGAGTATTTGGTAAAGGCTACCTTTTGTGCTACAGTGGTTTGTGGTCATTCCACATTCATGGAAGACTTTGTTTGGCAACAAAATTTGTCCATGCATTTGGCTTATATGTACTTAAATGCAACAAACATAGAAGGTTCATATGTTTATCCATGAAGATATAGTCATAATTTTCTGCGTAGCTTGTTTCTTTTCTTTCATTCTTTCTCTTTTGTATTGTTCTTCTTTTGCTGGTGGGGAGTTGTACTATAATGAATCTCTAGATGGTAATGGCTGGGCCATTATCTATACATGAACTAAAGTGATCCTGAAATACCTTGAAGTTACTAATGAAGTAAATTTATCATGTCATCTTTTTTTTAAATATTGTTTCTATAGTTTAGCACTCTTTCATACTTAAGTTTCTTTGTCTTGCCTAGAGTCAAATGATATGTCTGTTGCAACCGTTTCCTCTCCAACGTAAATGAGTTAGAGGTGGGACTACAAAACATCAATCATTTTGTTTTCATCTTGACATTTATGCGCTTTTAGAATTACAGTTTGAATACTCAAGTCTGTATTAGGGTTACTCACTTAGTGCTCTCATCGAGAGAAGATGAGTGCTTATATATCTACACCGTGTTCTAGCCCAAATCAAACAATCTTAGCACCTCAGTACGACATGGTGTAGTCCTGTTGACTTATGTGAAAATTGTGGCTCAAACTAGGAATCCCCTCACCCCTTAAATATGGATGTCTTTCTAATGTGAATAGTATTTTACTTTGAACATGTCAAAGTAATAACTATAAATACTGCCTGTTCTTCTACTGAATGTGCACTCCTTGATTCTTGTGCAGGCAGATACTCAAGCCTTAAAATTGCGCGCTTGGGAACAACTTGCATCTGAAGAAGGTGTGTGGCATTTCACTTGGTCGCTTATTTTCGCATTTTGTTAATTTAAGTTCAGGCAGAGTAATCCTTAGTGTTTTTGTTTATAGTTGAGTTACCCATAGTGTTTGTAATAACTGGATGCAACGTGGGTGTCAGTTCTAGAGTGCAAACACGTGACCTGTAGTCAGATATAAATCTCTAGGCCATATGCTTGATAAGTGCATGGACAACATTAAATGAATTTATAAGCATATATGAATATACTAGAATTAAGCTTTGTGTTGATATCCACAATGAAATTAAAAAGTATAGGTTTTTGTTCTATTACAATAAACCTGTTTATGCTTCAATGCAGGATGTTGTGACATTTTCTTCTTTCCATGGATTAGGCAATTCAATTTTCTCTTTGCTTTCTCACGTTTAGTGAGCAAATCTACTTATTCTCCTATAGCATGGGCTTTAATGCACCAAAAATTTGGTTGCTAGAAAAAGCTGAGATATTCGATGTTATGCGACAGTTGAAAGATGTTTCTTTTAGAGTCACTTGGGGAATATATGATTATGTTTTAGTTTGCCATCTAGTTATCCTACAATTATGGATAGAAGCTGAGAAGAGCTCATTAAATTGGTGAATTTGAAGTTTACAACTGATTTTACATAAAAATAAATAATGTTCAGTGCATATAAAGAGGTCATGATTTTTGGCTGAGCTCTTGTTTAATTCATAATTTAATTATTTATCTTCTAGTTGGCGAGAATTTTCCTTTGATCCTTTAATATGATAATGATAAGTTCACAACCATGCAGCCGTAATAGTTTTCGACTTTTCATGGATTGATTGATATTAATTTGGGAAAAGAACAATTATTTTGCAGGAAAGGAGATTCCTAAAGATGATAGCATACAAAGATTTCTGCTTTATGCCGGTGCTGATCATGTTTTGCATAAGGTCTGAACTCAAGATGATTAATGTTTCATTGACGTGCTTGTGCTCTTTCCTGTCACTTAAATGCTTTATTTACATTTTTCTAATTTGACTGAGGTTTTGAAGAATTATTGTACATTATACTTTGTACATTGTCTAAACTGACCTTAGGCAGTGAATCCAATGCATTGGCTTTCATAGACATTTCAGACAAGTGTATTCAAATTCTCAAGTCGGCTGCATTTTTCTTCTTACATGAGAGAAATTGTTTGGCGGATGGGTGGATGGTCCTGGTGTTTGAATAGGCTTCTAGATCATACTTTTCGAAGATTAAGTAAGAACAAAGCTTCGAAAGGTCATAAGTTGGAATTTTTCTGCTTGTCTTGTCATGCTAATCTATTTTTGGTCATATTGGATATTTCTTTTTTTGGTTAATGGTTCGTTTGGTTTAGAAGCATTCTTGTAGTAGCTATCTATTCCCCTGGTAAGGGTAGGGTCGAGTGACTACCTGAATTTTTATTTTTAGCATGTGGTAGCAGTTGTATGAGCGATTGCCATGAAGGGGTGGGGAACTAAAATTTAATTTCTGTTTAGAATTATAGAATGGGTGGGTGTGATAGCAGTGGAGGTTACCTCTTGTGAATCTTCCAATTCTGTGCCAAAGCACCTTTTTAAGTACTTACTTTTGATTTGGATTTGAGTTTGAAGATTGCGACTTTTTGTCCATATTCTACTAGTTGTTCCATGACTTTTTCCTCCTACCGATACGGCGATACCTTATTGAGATCCCCAAGCAGTAATGGGAGGTTGTATCCTGTGCATTTTCACTCATTTGAAGAAATTTCTTGTCCCTCCTCGCTTTCAATTAACACTGAAAATGTTAATCTTAAAATACACTACTGCTAGTAGTTGTTGAGTTGGGGACTGGGATGGCTTGCTTACCTTACAGAAGAACGTGCATAGGATATGTTCATGATGGAGCTAATTCTTTTCTTCAGTTGACTATGAGAAACACTTATTGAACTACTGTAAAAGATAATGTACTCCCTCCAGTTCGTTTATGGCTCACGTTGTGCACGCTCCCGCTTCAAACGAGAAATGATTTTGCGAATGGGAACTCGTCGTAGTATAAAAGAACGAATCTTCAAATCCATTAAACCCACAAGCTGGAAAGCGTGCCAAAAAGGCAAAAAGAAATGAGCCATTTAAACGAAATGAGGGAGTTTACGTTATGAACCTCTACTGATTCGTCCTCTCTCAGTTAACCAAATTTTGATCAGACTGTATGGATAGTTTCGTTACATCGCTTATCCAGATGTTCAATAGATACTGAATTGGTAGAGGAGTATTGGTTCAGGGACTTGTTATTCTTTTTATTGGCTTGGAACAATTTCTTCTGTTTCAGTGACTAAGCTTAGTAAGATTTGGAAGATGATGCTTAATAAAGGGGCCTGTAGACATGTAAAAACTATGAAATATTGTAGCGGTGATTTTATACATCGCTTCTGCAAAGAATCTGGGCTTTGTAGGTGTGATTTGTGATTCTATGCCAAATTTACTAATAGTTGTTAATCTAAGTGCTTCTTGTCTGTGATTTTTAGTACGATTCTCATAGTAGAGGAGTTTAGTAGGGAAAACAAGTCCTAATCTGCAAGGAGACAGATAAACACAATTATAAAATTGTTGCTGATCTTCTTGATTTCATTCTATGGGATCTACCTTGTATCTGTCGTACTTGGTGAGGACTTAGACATAGGATGTTTTGATCTGCATTTTAGTACACTTTCTTCTCAGCATGTTTTTCCAAACAAGCATGATTTGATTTATCATCTAACTATAAATCTGCTATTTTTGCCTCTACGTTGTTTCGATATCTGGTTCCAACTCTGCTAGTAGTCAGACTGAAAATTATGCAGTGTGATAATCCTTTGCCTGTCACTCTAGGTTGCTCTACTGTTTATTGAGCTTTCATAAGCTTGTCTATACAATAAGATGAGCAATTCTTTGTTCAAGCATTACCTTTACTCGGGTCCTGAGGGTTTTTCTTTGATATAATTTAGGTATTACGTTGGGAAAATGCTGAAGATGATATAGACAGACTGAAGTCTAGAGTCTCTCAGTTATATTGTGACAACCTTGTCAAAGTAAGATGTTTAATATCTTTTTATTTATGTTTTTTGCTTCTTCCATATAATGTGATCAATTCTTTTATCTTCTCTTTAGTTTTCAGAACCCGTAGAAGGTCTAAAGGAATGGTTAGACGCTCTAGCTACATCTCGCATCCCTTGTGCAGTTGTTTCAAGTCTTGACCGCAAAAACATGGTTGACACTTTACAAAGGATGGGTCTAAAGAACTATTTCCAGGTCTCTCTCTCTCTCTCTCTCTCTCTCTGCTTGTGCACGCGCCCATGTGCAAGCACGAAGTCACTTATAGACGTATGCCTATATTTGCACATTCGAAAATAGATGAATGTATATGAACAATATTTTTTAATTACTTTCAATTGCTACACGCTACACGTGTATATAATTGATATTAGGATATTATACCCTTGAACATTTTAGCTATTCTTTCTGTATCCTCTTTGACAATTTCTTGTCTGTTTTCACTGTTGATTAATATTATTATGATTATTCTCATACTTGTTTCGATTTAAATCATATTAATTTTACCCAGACAAGTGTGGATTTAGTCTCAGATGTTAGATGCCTCACTTTAGGCCATATGTTGTACTTGACAAAAACGATACCTGTCTCTAAAGTTCTATCTTATCTGAAACTGATACGCATTAGGGAAAATGCATGAGCATCACTTATTCAAAGACAGCTAAAAGTTTCGCTTCTGAGTTGCAGGCCATAGTGTCGGAAGAAGATGGCATGGAGTCTTTAGCCCATAGATTCCTTTCTGCGGCTGTCAAGGTACATTATGCTGTGATATATTACTTCACGTATATGATACAGAAATGTATTGGGAATATGGGCAATGGAGATATGTTAACCGGAATTTCTTTTACAGTTGGACAGAAAACCTTCCAAGTGTATAGTATTCGAGGATGATCCGAGAGGAATAACAGCCGCTCATAATTGCACGATGATGGCTATAGCTTTGATTGGTGCTCATCCCGCGTACGTGTTTTGGCATTTCCTATTTAGATATGTCAATGATTCATGTTATTTTGAAATAGGGAAAGTAGTTATTTTGAGAATATATTATTATTCTCTGTTCAACATGCTGATTATAAATTTTTAAACCAGGTATGATTTGGGGCAAGCTGATCTAGCAGTGGGTAACTTCAACGAACTTTCTGTGATAAATTTGCGGAGATTGTATGCGCATAAAGGTTCGACTTTCATGGAGTTGCAGAAACAAGTTATAGAGAAAACACCTCCGAAGAGGAAGCTGACTATCGACACCATATACTGACATGGAACTTGCTCTTTTCTTCTCTTCTTGTAAATGTGCTGTAATTAAGGGCTCATCTATGCATATCCTTCTTCTTCCTCTTACTTGAATTTCCCAATTTTCTTACATTTTTTTTCGATGCAAAGGGTAGAATAATCTGCAGTGTGTACGAGTTGTACGCTGATGTCATCAATCTCATATGTACAGTTTATTTACCACTACCTCAAATTATTTTGTTTTTCTTCCTGAAAAATGTCTAGTCATGATTGCATTTGCATTCCGTGTTCCATTCTTTTGAATTCAGTTCCAGCTTAGCACAAGCGTTCTTTTCTTTTTGATGAAATGCGCATAAAGTTAGGGGTGAGTCCGGGCTGGTTAACTATCATTTGACATGTAAAAAAACCGACCAATGTCGGTTTAGTTAACTGCAAAAAAATAAAAAATCAAAATCAAAAACTACTATACTGATTAACTTAAAAGTCGGGTTGGTTAATCAATATTTCAACGGCTAACCATTGATAAAATAAAAGCTTTATCATGCAAAGATACTTTAGAATAAATTATATAATTCAAATAGAATAAGTTTCGCATTTACTAAAACTAACAAACGAGCCCTCTTTGATGATTATAACATTTGGGTAATTACCAATACTAGTAGGTATTTAACATTATATTTATTTAATAGGTACCAGTTCGGTTAACTGTCGATTTTTATGCAAGAAAACTGATATTGAACCGGTACCCTCTGGTTTAGAAATTAGGAATAAAAACTGAACCGACCAAATCAATTAACTGTATTTCGGGACGGTTTTAGTTTTGTTAGTGGGTCGGTTTGATTTTTCGATTTCTTATACTCAGCCCTACATAACATGTCACCTCAATTTTGGCTTAAATGAATACATAATTTTAATCAACCTAGATTGAATGCAAAAAAATTACCATGCAATCTAAGATTGTGAAAAATGTAATCTGCTATAATTCTACGTTGGAATACACAATAAAGTATAGCTTTGATTGTATCTAAATTGTTTGAATTGAGTGAAGAATTAAGACACAAATGAACAAGCAAAAGGGGGTCCACCACAAAAACACGCTCCTTGCATGTGTAAAACAAACCTAAGACTCGAGAAGCAGAAACACTAAACATCCTTCAACAAGCACAAGCAACACGTTAACCAATTTCTTGTGCACCGGATCGCCGCAGGCAATCATAACCGGAAACCTGCACCTGCTGTCCGACGGGTCCTCGTCGGTTACGACGGCGAGTCCCGAGAAATCGCAGTCCCACTCATTCTGATCCTTGAACTGATAATACATATTGAAGGCGTAGGACGCGTTCCCCCGCACACTCAGATGGTTGCACGACGACCCGTACCCTAACGCGGTGCAGTCGGAGAGACTGCACGCGTAGTCTATATTCTTCGGCAATTCCCACTCCGTGACCCGAACGCGAGGGTTCAGGACGCACCACCTCCGTGCCATGTAGCTCACGCCTCGTGCAGCTACAAGGCCACGGCTCTCGTGCGATCTCGATCCCGAGAGATCGAGCTCGTACTTAGGCTCACCGTCGAACTCGAACAGCCCCCAGTGCCTCTCGAAGCTCCCGGGGTCGATGCTCTTGGCATCCTCGTCGATCAGGCTGAATAGATACACTTCTATTCGGCCTTTTCGCATGGGGGTTCCGCGTCCGCTCACGACGTGCTCGATTAGGCCTTGGTTGAATCTCTTGGCGTTGTGCGTGTTGGCGTGTTTGTCTCCGTCGGTAGGCCATCCCACTTCCCCCACGATGATCTTCATGTCAGGGTACCCTGCTTTGGTCAGGGACCAAAGCAGGGTATCTAAGTTCGCGTCGAACACGTTGGTGTAGACGCAGCTCCCGTCTCTCACCGGCGTGTTCGACCCGTCAAAGAAGGCGAAGTCGAGGGGGAAGTAGGCGTTGCCGTAGAGGCTGAGGAAGGGGTAGATGTTGACGACGAAGGGGGCGTCGTTGGATTGCAGGTACTGGAGAATCTGGACCGTTAGTTCGCGTATCTCGGGGCGGAAATCGCCCGCGGAGGGCACCGGGTTCGACTCCGGCGAGTTGTAGATGTCGGCGTTGAAGGGGACGGTGGCCTTGATTCTCGATCCGAAGCCGGCGCGGTTGATCGCTTCTTGTATGTTCTTGAGCGCGGCAGTGTGTGGGTGTAAGTAGGTGCCGTTGTAGGTCTCAGAAATGGCTCATTTCCCACAGCAACGTACCTAAACAAATATAGAATCTGTTCAAAAACATATATTCAAGAAGAAAGTCGACTAGTAGGTTGAGACGGAGGGAGCAGGGGCGGGGCAAGAATAACGGGGGCCCTGTGCACATCTTAGAACCGGGCCCTTTTCTTATAACAATATATTTAGAAATATATTGAAATTCTATTACCCAAAGTCGTAATATATAAACTTCATGTCAGTAACAAAAGAGGTTAAAACATTCACTTAAAGAATTGCTATTTTTGCTGTTTGAAAATAAATAAGATCCTATAAGCTATCATCGCATTTGGAAAGCCATTAAATAGTCTTAAAAATATTAATAAATCCAATGTTCCCATTTTTTTCCTTACACTTTAATAGACACCAAAAAAAAAAATTAATGGGAAAATATTAATAGGTGGGGCCCTTTAATAATAATACATAGAAACAAAAAAAATAAAATAATATATAATTAGAGAAGGAAAAAACAATGAAAAAAAATAATAAATATGCAATGGGAAAAATATTAATAGTTGGGGCCCTTTAATAATATATTAACATATAGTAGAAACAAAAATATAGTAAATAATTAGAGAAAGGAAAAAAACAAAAATGTTGCAAGCAGGATTCAATCCTGCACCAAATAAAACAGCTAAGAGCTTAGCCAATTGTTCTACTTCTATCATTTGTAAACATTATACTAGTAAATATAAGTATATATAAATACACTATAGACCAAAAATTTGGGGCCCGATTTTTCGGGGGCCCTGTGCGGTCGCCCACCTCGCACATGCCACTAAACCGTCCCTGGAGGGGAGTAAAAAAAAAAAAAAAAAGGTCCCACTTGATGTTGACTCCGCCGGAATAAGCGTAGGTAGTGACGTTGTCGTCGACCCAGGCGGCGGCGGCGGCAGCCCGGTGCTCATCTCCGCCAGCATGACGTTGGGGACAGCAAGCATGATCTCAATATCAGTGCCACGTAATGCATCCAGAATGGCCACGTCAGCTTCGAAGAGCTTGACCTTGTGGAAACCATTGTCTTTGAGCATATCGACGACACTCTCAGGTGATAATTGGTGTGTTGCCATTGTGCCCCAGTTCACCCCCACACCATTATTGCATGCTGATTTAGAAATGCTCATCGTCATAATAGCTAACAAAATCAGCAGACTTTGATGATGATTTAACTGTGTTTTCTCCATGTTTTTGGAAGATTCTGCAAGATCTTGATAGAGAATTTTCTTTTTTGTTGAATTCTTGAGTGGGAGATGAAAGAAAGGGACCAAAAGAGGCTTTGGTGCTTTATTTTGTCTTTTTTATATGTGAAATTTTCTGGGTTGTGTTGTCGGAGAAGATGATGAAATTATGTAGTTGAATTTGGAAGGAAATTAACAGAGCAGAAGAAGAAGATAAAATAGGAGAATAACATATTCCTTTCTTCATGAAGTCTGTGATGGTTTGAATAATAATTGTACTCTAGTGTGTAAAGTTGAACATGCCAATACCATGCAAAAAGAATTACCAAAAACTGTGATGCATTGTTGACTCTATTCTCCCTTTCTCTCTTATCTCTCTCTGATCTCTATAATTTTTTTTGATATGTTAATTACTTAATTATTTTGATAAGGAGTTGGGTTTAGCCGTTTAGAGGAGAGATTAACAATGCAATTAGAGAAATTTTACAAAGTGAAATTTTACCACTATGAATGGTTTATAACATTTTTTTTTTTCATTATTTATTATATATATAATACTCACTTTGTCCGAAAAACGTGTCTTTAATTTTTTTTCCCGGGTGTCCTCTTAAAAATGTGTCTTAATTTAATTCTTTTAGTTTTTGGACCCGGACCTTTATAAATAATTACCTTTTTATACATTAGAAAGTGAGAGCCTATTCGATCCGGATTGAAGATCTGCAACAAAATATAGAAATATGATGATTTGTAAGAGAATTTCGTGATAATTCGAAGTCAGACGAATGACACACGCTCGCTGTTCGAGAGGATTTCATTGGCTTCTCACCGAAAATCTATAAAAAAGAAATAGAGGGGATGGACCTCTAGAATATATTGATGCTCAAGTTAGTAGGAGATACAGCGTATAGGTGACTGTGAGATTTCTGCCTAGAAGAATGCCTCTAAGCTGTGGTAATGAAAGAACTGAATTAGAGAGTGAGAAGGAATTCAACTTTATTTAACTAACAAATTGAGTTAAATTTAAAAAAATATAAACACTAGTTGGGACTTTAGTCAACCTAAGACAAAATTGTAAAGCTAACCAATAATAATATATTGAAATAGAAGAAAAATAACATTACAAATAAGAAGAAAAAATAAATAATTTGAAACAAACATTGGTACACTGGACTTTATTATTGAAATACTATGTTACATTTGGTCAATCACTTATTGAAATTAGCATAGGGACTATATTGAGAAATTAAAAACTTACACATCAAAGTTTAAACAACAAAATATCACACATTCCTTAAATAGTTAGTCCATATATATACCAACAACCACAAGAATGTATTCACCTTAACATTACTCTCTTCGTTCCCCCGAGGCTTTGGATCCAACCGAAGCTCTCTTTGCTTCAATCTTCATCAAGGTATAATCATAATCTATATTAGATTCATAACAACCCCATTTCAATTTTATTATGTTTCAATTCATCTTTTCTTCCATTTATTGCATACACTTAATTATTTGAACAGAAGAATTGTTGTGTTTCTGGGATTGTGAAAACTCGAGATGTTGATACTAAAATGTTTCTAGGATTCGAAAAGAATCATAATATGCACTGGACATCTTTTTTTCGTTTGATAATTTATGTTGATTTGGCCATATATAAAACTTTTTTTTGTTAATGAAGATAGCAAATATATATTACTATAAATTAAGTGCGTTTCCTGACCAATTTGAGGCTGGATATTTGAAGGTTTCGATTCATCAATAGATTATGCATCTTATTTTAAGATAATTTTATCCTATAAATTTTGCATATTAGTAGGATTTACATGTTGTGAATTTGCAGAATCCTTGCTTGGGTTGTATATGGTTCCCTATTAAATAATTACATGGTGACTCCAACTATTTGAATTATTCATCAAGTTTCTGAATGTCCCGAATAATAACGTGCCGAAAACCCGTGTCCCGTTCAACTTGACACGTTTCTTGAACGTGAGTATAGTATAATAGAAACGTGTCAAGTAGAATGGGACGGATGGAGTAACAAGTAACTCGTCAAGTAACTAAATTTTGATAATTCTATCTTCTTGTAGGGGTTCTCCTAATTAAAATTCCGCGGGAAATGCTGAAAGATGAATATTCTTGCTGAGGCATTGGTGTCATCTGCTTGTAATATTCTGCCCAAGTCAGAACAACTATGGGTTCCTAATATTACAGCAATCAATATCTTCGCACAATTGTGTTTCTCAGCCAGAGTTTCTCAAGAGGGCCGTCGAGTTCTTCGTCTTTAAGGACTTGAACATTCATATTCCTTAAGATGGACAAAAAGGAGAACATATTGATGAAGAAATATGAAGTAGGGAGGATGTTAGGTCAAGGAGCCTTCGCAAAAGTTTACTATGGTAGGAATGTTGTAACGGGGCAGAATGTGGCGATCAAGGTTATCGACAAACAAAAGATAGTGAAAGTCGGGCTTATAAATCAGATCAAGCGCGAGATTTCTATCATGAACAAGGTCAGGCACCAGAATGTAATCCATCTTGAGGAAGTAATGGCAACCAAAACAAAGATATACTTTGTGATGGAGTATGCCAAAGGCGGTGAGCTTTTCAAGAAAGTTGCTAAAGGGAGGCTTAAGGAAGAAACCGCCAGGAAATACTTCCAGCAGTTGATCTCTGCTATCGACTTTTGCCATAGCAGAGGCGTGTATCATCGTGATTTGAAGCCCGAGAATCTTCTCCTAGACGAAGATGGCAACTTAAAAGTGTCGGATTTCGGCCTAAGTGCACTATCGGAGTCCAAAAGGGAAGACGGCTTGCTTCACACGACGTGTGGAACTCCGGCTTATGTTGCTCCTGAGGTTCTAAGCAAGAAAGGGTATGATGGTGCAAAATCTGATATTTGGTCTTGTGGGGTTATCCTATTCGTTCTCCTCGCGGGCCATCTTCCATTTTACGAAAGAAATTTAATGGAGATGTATAGGAAGATAGCCAAAGCTAGTTACAAATGTCCTCATTGGTTCCCCCCTGAAGCAAGAAGGATACTATCCAAGATTCTTGATCCAAATCCCAATACTAGGATTTCCATTTCAAGAATTATGGAGAATCCTTGGTTCAAGAAAGGTTTGGTTTCTCAAAATGCAGATACCAAAGCTAAAGAAATGGAGGATGATGTTGTTTCGAAGCCTTGCGAATGTGACAGTATGGAGCTAACGAGAGCTGATAATCTAAATGCATTTGACATCATATCCCTCTCCAATGGATTCGACTTGTCCGGTTTTTTCGTGCGGAATGACGAGAAGGATGGCATTCGGTTCACGTCGACGAGCCCCGTCTCGTGTATCGTGTCGAGGATCGAAGATGTTGCGCGTGGTTCGAGGTTCAAACTGACGAAGACGGGGCGGGGTTCGTTTAAGCTCGAAATGTGTTGTGATGAAGGTGTGAAAGATGCATTGTCAATTGATGTAGAGATATATGGAATAAGTGCATCCTTGCATTTAGTTGAAATGAAGAAATGTAGCGGTGATTTGATTGAGTTTCAACATTTGATGAAAGAAAATATAAGACCTGGCCTTGAGGAAATTATTTGGTCTTGTCTAGGAGAGGAACATAATATGACTAGTTGTAGTAGATAATCTATAAAGTGAAGCCACTCGCTTCTAATTTCGTGCATTCTGTGACTCCTTTTGTACATTTTTAGTAGTAAATATTTTGTACCTTGACCGTCTATTATATTTTTGTCTATCAATGTCTTGTTTATTTTCCATCTCTTTAGTTTATCATATTTCCATTTATATGGGATGTTCACAAAAAACGTGGACATTCTTTTTCGACACACATTTTTATGTGTCGAAAAGTTGATCTTAATATAAAGTTTAGGTTTCCCTTGATATAGTATACATACTATACACTGCATCAAGTAGAATAACTTTTATTTTAAAATTATCTTCTCGGTACATAAAAGTGTCTGTTGAAAAAGAATGTCCACACCACACATGTTTTGTAGACAAAGGGAGTAATTGTTATGTTTACAAACTTGTTTGAAACTATGGCTCAATTACTTTAATATTTATTCTCATTTTATGACATTACACTCTTATATATAAACATAATACTTATGTGTGTAAAGCTATTAATAAGTTGATCCGTTAATACATAACATATTGGTATTGTGAAGAAAAAGAATTGAAAAACACTTTTTTGGTTTGTTGTAAGAGAAAAGAACACACCCTAACAGCTCGTTTAGTAGGTCCAATAGAAAAGATAAGATAATTTTTTTAAGCTCAATTAAGCCTAAGAAAATTATCTTATCTTGACTTATTGGGCCTACTAAACAGGCCTAAGAGTATTTCAGTCAGGAATGGACCCAAACCAAAAAAGAAAGTTGAGATCAGGTGAGACAAGGTCGGGAGAGCTAGTTTTTAAAGATTTTATCACTATTATAACTATAAAAATAAAAATAAATATTGGAGGGAGTCGATGCTCTCCATTAATTGCCCCACGCAGATCCGCCTCTGAATTTTTAGTAACTTAATTTATACATGTGCAAATTGCTTTTTTGTGCAAAAACTTTAACTTCGAAAACATGGTTTTCCTTAACTCCAAGAAACATTAACTATTCCGTTTCAATTTCCACCAACTAAATATTGTGCGATGGAAATCAAATCAATTTTTTAGGGGGACAATGGAATGGCATAGGTGGGCTGAGGACGCCTACAAGTAATCATTGTGAAGTGTGATTTGTTGCTTCTCATTTTTTCAGTTTCTAATCATACATGTACTATGTTTTGACTAGCTAGATTCTTCATATGCATATGATATGACTACTCTATTTGCTATTATTTGTGAAATAAAAGTGTCGCTAAATTAAAATAGAACTGGGGCAAATCACCAAGCTTATGAAATGGGTATAGCTAAGTAAAAGGTTCAAATGTTTTACTTAAAATGTAGTACGGAGTATATGGCAAAATGACCAAATTTCACAAGATGAGATCCATTATCCTAATTTCCGCATTCCAACTATGTCCTAAATAATAGTACTAATTTTTATTAGATTTATAATATTTTTTATATATATAAATAGAATATATTATAATATAATAAATCATACTAATAGATATTTATAACTAAAAATGGAATCTTGAAAAAAATATATATCCTAGTTTTGAATGTATGAGTTCTAAGTAACTAATTAAATTGAAATTAAATGTTTGAAATAATTAAAAACCCTAAATAAATAAGCGAACTTAAAAATTAAGTGTAAAAATTAAATTAAATTATAACACAAAACTATTGAAAATACATAAAATTCCTTATAATCAATACTTGAGGCACTCTAGGGAGTATTGGGACCATCTGATTTGGGACATATGATTCCATGCGAAATTTGACAAGCTTACTTCAAATCAATCCCCTATATTGGTGTGAAATTTTTTGGGCATGGTAAGTAAGAAAAATCTATTAATTTTAATTGGTAATGAATGGTAAAGTTGTAAGAATAACATAAATAGTAAAATTATTGGCATAAGAGACAAAGTGATAAGCCCAAGTTGATTTTTAAATTTTTAAGAGAGCATAAGAGAATATATTCTATTTTTGGCATTAACACTAATTTGGAAATGTTTCGATTAGAAATTTTCACACGGGACGAAGGCAGTATATCTTAATGTGTCTTGCACAGGCTACATCCTATACCTGAAAGCACCACGGTGCCTATGATTTCAACAAAGAGCGAAAATGAAATTGTGAGAGAGAAATTCATATTGATTGCCAATATATTTTGAAGATTTGAGTATATTATATGATCACACTGCACTTAAGTAAAGTAGCTTTATCACACCCTACCTCGATAGAAAAACCGAATAAACGAAGGAAGATAAAAGAATGGAAAAAATATAAAGAAGTCGCAACTTGTCACTAGAGGTGGCCAAATGCGGGTTTGGGTATGGAACCGTACTCGTACCCGGAGGGTACGGTTCCGCCAAACTGGACACGTACCCTACTCGCGGTATAGGCGGGTACAGGTACGATTTTGGGTATGAAAAGTGCGGGTACGAATACGGGTACAACCATGCGGTTCTGGCGGGTTTTATAATAAATTTTTTAATATTAAAAATATATTTTAAGCTTGATTAATTGGAGCTCGAATTATTTGCAATAAAAAAAATATTATTTTTTTTTTGCAAAAGCTTCAACAACCTAGATCTAAACTAGACCTCTAAATCCTAAATTATTGGAGATTAAGTTGTTCGAAAATTTAATCTCCAAAGATGAGCTTCGTTATAATCTCTTTGGTGAAAATCCAATAAAAAAAAGTCAAAGTAAGAAAAAGAATGCACATCTAATTAAAATTAAGAAACAAAAAATGAATTTTAAATAAAATCTATTAAAAATTGCGAGTCGGCGGGTCGAGGAACCGGCGGGTTACGGTTCCAACTTTTAGTACCCGTATCCGAACCGCCGCCCTCGGCGGGTACGATTCCCCTGAACCGGCGAGTACGGGTACACATACGAATGCGTATACGGATCGACGAGTACGATTATTTTGGCCACCTCTACTTGTCACTGATTGAAGCTGGGGCCATTTATTATTAAAACTGAAAAGTATAGTATAACTTTATTTGTTAAAAAGATTGTAACACAAAAGTGAGTAATAGGACAATTCATTATTCAAGAAAATGATGTTGACAGTGTCTGCCATATTCCTCCTTTCTCTTCCAGGGAAAGTTTTGTAGATGCATTGGCTTCTAACCTTTTCTTTTGGAGCAATAAATAAAGTAGACCAGTAGCACTTAGGATGTTCAATAGTCAGGTTAATAATTATCCAATTATAATGATTGGCCATTACTTTTCTAAATTTTCATATAGTTGATGATTAATCCTCCCATATAAATCTTAAGAAGTGCTCCATTTATCTTTTGATGAGAAATGTCGACTAAATGAATTAGAATTGCGAGTCTAAATAGTAGAGGGGATATTGATTGGTCATAAAAATTAAACATATACCCTACCAAAATAAAATTAAACTCTACTAAAAAATAATTAAATCCTAAATAAAAAAAGCTATTGATACGAGATACTATCGTGGGTATATATGTACATTAAGTATGTCTACGGTGCATACGAGAACATTTCCATCGTTTAGAAACTCTCTTATCTCAAGCAAAAGTATAACTTACTGATAATATATTGCCCGAAAAAGTCCCGTCTAATGGGTAGTCTCCACCCACCCGTAGTTTGGGCAAGCTTGGACTATGAAAATCAAGGCTCACTAAAATTTTAGGCCGGACCAGCCCAAAACACTCAAAAGCTCAATAGGCTTGGTCGGCTTGGTCATTTTTACACTATATATACTTTTTTCGTGGGTCGGGTTTGGACGTTGAATTTCGTGGGCCAATTTTATTTTTTTTTAGTAGGGCCTGCCTGGCCAGACTTTTGTCTTAGGCCTGAACGGGCTCAGACTTAGGCCAGCGCAACCCGATCGTTTGACAGCCCTAACTAGTACCCTTGGATAATATACTAGTACCCTTGGATAATATTTATGAATACACTATATATATAATGATTAATTTATTGGAGCTATTGAAACGCCCATATTATTCGTTTCTTGGATATAACACCAGATGGCCAACATAACCAACTTCTCATATTATATATTATTGGTGAATCATGTTCCACGTCGTCATTATAGGTTTTGGGTTGACACATGCCTATTAACTAAGCATTATGAGCTTATCTATATGGAATAAACGTTAAATCACTAGTGCAATTTTTAGCAGCAAATTAAATATAATAAATATATGTCAACATTCACTCATTTATTCCAAATCGACTTGAAAAATGTATTTAAATCGACACATAAGTTTGATACCGAGTTTCAAAAAGGTATCATCTAGCTCAAGTTTGATGATGAAAGATCATTCCGGTCTACAAAAACAAATTTAAGAGCCTAATTAATAACGCTGAAGTGCTCGTTTTAGGGGCCAAATTATGCCAACGAATAATTGTTGTCATAAATCCCATTCAAAGCTAAACAAGATAAGAAAGGGATATACAATGATTGAAGTAATTAGGTTCATTTTATTAGATGAACTGAATAATTAATTAATTATGTTATACGATGCCTCCTTTCTGCGATAGGTCTACTAGTAAAAAAATTTAGTTCTAGATCACTAATAGTGGCCACTTGGCATAAAGAAAAAGGCGTACCTTGTTTGGAGGGAACCCATAAATTTGAATGATTGAGATATATATAGCATCCTCACAGCACAAATGTACTTTTATTTTTTTGTTTTTTTTGGCATGCCCTTTGTTTCAATCAATAGATTCTTATATTCAATCAACGAGAATACTCGGCAATTATCCTTGATGCATAATTTTGTACTAATCTATTTGTTTACGAAAAGTGTGATATTCTTTCCGTTTTAAGCATCTACAAAAGTGTAATACTTCCACTTTAGTACATAGCTCTCACACCCATTTATATATTATAAATCTTTCTCTTCTCATTATTTACAAAAAATAAAAATAAAAAAATCACCATTTTGTTAACTTTCTCACTAATGGCCTCATACCCCCACTTAAAAAAAATTACACTTTTTTTTTATAACTTTTAAATTGTTATATTTGTTATTTAATTTTTTAGATCATGTGAATCAAGGTTGCAGAAATGGGCATGAGACCGAGATAAATAATGCATAGGGCTTGTCTTTTCTTAATCCTTCTAGGATTAGTTTTGATAATGAGGTCAATCATACATGGTTTGTGTTATTTTGGCAGTGAATTAATATAGATAATTTATTCTAGTACATTTAATACAAACTTCAATAAAAGATAGGTGAAAAGGTGATTGTGAAGGTTACCTAGATAAAGACATGAGGTTCTTATCTAGTCGTTAGAAACTGGCCGGTTGTCATATCACATGTAAATAGAAACGTAAGAAATCTTCTATCACGTTTCAAGGGATCGTTCGACGATGAACATATTCTAATACTATAATATTACAAGTCTAACCTCATTAGCCTAGATTTTCCTCTTTATCTAGGGGTTTTGTGTTAAAATCTTCAATCAAACCTTTTTTTGACCCAATTTTTCTACGTGGCGTCTTAAACGGGACGGAGAGACTACAATTTTTCATAAAATGTACTACTATATTCACTATATTTACATGTAAGTTTATTTTAATTATTTTAAAATTGAGTCCAACATACAAAACTTCTCTTTAGAAGTTTATGTAATAAAACATTACAAGTTTACATAAGATGTATAATTTTTTTTTTAATTATTTTCTTAGAGAATACATTGGATGTACACGTTTTTTTTTTGTTTTTTTTCAATTTTTCACATTAGCACATTTTTTTTTCAACTCAACTCTTAAAGAAGTCTAAATAGAAGACTCAACTTTTTCGTATTTTTTTTTAGTTTTCTAAAATATTACGATTTCTCATAAAATCTTCTTTATTATGCTTTATAAATACTACTATTATGTCTTTATAATTATCGATAACAAAAGCACCATCGACCGTGAGGAGTTTTCGATTTTTTCTTTGGTTTTTATTTTCCAAACATTGTGTTGGGACATATTTTCATGGGAAATATTTTGGGATCACTTCTTACTAAAATAAGTTTATGCTGGCTTAAATCGCTTGAACTCTTGACAAAATGTAATTGTCTTCCAATAGATCGCATGTTACTAAGCTCAATTGTTAGGAGCTTTGAACTTAATTTTTCACTTCACGAGTACTCACTAAATTGATAGAAGAATGAAGAGAGAATGTTATGACACTTCGGAGGAAACTTCACGAGTACTCACTAAATTGGGTTTAAGAATCTTTTCTATTATAGCGGATCCCACTTTGTGATGTTTTGGCTTGGGGGTTGCAAGGGGCCAGCGTTCCTACTGCACGAAGTTTGAGGTAGAGTCGCGATTCGAGTCTTTGTGGTTCTCTGTTGACGACGTTGTTCAGGTTCTTTATTTGCTCGATTACTCTTGTTTTGGGTGATTTTGTTTGGATTTGTGGGTCTTTCTTGCTTGCTTTGTTGCTGTTATCTTCTGTTTAAGGTTTTTGTTTTTCAATATGGCTGCCGAGAGAGACGATTCGCTACAGTCTATTAGTGCTCGTTTGGATGGAAAGAATTGTGCTTATTGGAGTTATGTTATGAAGAATTTTCTGATGGGGAAGAAGATGTGGAAATATGTGAAAGGAACAAAATCGAAACCTACTGAGATTGGTAATGAAGATTATGAGGAGCAATTAGAGATTTGGGAGGTTAATAATTCAAAAATCATTATTTGGATTAATAACTCTGTTGATAAATCTATTGGTATGCAATTAGCTAAGTATGATATTGCAAAGCAAGTTTGGGATCATTTGGAGAAGCTATACACATAATCTAACTTTGCGAAACAGTATCAGTTAGAGATGGATATTCACACTTTTTAACAGAAGGATATGAGCATTCAAGACTTATATTCTGCTATGACAAACTTTTGGGA
The DNA here is from genome assembly GCA_001642375.2 of Mentha longifolia. NCBI lineage: Eukaryota > Viridiplantae > Streptophyta > Magnoliopsida > Lamiales > Lamiaceae > Mentha > Mentha longifolia. The sequence goes on from CM038117.1 coordinate 15,602,237, forward strand.
TCAATTATCGATGACAGAATCAGCCGAGCTTAGAGCTTTTGCTCCCTATATTGCTAGGTGTGAAGAACAACGCCTTGTTCAGTTTTTGATGGCCCTTTGTGATGACTTTGAAGCACTTCGGGGTAATATCCTTCATCATATTCCTAAGCCTACTGTTGACGTTGTTGTCAGCGAGCTTATTGCTAAAGAGCTCAGGCTTAAATCGGGAAATATGAAGGCGATTCTTCCATCTCCAAGTGAAGTAGTTTTAGCTGCTTATCCTCCTTCTACACAAAACAAGAATCATTACTTTCAGAATTCTCATCAGAATAAGAATCAGAGTCGTCCGAATTTTAAGCCCAATGAATGTAATTTTTGTCATAAAAGCAGGACATTGGAAGGCTCAATGTCCGCTGCTAGTTAACAAAGGAAATTCTTCACTCTCGACTACCTCATCCTCTGAATTTTCAGCCACGACATCCTAGGCTTGCAAACACAGCTGCTGTAGTTTCTTCTCCTAGTGCCACTTCTGCTGAAGCACTTCTTGGAGAGCTTCAGAAACTCCTCAACCAACAGCCACGTGCCATGTCTGTCACTGGTGGTTTGTCCACTCCAAATTCTGCAGGTATATCTTCTTCAGATTGGCTCCTAGACTCAGGGGCATCTCATCATTTGTCTCCTACTGCTGATTCGTTTGTTTCTCTAACACCTACCAATTCATTTTTTGTTATCACGATGGTACTCCCATGCCATTAGCAGATGTTGGCTCTATTATCTCGTATAGTGTTTCTCTTCCTAGTGTTTATCATATTCCTAAACTAGACTTGAATTTAATTTCTGTTGGTCAGCTTTGTGATTCTGGATGTGTTGTCACATTCTCTTCTAATGATTGTCATGTGCAGGATCTTCAATCCAAGAAGCGGATTGGGGCATGCCGTAGGCAAGGAGGGTTATACATCATGAAGAGTCTTCAAGTTCCTGAAATTGCTGCTTCTAGTATGGATTTATCCAATATTCATTTGAATCCTTCTTCATCTGACTTTTATTTGTGGCATTCTCGCCTTGGTCATATATCATCTTCTCGTTTGAATTATCTTGTTTCTAGTGGATCTTTAGGAAAGATTAGAAGTCATGACATTTCTGAATGTAAGGGTTGTAAGCTGGCCAAATTTTCTGCCTTATCTTTCTCTAAAAGTGAAACTGTTACTCGATCTCCTTTTGATTTAATTCACTCTGATGTTTAGGGTCCTTCCCCTATTGCTACTAAGGGAGGTTCAAGATACTATGTTTCTTTCATTGATGATCATACTCATTACTGTTGGCTTTATGTCATGAAGCATCGTTCTAATTTCTTAAGTATTTATATTGCCTTTCGTGCTTTTGTCAAAACTCAATTTTCTGCAGTTGTTAAGTGCTTTAGATGTGATTTGGGTGGGGAATATACTTCCAATAGTTTCCGTGAAATTCTTGCTACAGATGGAACTCTTTATCAAACCTCTTGTACTAACACTCCTCAGCATAATGGAGTTGCCGAACGAAAACATCAACATATCATGGAGACAGCTCGTTCCCTTCTTCTGTCTAATTCTGTACCTATTGAATTCTGGAGTGAAGCTGCTCTCACCACTATTTATTTGATAAATAGAATTCCCTCCATGATCACTTTGGGCATGTCTCTCTTTGAGAGTCTTTTTGGATATACTCCCGATTATAGTTCCTTATGTGTCTTTGGGAGTGCTTGTTATGTTCTTCGACCCCATGTTAAACGTAGCAAACTAGCCTCACTTTCCGCTTTGTGTGTTTTCTTGGGTTATGGGGATGGTCAAAAGGGATATCGATGTTTTAACCCTGTCAGTCACAAGTTATATGTTTCCCGACATGTTCATTTTCTCGAGCGTATTCCTTTCTTCTCCATTTCTTCCAATCCTCCTTTTGTGTCACGGTCTGATCTTATCTTCACTGATCCTTTTGATTGCAATGTTGATACTGACCATGCAAGTACTAATCATGATGTTACAATTCCTGAAATTTTGTCTGTTCCCTCTCCTCTTCCTCAGGTTGATGATCTTCCCCTTCCACGTCGCTCCGATCGCATTCGTAAGTCCACTCGTCTCCCTGACTTTGCTTACTTTTTCTATTCTCCCTCATTTACTTCATTCCTTGCCTCCATTCACAAAATTTCTGAGCCTACTTCTTTCAAAGATGTTATTCTTGATCCTTTGTGGCAGCAAGCTATGTCAGATGAACTTGATGCCTTATCCAAGACTCAAACTTGGGATTTAGTTTCTCTTCCACCAGGTAAGCATGCCATTGGTTCTCGTTGGGTCTACAAAATCAAAACCAAGTCCGATGGATCCATTGAACGATATAAAGCACGATTAGTAGCTAAAGGTTTTGCTCAATGGTATGGTGTGTATTATGAAGAAGCTTTTGCTCCTGTTGCCAAAATGACTACAGTTCGTACCCTCATTGCTATTGCTTCGGTTTGCCAATGGTCTATTACTCAGATGGATGTAAAGAATGCCTTCTTACATGGAGATCTTCTTGATGAGGATCATGAGGTCTACATGACTCCTTCGCCATGTGTCCCTCACGAAGTTGGGCAGGTCTGTAAACTAAAAAAGTCACTGTATGGGCTAAAGCAAGCTTCTCGCACTTGGTATGCCACATTCTACGATACTCTCATTTCCCTTGGTTTTCGTTCTAGTGACAACGATTGTGCTCTTTTTGTGAAGGAATCATCTTCTGGTATTATTATTCTCTCTTTGTATGTTGATGATATGATCATTACTGGCAGCGATACAGATGGGATTTCTACTTTGAAACTAGATTTGACTAATCGCTTTGAAATGAAAGATTTGGGTCAGCTTCGTTACTTTCTTGGCATTGAGGTTGTTGGTCTCCTAAGGGATACCTTCTTTCTCAATCAAAATATATTAGTGACATTCTTGATCGTGCTCATCTTACTGACACTCGTATTGTTGATACTCCTATGGAAGCCAATGTTAGATACTCACCATCTGATGGTGTTTCCTTGGACGATCCAACATTGTGTTGCACTATTGTTGCCAGTTTGGTATATCTTACTATCTCCCGTCTGGATATTGTTTATGCTGTTCATATTGTTAGTCAGTTTGTCTCATCTCCCACCACCACTCATTGGGCTATAGGTCTTCATATTCTACGATATCTTCGAGGTACCATATTCCAAAGTTTATTATTTTCTTCTACGTCTTCTCTCGAGTCGCGAGCCTTCTCTGATGCTGATTGGGCGGGAATCCTGTTGATTATAAATCTACCACTGGTATTTGTGTTTTTCTTGGCGATTCTCTCATTTCATGGCAAAGTAAGAAACAACAGATTGTTTCTCGTTCCTTAACTGAGGCCGAATACATAGCCATGGCCCACACTACCTCGGAGATTGTTTGGCTACGACGGTTGCTAGCTGATATGGGAGTTCCTCTTCATGAGCCTACTCTCATGTACTGTGATAATAAGAGTGCCATTCAAATTGCTCATAACTCTGTTTTTCATGAGCGCACTAAGCATATCAAAATCGATTGCCATTTCACTCGATATCATCTCCAAATCGGCACTATCTCTCTCCCGTTCATTCCCTCGTCATCCAAATCGCTGACTTATTCACCAAGTCTCTTTCGCTTCCGCGTTTTTGTTTTTTGGTTGGCAAACTTTCGATGCTCGTTGGTGCTACACCTCAAGTTTGAGGGAGGGTGTTAGAATATTAGATATTTATATAAGGGCATTTTAGTCTTTCTTGCTTTTTCCCTATTACATAAATTGATAGAATAGAGTTGATGCGCCTCTTGTAGTTTTCTTTATGCCATTCTCTTCTCCTTTGTGCTTGTAGAAGGAGCTCTACCTTTTCTTATGTTCTAATGTAATCTGTTTCATCTTCCACAATGATTTCCTTTGTGATACCATGTTAATTTAACACAGTCGAGTTAGATTGAGTGTGGAGAGGTCAATTTGAGGTTCTTGTCATGGTGCAAGGTTGAGTTTGTTTGTCGATTTGTTTAGGCACTTAAGAGCCCGTGATTTTAAGGACTCAAGCTCTCAATTTTTGAGAAGTAGTCACACTTAACTTCTAATTCAAGGAATCCACTCTAGTGGAAGAAGTATTAGTCTCCCAATGGACAAGTCGATGTAGGACTTGTTTGTCCAAACCACTATAAAAAACATTGTGTTATTTACTTTACGCAATTTATTTTTTGCAATATTTCATAAGCTTATCATTCCATTCAGTGCATAAGTTATTTTGTAAGATGTTTTGGTAAACAATGAGTCAGTGAACTGTGCATTTTGTAAAGTTCATATAAAGCTAAGTATTTCATAAGCTTCAAGAAAAAGATTTCACAAATGCACCCTTAAATGAGCAAAAGGGCCTACACACATTAAAAAGTATTTTTCACCGATCTTTGATACTGTGGTTTTGATAAGATATTCACTCCCAGCAGTGACGAAGTCAGAAATTTTGTTCAGTGGATTCAATTTCTTATATCCTAAAATAAAATATTGTATATCAATTTAAAATAAATAAAAAATGCATTAACGGGATCCCTTTTGCTCTAGTTTGAAGACTGGAAATTTTACATATTATTAAAAATGAACGGAAAAATTAAAATTACGATCGACCAAATCCCTTTAGGATTATCAAAATATAAATAGAAAAAAGAAAAGAAAAAAATTATGCTCTCTTCTTGTAACTAGCATATGAAACGTGCGTTGCAAGTTGAACCTATTGTATTTTTTATAAATTTATTAAAATACATCAAAAAGAAGAAGAAAAAATTAGCTTGTATTAATCTTTTTATTTTGATTGAGATGAAGATAAATCAGTTTGTACTTTTAAATTAATATATACATATGTTTACTTCTGTACTAAGAATTTGGAAATTTTTAAATATGTTATTCCATGTGAACGATGTTTCTTTCTTCTCTTATTTGGTTATGGTTTTGGAACTATTGTATTTTTTATAATTTTATTAAAAATACATTAAAAAAAATTAATTATAAAAATAAAATTGACTTCGTCTTATAAATAAAACAAAAGTTAAAAGTAAAACGAAAGTATTCGAATACTTTTATGTCAACTCTCGTATAATATTTCTACAAATAATTTTACATATACTTTTTAGTGTTTAAGAGTTTGATTGATTGTTATTTTCTAGGACATTCACATACGTACTATATAAACAATTTCATAAACTTGTATTGGCAACTTTATTGATGTCTATAATAATATTTTTATAATGACACACAAATATTGAATTAAAATATAATATTTAGATAGCGAACTACACACACTTATTGTAATTTTTGACAGATCGTTAATACAAAAAGAAAATCAAAAGTGCTACTTACAAATATTAATTACATATTATGGTCATTGCTTATCTCAAAATATTATTATGTTAGGATATATTGTTAAGGAAGAATTCATTAGAATCGTATATGATCTATCAAGCTAATTATTTTGAATAGATTTATAAACTCTCAAGTAGTCTCCCTGAAAAGATGATGTTCATGAGTAACATCTTATATGTAAGAATAACTCAAATCTTAAGAAGTTATCTCTATTTTAAATGTACAAGTTTAAGAATCAGAAGTGTCACTTACTCACTTGACCAAAAGCGGACTGATTCATTCCTAGTGTTCTTACTTAGTCAAGTAATCTCATCTTTACCATTGATCTTTCATAAAGGATTACTCATAGTTGGAAACATATTTCAAACTCTTAAATTGTTTTTATCAATTGTTAATTCGAGTTTTAGTATGTGCTTTGTAAGATTTATCTCATTGATATATTTTTAGAAGAGGCAACAATTAATTTGTCCCTTTAGAAAATAAAAAACCAAAATTTGTCCAAAATATAACAAACACACAATATTTGCCCAACAATTCAAATCATCCCCAAATTACCCATATTTTTACTTTTTCATACCTTCTCTACCTTCTCTCTCTTCTCTCTCTTAACTTTTTCTGACACACACACACACGCCTTCCTCTCTCTTCTCTTTTCTCTCTCACGCACACACACACTTGCTCTCTCTCTATTTGTTTTTTTTATATAGGCACATACACATATACACACATTCTTTTTCACTTTTTTTTTCTTTTCCTTTTTCCTTTTCTTTATTCAAGTTTTCTACTCTTATCTTATTTTTCAAATACCTCTTTTTTTTGTTTATTTTCCTTTCTTCGTTTTTTTTATATTTATTTTCGTTCTATTTTTTCTTTTCTTTTTAATTTTTTAATTTTTTTAAAAAAAATTAATTATTTTATTGTAAGTAGCTAGAAATTATTTTTGATTTCTATCTACCAGATAACTTGATAAGAAATCTACAATTTCTAACCTTCTTTCCAACTCGTTTTGTAAGAATTTGACAATTTCTTATGATCTACTAATTTACTTGGTAAGAAATTTTGACAAATGAATTTCATAAGAAATTGTATGCATGACCATGACTTTGTAAGAATTTGACAATTTCTAACAAATTATCTTTGAATAAGTTCTATCATAAAACTTCGTAAGAAATTGTTTCTCTCTACAAGTCCGGAAAGAATTTGACAATTTCTTAAAAATTGTCTTTGAATACGTTCTACCAAATAACTCAGTAAGAAATTGTTCCAACTCGTTTCGTAAGAATTTGAAATTTTCTAATGTTAACTAATTCACTTGATAAGAATTTTGACAAGTGCATTTGGTAATAAATTGTATGTGTAGCCATGCCTTTGTAAGAATTTAACAATTTCTAACAAATTAGATTTGAATACGTTCTACTTGTTTCGTTAAAAAAAAATTATAATTTGTTATGTACTATTAATTCACCTTGTAAGAATTTTAAAAAAGAAAATGCATTTTGTAAGAAATTGAATCCGTGACCATGACTTAGTAAGAAATTGAGACAAGTTCGAAGCAAGAAATTGATTAACTTAGTAAGAAATTAAAATATCTTGGTAAGAAATTATCAATTTTGTACCTTCTCCAACTCATTTCGTACGAATTTGAAAATTTCTTATGTTAACTAAACCCTAAAATTGGTAGAATTAACTTCTTACAAAATAAATCATTTACGTATTCATCACCAAATCTCGTTGTCATACCATAAATTTTGTAAGAAAAGTGGTAAGAAATTGAAATTTGTTACCAAGTTAATTATTAGAAATTTTCAAAATTCTAACCAATTTGTTGGTATTTCTTACCAAAACAAGACAAAAAGAATTATCAAATTCTTATCCATTCATTTGGTAAGAATTTGATAAATTGACGCAGTAAGAATTTGTCAAATTCTTACATTTCTAAATCGTTTTGGTAAGAATTTTACCAATTACAACAAAAAAGCAACAAACTTTAAAACAAATTAACAAAGTTCAAATCACCAAAATTGTAGTAAGAATCTACGAATTCTTATAAAAAAAATAGTATAAATTATTGTAAGAACTTCGAATTCTTATAAAATAAGAAGCAGTCAATCCAAAAAACACCAATTCTTACATAAGATTCTACAAACTAACATAAGATTTTGCAAAATTCTTACAAATCCGAACAATTAATCATCAGTTTCAGAGCAACACCATCCTCGAAAAATAGCAACACATGATAAAGTAGCAACTACATTTAGGCACGTCCAACAACAACATTGTCCTCACCAATATACATTGCACCCACCCAAAAAAAAAAAAATCTAAAAATTCCACAAAGAATTGAAAATCTAGTCAACTCAAAACCTCATTTCATCCTTTCTTTTTTCCTTCTAATTTATTAGAAAGTGCCGTAAGCAAAATGTCTTACAATATTCCAAAATTAACAAAAATAAAAGCTTGAGGGGAAAGATAAACACCAACAAGTAGCACAAAAATTAAAACAAAAAAGGAATTGGTTAGTGCAAGATCAATTAAAATTAATCCTGCATCTTCATCTTTACCTTCCTCAGCTTCTTCTAGTATAGCTCTCTCCGACAACCATGCCTCTCAACGCCCCGTCTAGCACCGTCGCCCTCAGCCCAGACACCGCGTTTGTACAGAACTCCGGTTGCTAGCCCTGCCCACCTCGATTTAGTCCACCATCTTTTTCAGAGAAAAGAAAAGAAACAAAACCCTAAATTGGTGACGAGGGCTTTTGGAGACAGAGAGAGAGCTACGAGGTCGAGAGCTTATGCGCGTTCCATGCGGACCTTGCAGAGGAGGAAGGTGGTGGCGGAGATTACGGCGTGAAGGTGGAGGAGGTTGAGAGCTCAAGCCACGTGAATTTTGAGAGAGAGAGAGAAGGAGGAGAGGAGATGTGAGGAAGGAAGGAGAGGGTTGCAAATTTATTGTAGATAGAGAAAGGAAGAATAAAGGAGAGGAGAGAGAAGAGAGGAGTGCTACACGTGAAAAGAGAGAGGAGAGAGAGGAGAGGGTAATATAGTCTCAATAAAAAATATGGGCAAATGTTGTGTAATGTTATATTTTGGGCAAAATTTTGATTTCTTATATCTAAGGGGACAAAACTATGCATTTCCTCTTTTTAGAAAGCGTGTTATGAAAAACAATGTGATGTTGCTTCTATTGGTTTAATGAATAAGAGTTATTTGAGATTATTTTTACTTTATCAATACTCTGAAGAGGTTTGGTGTTTATTAATATTTTAAGAATTTATTAAAATTTGAAAATATTCTTTCAGCTACTTATTTTTAGAAAAAAAATATGCAATCATATGGAAAATAAATAGGAGAGAGATCAAATAAAAAATAAATCTTATGTATATATAATTGTAGTAAAGATGGAGTTTTGATTCAACTATAATCAATGTACGTAATAAAAATTTCTAATGTTAGAAAAATATAAAAAATGCATTAACTATGATTTAAAAAAAGAGAGAGAAAGAGAAAGAAAGAAATACATAAGTAATATCAAGAAAGCTTAAATTAGATCAATTGAATACTTTCTTATTTTAAATTTAAATAAATGGGAGAGAGATTAAATAAAAAATAAATCTTATGTATATATATTTGTAGTAAAGATGGAGATTTGATTTAACTACAATTAATGTAGGTAATAAAAAATTATAATGTTAGAAAAATATGAAAAATGCATTAACTATGATAAAAAAAAAAAAAAAAAAAGAGAGAGAGAGAGAGGAAGAAATACATAAGTAATATCAAGAAAGCTTAAATTAGATCAATTGAATACTTTGTGTTTTTATATTTGTTTTATGCGTACATATACTCTCAATCGTAAATCAATGGAATAAATATTTTGATGGACATGAAAATTATATGTTATTTATATTATAATAAGTAAAAGACAAGATGTCCATTAAGGATGGGAATCTTATTTCCTTAAACAAAAATTGAATATGTTAATCACGATAATCCTCATCTTATTGCATTATATATATATTAAATTACTTCATTACCTTTAATTTAAACAAATACTTAAGGATAAAATAGGCAACACATATTTTGCCACAATGCTCTTTTTTATATAGGTAATAGATTATTAAAAGTATTGAAAAGTAAAAGGAAAAATAAAATAAAATATTACATTGGTTGGATCAACGTTGAAGAAAACAATGTAAAATAGTACTAAAAAAATGAATGAAAAAAGAAGAAGAAAGAAATGATGGATTATTAAAGTGAAGGGGGGAAGGAAAGATCACTACAATTCTACAAAGAAAAAAACGAAAAAAAATAAAATAATAATAATAATGATGAAAGAAAAGAGAAAAACCATGGGGAGAGCATGAAGCTTCGAACAAAAAAAATAAGAAAGAGAAAAACCATGGGGAGAGCATGAAGCTTCGAACCTAAGATCAAAGAAGGATTAGTAATATCAGACTCATCATTGTGATCAACTTGAACAAGTTACAGTATATTTTAATTGATTCTTCCAATTACATATAAAATTATTAAAATACCCCTAATTTTTTTATAGATACCAGTTGGGCCCAGTAACCCCACTGCCCCTGGCTTCGCCATTGACTCCCAGAAATCAGCTTATCTGACTATCGGTGTTTTTCCCTTACACCCTAATGTACCATTGTCCAGTGGTGTCTCTGAGCGACTAAAGCAGCGTACATTAGAAGATGCGACTTGATGCGTAAAATTGTCAATTGTCAAATCACATGTATTCAAGTATTCAACTCCTCCCCCTTCTACGCAAGCCCGTTTTAGAGCATATCTAGTCGCAAGCCCGTTTTAGAGGTTTGCGGTACTATTCCTGTGGGGAGGGATTCTTTTCAGATTTCATCTTCAGCTGCAAGTCTTTCTTCCGGGCTCTCTCTATTTTAATATATTATTTTAATTTATTTTATTTTTGATTTTCGATATGTTTTTTTTAAATTTGTTTTTCGTTCGATTTTATTTAATTTAATTATTTTATTTTTAATTAAAAAAGTAACAATATTTTTGGATTTTTTTTAAAATTGAAACAAACATTAATTTAAACAAACAAATTACAACATAATTTGAAATAATTTTAAAAATATGCAAACTAATTTGGGCCCCTACGCGCCCACATCTCTTCGACCAAATTGTTGTATAGTTCGCCGTGTTTGGCCCTATCGCGTAGCGACGCGTTGCGCTCCATGTACTCCCGAAACGAACCGTGAGCTCCTCGATTCACTCCACCATTTGCAGAAGTAGAGGCTTCCTTGTCAGGTGGAGCCCAATTTGTCGTGTTTGCTCCTTCATCCTCGATTATCATGTTATGCAATATAATACAAACATACATGATATCTTGTATACTATCACGATACCAGAGTCGTGATGGGCCGCTGACCATGCCCCGACAGATTTGTAAAACGCCAAAAGCGTGTTCCACATCTTTGCACGCCGCATCTTGCAGAACTTTGAAAGGCTCCACTTTTTCGTCAGTGGCATGTGGTGGGGCTGCAACAAAAACATGCCACTTCGGATGAATCCCGTCGGCAAGGTAGTAGCTCATGTCGTATTGCCTTCTGTTGGCGAGGAAATGAACCGGAGATGTTATTCCTTTGACGACGTCGCTGAACACCGACGATTGATTGAGAACGTTAATGTCGTTGAGCGCTCCAGCTACCCCGAAAAAGGCGTGCCATATCCACAAATCGTGAGATGCAACGGCCTCAAGGATGATGGTAGGGTGGCCCTTATCCCCACGTGTGTACTGGGCCCTCCACCCCACTGGACAGTTCTTTCATGCCCAGTGCATGCAGTCGATCGAATCGAGCATCCCTGGAAAGCCGCGGCGAGCTTTCGGGCATTGTCAGAATTCGTTGACAATCATCTCTGGTTGGCTTCCTCAGGTAATGACCACCGAAGGAGGTTTGAATCGCCTTAGCAAACTGCTTTAACGAATCTATAGCGGTAGTCTCCGACATCCGCAAGTACTCGTCAAATTGATCGCGGGACCTCCGTAGGCGAGTTGACGTATAGCGGCAGTGCACTTCTGCAGTGTTGTGAAACCCGGCCTGCCTAGTGCATCATCTCGTTGTTGGAAATACTCAATGTGATTCTCCAACACCCCCACGATGCGCAAGAACAGATGCTTCGACATCCGGAAATGTCGACGGAACAAATTATCGGGGTATGTGGGCTTCTCAGCGAAATAGTCGGAGAAAAGTTGCTTCGCTCCGATGACTCGATCTCGATCGATCATTCGCCTGCTGGGATACCTTCGGCATTTTGTCGACTCGGTGGTTTTTTCCTTCTTCTTCGCTTCTTTATATTTCCGAGCAATTTCGACATTCTTCTGGATGTGTTGGTACATCGCTTCGAGTTCGCCGGAGGATGACGATGAATCGGATAAAATTTCGGAAGAGCTTGACATATTGATGGAGTGAAATTGTAGAAAATAGGGATTTTTTAAGATAGATTGTATGAAAATTGTGTATAAATTGTGTATAAATGGTGTACAAATTATGTATGTGAGTGTGAGAATTTACAGGGAGGAGGGGGAGAGAGCCGTTTGGCTGTTGATTTTTTTTTTTCCGGTCGAAAATCAATTTAAAAAAAATAAAATAAAATACCTGGCTGACATCATAATGACGTCAGCACACGGGGATGGGGAGGGGGCGCAAGCCGGGCTCTCAAATGCGCGCTGGGCTCACCTAAGGAGGGGCTCGCGCCACGGGCTCGAGCCCCTCGCCCGGGCCGATGTGAATGCTCTAATGTGATTGTAAATTTGTACTACTTCTGTCCTCCATTTACTGACCCTGTTGACTTCTTAGATGGTTTTGGAGTTTCATGATGATGAATTTTAAATTAAATTTTTTGAGATTAGTTTTTTTTACATGATACTACAACACTCGTAGTACCTTGTAAAAAAAACTAAACTCTATAAATTTGATTTTAAATCCATCATCAAAAAGCTTCAAAATTATTTAAAAAGTTAACAGGGTCAGTAAATGGAGGACGAAATTGCAATATATATATATATTCTCACAATATAGAAAGATTTAGTTTTATATCTTTAGGGTGTTCTTTTTGATGAAAAATGAAATTAAGGGATACAAAAATGATGAAAATTTTTATTTTATAATGTGTCTCCAACATGTTTTATCATAGAATATAAGGGAAAAATAGAAAGAAAAAAAAATGGTAAAAAATCTGTTTCCCTGATTTTCTATCAAAGATAGCACAATCTTTCCTTTAAAAAAAAATAAAAAATATCAAAGATGACACAATCTTATAGTAAAATTGCAATACGTTGTAAAATATTCTCAAATAAAAAATAAAAAAAGAGATATAGTTTTATTTCTTTATCGAAAACAATTATACACGTGTGCTTGTATAGGAAGTATATACACGACCAATAGAACAAAAATCAGAATCAAACTCAAAGAACTAAAGAAGAGGTCACATCAACTCAGATGACCAATTTTGCGGTCAAGCCTAAATATCTTTAATATTACGGCTACACAATTTCAAGTTTGTGCCAATTATGACTCTTTGCCTAAATTAGTTTATGCATTTTTTTCAAATATATTTACTAGTACTATAATATTTTGGATCGAATTTTCTTACGATTGCTTTTTCAACGGTTTTGAAGCCTACTAACAGCTTGCGAGATCCGTTCATACGAAGATCTTCTCTTCTGCACATGGAATCTCCATCTCTTTTGGTCAACTGCATCAAATTCAATTTTCAAACTTCTATTTAATTTTATTTCAAATTAGTTGACTGTTTACAATTACATTATGTAAATTACCAAAATAATGACACGAAATATAATACAGTACTACTTATTATTCTTTGTTACATAAAGCATGAAGAATTATAGGTTTGGATTTGTTTATATAAATTGAGAAGAAAACTCAAAACATATCTTTATACGAGAAAATAAACGTGATAAACTGATAATGCGGAAAATCACACCCACACCAAATACCAACTAATATTTTATTATATAAAAAGCTAAAAAATAGCATCGCTAAGCAATATAAAAAGGATTTCCATCGCCTTAAAAAAAATTAAAATCCATAAGACCCCAAATATTCCCAACTCACACTCGACACTACTAAAAACCATGGATGTGGAATCAAGCCCTCCGCCGCCGCCGCCGTCTTCCGCCGTCGGCCGCCTCAACACCTACGTGGCGAAATCCCGGGTGGGCAAGCGCTTCAAGATCACGGAACGCAACACCTCGTTCACCACCGAGCTCCGCGCCGGCACCGCCACTTTCCTAACAATGGCCTACATCCTCGCCGTGAACGCCTCCATCCTCTCGGATTCCGGCGGCACCTGCTCCGTCTCCGACTGCGTCCCCCTCTGCTCCGACCCCTCCGTCTCCGCCGCCGACTGCCTCAGCGCCCCCAACCGCCGCCTCATCCCTCCCGACGTCTCCTGCAAGTTCTCCCCGGTCAACCCCGGCTACGCCGCCTGCCTCGAGAAAACGCGCAAGGATTTGATCGTCGCCACCGTCGCCTCCTCCCTCATCGGCTGCGTAATCATGGGCCTCTTCGCGAATCTCCCCCTCGCCTTGGCGCCGGGAATGGGCACCAACGCCTACTTCGCTTACACCGTCGTCGGCTTCCACGGCTCCGGCAACGTCACCTACCAAGCCGCCTTAGCCGCCGTCTTCATCGAAGGCTTAATCTTCCTCCTAATCTCAGCCGTCGGCCTCCGCGCTAAGCTCGCCAAATTAGTGCCGAAGCCGGTGAGAATCTCCTCCTCCGCCGGAATCGGACTCTTCCTCGCCTTCATCGGGTTGCAGAACAATCAAGGAATCGGCCTAATCGGCTTCAGCTCCTCCACATTGGTTACCCTCGGCGGCTGCCCGAGCTCTTCCAGAGCCGCGGTCGCGCCGGTCATGACTTTCCCAAACGGCACCGTTTCGTTGATTCCCGGCGGCACCGTCTCCGGCGACATCCTCTGCTTAAACGGCCGCATGGAGAGCGCCACGCTCTGGCTCGCGGTGGTGGGATTCGTTATAATCGCTTACTGCCTGGTGAAAAACATCAAGGGCGCCATGATTTACGGAATCGTCTTCGTCACGGCGATTTCCTGGTTCAGAAACACCGAGGTGACGGCGTTTCCGAGCACTCCGGCGGGAGAGGCCGCCTACGACTACTTCAAGAAAGTGATCGACGTCCACAAAATCCAGACCACCGCCGGCGCTTTAAGCTTCAAGAGCATCGGAAAAGGCCATTTCTGGGAAGCTCTGGTCACCTTCCTCTACGTGGACATCCTCGATACCACCGGAACCCTCTACTCCATGGCGAGGTTCGCCGGATTCACCGACGCCAACGGCGACTTCGAGGGGCAGTACTTCGCCTTCATGTCGGACGCGTCGTCCATAGTGGTGGGGTCCCTCCTCGGGACGTCGCCGGTGACGGCGTTCATAGAGTCGTCGACGGGGATAAGGGAGGGGGGGAGGACGGGGCTGACGGCGTTGACGGTGGCCGGGTACTTCATGCTGGCGTTCTTCTTCACGCCGCTGCTGGCGTCGATACCGGCGTGGGCGGTGGGGCCGCCGCTGGTGCTGGTGGGGGTGCTGATGATGAAGTCGGTGGTGGAGGTGGAGTGGGGGGATATGAGGCAGGCAATTCCGGCGTTCATGACGATGATATTGATGCCGTTGACGTATTCAATTGCGTATGGTTTGATCGGAGGGATTGGGACATATATTGTCTTGCATTTGGGGGATTGGATTCATGAATTTGCCCTTAAATTTAGGGGTACAACTTCAAATACTCAAAATACTGGGATTGAGGGACCTAAAGTGGAGGTATAAGTTTTGTGGTAAAGTATTAATTAAGTAGGAGTTTGCTTTTTAATTTTCTTTATTTTTTTTTTGATTTTGGGATCAATGATTTACTTTGCACATTAGAATGATTTGTAAATTGAGTTTTGTGATGGATACTCTCATAATGCAGTATTTTTCTTCACTTGGTGTATTGGTGTTTATTGCTCGTTAATTTATTGTAATTATTGCATAGATCATACTGAATTTTAATTTTAAACTTTCGGTGTGTTCTTTTTTATGGAGAAAGAAACAGATGATTAAGAAAATAAAATCTTATACAGTATATAATATGGAAAAAGTGAGAAATTTTTATGTACTCTTAAGACGGAAAAAAAAAGTGAGAATTTTTTCGATCATAAAGGAAAAATAGTGATTTTGTTTGTTTGTTTCGATCATAAGATTATTTTGCTTGTTGATTATATGTTTCATGTATATCTAGCATATTGACTGTATGATACATAATCTTTAAAATTTACGAATTTAGGAGGTGATAAGTACTAATTGATACATTTACATCCTATAACATAATCTTTAAAATTTACGAATCATATAACAACAAATCAAAATTAAACTTGATGTATAAACTACAGAATATCGGAAAGACACAAACAGTGATTGCACGGAAACAACATAGTATTTAAAAATAAAAATAAAAAGATATTAGTGAATATTTCGTTATCGAAGAAAACTATGACGAATTGTATCCACTATCTAGTGATTCCAATTGCGTTTAAAACTAACTAAAATCAATGAAAAAGAAAGCAATAAAAAAAATGCCTAATATGTGGTTTGATATAAATTATCCGAGACTAGAATAAGAATATCAATCCAAAATACAGAAACAAAGGACAAATATATTATATACGAGGAGGAATGCTCCCCTATCCACCGTTGATATATTTAATATGCCCACAGATGACGTGACGATAAAATATTTAAGAAAAATCATAATTGATAAACCTAATAAAAATAAACCCTACCTAAAAAAAACTAAACCCTATCAAAAAAAATTAAACCCTAAATGGAAATATTATTGACGTGTCACTATCACGTCAGCCGTGGGCACATTAAGTGTGTGCCCATGATGGGTAGGAGAACATTTCTATATATACGAATCTAAATATAATAAAGATATAATGATTATATTTTGCAACATGAGAAATGATCCCCTACCCACCGTGGGCACGCTTAATGTGTCCACGGCTGATGTGGCAATGCCACGTTAATGATTTTTCCTTTTGGGGTTTAGCTTTTTTTGTTAGGGTTTAGTTTTTTTGGTAGGTTTATTTTTATAAGGTATACTAGTTAATTTTTTCCTTAAATATAATGTCGTCACCTCATCCGTGGGCATATTAAGTATGTCCACGGTGGATAAGGGAGCATTACTCTTTGCAACATTATAAAAAGATAATCGATTTTATTATAATATTATTCCTTTTTTCTTTCATTTATACTGGAACCTTTGAATTTATGAATTTACAAAGCTTTCGTATGTTCTCCATTACTTGTATAGATAAGACCTATATTATAGAGTATATAACTTCAATCGTTGGGGCGAACCAGAAAAATTTGGGTAGAGCCGGATCCAAGCGTTTGCTAGGTAAGCGTCCTTTGGGAATCATCTTGAAAGAGCAAAAATCAAAAAAGATCAAACCTTTTCCATGGTATTATCAAGGAGGTAAGGAATTTAGGCCAAAATACCAAATGAAAGTTAATATAAATGTTGAGAAAATAATACAGTGAAAAAAAGGGGAAATTAAAGGGATCATCAATCGCAGATAAGAATTTGGTCTAATAGCAAAACGAAAGCATCTAGAATCTTTACTTAATGAGAAATCTCGGGTTCAATTCTCACTGTCATTATATGGAATAGTTAAGAATAAGTCTTGGATTTGATTCCTATCGTCGACATGCCACGTAAATTTAGGAATATCAATCTAGTCTAAGTGTTTCTTTTTTTCATCTGACTCAATATCTTGTATTTCGATTTATTTTAACATATTAATTGGGGCTGCTTATATCAAATTATTTAATTGTTTTAGTATTTAATTTTATTTGTAATTAATAATTAACGATAATGGTTGACTATGTATTCTCTAACTTATATCAAATTATTTGATTATTTTAGTATTTAATTTTATTTGTAATTAATAATTAACGATAATGGTTGACTATGCATTCTCTAAGGTAGTTTCTAAATGTAAATATTATCATTTATTGTTCATTACATTAAAATAATTTTTATCCCCGTACATATGAATATGACTAAAACAGTAATTTGAGATTCAGTTTTCTCAAAAAAAAAATAATAATAATAATAAATAAATAAAATAAAATAAAATATAAAATTCAGGGGTATGGAGACAGAAGATTTGAAGAGCGGGGTCCATGGATTATAGAATATGAAAGGGTAGGCGAGCAACTTATATACTACTAAATGCGAGAGGAAAGGAGAGCAACTCATTTTTCTTCCGTTCAAACTCCAAATTACAGCTCACGGTTTCATGCATCTACTCCAACTCCATGGTAGCTGTTCTTCATTAATTTTTGACACGTGTGTCCGACACATGTAATTAATGAGATTCAGTTTTTCAATAAGATTTTTTTAGGATTTATCTTCTCTAAAATACACGAATTTTACTTACTTTTCGATTTTACATGTGACTTTTAAATAATCTCCTTTAATATATAAATGTTTTCATCTATTTGATTTTTACGATGAATTTTTTTCTCCAAATTAAATTGATATGGCAAATATTAAAATAATGTCGCAAGCAATATTACTTTCTCTTTCACTACATTTCTATTGTCTTTCTACTTTTATATCACTTTAGCCATCTTTGTCGGCTATAAAATTTGTATAACGTCAACCATAGTTGCAGTGGCGTTGACAAGAACAACATCGTCTAGAATTTTGACGGCATGATCTTCTTGGTGGCAATGGCGGTTGGCAGTGACCACGGTGCGCCTGTCGATGCTGTCACCTTATCAATAACGTTAAATTTTTTATAACCGATGAAAATGGCGATAGTGATATAGAGGATGAGTAGGGAGGCCATGGACACATAATTTAGGAGATAATGTGTGATTTCTTGTCATCTTAATTTATTTTTGCCACCATATTTTTAATTTTGTCACGTTATATATGTTTTGGCAGAAAAAAATCATGGTAAAAAAAAAATTAAAAAAATCATATATTGTGAAGGGAATTTTGGGTACGTTTGTCTGTACGTGGGTGTGCATGTGTTGTACTAAAAAAATGTAAATACGTACTTAGGTACTGAGAAGAAGATACTAGTGTAAAAAATATTAGCTCCACACTAACGTTTGTCGCCCTATTTTTAATAATTAAGTATTGAATTAGCAATAGCATGATCTAGTGCTCAAGTCGTCCTACTTAGGTATAATTAAAAACTAGAATCTAGTAAGCTGCCATTACTCTGTCTATCACTTAACATCCATCAACTTACCAAAAAGAATTGACCTTAACATGTTTTAAAGCTAACTCATCAAAATAGTGAAAAGTATATGAAAATAAGAGTAATGCTCTCCTACCCACCGTGGGCATACTTAATATGCCCACGGCTGAGGTGGCAGTATTATATTTAAGGAAAATCATAATTAATATACCTTATAAAAATAAACTCTACCATAAAAAACTAAACCATACTAAAAAAAGTAAACCCTAAATGGAAAAATTATTGACGTGGCACTGCCACGTTAATAGTGGGCACATTAAGTGTGCCCACCGTGGGTAGGGGATCATTTCTAATGAAAATAAATCTGGTGAAGAATATTGTATTAGATAGAGTGTTCATTTACATTAGTAGTAAAATGAGTACTTTAGTATATAGTCAAGTGGATCTCGTGATATTCATGATAGTGTGAAGGTGAAAGTGTCTCTCAAACAAGCAAAAGTCCCAAAATATGTAAACTTAACTTAAATCGTAAATAGCATTTCATGTTATATTAAATTTCAAATATATGTAAGGGTGAGAGATCGCGAGAGTACGAATTCAAATTTAAAAGATGAATAAATAAATAAATTAGAATGAGAATTTCAGAGTATATATGGTAAATTCAAAATTAAAGTATATTTATTATAAGGTCCAACTAATCAAAAATACGAGTAGTATTTTATCATATTCAGGAGTTTTACAACCGAAATCATTAAGAAATTAACAATTGAAAAAGGCATTTCATAATGTGTAGCCGTCATTGTTTCCAATTAATTAAAATAAAGAGGGATAATTAAAAGTGGATGTAGATCTCTAATCATTTCAAATCTTCAATACTTAACAATTACTGCAATTCTTTCCGACCACACTAATTCATGATGCACAATTACGTCACATGATTTTACCCCGCTACTAGAAGATTCTTGGGAGGAGGGTATACTAAATTTTAATTTATAAATACCTCTAAAACATTATCCTAGATTATTAGAGGATTTTAAATACATAATATTGTTCTGAAACTAATAAAATATAGCTTAAAACTGCGAAAACAAAAATACAACGTTTGTGGCATAATTTTTTAATAAAAAGGTTGATACATGGTGGATAAAGTTTTTTAAAGAGGGGTATCAGGGCCGGATTTGAGTGGAGACACACAAGGTCCATGCCTTGGCCCCAAATTTTTTAGGGGCCTATTAAAAAAAATAATTACTACTCCCTCCGCCTACTTCTATTTGAGCCCGGTAGAAGGGGCATAGATATTAAGAAAATATTGATTAACTTATTAATCCATATTCTCTCTCTCTCTACCGCCTAATCTTTTTCTCTCTCTACCGCCTATTCTCTCCCTCTTTCGCGAATTTGCAGGGATGAAAAGGGAGGCACGGCTGTCCATGGTGAGTGGTGACGGCGACGAGCCGACGATTAGCCAACGGCAGTGGTGACGTTGCCGGGAATTGAAGGAGAAGAGAAGGGTGATTTAGGGTTTATGATTTTGGGGAAATTAGAGAAGAGTAAGAAGAGAGGAGAAATCAAGCGGGTATAGAGGAGGAGCCGGAGCCGGCATTCCGGCGGCTACCCAGCGGCGACGAGATGGGGAAGGACGACGGCGAGAATAAGTAAGTGAGGGAGAGAGTCGGATGGCCACCAGCCGTCCCCAGGCTCCGTTTCCTCCCCAATGGTCGGCGCCCCTACTCACAGTTCACTCACCGGATTTGCAGAGGGTGAGAAGCGGAGTTTCAGAGGGAGAGTTTGAGAGAAATGAGATGTCGATACTGAAAAGATTGAGAGAAATGAGATGCCGATACTAAAAAGTCATCCCCAATTTTAGTGCCGCGTTGGCGTCAGAACGGATGCAAGAGTCAGTGCCGGTGTCGGGGATGAGGACGGCGGCGATATGCCGGTTGAAAGGCTGCCGGCGTTGAAGGGGAGCAACGGTAAGTGAGATGGAGTAGATTGCAGAGAATGAGAGAGGATATAGCAAAGAATGAAATGGGAGGCCGAGAATGAAGTGATAGATGAAAACTTAATTGCAAATTTTAAGGTGTGTTTAGTAAGTTGATTAAGAGACCTTCTTACAATAATTATTACTATATCTGGAAATGACTCAAGTAGAAGAAGACGACCCAAAAAGGAAATTGGTTCACGTAGAAGAGGACAGATGGAGTACTATTTTTTTTTAGAATAGTTACTATGAGAAATGATATGTTACTTCCCTTTTTCGTGGGCATTTATCGCCGTTTGCTCATTTTAGCATTATTTTGTTCAATTTTTTTAATTATTTTATATTCTAGTTACTTATAAATTAATATAGAAATTCTAAAATTAACAAAATAAATAAAAATCAAAGCTCGATTGCGCTTATAAATTATATTTTAGTATCTTATAAATTAATATATAAAGTATAAATAAAAAAGAAACATAAACAGAAAGATCTTCCTTGGTTAAAAAATATATATATACAGAGATCTTGTGCTTCCCGTTGCTTCCCAAATGCTTATACTACCTTCATCCCATTTATTTAGACCTATTTACTATTTGACACGTATTTCCACCGAAACCTAGTACGAGTTTTAAAATATAATTTTGTAGTATCATTTTTTTTACGGGATACTATGACACTCATAGTATCCCGTAAAAAAAACGATACTACAAAATTATGTTTTAAAACCCGTACTAGGTTTCGGTGGAAATACGTGCATAAAGTAAATAGGTCTAAATAAATGGATGGAGGTAGTATTTCCTACAAGATTTTTTTAATCATACCAGTTACAGTTGCATTATCTGAACGATCTTTCTTGAAGTTGAAGTTGATTGAGACCTATCACGATCAACTATATTGCAAGACAATTTGAATTGAAAAATATATATATATATAGCTAATGAGTTTAGGGATGTCAATTTAGCCCGAGACCGACGGGCCGACCCGAATAGCCCGATAAAAAGGTGGGCTAGGGCCAAAAAATTATAGCCCGAAAATAAAAAAGCCTGATAGGGCCGAACCAAAAAAACCCGAGCCCGATAGGGCTAGACCGAAAAGCCCGTGGGGTTGGCCCGATGGGTAGGCCATGTGTCAAAATTCATGTGATATTTCATTATTTTACCTATAAATTTGATAAATAGGTTGTGTTTTCAATTATTATTGAGTATGTTTTAATTTTTTTCTTTATGAAAATGTAATTATCATTTAAATTCTATATGTTTTTCTTTCAACACTAGGTGGAAATTAAAATAAAGATTGATATATAGGAAAAATGTTCGTTGAATTCTCAATATTTACGAAATGATATATTGAGTTCATATAAATATGTGTTGAAACAATGCTTATTTTTAAATTTATACGAGTTCAATTTTGAATTTCGTAAACTCTTTGGCCCGATGGGCTAGCCCGAAACCGAGAGAGTTAGGGTTAAGACCAAAAAATTTAGCCCGAAATAAAAAAAAGCCCGATTGACCCGAACTGAATAACCCGCAACCCGATAGGGTTGGCCAGTTTGACATCCTTAAGATGAGTTAGATTACACATATTTGATAAATACTTTTGTGTCTTAAACTGCTAGGCATGTTATGTTGAGATAAGGTAAGAAATTCATTTTTTACTATAACGAATTATTGTAATATCTTTTGTTGTTCTTTTTTTTTTTACTAAATGACCCATTTTTTATTTTTGCCTAGGGCCTGACAATGTAAGGGACCGGCCCTGAGGAGAGAATATACAATAATAAAGTGAATTTTTTTTGTTATAATAAAAAGAAAAAAGTTCCGAATATAAAAGAATGTGGGGACCATATAGTTTTAGTGAACGACTAAAAAGGAAAGAGAATCAAACTCTTTGTGGACAGGGAGAGAGTACGTTAATGTAGACATAAAAAGTTTAAATTAATTTTTTCATAAAAAAATTGGAATATGCATTTACGTTGGAAAATGTTTGTTAAAGGAGAATTGCAGGTCAGGTGACTAATGTAGCAAGTCCATTGGTAGAAGCTCAATTCCTATTCTACATTCCGTCATCTAATAAAATTATAGTTAATTAATTCTGAGAGAATAATAATACGTACTCCGTATTAAATTAGTTGATTCACAGCATATGTATTCATATAATAATATAATTAATTCGCAGAAATGGCCTAACATTCAAACTCATATATATATATATAATATATTCATTATTCGACTTTAGTGCATATTCTGAAACAGTGGGAATATGAAAAAAGAAAATAGAAAACGTGCTCAAACCAAACATCTGTCGGTATAGATCATTTATTTTTTCCATGCAATTAATTGTGGATAACATGGCGGGATTTTATACATGCAATTAGGACAGCCATGCAAACTACAGAATCTAACAGATTTTAATTTGATTATTATCCACTTATATATAGAGAGAGAGAGTTTGGTTCATATGTTAATAAATTCAGATGTGTTAAAATATGAATGAATCTGAACTATTGATTTTAGTCAAATCTATAACTGTCATTGATTTAAACATGATTTTAAAGTATAATAAGCATGATTTTATTTAAGTATCAATTTGTACATTAAAAAGTACAGTTATATAATAAACATAATTCTATGCATATTTAAGTATGATTTTGTATACCTTTAATAATTTTTACATTTTAACACGTCAGGATTTATTTACACACGAAGCGTTCCCCATATATATATATATATATATATATATGAAAAGCTCCAGAAAATTAAAGTTCATTTTCAGAGAAAAAAAAATGGCTAGTTGATTCAAAGCATATATCTATATTTTATAGATTAACAGGAATCTTTGAAGAAGTAGCTATATATTTGACAGGTAGATTAAATGCATATATGTAGATAGAGCTTAAAATTGTTGATCAATTTGTGGTCCACGTAAGCATGTTAATAAGAAACATGAAATGGCTGGTTGTTATTCCCATCATCATCAGAGCTTCCTAAAGCTGTGGGGAATATATTCTATTTTGCTACTTGTTTCTATAACACATAAGTAGAACGTATTTTAGAAAATTCCCAAAAGCTCACTTTCTAAACTCTTTCACACACCTCTACAACAACGTGGCTAAGAAAAATTCAAAGAAAATGTGTACGTGTGTTGGCCTAATGGTAGGGGGTTAAGTTTGGGGACCAAAAGTTATGAGTTCGAGTTCTCCGTGGCACGGCCTTTAAATTTCAATTTAACTATGTTAAAAAAAATATATATATAAATAAAATAAAAACAAAGAAAATAATATTTGAATTCATCGATCTTGAATGTATTCCGATACCATATTAAAATTAAGCCTACACACTCCCCTTCCCGAGCAAAAAGCCCTTTATCAATAGTAACGGAACCATATAAAGAAATATAACAACTTAAAAGGGACGACCCAATCGAGAAAGTGTAACAACTTGAGAAGTCCGAAAAAAGTATTAATAAGTTAAGGGACCCGTCTTAAAAGACACAAGTAAAAATAAAACGTAAAAAATATAAATTAAAAGTAAAATTAAAATTGAGAATAATAGTTAAATAAAAAAACAAGGTTCACCACAAAACAAATAATACGTATAAATATTCAAAATTTCAATAAATATAATCTCCGTCGCCAAAAATCTTGCCCATCAGTTTGATCGGTATGGGTTTTAAAAAGGAATGTAATTGACTTGTACTGTTTATTGTTGGTGTAGATTGAGTCTCACTTTTATTATGAGTGGAAATTGTTAAGTGGTGGGCACTAAATGGTAAATATAGTAAATATGTAGTGTTAAAAAGGTACTCTCTCCGTCCCAATTCACTAGTCTCCAGTATATCGTATTCGGTCGTCCCACATTAGTAGTCATATTTCTATAAAAGGAAAGAATTTGGCCAATCATAAAGCATGAAACTCTAGCGGACCCCTCCTCCCTTTAACTTTACATACTTCTAAGGCTGCAAACGAGCCGAGTATTGGTATGTTCGGGTTCGGCTCGTTTAGTATTCTACATGTTCAGGCTCGAGTTCGGCTCATTTAATATTTTACATGTTCGGGCTCGAGTTCGGCTCGTTTAATATTTTACATGTTCGGGCTCGGGTTCGGTTCGTGGTCAAAACTATGAATTCGAATTCAGCTCAATTTCGGCTCGCTAAATATTCGATAAATAGTTCGGCTTGAGTTCAGTTCGGATTTAAGCTTGAATCTGGCTCGTGAAAAGCTCGAATTTTATTTTAATTCGAGCTCGAACTCGAACTCGATTTTGAGCTCGTTTAAAAGACATGATTTAAAAATATTTTCTTTTAACATTCCAAATGAACATAAACTAAAACGAAATTCATCAAACAAAAATTAAAAATATTTAATACTATAAAATAATAAATAAATAAATGTACAATATAATAAATGAATAGATGATAATTGGTAATATATATATTAATGTTATAAGTTAATATTTTTTAATAATAATTGTGGTGTAGTGCCTAATTAGCTTTGGTTGTGATTTGAAATTAATTTTACACATAAATATTAAAGCTCGTTTACAGGCTCGATTAGAGGTTCGATTAAGAGCTCGCGAACATGTTCGCGTACATGCTCTATTAATACGAGCCGAACACGTTCGCGAACAAAACGAATCGAATACCCTAGAGCTCGAGATCGGCTCGTTAAATTAAACGAGCTCGAATTCGAGTTCGAACGGGCCTTTTCCAAGTCGAGCACCGAGTAACTCTCCTAAAAACTCATGCCGAAAGCAACTGGACTATTGAATTGGGACGGAAGGAGTATAAAAGATAATACTCCCTCCGTCCATGACATGCTGACCAAAAATAATTTATAGATGATTTTGGAGCTCTGTGATGATGATTTTAAATTATATTTTTGGAGTTTTGCCAAGTTGACTTTTTACCTTTTTTTTTGAAAGTTTGTGATGATAGATTTTAAATTATATTTTTGGAGTTTTGATTTTCTTTTACAGGACTTGTAGTACCTTGTAAAAAAAGTAAACTCCAAAAATATAATTTAAAATCTATCATCACAAACTTTCAAAAAAAAAGGTAAAAAGTCAACTTGGCAACAAATTGTGGACGGAAAGAGTATTATAATGAGTACATGTCCAAAAATAGAAGGTGCATGATTTTGAGGGATGATCCTAATGGAATTAAGGGCATATTTTTCAGGGACTAATAAAGTATGATATAGAGATGAAGAGGAGAGAGAGAAGGTATAGTCTTGGAAATTTTGTTGGGATATTATATCAACGGGAACTTCAGAATCATTCTGATTCACAAAGTTATATGTTTTGATTGGATACCCCGAAAAAATATGATTTCATCAAAATAGTTAATAAGTCATAGCAACTCACATGTTAGAGAGTTATATTCTATTTGTTTTTACAGGTCAAGAATTTGAGTTTTAGTTTGTGAGTTGAAGATGAATTACCGTGTAAAACAGACAGTATTGCCAAATGAGTTTGAGTTTGGTGTTGATGGTCAGAAATGCCATAATAAGTTCTGATTTCTTTGATAAAGAATTTGGGGTCAAAATTTAAAATACCCCTTTTATAAATCAAAATGTAAAAAATACCCCCTTTTTATTAAGCATGTAGAAACTACCCCTTTTTTTAAAATAATGTAGTGGGGCCATTCTTTTCAGCTGAAGCAGCCGGCGGTGGGCATATTCCGGCGACTTCCACCGGCGGTGAATGTGGCCGGAAAATCACGTTTTTTAAAATAATGGTATTCATGAATTTTTTATTTTTATTTTATTTGTTTTACTTAAATTTCTTAAATTTTCGCATTCATTAATTGATTAGTTTAGTTTTATTTTTTTATTTTAGGCAATGTTTCATAATATTTGTAATTAATTAGTTGATAATTAGATTAGTACTTTCTTTATGATTAGATTAGCATTAGATTAGTTCTTATAACAAAGCCCTTATTAGATTCGTATTTGTTTGCATGTAATTCGTGTATTTTATACAATTTATGAAGAATCTAATGAGATTAATAATGGGATGCAAAGTTTAGTGAAAATTAACCGCGGTTTAAATTGACTAAAAATGCAATCGAATTTAATTAACAAACTCCACTCATTTTTTTTCATGGAATAGAAAATATAAATTTAAAATAGGAACAATTTTATACGAGGCGCGTATAAATTTAAAATAGGAACAATTTAAATAGGAACAAATCGTAACATATCATTAACTTAAGATTTCATAAAATAGAGAGACGAATTAAAGTATGTCAACTTAAACTATTGAATTTACAAGTACTAAAGCCTTAATTAATCATTTGTATATATACACTATGGAAATTAAACATGTAATTATAGATAAAATAATTCAATTCATAATAATATGGTATCCACCGCCGGCAAAAGTGGACGGATCTCTCCCACCGCCGGCGACACAATATTGCCGGCGGTGGGAGAGATCCGGCCACTTTTTCCGGCGGTGGATAAGTTTTTATGCATTGAATCATTTTTTTAAACTCAAAACATATATTACGTGAATAATAACAACAATATTTCATGAATTAAGAGATTAATTAAAGAAATTAAATTTCATCTCTTGAATTTAAAAGTACTAAAATCGAAATTAATCATTTGTATACATACACTATGGAAATTAAACATGTAATTATAGATAAAATAATTCAATTCATAATAATATGGTATCCACCGCCGGCAAAAGTGGCCGGATCTCTCCCACCGCCGACGACACAACGATGTCGGCGGTGGGAGAGATCCGGCCACTTTTGCCAGCGGTGGATAAGTTTTTATGCATTGAATCATTGTTTTAAGTGAATTTTACATGTTCACCGCCGGTGGAAGTGGCCGGAAATCTCCCACCGCCGGCGACGCCTTGGTGCCGGCGGTGGGAGACTTCCGGCTACTTCCACCGGCGGTGAATAAGTCTAGCTCAATTAATAAAATTTTTAATGCTCATTCTATATATTATTTTAAACGGATTCTCTGAAAGGCGTGATAACACTTTCATATCGAATCAATTCGACGGTTCTATCAAATTATTCAATCGGATACAATTCAGAAATTTTCGAACTTTTGTATGAAATTTGTTTGAGAATGCAGAACCGGAAATCATACGAATCAAAAATTGATCAGCCTTTTTCATGAAAACTGATTCGTATATCAGTTTCAAAACGGTTTTTGCAACTTATAAAAATTGTAAATTAGTCCCTCGAAATTCTGAAAATTAAATTTCCGATGAATTTTCTACACAGCAATTTAATCGGAAATAAAAAATTTCCAAGCTGACCTGGAGCCAGGGGCTCTGCCCCTTGGACCCCGCCAGGGGCTGCCGCCCCTTGGACCCCGCTATCGGGGGCTCTGCCCCCGAACCCCGTCCTTTAGGGGCTTCGCCCCTAAAATCATAATAAATTCATATAAGCGTGCACTCCGCACCACCAAACTTATATGATGTATTATTATAACGATACTGATCAAACAAGTCAATCCCGTTACACTAAAATATCCAACATTTTACGTTCATGTGAGTGGAACAGCTTCTTTTAATTCAGTGGAGTGGGGGCCTCAGACTTATCAACATCCCATCGTCCGTCCGCGCGTGAGTAATTATCCGTTCGCATCCGTCGGCTGAATAATAAAATATTAGAATTTTTATATTAAACTAATAAAAGGGGCATATTTTACATACGTACTAAAAATGGGGCATAATCAACATTCACATTTAAAAAAGGGGTAATTAAAATTATTAAGACAAGAATTTGAACCAAGCTAAATTAATTATAAAAACAAAAAACAAAAAAAAAAAAACAAAAAACAAAAGCAAAAGAAAATAGCTTTGATAGTTTAATTCGATTATTCTACTGCGGTTCGATTTTACTTACCCTTAATACTACATCCACCTCATTTCATTAATCCTGTAAATTAAATATATACAAAATACTGTGCTTTTAGCCGCTATAAAATAAAGGCAAAATAAATAAAGTTTCCTATATAAGTGGAGAAGAAAGTGGGCGTATTACAAGTTTTAATTTTAACGTACGGGACCTATAACAAATAACAAACCGTCAACCACGGAAAGAAAAAAAATCTAACTGCAATATTAATATAGTATATTATTAACAAAATTAAAACCTCAAAATCTGAGAGACAGTCAGACAGAGAGCAAAGAAAAAGAAAAGAAAAATGGAAGCTGTTGGTGTCACCTTCTCTTCGCTGCTTCTTTCACCTCCATTTCGAACTGCCCTCTTTTTCCCTGCAAAGGATTCCTTCAAATCTTCCAAGATTCGTTGCAAGTTGCCTGAGAATGAGACTAAACAAGGGGTTTCGATCAGCGGCGGAAGGAGCAAAACGGATGAGTACAACATAGCCATGAAGAAGCTGATGATGAACCCTTATGAATATCATCATGAATTCGGTAAGCCCTACATTTCTTGAGTTCGCAAACTTCTCATTATCTTGTAAATGAAGAATCTTGAATAGGTTTGTGTTTGTTTGAGTCTCTTTCATTTCTGGGATCTGTTATTTTCTTTAGTTAGTGTTTATATTCCAATTGGGTTAAATTAAAAAAGGGGTCCTTAAGTTTTCCAAATTTCTTTACTTTTAGTTGAACTCTTTGCCTTTATGTTTCTATCTCCTATTTGTAGAAAAGAAAAGAAGAAAGTATGAGGATCTGGTGCCACAAAGTGGTTGGCATAGGCCAGTTTTTCTCTCTCTAAAATAATGGGCACTATAATTAGAAAGTTTTCTTTTGCTTAACGAAGTGGCAATTATCATCATACAATTGGACTTTATGCTAGAAAAGTGGATCTGGGCCGAATTAAGTAGACTAAATGTTATACGCGTTTTTTGAATATATATGAGGTAGTATAAAATAATGAAACGACTCGTTGGGACTGAGTGAGTACAATGCTGCACTTTTCTACAGTGATATCATTTGAGGATATTATTTACAGTTGCATGATTGCATTGAATTATCTTGGTTTCTTGTTTAAAATGGTGGCTGCTGACTTTACTAAGACTCTGAGTAATGTGTTTCGATTTTTATTGATAATGCTAAAATATATGGAACTTGATTGGAAATATTGTGAGTTTAGGGATGAACTATACTCTGATAACTGAGGATTTGATTGTTGGCTCCCAACCTCAAAAGGTTGAAGACATCGATCATCTGAAAGAGGAAGAGAATGTGAGATATATTCTCAACTTGCAGCAGGATAAAGATGTTGAGTACTGGGGAGTAGACCTTCAATCTATCATAAACCGATGCAAAGAAATCGGAATTCGCCACATGAGAAGGCCTGTAAGCTAATCTGGTTTTCTGCAATTATATTCCCCTCGTTTATAATAACATATCCGTTCTTTGTGACTCCAAAAGCCAATAGTTAATACTCCTCGATCTTTTAAGAAATTCCCGCAATAGTTTTCAGAGTTTAGTTGTCTTAGTCTTCTTTAAGGGATCCGATTCTCATTACTTATGGTCCACATTATCCCAAGTTACATCACATTTGTTTCTGCATTGAAGATAACAGTTGCAAGTATGAGTTTTATTGACTAGTAAGGTACTGTACTTACATACTCTCAGGCAAAAGATTTCGATCCAGATTCTTTAAGAAATGGATTGCCAAAAGCGGTTTCCTCGTTGGAATGGGCTATTTCAGAGGGGAATGGAAGAGTATATGTGCACTGCACTGCTGGTTTGGGTCGGGCACCTGCTGTTGCAATTGCTTACATGTTCTGGTTCTGCAACATGGATGTAAGGAAACCAATTCTTCTACACTTTTCACGTCTTATAACATGATTTTGTCGCATCTAATTTCTTTGGAGTTCTTTGGAGCAGCTAGATACAGCATACAAGACACTGACTTCGAAGAGGCCGTGTGGACCTAACAGAAAAGCAATTCGTGGAGCAACTTATGATTTGGCAAAGAACGAGCCGTGGAAGGAGCCTTTAGAAAGTTTACCTGAACACGCTTTTGAAAACATAGCAGACTGGGAAAGGCAACTGATCCAGGATCGAGTTCGTGGGCTTCGTGGGACTTGAGAGTGTAAGATATATTGAGAAGCAGTTTGCTACCTTTCATTCATTTTCATATCCTCTAGTGTCTTAGCTAGCTCTGTTTTGAGTTAAAAGCCATGTTTGTCTAATTGTGTGTTCGACGTACTTTCTTGTAATTTCAGGTTCAAGATCTGAGCATGGGGGAGAAGGTGATCAGTTCCTTCAGTGAAAGATGTGTTTAGAAGATGGAGACTGTATTGCACTTCTTATACATCCAATCCAATGGTGGAGAATAAAAATTGGAGATTATAAATCCAAATATACATGTAATTCGTATAAATTTAGTGTTATGGGACTCAGATCAACATTCGTACAAGATAAGACCTTGTTCTTGTTCAGCTTTTGTTGTTGAGAGCCCTAAGGACATACATATTCAAGCTTCTTCTTGTTCGCATAAAGAAGCTGAAAATACGCTCAAACGTGTAAATGTAATCAGTACAAAAGTTTACATCTTAGAGATAATTGCCCTTAAACACAACTTTTCATCAAATTCTAATTTTGCACATAAACTTTAAAATCTGCATGTAAATACATAACCTTTTAATTACGTTTGATTTTGGACACAAGGATTTTGTCAATTTTTAGTGTTGATATTAAAGTCGGAGAAGTTAGATCTGTTGAAAAAAAAAAACATGTCATATCGTTCGACAAACCCGATTTCCATATCAATACGAAATTTAATGAAATTAGAGAAAAATCGACATCATTTGCAAAATCAGACACAATTAAAAAATTATGTATACATAGGCAGATGCAAAATCAAAATTTGACGAAAGATTATTAAGAAATCCTACCCAGTACCCAACAACGTTACGACATGACGATATTTGGATTCAACATTAAAAACCAAGAGAGGGAAAGAAAACCAACCAACCATTAAGAAACATATACTTTGGTGTCAAAAGAGAGGAACCCATTAGAGAAGGATTAGTTGACATATACAGTTCCTATATTTTGCAATGGCAGTTGACCCCAGTATTTGTATTGCCTTTGTTAAGAAACAACACAAACTTATGACTATTGTATTAATACAAAAAACCTGTAAAATATCTCATCTTGAAGAAGGTTGAGATCGTTGAGATGATCTGAGCTGTGCTAGGTGTTTTTGCCGCTGTCCTAAATGAAAAGCCGTCGCTAACCATATGAAACACACCTGATAATAAGCAGGGAAAGAGAGACAGACTCTTAGACTAAAGATGATCCAATACACAATCTCAGAAAGGCAAAAACTAATGAGGAAGTCTCAAGAAATGGCAAGCCAATGAAGGGCGATTGAGAATCGTAGAAGCAAGAATAAATGAATCAAAATACATACAGGTAATGCATAGAGAGATATGGTAGAGGCACTGCCACTGCCACTGCCATTTAAAGTGCTCAAAAGAAGCTTGTACATCCCAGCTGCAGTGGCATCTCCAAGCCTTTGAACTATTACATCTATGCACACCTGTAATATAACATAACATTCAATAGGTAACTGTAGATGTCATATGAACAACAACAAAATCCATCGATGCTAGCGACTCTGAATTTTATTATTAGATTCAGGAATATATGTTTATCGATTGTAAAATTTTGAACCAGTCATTATATTATGAATTAAGTTACTTTCTTGTCCAACTTAAGCATATTTATCACTTCGTAAAGCAATTCTTCTTAAAAACACATATTGCTACTGTATAATATTAAAAATGGAAGAGAACACCACCTTTGCTTTGTACTTCTCATCTTGTGAAACCACAGTAAAAAGCAGCTCTCTTCCAGGCCTAGTAACGACATATATAACCACCTGGCATAACAACAGGACTGTCAATTTGTTATGTCGCTTTGGCCTAAATTAAGAACATGGACAAAAAATGAAAAGGAAGATTTTGTGTCTCTCTCAAAACAAAAAAAAAAAAGACAAAAAAGAGTGTTAATAAAGAAATTGAAACCTTCCGTAGAGTTTCAGATATCGCAACTGCCACCCATGATGGCCATATGGATAGAGCAATCAGATTTAAGAACCCAACAAGTGGTGCAGAACAAATAGCCACAGTAACCCCAGCAACGGTGAGGATATGCCCCTGTTTGATATAACGATGAGTTTACAAATTTCATGAGTATTACAGTTGAAAAGTATATGTAGCATTTATAACCGAATGGGATATCATATTTACAACATAGAGGGCAATAGGTAGAACAACATGCTAAGGCTAAGATGAAATAACACATAGGGTGGGGAGATCCGTACGTTTAGTGATATGTGAGCAAGATAAAGAATGAGAAAAACTGGAAATAGAGCAATAATATGTCAATTTCCAAAGTACATAAAACACGATGCTCACACTATGAACCAATATTCTAATGTATCTTTACCGTTAAAGTAAGTTGTCCTCCAAGGATGAAAACAGCAATAAAGCTGTTGATTTGTCCAAACAATTTTCTTCTACCAACAGGACTTGCGACAGTACTGGCAATAACAGTCACTTTCTGCATTAATTTGACATGAAGGTGCATTCAGAACAGGATCCGACAAATTAAAATCAAATCCATTTCGTACTAAAATGCAAGGGTTCATAACATATTGAATCCTGCAAATGACAACTTCATGATGCATATATCCAACTGCAATAGTTATGATACTTAAAATTTTGAATTCATTGCCTCAAAACAGCGAATTCAGTAGAAACTTTATGAGCACTTGCTCTTTCCTAACATACAGGTGCCATCTGGAAAGTGTTCATTTGAATAATGAGGTAAAATTCTTGGAAAGATATTTCTGAAAAGAAAAGGCAATAATATTCGAGTTCTCATAAGGATGAAATAAGAAGCCACTTAGGGCTGCAGTTAGAAAGCTATGTCTCCAAGTTATAGTTTGCAAAACGGAAATGTCAGTGGCTTGCAAATTACAGTCCTTGTAAAGCAAATCAAAGAACTTACAATGTACATGACAGCGTTGACTAGCAGATTAAAGATTAGATTATTAGTATGAATTTATGTTCTAAATTGTTAGTTATTTATTTTAATTGTTGGGTCACCTCTTCCATGGGACTTAGTATTAGAGTTAGAACCTTAGAATAAAGAGGTTGGAATTTTTTTGGGCTCCAAGTATTTGAGGCTTTTAAGTAGAGTTAATTGAATAAGGGGTGTAGCTTTTTGAGATCATTGATAGCAGCTCACGCTGTGGCAGCAGGGTTCTTCCTGTGAACCTATTTTGAGGCTTTTCTTTTTCAGTTATTCTAATCTTACTTTCAAGATCATCTTTGCTCATTAGTGCATAAAATTTCCAAAGAAAAAATTGTATAGAAGAGAGATATACAACCAAGGGGTTGCCTAGGAAACTCCAAGTTACCAGTAGTACCACACCAGAGATTAGGAATTGCACCACAATATCCAAAAGAAGCTCACAAGATCTAGGAAATTTCCATAAGCCATCCAACAAAGATGAATTAGAAAAATGAGCCTTTACAGTTCTAAAGAAAAGACAATTACAACTAGCCAAAGGGTTCAGATTACGACTAGAAAAGGCCACATTTTATAAGCAAATATGGTCTCCAAATAAAAAACAGTAAAAATTCTAACTAAATACTACGGTAGCAATAATTGCACAGAAAAAACTAAAATAAAACAGAATAAAATACTAATGTACTGTTAACAGAATGTACTTTAAAGCCAAATAAATAGACTTTTCCAATTGTTTTTTCTTAATATTTTCTTGGCTGCACTGATTCCTATGAATGCCAAGGGGGTTTTAAAACCAATATCTTGGATTAATAGAGGGACATCCAAAGTCGCACTTTCATCTTGCCAAAATTCAATGCTTTCGTAACTTCGTTTATCTCATGAATCAGAAGCCACTCAAGAGACTAATTAAGCAACAGAAAGGATTAATAAGTGCAGTTCTCAAGACAACTCTGCAACAAATAATTGATGTCTCTGATGAGCAAATACTTTCTCACCTGGAAGTAGAAGAAAGAGGAGACTAGTGCACTCAGCCAAAGGAATAGTGCAACTTGTAATAAATAGGTTGATGATAATATAAGTTGCAAACCCTCCAATATAACCCAGATTTGAGGTTTTCCACTGGAGGTTGAAGTTCTGGGCGAAGAAGCTTGTAGAGCCGTTTCACTTTTTCCATCAGTCTCACTAGCATCATCGGTATCAGCTTTTCTACATGCCACAGTAAGGGTATTGAAGAAACATAAGGTTTGGCAATATAAAGTTCCATCATCAATTTATACTAGATATTAGTATGACTAAAAAGGAATAGGTATACTAAATACTAGAAGTATACAAATTATTTAAGGACTAATGAACATGTATAGGGATATTTTGACAGACTATATGAAGTTTTTATAGATTAAATACATTGTGTTAATGCAAATTCACTAACATGACAGTTAAGATATCTTTCTGCATTTGTATTTCATGGGGAGTACTGTGAATGTATGTGTATGTAATCAATGACAAGTAGTATAAAGTAGCGGGTAGAGTATCATTCCAAGAAGATTGCGTAATCAGGTACAAAAACTAAGTTAATATAGTAGTATTTAATTATTAAAAAATTGAGAACTAAAAAAATTGGTTCAAAACAGACAGTACCTAACATGGGGCCAACTGTAAAAGTAAAAGTTCCCCTCCAAGATTAAATTGGGATCCAAGAAACACATTGGTTATACTATATTTCATTCGAATACATGCCTATCCCCAATTTAAATAGGACCTTTAAAACTAAAAAGATCCAACGTAATGGGAACAACCACTTTACTATTCTTATCTTTATACTAACCATAAACTGAAAGTGGATGAGTGGATACGTTCTGAGGCCCGCCTCAGTTCCAAACGGCAGAAAACCGCATCTGAGGCGGCGCCTCAGTGGCCAAAAGTGAAGCGTGCGCCTCTGTTAACTGAGACGTAGGAACTGAATCATAATCACGCTGAGGCGGTCAAGGCGTAAGAATCAGACGCGAAGTCAAAAACTGATTTTTTTTTAATTTAATTGAAGCCAATTTCATTTGGGCTTTACAATTAAACACCAGAACGATTATGGGCTTTAAAGATGGTGACCTAATTCAGAGTAATTTGAAAAAAAGGGGTAAAGAACCTGCTTTCTTCCTCTTCCTTTTGCAAGTTGTGGCTCCGGCACAGGTCTGGCGCAGCTCCCGTATTGAGTTTGTAGTATTGAACTTAGTTATTATGTTATGAATTAAGTATTTTTTTGAATCTGTATAGCTATGAAACTATTTTTTTTATTTAAGGCCTACGCCTCGATTCTTACGCCTCGTGATGCTACAGGAAAAAGCCTCAGTTCCCAATTTCGTTTTTTAAAACATTGTTCAAGCATACAACTTTAGAAGATTAAATAGAACCATCTTAGCTTCAACCATACGAAACCAGTTGCACTATTAGAATAACCAATACACACTAACTCCACTGAAAGTGTTAAAAACTGCAAAGCAACAGTTTGCAACAGCAACGTACGGAAGATCATATGGAAGCAACATAAATATCAAGTTTCCTCTTTTAGTTGCTTAAGTGCTAAAAGAAATACAGATCAGTTTTGTTCCTGACAGTCATATCATCAATCAACGATGCTTTGAGGCCTCTTCTTTATGCACAATCAGTATATCACGGTTCATTGGCACGCCTTCAGGCGAGGGAGGGAAAGTACTTACCAACATTAAGTATTCCGAAAAAATCATGTCAAGTATTTTGTAGGATCCAATGTCAAGATAGACAAGGAAAGGAAAAAGAATACAATAATGCATGTCACTTAAGATATTAATATATAATTAATACAAGACATGCCAAAAGAATATCCTTGAAAAATATAAAGATAAAGGCAAGTCAATGATTGGAGATCATAGGCTGTAGAACTTAGAAGTGAATAATTAATGTAGGGCAAGGAAGAAATAATACCTCAAGGGAGACAATTCTTCGGGATGCTGGGAAATGTCCTTGTTAATTCCTACTGAAGACTGAGCAGCAAATTCCAACAAGAGAGCAGAGACAAGGAGCAAATCTAAAACCAATTCCAAATTCAGAAAGTCAGACAACTGAGGTAAACGGGGAGGGAAGGAGGGAGAGAGAGAGAGAGACATACATGGGCCAAACCATGCCATTCCTGTGGCAAACAGTGAACCAAAGAGCTGACCTAGCGTAGCACCAGCACCTATAAACCCAAACAATCTTGAACCTGACTGAATTCAAGGGAGTTACAGAGAGCAAATCCAAGGAGGA
This sequence comes from Mentha longifolia, assembly GCA_001642375.2. Taxonomy (NCBI): domain Eukaryota; kingdom Viridiplantae; phylum Streptophyta; class Magnoliopsida; order Lamiales; family Lamiaceae; genus Mentha; species Mentha longifolia. Next base: position 15,639,106 of record CM038117.1, read on the forward strand.
CTCCAGGACAAGGTTAATCAAGTAAACACTAGCCCCCAAGTATTATGAACTCAGGAACAAGGAAATACTTGTGCTATTGTGAAGAAATAAATCAATACAGTAGACTAGATTCCAGCAGAAATTTGAAACATAACCAACCTCACTATCCATCACATCAATTACTCTTGCCCATGTTGAGGAGATAGTTATAAGATTAAGAAGAGCAACCTGTTGATAACAAATAATGAAAGATAATATTCAGGAAAGTGATAAAATGATGAAATATAACTGGCAAAATTTTCAATTTTGTGTGCAGCAAGCGCAGTCATACCCAAAGAAACATGGCGATCCGTACTGCAATATAAAACCACCCATGGTTTTCCCAGCCACCAGAATTAGCTGCAATGGTTTCATTGACTGCAACCTTCAGCTCTTTCGTTGCAAAGGAGTTCACTGAAAGTGTTTCCTACATAAGCAGATGACTTCATAAAGCCCCACAAGACATGTGATATAACCAAAGTGCTGAAGAATGAGGCTGCAATGCACTTCACCTTGGCCTTAAACGGTGAACTTCCAGGGGTAGAAAAAAGCCATAGAGCAAAGAATATAACAAGAGACAAGCTAAAAAACCGGTGTATCAGGAATAAAGCCTGGATCAGAAGCAGAAACTTGTGTTAGTAGCATATGTTGACAAACTAATCTGTAATTCAGGACTAAATTGAGAGAAAACGCTCAAACTAAAAGAAAGTTTAGTTTTGCAATATTTTCTGCCCCTCAATGTTCAACAACTTGATGCTAGATATCACGAGTAAGTGACTTATACAAGAATTTCACAAAGGAGCAAAACAAATGAGGGCTTCAAGGTGGAACGATGAAAGAACTAACGAAGCTATAAATGTAGGTTAAAAGGAGCTTCAAATAGCATAATTACCTCTAAGTTGCGGAATGTTATTTGCCTATATACAAAATAATGTAAAAGAAAGACCTTTCCGGGCCACCTTTCCATGCATTCATTAAGAAACTAAAATGGTGGTGACTTTGACTAACTCATTGCTAATTTCAGCTACAAGCTAATTGGCCATCCCAATGATGATAAAATGGTAACAATGTGAAAAGACTCGCGCACAACCAAGATAGTCTTCAAATGCTTAAGATGATGTGCCAATACCCAATAGCAATCATATTAACCTTAACAGAAACACATCACCATGATTCATAAAAGCTTGACTTAAAACAAGTTGAGATAACTCAATCCCATGAATATAATCCTCCCTCCGTCCGTGAAAAATGTTCCACATTTTTTTAGGCACGGGGTTTTAATTTCTGTAATTAGTAGAAACATTAGTGGAGTTTGGGTCCCACAATGTAAAGTGTATTATGTAGGTTAGTGGGTAGTAAAACATGAGCCCATCTATATTTTTTGGTAAATAACTTTGGCATTTGTGGTAAAAAGTTAAAGGGATTGAGTGGGGGTCCACATTCAAAAATGGAACGATAACATACTTGGCAGACAGACGAAAATGGAACTAATGGAACATATTTTGCGGACGGAGAGAGTACTTGACATCTTAGTACTATAAAGTGATTACTGCTGGAAAAAATTAGGGATAGATACTCTAACATGAGGGAGGCTTTTCTAGACCTTGTACATTTTTTCATGGGTACAGGTATTACATCAATTCATGAATGGAGATATGTTGACTTCTGTGGGGTGTTGCACTAAATCTGGATACAAGAGAAAATATCCGATGATGTGCTTGATCATCCAAATTAGAGCAAAACAAATACGACCATGGCTGGTACATGATACATTGCAAAAGTGCAGTTTGTAAAGTGATGTCAATGTAAAATAAAGTATCTTAAAGAGTATGGACTTGCAGCATATATACAGGTTTTAACATTTCACTCAGAATGTATCCATTTGAGCTGGAGTAGGTGCATCTGAGATCCACACACAAACAAAAAAGTCACTCCAAGTATATCTGAGAAAAGAGAACTTTTGCACATGAACTTAAGATGATGATAAAACTCAATCTAATAACGATGATTTGAAACGCATATTCAGACCATTCTTTTATAATTCTCAAAAGAAGTTTCTTGCAAACAATGTAGAAAGAACCATCTTATATTAGCGCCAGTATTATGACTTGCCACCAGTGGCAGACCTACGTGGAGGCGAGCGAAGGCTGAAGCCCCCACGGAGGCAGTGGCGGATCCACCTTGGTTCAAGGGGTGCAATTGACACCCCTTCAATTTTAATGTGAATTACCTATATTATCCTTTACATTATATAATATATATATATTTTAAATACATATATATACACACGTTATAAAATTTAAATTTTGTTCTTTTTATTACTTCCTCCATTATTTTTGATTTCGCATGTTTCTTTTGGGTACACAGATTAAGTAATATAATAAAAAAATTCTAAATGTGGTGCCCACATATCATAATGAGTGTGGATTAATTAGAGATAAAGGTAGTGTTAGGGATAAATGTAGTGTTTGTTGGGCCAAAAAAAGAAACATGACAAGTAAAAAAAACACCCCAAAATGGAAAACAGGCCAAGTAAAAAAAAAACGGAGGGAGTATAACTTTGACACCCCTTATTAAAATTCCTATGTCCGCCACTGCATGGAGGTCGACAAAGTCTCTATGTATTAGTGTATGTTTCGTCAAAATTTTATGTTCATATCACGTCGAAGAATTTCTTTTATAGATTAGCCCCCCCCGGTGATTTAATTCTAGGTCTGCCCCTGCTTGCCACCAAGGCTAAGATAAAGGCCAAAATGGTTGGTGGTTTCATCTCATATTCTGTGCACTCGCACAAGGACACTAAGAACAAGATCAAACAATGCCCTAAGGTGTACAATATTGAGACAAAAGACAAGCAAGAATAAAGTATGTCGAGCTTTGATACATATTCTAGGAATATAAGAACTAAGAAAAAGAAAGTTACTTGAGGCCAATGTTTGAGTCTCTTCTTTTGTTAAAATGCATGGTGTTAGCACTTCATCTGCTTCTCATGAGAAACCTCTATGTTGTTTGGAATCATGAATTACTAAGAAGGGACTGAGCATTTAAAGTAAGTCAGCAGAATATAATTTTCGTCGATTCAGGTCAGAGAGATAAACGAAATAGTAGATAGGTACAGCCAGATGGACAAATACATTATCTTGCCACTGCAACCTTGGACAAGATTGGAGGTGAATATATTCATGCTATTGCTATGAGGGAATGAAAACTATTCATAACATCAAGTTGCCTCAAACCTCCTTCACCCAACTCTATCTTTATTCTAAACATAAAGAGAGAGTTGTATCTTAGTCTCCTTTGCAACCTAACCACAAAAATTTATCGTTCCTCTAGGTGAATACAATGCTGAAAACTACGCTATAGAAGTAATACTTCAGTAACTTCTTTTTGCCATTATGATATAAATACAAAAGTTTATAGGAATTATATTTGACAATGGCAATTGCAAGTATCATATCACCTCTATTGAGTAAAGAGGACAAATTATCAAAAATTAAGTAAAATTCAAATTGAAAGGTGCTAGAATTCATTGACATAGAAAGTTACAGATCACGATATAGCAGGTTATGAGTACAAACATGTCTTCCAATTTTAAAAATCAACATCTTTCCACAGCTCAAACTCCTCCGCCAGTTGATGATTTCTTCAACCTGCCACTCAACTAGACCTAAAGGCATTCGTCATTGGTATTTTGCTATTTCACTTTCAGCATTCGAGTTTACTCTCGGAAGATCCTGAAAGTCCGACGCTAGGCCTCAAGCTGTCCTAAGATGCTGGATCAATCATGAAGAATGTCTCTTTCTCGCCATTGTCTTTTTCGCTAACTAAAACAAAAAATTGACCTCACCCTCAGTCGAAGTAAAACCAAAAGCCTTGCTTAAGTCTAATAACTGCCCACTGAATAATCCACAGGTTGGATGGGGCTGATCTATACCTATATCTAATACTATGTCCTACATCAACAAAGGAATTAGTCAACCTTTACGCAACATGCAAGAAACTACACCAAACTACTCAAGAGCCATCGAGAAATTACACGAAACTACACAAGAGCCATAACATCACAATTTAAATCCAAGCACCAGATGTGTACACAGATACACAACATATTCCACCAATTAAATAAAATAAAATAAAAAATTAGACCATTTTTCCAATGCATCAACTACACCCGTCATCATCTAGCCCAGACCAGTTATCTTATTATCCTAGTTGAAAAATTCGATACATAACCAAAACAATTCATACCTTTCCTTTGGAGAGATTCGGCAGCGAAAAAACGAGGGTGGAAACGGGCGCAGCAACCAAAGTGAGCAGCAGTGATCCGACGAAGAGACTAGGAAGATTCCCCAACCCCAACGATATCGCACCTTCATCCCGTAACGGAAGCACCACGAAATACGCACTCAATATCTGGAAAAGTTGAAAACCAGTTATGCAATTGATCGTCGAAAACATCAAAAAATTCGACAAAATCAATAGGAGCGACTTACAAAGAAAAATGAGGATGTTGAAGAGATCAATGCAGAGGTTTCGTGAGGATGGACAGTAACGAAAATAGATACAAAAGATTCGACTCGAGATTTATCGATTATCATTCTTGACCGTATATCGTGATGTTAACCATGGATGGCTGAATTGAAAACTCAGGAGCGGAGCTTGAAACTGAAACTGAAGTCAAGAAAAGATTTTGATTTGAGCATGGAATTTCTTTTAGGCCCCTGTGTTTCTGCAAATTTAAAATTTGATCCTCTCTACATTAACTACACATGAAAGAATCTTAGGGCAGTTATGGTTTAAACGAGAAAAAATTTAAATCGCATTTGTAGATTTTTTATTTTATTTTATTTTATTGTAAGAAAACTTAATAAAAAGAAACGAGAAACAACACAAACTAGCAACTAAGACACTTTCATGTTTAGTTTAATTTCACATTTGGAGAACCTAATTGCAATTCAGAATAATTATACTATGAAATTTATGAAAACAGCTAAATTCTATTAAGGAAAAAATGTAAATAAATACATCAACTTTGTCTGACATCATATTTTGGTATCGAACTTATTTTTTTTCCTACAAATACACCAACTTTGCCCTGATATTCAATTTTTCCACAGATTCAATTTCCGACGAAATCGAAACTGACGTGGCATCTATGTGGCTGCCGGACACACGCCCTCCGGCCGGCTGAGTAAACGACGTCGTCTCTTTAGCATTAAACGACGTTGTTTGGTACAAATCGAGCTTCTTCTTTGAATTATATACACTTTGGTTTGTTCGAACCCTAAATTGACAAGAGAGAATGATGGTGGAGAAGAGAAATTTGAAATCGATTTGCAGTCATGGCTTCCCCTTTTGAGACTAGCAATGCTTCGAGCCAACCCTACAAATATTTCGTTCTCTCTTGTCGATTTAGGGTTCGAACAAACCAAAGTGTATATAATTCAAAGAAGAAGCTCAATTTGTACCAAACGACGTCGTTTAATGCTAAAGAGACGACGTCGTTTACTCAACCGGCTGAAAAATTTAAGGGCGTGTGTCCTGCAGCCACGTAGATGCCACGTCAGTTTTGATTTCGCCGGAAATTGAATCTGTGGAAAAATTGAATATCGGGGCAAAGTTGGTGTATTTACAGGAAAAAAAATAAGTTCGATACCAAAACGTGATGTCAGACAAAGTTGGTGTATTTATTTATATTTTTTCCTTCTATTAAAGGTAAAATTGAAGCACTTCTTGTATAAAATGACAATTTGATTTGTAAGGAATAACAATAATAGTGTATCATCTTTGTCTAATTTCTTTTTTTAAGAGCATGCTACAAACAATAATAGGTGTATCATCTTTGTCTAATTTCTTTTTTTTAAGAGCATGCAAGAGGGCACTTAATCAATGCTAGTATTTAAAGAAAAGAATGACACAGTTAATTCCAGCTGACTTCTAATTGTAGACATTTTCGTTAGTTGGCCCGTGTAACTCGAGACAAAAGCAGATTAAGGTCGAATATTTATAACTCGAAAAAAAAAAATCAACCTGAACGGGCTGAACCGAATAGCCCGACAACCCGATAGCGCTAGCCCAAAAAATTAACGGGTAACCCGATAACGTGAAAGTTTTTCATTACTTACTTGTTGAACATCATTACTATGCTTCAAATATTGAAGTTTAAATACTTGTCAAAAATGTTAGTATAATTTGCAATTAATGCTAATTTTTACTCATCAAATTATTTTCTCTATTTTGTACTTCAAGACATAATGAAAAACAATTACTCCCTCTGTCCCCCTTTAGTGAACTAAAATTCTGGACACAGGATTTTATGTATTTTGATGATATATTAATAGATTAACTAGTTTGTATCCCGGCGAAATTCGACGGGGTATCATTTTATTGTATATTTATTAAAATAGTAGTATTATGATAATTTGTTAAAACGATTCTCATTTTATTTTTAATTTATTGTGAAGTGTCTTAAATTGAAAATATACACTTTTGTTATAAAAAATTTACAATTATAGCTATTGATACATACTAAAAGAATTCCAAAAATTTATTGGCTAATGGACCACTTCAAAATCGATTTTGTGTCTAATATATTTTCAGGTGTTCTAAATTCAAAATATACCTTATGTTACAAAAAAATTGATAAATTTAGCTATCGATACATACTAAAAGACTTTCAAAAATATATTGGCCAACGGACCACCTCAAAATCAAATATGAGTCGCCCGTGGCTATGCGAACCTGTTGTATCCGCCGATTTAGGCAAAAATGTATTGATCAACGGGCCGCTTTAAAATCGGATATAGTCACCCGTGGACTAGGCGCACTTGCCGCATCCGCTGATATAGGAGTCTAACAAACCTCCCCCCACCAAAACTCGACGACGTCCTCGTCATGTGGGATAAGCCTCTTGTCTTCGATCTATTTTCAGCAACAACTCGCTCACTACAAGCGAGTTCTCCCGACACACCATGGCCGTTGTTTAACGCAACTCCTGTCAAGAATTTTGCATATGTGAGCACACCACGGCTCACACTTGGCTGTTTCATCGCCATGTCCTTCCCAGGCTCCCCACAGCCGACTTTCGACATATCCTGACCCTCATCTAACACTTGCATACCCGAAATGTACTACATCGTGTTGACCCGAGCCTCCTCCTCCATGGATCCAACGACCACAACCATTCAACTTCTCCCGACGTTAGCCTTCCGCTTCGGACAGTCTCGTATCTGGTGGTCTCCATCACATATGAAACATCCGCGATGCTTGTCCCTGCTTGCGAAGCGTGACTCGCCGCACCACCAGCGCTGGGTCGTTAAAAGCCTTCTTGTTCCAACCTTTCCCCTTGTCCTTAGCACGTCCTGCATCCCCATGTTCGGGCTCAGAAGAGCCACCTGCCTTCAAGTCCAGTAGTGGGAAAAATGAGCTTTTACTTTTAGAGGGTCCGATTATATTAGGTTAGTAGGTCTAATTTTATTTATTTATTTAGAAAATAACTCTATTTCAATGGGACAGTCTAATAAGAAAATTAGTTATATTTCAATGGGACGGGGGAAAACTTATTTGAAGGTCGATGTTAGTGATATAATCGTATGTTAGGAAACATAAAGTCTTGTAATTTTGAATTCAATTTTGATACCTAGATAGATGAATTGAGAATCCTTGACTCGTAAGCGCCTCATCCCAGTTTAGGCCAAATGCTGCAATACATAAGAGCATTTTAAAATATTTTTTGCCAACGGGCCACCTCAAAATCAAAATAATATCAGAGCCAAAAAAATTCAAAAATTTCTTGGCGAACGGGCCACCACAATACCGAGATAATGTTAGGGCAAAAATATTTTTTTACTAAAAATCAGGTTAGCCTGATCAACCCGAACAGAAATATAGTATTATGATAATTTGTTAGAGAATATGTGTTACAAAGTCGCGTTAAATTTTATTAAAAAATAGTTTAATGCAGTGTACTCCATTATTGAGTAGTTGTACTCTATTTATACGTATTAATAAAAAAAAAATCAAATCAATAAAGGAAATCTCCATTATGGAATTTTTCATGGTCAATGGGCCACCTCAAAATCAATATAATATTAGGGCCAAAATATTTTAATACAAAAAAAAGTTTAGCTAATCCCAATTGAAAATAGCTCACGAAGCTCATTTTGTGTCTAATTATTATCAATTGTTTTAAATTAAAAATGTATTTTTTGTTACAAAAATTCGACAATTATAACTATATGTACATACTAAAAGAATTTAGAAAAATTTATTGGTCAATGGGCTACCTCAAAATTGATTTTGTGTTTAAAAATTAAAAATATATTTTTCGTTACAAAAATTTATCAATTATAGTTATCGATACAAACTAAAAGAATATCAAAATCTTTTGCGCCGGCCACCTCAAAATTGAAATGGTGTTAGATAGCCCGAGCGAAAATATTTTACTTTCTTTTTCTTTCCTTTCTTTTTTATTTTTATTTTGGGAAGAGTAGCAAAAACACCTTCAACATTGAAACATTTTCCGGGTCATGGTTTGATCTGTTGAACCACTTAATAAATAAATTAATAAAAATATTAAAAATATTTATTATATATATATATATATAAATATCAAAAAAAATCATGATTTATATAATATAGGTACATAAAAATTTAAGAAACACATGTTAATATCAATAAAAAAAATATATATACATATTCATATTATATATATTTATACTCAAAAAATATATTTATGATTTTATAAATGAACATAATGTAGTTGATAATGATTCAAAAACTGATTGAATAATGGATGTATATATTTTAAGCCTTAAATAAGTAGTATTATTAGTGATGTGGTGTAATGGTATAAAACATAGCTTATCATGTGGAAGATCATGAGTTCGAATCCTCCAAATCTCATAATTAAATTTTTAAATTTTATATACAGATAATAATAATTAATATATTAATATTTATAATTACGGAGTAATAATTAATATGTATAAATATATAGATTTTAGATAAATAAGAATGGAGGCCGTATGAGACGTCACGTAAGCGCGTGGATCGTTGTGGTACTCCGAATTCACAACGGAACTTATAATATATTGATGTGCTTAAAGTGTTAAAGTGAAATAACTGTGGGCCCAACTAATTTTTTTAATGGTATTAAAGTGTTAAAAAGTAGAGTAATAATTATCATGGGAAAAGAGAACAATCACTCTTTAAATTTCCCACCTTTTCTCACTTTTCCCCCACATTTTCCCACCTTCTACTCCTTTTTTCCCTTCCTTTTCACTCTAATGGAAGGAAAATATTTTCACTCCAATGTTGATGGGATAATATTTTTCATTGAAGAAAGAGTAAAATTCTTCATAATAGATAAGGAGGTGAGAAAATGTGGGAAAACGTATGAAATTTAAAGGGTGATTGTTCATTTTTCTCTCATTTTCCCATCATAATTTTCCATCATAGAGAATACACCCTTAAAGTGACGGTTAGACCTACGCCCTAATATGGAAAGATTTAGTAAATGAGTGACGTTCATATATAGTAATAGTGTCAGTAAATGAGGGACGAATGTTGTATTATAATCATTAAATGAAAAATATATATATTCACATCCACATACTACGGAATTACTTATTACGAGTATTATGCAAGTTGGAGTTAAATCAAAAAAATAAAGTGTCTTATCTGATATAACATGAGTATTTGTTTCTTATAAAATTACTATTATCAAAACTAGCCCGAAACCAAAGCTTTAAGATTAAGGTCGAAAATTTCTAGCCGAGAAAAATTCATCTCATTTGCGTTCCTATCTCTTGTAATGCGTGAGGGCAATCCTCTTCTCCAAATACAATTCGGCGAAGTAGGTCCCAACTTTGAGCAATTGATGCTGATGCTGCTAATTCATTTACGGTGCGCTGCAATTTTATTTTTTTTTTTAAGCTGAACACACAATACAGCTTGTTTTAGGATCTTGAAGATTCTTGCTTATGATAAAGATGAATTTTGAAGGAAATAGGCGCAATTGCATTGTATCGAGTGCATCAATAATGAGATAAAGAGCATTTGTAATATCTCCAATAAGATCAATTTAAAAGTAATGTTTGAAGAGAAAATTCGTAATTCTATTTTCAGCTGATATTAATTATTTGGAAAAGAGTTTAGTGAAGAAGTTTCCGGAAGAAGGTTTTTGCAAGCAAGCAACATGAACATATCTCCCCAACTTGTCCACTTGCCTCGCCTCACCTCTCGTGTCTTTCTTGCACACTTTGCACGTCTTGTCCACCCATCCCTCTTCCACATACTCTCCATCCACTGCATCCATAATACTCGTTTGGTTTAAGTAGAGGAATGAAATCAAATTGATAGGAAAATTGTAACAATAACCATTATTTTTAATGAGTGTTTGAATTAATAATGAAAAAGAATCACTTGCAAGAGATTTTCTCTCTTTATTTCTCCTCTACTTTTTGTAGTAACACTATGATAAATTGCATTACCCTCAACTAAAGGTAATAAATAACTGATTACTCAAATTAAATATTAAGTAATTGAATCAATTAATTTATTCATGTTTCGGGCCCAGACGAAACTGATCGAACCAAACATGGAGTATATAATATCCATTCATAACTTATGATTTAATTTCCCATTAAATTACAATTTTTGAACTAATATTTTGTGTATCACTCATGCATGTTTACCAAAATTGATTTTTTTTCCTTCAATTTCTTTTGCAATAATTAAATAGATTGATTAATCCAAATATGGTATATACTTATATCTTTAGCATTATATTTTGTTTTTAAGTAAAAGAATTAAAATTAAATGCTAAAAATTAAAATAAATAGATAAGTGGTTACCATCAACATATGATTTGAAGAAATCCTTGTAAGTTCCCCCAATCTTCCTCCTAAGAGCTCCATACTTGAACCATTCAGAAACACAGCTAATTAGTTTTTTAGTCAAAAAAATTAAATTCAAGTTTAAATATGCAATGAAATTGAGAATACCTGTTCCCTTGACATCTTATCTCCGGATTGAGTGGCTTCTCTGGCTTCTTCAAGTAGCTCGGCGTCTCGAGCCGATCGAACTTGAGAGAAATCAAGAGCTTCTGTCACACTCTCAAATAAGTTTTGCTTCCTCTTCGGCTTCGCTTCCTCTTCGGTATTCTCCTTCTTGTTGGCGCGTATAACTGCAACTTTATTTGAGCTTCTGCAGTAGTAACTGTATTGTGAATAATATTTCTGTGTTGGAGGAATTAGCAGACCATTCTGCGAGGGTGATAGGGGAAGTGTCCTCAAACCCATATTATATTCTTTCTTTCTTCAATCTTTGCTTCTCGATCTCTCACAGGCACAACTATATATATATATACAACTATATATATATGGTGTGTGTGTGTGTGTGTGGAGAGAGCGCATATATAAGTATAATTACAGAAGAGGGAAAATATGAGGTTGAGGTGAAGTCAGTAGTGTGTGTGTTTTGAAAGCTAGATTGTTATTTTGCTTAATTGGGAGTGTAAGATAGCATGGCGACCACTAGGAGTATCTATTGGTTAAGAAGCGAAGACGTGTACTTTTGCCTAGCTACAAGAATTGTGAGTTTCTTTTAGTTTTAGTTTTTGAAAAGGAAAATTTTGAAATACAAATATATATATATATATAACGTGGATCGAATAATATAAAAATAACAATATTCTTTCAGAAAAAAAAAATAATAACAATATCCAGACACGCCTAAGATCAGAGGTTTCAAATTTGTAATCCATGAATGTATGTGGTTTTAACAGACAGCGATTATGGGTTCCCATGATATTAAAGAAAAAAAATTGGACTTAAAACTTGTTGATACGGTTATTTGTCCTGAAAGTGTGTCTCGCTTTCATTATTTTAATGATTATATTATTATACGATGAATCAATATATATAATAGAAAAATATATATCATTCCGTATGGAATTATCTTGATTTTTCGTTACCTTTTTTCTAATAATCTTAGGTTTATTTTATTATCAATAATTTAATTTAATGAATTCGCAATAAGGTCTACTAGAAATTTTGTTTTAAAATATCTAAAATATACATCTAAAAGACTCATTACCAATTTTTGTAATTTGTTCCTTTCCTTCATATTTACTCCTCTGTTTTTTTATAAGTGTCACAGCCAACAAATTACACATACCAAGTAAATATGTAAATTTACATTTTAAATATATTTATTATTCTCTTTTTTTGAGCACCAACTTATATATAACATTAATTATAGGGGTAAAATTGGAAAAAATATAATTATTATGTCATCAAATTCTGAAATGTGACACTTAAAAACAAACAACAAAAATAGTTTTTATGACACTTAAAAAAAACGGAGGGAGTAATTCTTTTTCCAAATTTAATTTCTTTATCGAAATTGATTTATATACATATCATTAGTGCTGGCAAAGTAGCAGGCCGAGCTTTTTGAAAAAATCGGGTCAGGTTAGGTCGGCCCGGCCCGAAATCATTTCGGGCTTCCATTTTCAATACCTAGTCTGGCCCAAAAATATATTTTTAGTACAAAATGACCGGCCGGGCCAGGCTTGACCAGGCTTTTCGGACTTTTTACCCTTTACGGGCTACCCAACCCGGCCCAAAATTCAATCGGGCCTAATTTTCTGATGCCCAGCCTGGCCCGAAACCAGAGTGGGCCAATATTATCACCCCTACATATCATATTGTTATCTAGGTCGTGTCTAGAAATGCCCAACGAAACCAAAACTAAAATTGACAATTTATGTAAAGGAACCGTGGGTCACGTTCGGTACTAAAATTATGGGCATTAGTAGTTCTATTTCCGCTCTTATCCATTAAAACCGTGAACCGGCAATTCCAAATAGGTTGTTATGGCATTTTTATAATATTTTTTTTGTTTTGTTATTTATATTATTTATACCATTATAATTCTTAAAGTACAAATTAAAAATAGAATTAAGAAAATAAATTTAAAAAAATGAGTTGCGGAGCCGCCAATAACAAATCAAAAATTCAAACTTTTGAATATCAATTTCAAATTTTAGATTCCACTCTTTTTGACCTGAAACAAGTTGTACTCATGTAGAGGGGATGAATGATAGATCCAGGTTGGGGATATTCTTCAATCGACAAAAATGGAAGTAGGATTTTATACCTTCCTCACCGAGAACTAAAATCGAACGAAGGGAACTTTCATTTTCGAAGGTGACAAAGATGCTTGAGACCGCCGAGATCTGCAAAACAAGATCAGAGGAGGGAGGCCTTCGAGAAGGGACTATGCCGCCTAATTGCCAGTGAAGAACTCCAGCGTTAAGTGGATATGAGACTTTTTGGGGTTAACCTTTGTGTGTGTTATGAATTTGCACAAGCAACCATGTAACTCATGCATGTGTGTGTGTGTGAGAGAGAAAGAGGTATAATATAAGCAGCACTATGTATTTATAGGTGTACGGAAATGGTGGGGGGTACTTTCATCCATCCATTATAGAGGGGCATATCCATCATAATGTTAGTGACAAACTTCACTCGTCTTGATTTTGTGTTATGATTCTTTTACCATTAGGATGATCCCCCTACCACCATATATTATCCTTTATAGGCATAAGTACTTATCACGTGCGCGATATGGGTTACGTTTGATAATAAACGCTATGTCTTATAAGGTCTCTATGGCACATCTGTCAAAGAGACCTATTAGGCGGATTTTACTTCTGATGGACAGTAACCCATTTTCTTAACGATGGGGCATGAGTCTCTGAAGCACTTCTCTCTTGAGTGCAACAAGTGTGTGGCAGTTCTGTTGTCGGATCTCTTTGATCAGGTCATCTGTTAGGATATTGTATTAAGGGGGAACTTTGAATCAAAGTTGTAAAAAAATTATTTTGATTTGATTCCAAAATCCTTGTTGTTATTTCCCTTGTTATTTTTGATATTACAATATTTGTGCTTTAGATTCATAGTTTAGTAAAGCTTATATGTTAGGAAGCTTTCACTTTTAAAGCGCAGGTCCAGAAGTTGTTAATGTTTGAAAAGCGTCTGTGTTGAAAGCCGCAGAATAAAGCCTCACAGAGCGTAGACGAAACGCTTTCAATATACAGAAGCTCAGAGCGTGCAGTTACTTCAAGATTAAAGTGAAGCGCTTTCAAGCCGTCAGACGTAAAGCGTCTCAACTTTGAAGCCGTACGTAGAGCGTCCAAGCAATCTAGCGATATGTTGACTTAGACTCTATAAGTTTGAATTTCAAACTTACGTTGAAAGCCTCTCCGTATGTATCATTAAATGCGCCGCAGTTGCATAGTCCACATGTCGACCCATGATTGCTCAACGGAAAGTAAATGCTGCAATTGTCACGGAAAAGGGATGTTCAGACTGTCGCTGACCAACTGCTCCCCTACTAGGGTTTCCTTATTACCCAGGTAAAGCCATACCCTCGTACGGAACTTTGAAAAGCACCTGACATTAATGCGGCTTTTCCGGTCAAGTGAGGAACACACGCCGCTTCTCTCTCTAACGGGAAGTAGGGGTTCCTCCCACTATTAATAGAAGGAGTTGCTCACACACAAGGGATACATACGCACAAGCAATCAAACTCGCAAGCAAGAACTCAAGCATAGCATTCGAATCTCTCTCTAGTTCTTCAAGCCTTTAATCCTTTAGTGTGTCCTTAAGAAAACCTAGTTTTCTTAAGAATTAGCAACTTCTTTCTGCATCTAGGTTCAACCGTTTTCAATCCAAAACCTAGTCTCGAGAATCCTTATTCTTTACACGTGATTTTCACCGTAAAGGATTCTCATTTTAAAAGAAAACAAAAACTCCCAAAACGAAGTCTATTGTATTTAGATTAAGTTGTAAGGTTGTAGTTTTGGTTTAGTCGAAATTGTGATTGTGAAGCTTAAGTTTGTATACTTAAGTTGAAGATCTTCGATTTCTTAGAAAGTTGTTGTTGTAGGCCTCTCGAGAGCCTGAGAATCTCTAGAGGATATAGTCTCAATTTGTTATTGTTGCTAGGTCATTTCCCCTTGGAAGTATAAAACAAGGGATACCGAGTGAAGACATTCATCTCGTCGAGGTTATGAGTGGACATAGGAGAGTTCTCCAAACCACTATAAAACCCTTGGTGTGCTTTACTTTCAGTCTTTACTTTACTTACAAGCTTTCGATTTTTTAATTTTATCATACTTGCACACCACGCTCTAAACAAACAACACGGTTTTAACTTGCAAGAAACCCTAAGTCTTACCACATTCCACAACAGCACTCACTCAAGCGAGAAGCTGTGAAAGTCTCAACAACTTTCAGAGCATCTACTTGAAAAGGACAAAAAATGCAAGAGAAGATAAACACTTCTCTACACGCGTATTCACCCCACCCCCACCCCTCCCTCCCCCATCCCTCTATGTGTGTGAGTCACTTTCAGGACCAACAACATATGACTATATATATAGTGATAAGGGTATTACTCCCTTTCAGTGAATACATGTGTAGTTGCATTTTTTGCAATTTTTGAGTATCAGATATCAATACTTACTTATTTAGGACATTTAGGCTAAGGCAATACAAATTGTAACTGATTGACTCTCCTACTTATTTAGGACATTTAGGCAAAGGCAATACAAATTGTAACTGACTGAGTCTTAATTATCGTTCTGACTACTTGATAGTTGGTTAGATAAAAAAAATATCAGGTAAGTATGGAAAACGTAGGTGATAGGATACAGGCCCAGCTCTTAGGCCCAAGCATCAGGCCCAATATAATTCGGCCCCGACAGTTAAGCTCGGCCTACGCAACTCGGCCCAACTAAGAAAGAGAGACTTCTTCACCAAGGCAATCAAGACTCCTACATCAACTACAATTCAAGCTCCAAGAGAGATATAGAAGCTCGGTGTCTATCCTTAAGAAGGAGATCAAACAAAAGAGTTCAAATAGGAGAAGACTTTGTATCATAGTCAAACTCCATGTAATTAACTATAAATAGGGGTTTAGAATAGATTGAGAGGGGGGAACAATCTTGTAATCAATACTCATACTAGCAATAAAGATTCATACTCTTGCTCCGTGGACGTAGATCTATTCTAATAGATCGAACCACGTAATTCCTTGTGTTCCTTTTACTTTCGTGCTCGATTTATTCCTTATTAACGTTCATTAATTACCTACAAAAATAAGATCAATCACTGGCGCCGTCTGTGGGAACCTAAATTTGTGATTTCCTATCAAAAGTTTTCTAGGTAATCTGCCGTCATGACAGGAAGGCCAACACGATCAACCGCTACTGCCGCTACCAATAAGGAAAAGGAGGTTCAGCAAACCGGACAAGGTCCGACAGCAAATCCACCAGTTCGTGGAGCAGAAATCCACAAACGAGGCAAGCCAGACGCAAGATCCGAACCCGGCAACACGCCATCGACCTGGGAAAAAACCGGCAAGAGATCCGACCCCCGAAGGATTCCTTCAAGATCTGGATAAGCAGATTATGAGTTACTTGGACGAAAACTGCAAAATTCCTAAATTCCCAAAAACCGGAAAAGTCCGACGGCTGATTTGAACCAGTAAATGGTTGAATTTGGCTTGCCGTACATATATGTCACATCAAAGCGGTGAGTTCGATGCGGAGCGCCGTTCCGCTTCAGGAATGGTAGTATGGCGAAAAATCAGAGTTACGGTTAAATTTGGCGACCGTTTTATCCCTAGCCGACGAAACCGTCAAAACAAAGATGAAAAGACTCAAGAACTCCCGAGAACTTCCAAAAACAGAAGTCGGGTGCCCTATACAAGGAGATCGTGAGGGACGAGCCTCGTACTGCGAGGCAATTATGGAGCATAGCAGATCGGTTCGTAAGAGCCGACGAAGCTGACAAAAAGCGCTAAGCTGACAAGGCCGAGCTATCTGACAAGAAAGAGGAGGATCGGAACGACCGAGGCCAAAGTCGACATAGTGCCTTCGAAAGGCTACAACGTGGATCTTTAAAGTCCAGGCTCGAACCACGTCAAGATCCAGCCCGAAGTCCCCAAGTAGGCGAACCCTCACACAAGAGGTTCAAAAAAGACGAGGCTCTATCTACGTCGTCTATCCAGGTTCTTTTGTTTCTTTTCTATTAATAAAAAAATTATTTTTCTTTTATTTATTGTGCATATAATACCCTTTCGAGGATGATATAATACCCTTTCGAGGATGAATGAAACCCCAAAATTGGGGTAAAATCCAAACGCGCGTAAGGGGACCACCCCTATCGATATTTCTCAACAAACAAGGAATCTAAAGCCAACCTCTTATGACGAGGACGAGCTGTATAAAGCCTAAATCTCATCTTATGACGAGGTCGAGCTATCTAAAGCCAAAACCTCGTCTTATGACGAGGTCGAGCTATCTAAAGCTAAAACCTCATTTTATGACGAGGTCGAGCTATCTAAAGCCTAAACCTCGTCTTATGACGAGATCGAGCTATTTAAAGCCTAAACCTCAACTTATGAAGAGGACGACCTACCTTCGTTTAAAAACGAGGACGAACTACCTTCGTTTAAAAACGAGGATGACCTACCTTCGTTTAAAAACGAGGACAAGCTACCTTCATTTAAAAACGAGGACGACCTACCTTGGTTTAAAAACGAGGACGACCTACCTTCATTTAAAAACGAGGATGAACTACCTTCGTTTAAAAATGAGGACGACCTACCTTCGTTTTAAAACGAGGACGACCTACCTTCGTTTAAAAATGAGGACGACCTACCTTCGTTTAAAAATGAGGACGACCTACCTTCGTTTAAAAACGAGGACGACCTACCTTCGTTTAAAAATGAGGACAACCTACCTTCATTTAAAAATGATGACGACCTACCTTCGTTTAAAAATGGGGACGAGCTAGGTACTTTTACCGTAGTATATTACAAGGAGAATTGTGAGTTATACCCTTATGAGGACGGACGCTCACAAATAAAACTTCACTTTTATTTCAACAAAGGAGAAAAAATACAATGATTACATACACTAGGATGAAGAGAAGCCCGGAGGCTGACTAAAGCTAAGTCAATCTCTAATAAAATCTCTACTAGTGTTCAGATTCAGGATATTATCTATATTGATTCTACCTCCGCCTCTACTTCGTTCTGTAGCTCCTCTACCTCGGCTACTCTGAGTTCCCTGACTTCGGACACTTTGGCTCCCCTGACCTCGGCCTCATTCTGGACATGACCAGCTCTACCTCGTCTTTTGACGGGACAAGCCGAACTCGACTTCGTTGAATTTATTTTTCGACGGGGCAAGGCATTTCTTTTTTACCTCATCTTTTGACGGGACAAGCCGAACTCGACTTCGTCGAATTTATTTTTCGACGGGGCAAGGCATTTCTTTTTTACCTCATCTTTTGACAGGACGAGCTGAACTCGACTTCGTCGAATTTATATTTCGACGGGGCAAGGCATTTCTTTTTTATTCTACATTACTCCTACCTCAACTATTTCCCCTAAGTCACACCCTCGCTTCTACATATTTTTTTGGGGGGGGGGAGATGTGATAGAATACGGCCCAGCTCCTAAGCCCAAGCATCAGACCCAATATAATTGGGCCCCGACAGTTAAGCTCGACCTACGCAGCTCGGCCCAACTAAGAAAGAGAGACTTCTTCACCAAGGCAATCAAGACTCCTACATCAACTACAACTCAAGCTCCAAGAGAGATATAGAAGCTCGGTGTCTATCCCTAATAAGGGGATCAAGCCAGAGTCCAAATAGGAGAAGACTTTGTATTATAGTCAAACTCCATGTAATTACCTATAAATAGGGGTTTAGAATAGATTGAGAGGGGGAGAACAATCTTGTAATCACTACTCATACAAGCAATAAAGATCCATACTCTTTCCGCCCGTGGACGTAGATCTATTCCAATAGATCGAACCACGTAAATCCCTTTGTGTTCTGTTTGCTTTCGTGTTTATTAATTTCTTATCTACGTGCATTAATTACCTTACGAAAATAAGTTCGATCAGTAGGCATAGTTTATCCTCAGCTTAAAAGGTTCTCCTTAACTTCTTGACTTACAAAAGGCTAAGTCAAAGGCTTTGTTCAACTTTTGACCCCACGTTCAATTTTAGCTAATTAGCTCATTTTCTTCGCTTATAATCTTGTAACAATAATTTATTTAGTTTTGTATTATCATAAATCGGTCCCCGGTGAACTGAAACCCAGGCTTCTTCATTATCCAGTCTATCCCCATACACGAGCCTGCTAAGAAAAGAAAGAAAAAAAAGTACTATTACTTATATTTGTGTCATCAATGCACAACTCCAAAATAATGAACAACTGTTTCATTATAAAGTGAAACTAATTAACATGATAAAATAAAGAAAAAATGAGCCTAAAATAAATCCACTGGGGCAACAGCAAAGCTGACTACTTCCACGTAAGCAGCCAGTTGTCATGCAGTTGACTTGCATGTCAAGTTTCTGCCAACGCGGCGAGCGGCTTTTCCCATGCACCGTCGCGCATTGGATTATTACCCAGCACGTTCGCGGCCGAGGTGGCGGCGGTTCACCGACGCTGTGACATGTCAACTCCCTATTTTACCCCTCTCTCCATTTTTAACTTCGCCACCTGCTTCATCCAGCGTGTGCATCACGTGCCTATCTTAATTCTTAATTAATTATAGGCGATCTTGAAAGATTTTATATTCGACGAACATGGATTTTATTATTTATTTTCTTAAATGTTGTTTTCATAGTCGTTTTTTTTCCATTTTAAAATACAACCTTAGTTAATTACCGATGAATTAAGTGTTTGATTAATTTATCAATTTGAATTAAGTGTGAAACTTGTCAATTCAGATCTTCTATTGCTAAAACATGTGATGTCTTTTATTGCCTTAATAGATTAACAACATGTGACAAAATTAATGATTTAGGATTTAAGATTTATATAAGGAAAATATATACCCTAACATTTGAAATTTCTAAACCCATAAGATTTGTCACGTGTCGTTAATCTATTAAAGCATTAGAAGATGCCATGTACTTTGGCAATAAAGGATCTCATGACGAAACTTGTTTGAGTTAATAGTTATGGAAGCGCTGAAATCAATTTATTGATAATACATCTAGGGTTAATAGTACTTTATGGCCCAAACTTTCAGCAATTTTTGAATTATGACCTCAACTTCCATTTTTTCTAAAAATGTCCTGAACTTTCAATATATTTTTGATTTATGACCACAAGTTCAACTTTTTTGAAAAATATCCCGAACTTTCAACATATTTTTTAAAAATAGCCCATCTTTTTTTTCCGACATCCCAGAAGCTTAGTCGACTCGTTGGATAAATGAAGTTGATTTTTTTTTTGTCCACATCAACTTAAAACATTCCTAAAAAAAGAATTTTATACTTTAATTCTCTTATTAAATCTAAAAAAAAGAAGATTATGCTCCTGTAGTGATTTATTTAAAATTAGAGAATTCTTTGTAAGATTTTTTTTTTTTTAGATTTAATAAGAGAATCAAGTTGTAAAATTCTTTTTTTAGGAATGTTTTAAGTTAACGTGGACAAAAAAAAAAAAATCAACTTCATTTATCCAACGAGCCAACTAAGCTTCTGGGATGTCGGAAAAAAAAGATGGGTCATTTTTAAAAAATATGAAAGTTCGGGATATTTTTCGAAAAAGTTGAACTTGTGGTCATAAATCAAAAATATATTGAAAGTTCAGGATATTTTTGGAAAAAATGGAAGTTGGGGTCATAAATCAAAAATTGCTGAAAGTTTGGGCCATAAAGTACTATTAACCCATACATCTAAAATAAGTTTGAAATAAAAAAAGAAACCATCAACTAACATGATTAAAAAAAGAAAAAAATATTAATGGCTCTTCAATTGATAGAATGCAAGCTACATTTCAGGTGAATGCGTAAAAGGTAAATGGGATAGACTTGTTCTTGCTTTTTGTCATAAAAGGAAGATGGAAAAATGAGTTAATAGTCTCTAAATACTTGCACCTTTGCCCCAATTCTATTTTTGCATTTCAATAATAAACTCACCTATTTTTCATTTTTCTCCTAGCAAAACTTTAACTAAGAATTTAAAAATGAGTGAAATATGGTATGAAATGACAAAACGTCATTATACGGATAAAAATAATGTGGTTCTTACTAATATATACAAATAAAAAAATAATTAAGCGATGCCGTTTTTAAATTCTTCTATCAATTTTTTGCCTATAGAAAAATGAGAAAAATAAAATAAAAAATTCTTGTATTTCTAAGTAAATTTTATAATTGGAGTGCAAAACTAAAATTTAGGCAAAATTCAAATATTTAGAGGCTATTAGACCAAAACTCATTGTCAACAACCTTTCCTTATTGGCCAATTTAAGTCCATT
The DNA here is from genome assembly GCA_001642375.2 of Mentha longifolia. Lineage (NCBI taxonomy): Eukaryota > Viridiplantae > Streptophyta > Magnoliopsida > Lamiales > Lamiaceae > Mentha > Mentha longifolia. The sequence goes on from CM038117.1 coordinate 15,660,489, forward strand.
ATTTCATTAATTTTATTAGCCAATTTAAGTGATTAGCTTAAGCAAATACAACAATATTATCACAATTAATACAAATTGCAACAATATAATCACATGGTTAGAATACGAGACAAAATAATAATTTGGAATAAAAGATATCGTCTAGATTAATTTTCATATTAGAAAATTAATTAAGAAACCAAAAATGCATAATAATTAGTAGGAAAAATTTCCCGAAAATGGTGGATCAACGTCACAGGCCGATCTAATAAACACCAAGCTAGGGTGTGCTTACGCCAATCTCAGTTCAAGAAAATAACTCCTTTTTTTAATAAACTTATTAAATTGTTGCTCTAACTTAAATTAGAACTCGAAATTAAAAAAAAATAAAAAATCAGCCCTGACAATAATTTTTTCTTTGCTTCGCCACTTATGAACACGTTACTATCCTCTGGACAATTTTAGGTTGGCTTCTCATATAAGTCAAAATTTAGATATTCTCTTTCTCAAAACACATAAGGAAATAGTTAATATTTTGAAGCATAATTTATGACGAACGAATAAAATTTATAAATCTTAGAAAAGGATAGTAGTGCATATTACACCCCACCACCATTTCACTCCTTTTTCTGGGATCTGCCGTGTTACTTCATCTATAATAATTATAACAAAAATACATGCATGGCCATATTTGGAAATCCATACATCATTCCCTACACAAAAAATAAATAAAGTAAAATGAAGAAGTATCTATTTTAGTGACGATTTAAGAACGAAAAAAAAAAAAAAACAAAACAGAAACTTGACCCTAAATAAACCAGACAAAGAAGACACAAATTCAACGCGTGGGTGTTTTAAAGCGCGTAGATTTCCTATTTCTCCACTCTCTGCAATTAATTCTCTCTCTTTCTCTCTCCTGACTTTCACTCTCTCTCTTCCCGCAAATGACTTATTAACACTCACGTTCACACGCTGACTATTTCAATTCAGCCAACCAAATCTTCTTCTTCTTAAAAACCATAGCCCCCCCCTCTACAAAAAAGCCATCATTTTCCTTCTAGCACACAACAAAATCATCACCCAATCATTAATCTCTCTCTCTCAAAAATCATATCATGGCCAAAAAACTCACACTCCTTCTCCATAGCTCTACTCCTCTCCTTCTCCCTCCTCTTTTTCGAACTCGCCTCATCCCGCCCCTTGCCCGAACCACTTTCCGGCGAAGCGAAACTGACGACGAATTCGGATTCGAATTCGTCGGAAAAGCTGAAAATCCCGAAGCCTCGAAGCAACGATTACATGAAGGTGGGATTGGCGTTCGGGCCTTCGATCATGCACATGTTGCCTAAAGGGAAGATTCCGGTCTCCGGCCCCAGCCGGAGAATCAACGACGTCAAGAATTAGATATTTTTCGCCGCAATGAAAGTAACTAATTGATGGCTCTTCGTTTTTATGGATCCATTATATTAAAAGCTATGCATGGTACTTCTTTTTTGTTTAATTAATTTGTCGCATTTTTTTATTCATTTTCTTTAGTGTAATTAGATACTACATGCGAGTTTATAATCCCATAAACAGTGTAGGAGCTGAATATTTCACGAGTTAGTGATAATTTGCAGTGCTAATTATTTAATTTCCGTGACTCTCTTGTAATCCATATTAGTATTATGCAATTTCAGCTGTTTGACTGTTTATGGGATTAATTGAATATTTATTTCTTTTATATTAATTGAATATCTATATATTGAATTAATGAGATTCATTTAATTGCATGTAATGTGGTGAATCCGATTCGGAGGCGGCAGAGAATCGAAATAATTTGGTGATGGGGATGGAGTGGAGTGGAGTCACTGATATATGGGTTGGGCGGTGGTGGTAATATATAATTAAATGACGAAACTTTCAGTTATATAATTAAGAAAATTTATAGCGCAGTATTCAACTTCTTCTCATCTCAATATCTGCATATTTTTTGCTTTTATGGTTGCGACAATTTACATCGTCGGAATCTACGCAAGCGTTTCGCTTCGAAATATGTAGTATCATTATGATGCAGTGTCATTATAATTAGTTATTTTTCAGGATGAGATCATCTATTTTCATTATAGTGTACTAACCCGTAAACTGATTTTTTTTTTTTCCTTCATTTTTTTCCTCTTAATTTCAATATAACGTGATTTAGTTTTATACTAACTCCATCCCATATTGGTGTGAGGAGAGTAGTGACACATGTTTTAAGAAAAAAATAAGTAAAAAGTTAAAAAAAGTAAAAGAAAGTGAAAAAATTGGGAAAATAATATAAAAACTGAAGGGTAAAACTGTTAATTTGCTGAGAGAATATTTTTATTTTGGGTATACACACTAATATGGGGAGACATCTCAAACGGGTAATAATCACACGAATATGGGGACTTTTTTTTATTAATTGCCGTTCTACTCAATATAACTATTTATAATTTAAGTATTGTTTTGATATATTATGTCAATAATGCCCTTTTTTATTATGGCAAGGCCCAAGACTGTCCTCTTATTTATTGCTCTAGAATGGGAATTATGTCTGTTTTATCCACAAAATAAAGATAATCCCCTTCATTAAATAAGGTTAATCAAGGAAAAAGAGTTTTTTTTTTTATTAATGTGTGTGCAATAGACTAGAACGAGAATTTAAAAAAAAAAGGAGGGAGTATTCTTTAACAACAATTATTAATTTAATTAGAGTATACAATTATTTTTAGCATTTTTTAACTAATACAATTAAAATTAAATATTAAGTAAAAGGTAAATAATAAACCATAATCGGATTGGTGAAACCCTATTCAATTGGCGTAAAGTTAGAATAAATCACAATATCAAAAAATTGCAACAAAAAAAATAAAATAAATCAATTATAGTACACAGTTGTTATACATAATGAGGATAGAGAATCTCACGTGTAAATTTTCTTTTCTTCTTGTCTATTAGTATTTGAAATTTTATTATTCATTGATATGCATGTGCATCTGTACATGTACAAATAATTAGAACAAGGATGAGGGTGCAAATTCTTAGGCAGGAATTTTCAACTGAATGGAATATATGTTATTTTTAAATTTTAACTGAAATAATTAACGTTCTACCTACCATAAAGCATAAAGAAAATCTGGAGATAGCTTCGTTTGACCTCAAATATTATAAATGTTTAGAGGAAAAATAATGACAAAAAGAAACGAAGCAGATATATATTGTCAAAGACTCAAAGCCCCAAAGGCAAACTTCATTTATTTTTCAGTCAAAAGGAATACCAGATGCCAAAAAAATGTGAAATAGATTTTTTTTTTTTATGAGTCAAACACAATATACACGTACCCGAAGTGACTCAAACCCCGACCTCTTGATTAGAGGGAAAACGTCTTACTAATTGAGTTGCGCTTCGTTGTCAAAGAAGAAATTGTTTAATAATTTGGTTTTTTTTTTTGTTTTTTTTTTGTTTTTTTTTAAAAGCAACAGAACACACTCACACACACCCAAAGTGACTCGAACCCCTGACCTATTGGTTGGAATGGAAGCGTCTTACCAACTGTACGCTTCGTCATCGAAATAGATATTCAATTTTATTTCTCATCTATTAGCTAATTACACTGGTGATGATTATGAGCTGTTTTTTTGGCCGTACCACTCTACAAAACCATCTCTTAACATCTCAGCATTCTCTTCTCGCAGAAAATCACACACAAAAACAAATAGCTTATGCATCATTGAGTGCAAGGACTCCAGGCAGTGGCTTTCCCTCCAGAAGTTCCAAGCTGGCACCGCCTCCGGTCGAGATATGGCTCATCTTATCTGCTAGACCAACCTTCTCAACTGCAGCAACCGAGTCACCACCTCCGATGATTGTTATCACTCCTTTCCCGCTCAGCTCAGCCAACTTCCTTGCAACAGACTGAACACAAACAGTTGAAAATTATTTAGTTTATAGTATATTTTTCCACCAAAATGACACCAAGCTAAACGAGTTCTTCAAAAAAAACAATGAATGAATAAATAAATATACCTCTGTTCCTGCTGCAAACTTGTCGAATTCAAAGACACCCATGGGGCCATTCCAGATGACTGTCTGGGTAGTATCAAGAGCTTCGCCGAATGATCTGATAGTATCAGGTCCAATATCTAACCCCATCCATCCATCAGGAATGGAAGATGCTGGAACAATCTGAAAGCTAAAACACCGGTTAAGCATGGATAAAAGTACAGAACAAGACTGTTTTACCGAATTGGTTAAAACTGCATACCTTGCTATTGGCATCAGCAGCAAATTTGTCAGCAACAACTACATCAGAAGGCAGCAGAAGGGATACACCTTTAGCCTTAGCCTTCTCCATGAGAGAAGTTGCAAGGTCAAGCTTGTCCTCCTCCAAGAGGGAGGACCCTACTGAAAGTCCTTGTGCTTTGTAGAAAGTATAGATCATTCCACCACCAAGAAACAGGATGTTAACCTTGGACAACAGCGACTCAATAACACCAATTTTGGATGAGACCTTTGAGCCACCAACTATGGCAGCAAAAGGCTTCTTTGGGTTGGCCACAGCTCCAACTAAATAATCAAGTTCCTACAAAAGCATTAAAGTTAGAATCACAATCAAACAATGCCAGTTCATTGATACAACAATCAATTTCAGTGTTTGTCCACACACTAGTTTGGTGATCCAACCATCTTAACACTGAAAGACAGAAACTACCTCAACACTAATTGAAGTGTGGGATTTTCTAAATTACTTGATGAAGTGGAAGACGATAACATAGAGTATAGAAGCACAACCAAAGAAATTTGCTAACCTTCTGCATAAGGAATCCAGCAACAGATGGTTTCAAGTACTTGGTAACTCCCTCTGTTGAGGCATGAGCTCTGTGTGCAGTTCCAAATGCATCGTTAACATATAAATCTGCAAGAGAAGCAAGTTTTTTGGCAAACTCAGGATCATTCTTCTCCTCTTCCTTGTAAAACCTAACATTCTCCAGGAGAATAACACCACCATCTGGCAATCCCGACACCAACTTCTGAACTTCTTCACCAACACAATCATTGGCCATCTTGACCTGACAACACGAGATAACTCCAATTAGAAAAACACTGTCACATAATATAGACCATATGTGGAAAGGTGATGGAGAAGAAAATCAATTTTATGAATTCTAATCGTTTTAAACAAGCTTGGAAAGGTGATGGAAATGCTAAGAACCTCGATTCCAAGAAGCTCAGACAGTCTAGGAATAAGAGGCTTCAGACTGTATTTTGGTGTGACGCCTTTCGGACGCCCCTGAAAAACCAGATTACACTAATAACGAACAGGGTAATATGGCAGTTGATTTGAATACAATTATCATACCATTAACCCAAAAAGTGGTTCAGCTCATAGTAAGGATAGCTTGAGATTAGTGAACAAAATTAGTACATACAAATTAATTTTTCAAACGATACATAAGAACATATGACGAAGTATCTATGATAATTGGAGAAAGTGAAGATCACATGAAACAAGTAATATCTAACACAACCTTGATATCAATCACTAATAAATATCTACTCTGATCCGATCAACCTAGAAGGCACAATTATGAAAGATCCAGATCGGTAAAGAAAGATCCAAAGTCCAAAGCAGCAAACTAGTTAAAAGGTCATTTTAATCGTCATGTTTAAAAAATTCTAGAAATGTAAACACCCGGTCATATTTCGAATCCACAATAAGTCATTTAAATAAAAAAACAAATCCAGACAAACGTCTACTCGCATAAAGTATGTAGCAAATACGAATACTATAGATTTGATTTACAAGTCATTGAGATATCAGAAAACATTACTTACAAGGTGAGAAGTGAGGATGACTTTAGCTCCATTTTCCATCAAATACTTGATAGTAGGAACAGCAGCCCTAATTCTGGTATCATCGGTAATGTTGAAGTTATCATCCAACGGCACGTTCAGATCCACTCTCACAAGAACTTTCTTGCTCTTCAGATCGGCTTGCTTTAATGAACCTACGCTCTTCTTCGTCGCCATTTTCAGTTCAATATCCTAAACGAAAACTGGTCGAACAAAGAACAATCAAATTAACAGTATAAGAATACATTAAAATAACAGTATATGCATATAGATCAGAAGAAAATGCGAGAATTGGGGCGAAGATAAAAATTCAACCTTAAACTATTCCATACTCGTAATCAGAACTCAAAAGTAAGAAAGTAAAGAGCAAAAGCAGCATATCTGTAACAGAATAGTGAATACTGAATCGGATTTAGGCATGAACCCTAACGTGTTCCATATATTATCTAGGCAAATTGGGAAAGATCTGCGAGAACCAAAATATATACATGCTACATTACATCCGAACTCATCTTCTTACAGAAACTCCAACAAATTTACCAAAAGATTATAAGCAGTAATTTGTAAAAATTCCGAAAAACATAATTATGTAGCCAAGCCAAAAACTGCGAGATACGAGATTGTCGAATTAAAAAAATAGAAGCTCACGGTTTTCCTTCAAGGTAAAACGGCGGAGATGGTAGGATCTACGGTGGCGCTGCGGCTGCGGGGATGGTGGATGCCCCGTTCTAACGTTTTCACCTAAAACTAATATTACACCCGCACGATCTGCGAAGAAAGATATTTAAAGGAATTGTCATTGCAATCTTATAGATCAAGATTATTCACTTATAAATTTAAAACTTAGGCCTTGTTTGCTAGCCTATATAAAGCCTAATATTGTATAATAGTGTGGGCTTAGCTATTGTTTGGTAGGCAATCTTATTTAAACACCAGACCCGTTTTTAAGTTAAGGCCCGTTGGTAAACACTATTTTCTCATTGCTATTTATATCTTCCTACCCCCCATATAATTAATAGGGATCTATACAGTAACGGTGCTTTTGCCTTTTCTACCCCAGCCTCTCTTCTTTTCCTCATCGATTTTCTTCTACTCCCAGTCTCCCTTCTTTTCCTCTGTCTCTTCCGGCACTCACCAACATCACGGCACCACTGCCGCCATGAATTTGGCGCCACCGATTTCGTAGTCAACTCATTGACGCCCTCTGCCTCATCCAGCTCGGCCTCACCTTTCCGACGCCAACAGAAACTTGCCGGACACGACCGCCGTCGCTGCGTTTGGGAGTTCAAATTCGCGTCTTCGCCAACTTAGACTCCGATTCCGACCTCCATAACCCGGAAGCGCTCTCTACCCCTTCTCGTCATCTCGATGTCTCCCTCTCCGGTCGATGCCTCCCTCTCTGGAAGCACGAAGGTGAAGCTCAATAGTTTTTAATAAGGCTACCAAACAATTGTATATATTAGTTATATGAGTTTAGTCTCTACTATTTATATTGGTATTATTAATATAGACATTATTAGTGTAGTTACCAAACATGCACTTAGGTAGTGTTTGGTACATTTATGAAATTATCTCTAGATGACTTATCTCTAGATGAGTCATATGAATAGTATTCAAGATGAATGAATCATATGTTGTTTGGTAGCAAATCTTTCAAAGTGAGATAATTTTTTTTTAATAATAATAACAATAATAATGAATTATTATTAATAATATTATTGTTATTATTATTGAGTCATATCTATTTATTAATTATATAATTATAACCGACAATATCTATAAAATATTATTAATATTATTATTATTTAACAACAACTGCAATTTACATTATTAAAATATTATTGAATCCTATTATTATTATTATTATTATTATTATTATTATTATTACAAAGTGAGAAGAGAGGGTCATCTCCCTTCAACTCACCATTTTGGAGAGTTGAGTCAAGTGGGAAAAACAGTAAATAGCAACGGGTCGGGTAGATAATGTTCGGGCTTTTCACTTTTTATAAAATGCTACCAAACGCCGGATGAAGGGAGATGACTCATCTCATCTTACCTTCATCTTGCTTCATCTTGCCTACAAAACAGAGCCTTAGGGTGTGTTTGGTAGACCGGAAATCCTAGGATAGAACCAGGATACAACCATTTATCTTGATTAATCATACGTTTGGTAGCCCAGATACAAAATTAAAGGGGCCCGTGATCTATTAGAAGGCCCGGTCAAATTCACTTGTTCTTCTTGGAAATAATTTCGGGCCTCTCCCCCCCCGAAATGCATTTCTGGTTTCAATAGTGATGACCTTCACCTCCCCCATTTCGTCCTCCTCCTCTCCACCTCCTCTCCTCGTCGTCCTCCTCTCCTCGGCCGTCATCCATCGCACCGTCATCCTCCTCGTGCCGTCTTCTTCCTCGCGCCGTCTTCCTCCTCTCCACCCTCCTCCTCCGCACCCTCCGCCCGCGGCCCGCGTACCGCCGCCTCTTCCTCAGCTATCAGCCGGCGTGCCGCCACCCCCTCTTCCACTCTCGGCCGGCGCGCCGTCGCCCTCCTCTCCACCCGCGCCGCCGCCCTGATTTCTTCTTCTGTAACTTGGCCGCTTCACCCTCCTCCTCCGCACCCTCCGCCCTCGGCCCGCGTATTGCCGCCTCTTCCTCAGCTATCAGCCGGCGTGCCGCCACCCCATCTTCCACTCTCGGCCGGTGCCGCCGCCCCTCATCTGAAAATTGGGGGTGAAATTAGGGTTTCTAATTGGGGGTGAAATTAGGGTTTGTAATCCAATCATGATTTAATCTCCCTTACCAAACAAGTAGTGCATATCCATGTTTGTAATCCAATCATGGTTTTATCTCATGGGTTACTATTCTTCTCGGAAAAAAATTCTTAACCCCCCGATTCTACCAAACGAGCACTTAATACATCAGATAAATTACCGAAAAACTAAATAATTTTATAAAAAATTCCTTGCTTACAAAAATATGTTGTTTATATAAAGAAGTTTCCTAATGTTTTCTAATTAAATTGCTTCGTATAGTGCACCTATATAATCTAACTACATATCTATTGGCGGCATAGTTATTTATTGTATATTTATGCGTTAATGGGCCTCAAATTAAGGCCTCAAATTAAAACCCATTAAATTAAATACAAAAATGTACAAATGAAACGAAAATGGGGCATAGTTAGTGGCATAGGTAGTTATTTATTGAACTTTCAAGTAATTATTTATTGAACCTTCAAATTGAAATTATTTATAAAATTGTCACTCCAGATTCCCTCTTTATATATATATAGATTTTAATTTGTTAAAGTTTATATTTTTAATTGTGTTAGTACAACATTAAAAAGTGTTTTAATTGTGAGTTAATCTAATATACTTGAAAAAATTACCACAACATACCAAAGAAATTTGTTCAGTAATTAGAACGGAGAGTAGAAGGAAAATTGTTCGGTAATTAAAAGAAAGAACTACTCAAAGCCGTGTTGATATATTAATTTTCATAATAATTTCAAAAAAAATAATAAAATGACAAATTATAATCTTTTACCGCAGAGGATATTTTGATTTCTTAAAACTTGTTACTCCCTCCGTCCCGTCTAACATAACAAGTATTTTTTTTTTTGGTCATCCCGTACAAGACGATACGTTTTCTTTTTTAGAAATAATTAAGCATAATTAAAAAAAATTAGGGCCCACTAATTGGACCCTTATTTTATTTAATTAAATGTTAATTTTTTTTTTGAACTCACTAATTTCGGTTTTCTTGTAAATTCAGCTGTAACAACAAACTCATACCCACGGATCCAAGATGACTCGAACCTCCGACCTCTTAATTAAAGGAGAAGCATTTTACTAACTGAGAAACTCTTGGTTGTCTAGTTATTCATTAACTTAATTATATTTCCTTTCCATTTCCCTACTTGTAATGACAACCACTTGATTTAACTATCAAAATACTTGATATCATGAGTAGCCAGAGTAAAAAGGAATCTGACCAACAACCTGATTAGTGATTATTCCTTGTCGGTACAATCGATGAAACTTGGTGCCAATTGAGAATTGTATTCTTGCAGGGGATATTAATAAATGAACAAAAAGTTGTAACGCATTGTCGTCGTGGCCCGCTTTTTTTTTTTTTTTTTTTTCAATTTTATTTAGATAAAAATGAATAAATTGTCTTAATAATAGAATTAATTATTGTTCATCTTCTCAAAGCTTTGGGGTGAATTAAATTTTAATGAATGTTAGTGGGGCTTTTTCATCATTGAAAAAGTGAACGTTAATTCGACAGTTCGCTCTCCATTGCTCTTTCATACATTCAGCAAATGGGCCTACCCAAGCAAAAACTATATGGATTTTTTTTTTTTTTTTTTTTTTTTTTTTTAAGAAAGAAAAGAATCGATGTTTTAAGTACTCCCTCTCTCCCTTAAAAAAAAATAATAATAATAAAATAAAATACTCCCTCTCTCACATCCAATTTATCTTATTTAATTATTTTACTTCTCATATATATATTCAAAAAATAGAGCGAACTGAATTGGAGGGAGTAAACTACTCATCGATAGTCCAATCTTCACAAATCCTTAAAGATTCTTTTAGCATGAATTCCGTACAGTTATTGTTGAGAAATTCTATTCATACAATTTTATTTTACTTTAAACACATATAGTTATGGAATGTTTACTTAAACTAGTATGTCCCCCCGTGCCGTTACACCCGCGCTTTGCGCAGTGTTTGGTTGATAAATGTTAAAATGACTTCAACTCATGCTAAGTAATTACCCAATAACATATTTCATTTTGTTCATCTATATATTGATATGATCGTATTATATAGCAAAGTGTATGATTTAATTTGTAACATATTTAGAATATCCTGAAAGAACCGAAAGACATTATTGTAAAACTAATTTAGACCATTTATATCAACAAAAAGTCCCGTGGTGGTGCGAGAGTGGCAGCACTCAATGGGAGGTTCACGGGGTGGGAAATGGTAAGGGTAGTTTCTGGTAAGTAGTTCAATTTTTTTTCTTATTTTAACAGTAAATTACTGACATATCATTGTAATATCAACCTTGTACACATTAAGTGTGCCAACGGTGAGTATGATAACATTTATAATAATACATATACTTAATTATATACACGGACAAATGTATTTATTAAATTCAAGACTATATAACGATAACGATTATACTGATATCATGAAAGTTGTATAGTTGATTCCATAAATGGATAACCTTTTTAACGATTTTAGTTAAGATACTCATCCGATAAGTGGATTGCATGATTAGTAATATTCTTCTCTTTTTCCTAAAGCTAGCTCTATAGTTGAAATTGGTTTATCATAACATAGATGTCGAAGGCTTGAGAATAACATAGTATCCTAACTTGTTTTTGTAGTTCGAAATATGAACAAAAACCATAAAGCTCAAAAATAAATTTATTAATAATGATTTGTTTCAGTGTTTTAATTAATAATGAGTTGTTTAAGAAATATGAACGAATCATAGAACTTAAAAGGAATAAACAATTATTATTACTTTTTTTTAAGTAGGAAAAACACAAGTTAAATTATCAAGAATTAAAGTATTGTATATTCTAATAATGTTAAGCAAGATTTTTTTTAATTTTGTATGTCGCGCATCGGGTGGAAATTCTAGTTTTTTGCATTATTAAAATATATATTTGTAAATTACCTCCAACATTTATTTAATTGACCAAACAAAATCATATTAAATCACAAACTAAAATATCAAGACCGACAATTCCATTTTACAATTCAAAAACATATACTTTCTCTCTTTATCTCGACTTGGCTCATTTGTATATTTTATACCTTATATATTAAATATAAAAGGGTCAAGTCGGAATAAAAGGAGGGAGTAACTAACACAGTACTCAACATTATTTATAAACATATTATTACAAAACTGAAAAGTTGCATGTAGAAGCAAGAGAAAATAATATTTTCAAAGTAAATACTACAAATACATAAATAATCAAATACAAAAGTGAGAAATCAAAATATAAAAGTCATAGGCAGTCAAAGGCTCCGATTCAATTTTGAATTTTCAGCTTGATGTGACTAATTTTTTCTAGCATTCAAAAGTCAAATGATTGAAAAGATATGAAGAATATTTTATTTTTCGAAACTCTAACTTAATACGGAGTAGTAGAGAATGGGCTGAGCGGGAATTTGCATGGTTGAGCTGTAAATAGTATAGATAAGAGTAGATTGATTTATTTTATCAGACTCGCAAATGAAAATTTCCAATACATGAGATATTTCATGGATTTTACACTAATTATGACATATTTCAGTATTGATGCAGCAACTAACAATCAGTTTGATTTTTAACATATATATAAAAAATCTCCAAATTTGATATTGATGTTTACATCGAAATTGCATATATGGATAAATCGTTCGACCAACAAAACGACATTGTTTCTTGTCATCTCTAAAACAATTAAAATGATGTCTTCTAGTTCCAATAATACAACAACTGCGGTACACCGGATAAAAGTTGGAGAGAGTCATGCTCCCCTTTATCCCAAAGTAGATACATCCGAGGGTCAGGGTTGCATGTGGTTTACTTCTATGTCTTATTATTCTTGTCACATACTCTCTCCGTCTCTTAATAAGTGTCCCGACAAACCAATTTTTTTATCCCCGAATAAGTGTCCTATTTCAAAATTCTATGCAAAATTTATGCTAAACTACCATATTTACCCCTACAATCATTATATATTCTTACTTTCTCATTTCTCTATGCAATAATTAGGGGTAAGGATAGTAAAATTACACACTTTCTTTGTTTTATCAAATTGGCGGCTGAGACACTTATTGGGGGACGGAGGGAGTATTATAATTTTACATTCCGTTCAACTTTATTAGTCTCGTTTATTTTTGGCGCAATAACCAAGGGCATGTGAGATAAAGAGTTTCAAGGGGCATTCTCCACCACTAATTTATTTCCTTTTATGGCAACGAGACTAATAAATGAGCAGACGAAAAAGAAAAGTAAGACTAATGAAGTGAGACAGAAGGAGTATATATGTATTCAATAAATGAGACAAGAATAATGGGAGAAAAATAATACTCCCTCCGTCAATGTTATTAAACCCGAACCGGACTGGCCGGTTTGACCGGTTTAACCGCAAACCGGTCGGCTATCCGTCCGATTCTGTAATATCCGGGTTGCACTTTTGACCCAGAGTGAACCGATCAAACCCGGTCAAACCCGTCAACCAACCGGTTCAATATATATAAAAAAAAAAAAAAATTATTCTCACCAAGATTTGAACTTGTGACTTCCACATTGATAGACAAGTATTAAAACCAATTGAGCTATCTATCAATATATGATAATTAAGCAACTATAAATATATTTATTATTACTGAAACGAATATTCAAATAATTTTTAACATGTTATGTTATTGGCAATCAATATTTCTTAAAATATTAGTTTAGGTCTATTTGTACTTTTTAAATAAAGTTGGCATACATAAAAACAACGATTATGATAATAAAAACAACATATTAAAAAAAATGAATTGGAATTTTGTAAATATTTTATTTTTGAACTTATCTATATATTACGATCACTTCACTTTATTCATGCATAGTTTTGAAATACTATTAATTTCATATTTTTATAATTAATTTTCAATTGATACAAGTATAAAATTTAAAACATATTAATAACTAAAATATTTATATATTATAAATAATATATAAAAAATAATATATTTATGGGTCATCCGGTTTTTTGACAACGGATCAACCGGTCGAACCAGTGACCCGGTGACCCAGTTGAATGATCGGTTCGATGTCCGGTCCGGTTTTCAAAACATTGCCCTCCGTCCCACCTAATCAGTCCACCTTTATATGCATATGCGAAGTATGAAAATAATAAAGGTGGACTAATTAAGTGGGACAGAGGGAATATTATGTAATCATAAATATGAAAGGTTTTCTTACAAAAAACACCACTTGGTGAATTATGATCTATTATAATCTAACTCCACTATTTACGAAGATAACGCAGCTTATATATCCAAACCAAGGTACGATGTGTGGTTTTTTAAATTATGTGTCACCACCACTTTGTTCATATATATCTTGTATAAATATTATATTATGCGAGTCGACTAAAGAGTCTCGTCAGTTTTGTTTCTATTCATTTTGTCAATGTTTTAAATTTTCATGTGTGATGGTTACATGTTGCATTACTATTATCATAACAAATTAAATTTAGTAGTAGTATTACCTTTCCTAATTTGCGGCTAGTGTAAGAGAAAAGGACAGAATGAGGCCATATTTAAAGTGGGACTCCAAATTTCTCGTTGCATCTCTATTTGCTCTGCCCAAAAGACACCCCCGCCGGCACCTCTTGGATCACCCAAATCTCAAATCATAAAGTTATTCGTTTGAGTTATTTATTTCCATGTAAATTTAATAAATCTTGATTCTAGTTACTATCAAATTTTTCATGATTTCTCGTGCGACCAATTTGAGCTAAATTGAAACTGAGGGACCGCAAATAAATTTGTTTACTTTATTTACTATCAATTAAACTATAGATAAAAACATCGCCGAAATAAAATTCACTTATTTTCAATTTAGGGCAGCTTTTACAAGACAATTCGATAGAATATATATATATAGATTTAAAACACTATAGTTTATCGATTTGTATACTACGTTTCATAAAAAATAAAAATAAAAATAATGTCATATTTCCAAATTTCAGTGTAACGTCAGTTTCAACTTGACCAGAATGTTAAAGGAAATCAAAAAAGTTATATTTAGAATCAAAGTTCATAACTTATAAACAAAAATTTGATGAAAGTTTAGGAATTTAAATTAGAATAATCCTTTGTGTTTATTTTTAATAAGACGAAAATTATAATTTCATAAATTAATATTCTTTTAGTTAGGAAAATAGATTAAACATTTTACTTATCTAACAATTAAAAGAATATAATAAGATAATTAAACACGGTTGTTAATCAAGATGTTCCAAATTCGAAGATCACAAATCAAATTCTAGATATTAGTGTTGGTTTGGGTACAAAAATCCCTTATTGGTCAAATCACGCGTTTGGTTGGCGGGGAATATGGTCTGGGAAAGTATTCTGATTTCTTATTTGTAGATTTCTGTGTTTGGTTCAATTTTAGTAGATTTCGGAAAATAATCAGATTCTCCACAAAAACTTAAGTATTCTGATTACTTGTTTCAGACAATCTTGCAACATTATTATTATTATTATTATTATTATTATTATTATTATTATTATTATTATTATTATTATTATTATTATTATTATTATTATTATTATTATTATTATTATTATTATTATTATTATTATATACTAACAAAAAATAAAAATTAGTAAGAAATAGAAATAATTAATAATGAAACATATCATTATTATTATTATAATACTATAGTTATATATAGTTTATATGTTACAACTCGTTATTATAATGATATAGTACTAAAAAAATAATAATATTAATAATTAATAGTTTTATAATATTACCATAATATAATAAAAATAATAAATAAGACATAGTATTATTATTATATAAATATTAGTATTTTATATTTTTATTGTTCAATGCGTTTATTATTATTAGTATTATTATTATTATTAATTTGATGTTATTATATTTTTTTATTATATATCTATGTATTATTAAATAAAATTTATATTGTTATAATTATAAAAATAATTACGGAGTACATTGCAAACAATAAATATGAATAATCCTCACATTTTCTGTAGTATTTCCAAACACATGAATAAAGAATTTGGGTATTCATTTTTCTTGAAATCATATTCCTAGAAATCGCATTTCTTGATAATATTACTTTTCTGCCAACTTAACTGAAGCAGTGGCGAAGCCACACTATGAGTTGGTGGGGCAATTGCCCCTCCTCAAAAAAATTTGTTACCTCTATTAGAGATAATATACCTTTTTACCCAATTTGACTTTGTAAAATTAATTTTAGTTTTGGAATATAATTTACATAAAAAATACCCAATTTTTGCTTTGGAGGACAAAAATGGCATTCCCTCTCTCCCAGGGCTGGTAAAGTAGCAGCCCAGCCCGGCCCGGCCCAGCCCGACCGTCCCAGCCCGACCCGGCCCGTTCTGCCCCGGCCCGTCGGCTCGACCCGCCTGGTAAACAGTACTAAAAGAACATAAATGTATTGCGTAATCAGTTACAATTTGATATTATCCATGTACCACTTACCACTTACCGGTAAACAGTACTAAAAGAACATAAACGTACTGCGTAATGCATGCAGTTACAAATAGACATTATTCGTTTATCACTTACCGGGTAAACAGTACTAAATGAACATAAACGTACAGGGTAATTGCACATTTCGGAAAGAAAAAAAAACCTAGATTAAATTTTTCGGGTCGGGTTGGGCTGGGCTGCTACTTTACCAGCCCTAGGAGAGAGGGAAGGGGAGAGAGTGGTCATGTGCTCAAAAGCAAGGACATTATTGTCCACCCATATCAAAAGATGGGTAAAATTTGTATTTTTTATATTCGAAAGCTAAATTTGATATTATAATGTGTTTTTTGATATTTTATTTTTTGTCTCCCTATATTATGTGTAAACTTGCAAAAAATAAATAAAAATGATCAAAAGTGATGTATAAATTCATGATATATTTTATTTTTCCCCCACCAAAAATTACAAAAAGTAAAAAAAATACATGAACTTAAATATTTTGTCCCTCCGATACTCCAGGGCCTGGCTCCGCCACTAAATTGAAGAAGACATCATTGTCAATGGTTAGACAAACACCAAGTGCTAGCAACATTACAAAATTGGATGAGTCGACATAAATGAGTTAAAACTCAATCCAAATTAATCGTTGGCCATTGATCAATAATTGATAAAATATAATACGTACAAACATAAATATCTTTCTCATGTGGCCCCATTTCCCGCCGGCTTAAAGTATCCGATTTTTAAATGAGCACTCAAATACTTATTTCAACCTAAATACCTAATCCAAATAAACAAACCTATTCATTCATCCAAAAAAAGCTAGTATTAAAATAAAATAACAATGATTCCACATGATATTTTCTCAGTAAAGTGCCATAATTCCGAATGGGATCTTATGTCATAAACATGTGTCCCAACTAAATTCCAAAATTTAATTTATAAAATAATTTTATATCAATTTTTATAAAAATAAAAAGTACCATAATATAATAAATCATGGAGTAATAGATATTTATAGTAAAAATTGAAATTATAAAAAAATTATATATTATAGTTTTGAATTTATCAACTCTATTACAACTAATAAAAGTAAAATTAAATATAGTATTAAAAAATAGTTATAAACCTTAATCGAATTGGTGAACTTTTGAAAATAATTATAAAATTAAACTAAATCATTATAAAATAAATTTATTGAAAAATAACATAAAACTAATAAGTAGGGCTGAGCATAAGAAACTGAAAAACCGAACCGACCGACTATCCAGACCGAATCCGATCCGAAAATATAGGTAAACGAACCGTATGGTTTGGTTTTTATTTCTAATTTTTAAAACCCGACTCTAATAGTTCGGTTTCGATTTCTATGGCTAAACAACTGGCGGTTAACCGAACCGGTACCAATTAAATAAATATTATATTATATTATATTATATTATATTATATTATATTATATTATATTATATTATATATTACTAACAAAATTTGAGAGAAGATCACCCGATTCTGAGTATTGATGGAGCCAAAAGTTAATAAGCAATTAAATGTAGCTCGATTGTTAGTATAAGTTATTGCAAATCTTATTCTATTTGGATTATGCAATTTAATTTTATTATTTTTTAATTTTTGTAAATTGCATGTATATTCTAAGATATGAATTCTTTCGAATTTTCCTATTATGAACTATAGAAAATATAATATTTCTTTTATTTATGGTTAACCGTTAGATAAACGGTTAACCGGTCTGATTTTTAGGTTAACCGCTTTCATGGTTTTTGGTCTTTATTCTTTAATTTATAACAGTTAACCGACCCGATAAAAAACCGCATAGTCAGATTTTTTAGGTGCAAAATGGTCGGTTAACCGACCCGTGCTCACCCCTACTAATAAGAATTGAGACAGAGTTAAAAGACAACAAATTTGGAATAAAGGACATGAAGTTGGCAAAATTCTCTTTATAAATGAACGACTTACCTCCCTCGTATTTCCCTTGCACGTGCACCTACCAATATTTCACATTACTATTGTAGTTTCCCCACTTAAAAAAAAAGGTGAGAGAGAGAGAGATCTAACAACTGTTGTTATTAATGGCGAAGAGCTCTGGTAATTATGCGAGAGCTTGCAGATTTACAGTTATAGTGTATGCATACGTGGCGGCAGTGGCAGTTACTGCAAGAGTTGTGCCGTTGCATCCGTACTACGATGGCCAACAAAATTCTGCTAAAATTTTTGATACTTCAAAATATGGGATTTTGCAGCTTGGAAATGGTTTGGCTCAAACTCCTCAGATGGGGTAACCTTTTTTTTTTTTTTTTTACTTTAACCCTAAATATATCTTGAGTAGCCTTGTTCTGCATACTGAGAATTGAGATTAGAGAAAGAATGATTGTCATCCATTTCTTGATTTCTTGTGTGGAAAGAATAGTGATTTGTTGATCATGCGATAGAATTATTTCTTAATTTTCCTCCTCGGAAAGGAAGATGTTAGACATAAACTACTTTACTCATTTTAATTTTTTGTATGATCCTTCTATAATTAGCTCATCCTTACAAAATTATTTGTTAATTCGTGCAAAATATAGTGTAAAAGCCCTTATCACCAAATCAAATAACAAGAAAATTTACATCGAACTCGAAAAAGATTTTTTCTGCGTCCGCCCTTGCTTACGGTGATTTTCTAACAGGTGGAATAGCTGGAATTTCTTCAAATGCGATATTGATGAGAGTGTTATAAGAGAAACAGGTAAACCTTTATCCTTCATTGCTTTTACTTTTGAGATATGATATATATATATATGTACATATAATTTTTTGTTTACAATTAGTGGACGAAGAATGTTAATTTCATAATTTAGTTGTATTAAGAAATTCCTTATGCTAGCAACAGCCTTTTTCAATGATTATTTTCTCTTTGAGGGCTCATAAAGTTATGTAACATAATATTGTTTCTTGTTTTGCCATTGATAGCCGATGCGCTTGTTACTACTGGCTTGGCTAAGCTGGGGTATGACTATGTGAATATCGGTAAACCACACACTCAATTACATCATTTCTGCTGTAATTCATTCCCTAAATGTTTCGGTTTTTCCGTACTAAGTGAACCATGATATGCAGATGATTGCTGGTCCGAAGTGGCGAGGAACTCGGAGGTAAATAAGCATATCTGACTCTTTTTAGTTTCATTTTTCGACCTTCAATCATTGGACTATAAATGTGACCTTGAAGGTTTTGAAGTGAGAAGGACACTATATCTGGTTTCATGTTATCACAGTGTATTTCAAATGAGGAAACTTGCTTTGCTTAAGTCGTTTTATTGTAAATATTGAATAATTGATGATGGTGCAGGATGCTATGGTTCCTGATTCTGAAGCATTCCCATCAGGCATTAAGGCTCTTGCTGATTATGTGCACTTGAAAGGTCTCAAAATCGGTATCTACTCAGATGCAGGGTATGGAAAATTATGGGATACTTTTCGCAGTAGTCGATTATTCTTATTAAGTATCAAAGCATATATATATATATATATATATTGTGTGTTTAATCTGTTATATCCTTTCTTCTCTTTCTTACCAATGGAATTGGTCTTCTAAAGTATCCAAACATGTCAATTTCGGCCGGGCTCACTCAAACATGAATATGACGACGCCGCACTCTTCGCGTCTTGGGTTGGTTCCTTTCCATCTTCTGTTTCTTGCTTGTTTTGTAATTATATTATATATATGCTACCTTTGTTTGGAATTACTTCAGTGGAAACTTACCTGATTTAGGCTTTTTAGTTGAATTCTACATGTGTTTATCTTTTATCTTTCGTTCTATCTCTCGCTACTCTGTCTGCTGCTGCAGCTATACACCTTATGATCTATGCCCTTATGTTTGTTGCTGTTGTTCAGGGTCTCGATTACTTGAAGTACGACAACTGTTTCAATCTGGGAATCGATCCTAAGGAGAGGTAATTGCCTTTATCATGGTTGTTTTTCGCATTTTTGATGTTAATAGCTCGATATTAATGTAGAATCGCATTGGGCAGGTATCCCGTTATGCGCGATGCCTTGAACTCTACTGGAAGATCAATATTCTATTCACTTTGCGAATGGTAGTTTATATTTCTCTCGAGTACTTTATTTCTCCTCAAGTTTCCCTTGGAGGATATGAATCTTTTCACTGTAATTTCATTTCCGGTTACAACATCTGCAGGGGTTTGGATGATCCGGCATTATGGGCAAGTAAAATCGGCAACAGTTGGCGTACAACAAATGACATTGAAGATACATGGGAAAGGTTCTGAACTCTATATGTTCCATTTTTTCAAGTCGATGATCAGATATTTTAGTAAACCTTTCAAATAGAATAATTGATGTTATTGTTGAAACATATTCTATTATGGCTTTGTTCCAAGATATATATTCATTGTCAAGTTACTGATAGATTTTCTTATGGTTCTGATATCACTTCACTTATCAGAACCATAAGAAAATCTATCAGTAACTTCACTTTGTGAAGTGATATAAGCAGTGCATTAACACGAAAAGAGTTCAACAAGTATTGAAGTGAATCCTCGTGTTGAAATGATAATGTACTAATGTAATATTTTCTTCCCCTGTGGTTTAGCATGACTACAATTGCTGATATCAACGACAAATGGGCAGCGTACGCTGGACCTGGCGGATGGAATGGTATTACTCGTATTTATGAACACATGAGTTTGGTAGACACGAATGAAACTGCAATTCATTGCTTAATATCTTCGACACTTTATGACAGATCCGGATATGTTAGAAGTCGGAAATGGAGGAATGACATACCAGGAGTACAGAGCGCATTTCAGCATTTGGGCTTTAATGAAGGTATTCTTTCTTCCTTATGTCATTTCTTTTCAACGCTTCCTCGATTAACAATATTTTCTCTGTTGCAGGCACCACTTATTATCGGATGTGATGTGAGAAATATGTCAACAGAGACACATGAAATTCTTACCAATGGGGAGGTTATTGCTGTAAACCAAGGTAAAAAATACCTTTTACTGCTTTCGTTGTCCATGCTTTGGCCATTCATATTCTTCTCACTTATTACTAATCCTTTTGATAAATTTCTTATCGAATAATGCCAGATCCGCTCGGTGTTCAAGGGAGGAAAGTTTATTCATACGGACCGGATGGTTGCTATCAAGTATGTAAACATGATTTGTTACTCTAATCTCTAGTGAAGTGTGTAGTTTTCCTTGCACGACCACGATAGTCGATATACAGTCTCAAAATTGTGTGATTCCCTTACAGATATGGGCCGGTCCGCTATCTGGGCAGCGCACAGTCGTTGCCTTGTGGAACCGATGTCCAGTAGCTGCCACAATCACAGCTGAATGGGAGAAAGTCGGGCTTGAATCTTCGACCAGCTTCTCTGTTAAAGATTTGTGGAAGGTACACCATGTGATCAAATATCATAAAAAATCTGGCATGTCTCTTGTGGTGTTTTCATGTTTGTTAACTTACTGTGTTTGTTTGTGTTGGTTGGTGCAGCATGAGTATGTTTCGGTGGATTCGACGACGTCGTTTAGTGCCAAAGTGGATGCACATGGATGTGAAATGTACATTTTGAGCCCTGCTACTGCTACAGCTGCTGCTGTTTCTGCAACTTAATTAGTTGGAAGAGAAGAGGAAAGCGAAGAATATCTGATAATGTGGATTTGCTACTACTACTTCATCAAGTACTATTATTAGTTAATGAATCGAAATAATATTAAGGAAAGTAGAGGGCTTTGTTTGCTTGCATTTATTTATATTCCTAATTGCATCCCTAATTTTTTTTTATTGGGGTTTAGCACGTACTTAATTAGTTGTTTTCAAGTTAGTTTAGATTTGAACAGACTCAGCATTCGTTGTAATGCACGATTCGTTTCAACTACTTGTGTTAAAGTAGTACTGTACTATTTGTTTACCATACCAGTGTTGCATTATTATTATTTTTAATTTTCTTTTTTTGGAAAGAGGACTTCTCCCTTGTCTTATCTTTTGTTCTTCTTCTTCTTCTTCTTCTTCTTCTTCTTCTTCTTCTTCTTCTTTTTTGTTTTTTTTTCTTGAGTAGGTTTGCTCTTGTTTATAGATAGTTGTAGTTTCTATCGTCTTCTCATCAGAATTATATATATATATATATATATTTATTATTATTTTTTTTTTGAAATAATGTTTCGTGCATATTAAGGGCATCACTTCACTATATATTTTTTTTCCCTTCAAGTTACATGAGTTATGAAGTGTTTGGCTAAGCTTATAAGCTCTAGAAATGTGTTTAAGAGTAAGGTTAATTTTTTGGATTAATTGGATTTGAATATAAGAACTACACACCAAGTCTTGGTTTTTTCTACAAATTCACATGCCAACGGAATTCGATCATAAAACCACAAAAAAATTCTCGAGTTTAGTTATGATCATGAAAAGATCATGTATTTTAAAGTCGCCGTAAAAGATTAAAAATTTGATAAAATTCTTGTATTTTAAATCAATTACATCCATGTTTTTAGCTGTTTGATGATCATATATAATTCGAACTCGAACATATCATAATGAATTATATACAACACTAACCAAACTATTACAGCTCAATCTCAAACAAAAAGTTAAACTATTAGGATCTCAATCGCAAAAAAGTCCATCTGAAATGGTAAGACTACATATGGTTTGGTGGAAATCGAACCTAACGTACACTTCTCACTATTACAATTCAATCTCAAATAAATCAAATTATTACATATCAAAACAAGGTTTTATATTAAATGGGAAGATTGGTCACATATCGAATGTAAAACTTTTTATCTTATTGTGAAGTGAAAAGAGTTATAGAAATTGAGCGGACAAAAAGTATGTGACATTAGCTTATAAATGTATTCCCACATTAAGATGCGATCTGAAAATTTTTTCTTGGGAAGAACAAATTTTCAGTTGGGGCTTAGCGTGAGTGGAGGATGAATTAATGGGTTTAATTACACTATCAGAATATTTGTTTTACTTAATTTTTAGTATTTTGTTTTGGATTAACTTGTGTAATCCACGTCAAGTTCTTATTTAATTGCTGCATCTGCAAAAAGGAAATGTAGCATGTGTAGCTTGTTGTACTTCTTAATTTTTTTATATTTGTGCTCGTATCAGTATTACAATTCAAAAATAAACTCCTTAGAGATCTTTTCACGAGGAATGAGATCTTTTGGATATTTTCTTCAAATTCTCCGATTCGATCCACCTGTTCGAGTTGGCTTTTCCTTTCTCTTAATCGCGATTGGAATCTTGATTTGCTTATCTCCAGTTCTTAGATATACAACTGTAACACTCGCAACTCAAATATATATCCGGTTTCATATTTTTCTTGATATCTCCTCCGTTAGTTAATAGACTTAAAATAATAAATAAATATAATTTTTAAATAAACATTGGGCCCTGATACCATTTTAGAAGCATAGATCATAATTAATAGAAGTGGGATTTAAAAAAAAATTAATATAATGAGTATGTGACAGTTCGGATAATCCAGACTAAGATATTAGCATAAATTAACTTTAGGTCAATATATTCTTAGAATATTAAAATTCTGATTTTAATCCATTTTTTATTAACCTTTTAATCAAATGAATTATTCAAAATCAAGAAAACTTGTTAAATATCATTTTTTTTGGTGTGCTAGCTCTTACCTCTTTGAGGAAAAATGGTACTCACTTTCTACATGTAGAGAAATAAAAGGGTATTTTTTTTAATTATTTAACTACAAATCTATATATATAAAAAGAGGGAATCCTTAGTGGCAATTTTGCAAATTATATCAATTTGAAGGTCATACATTTAGACGATTATCTAACCGGTTAATAGTACATTTTTTTAAAAAAAATGAAAAATTCCTTCCTCTTCACGTTTTGTTTTTTGAAACTGATAATAACTGCCAATCACACAACATTATCCATCTATAATATATTAAATCATTATCCATCTATTAATATATTAAATCATTTAATGCTATATGCTTCATTTAATTAACTAATTTTCATGAAATTTCTAAATCATATTGAAATTAAGTTAAATACTATAATTCTAAAAAATGTTAAATAAAAAATAAAAATTTAAAATATTAATATTAAATTTTATTAGTTTCGTTATTAGCATAAATCAATTTATTATATATATAAAGATCCAAAGGTAATTAACGAATCTACGACAAACAATGTATGTTGAGTTGATATCAGTAGGTTTTATTTTTTTAAGGGGATTTAGATTTTAAAATTGTGAATAATTATTAGACGATTTTTTTTCTCAATTAAACTATATTATTTTCTTTTCTAACCAATTTAACAAAAAATAATGTACACATATAATAATTACTTGAGTTTTAACGAAAGTTGACTTTATGTCGACAATGAATGTTGTATGTGTATAGAAGATATACAACATTTAAAGATAGGTATTTTAACATATTCTAATTACAATTTTCTTAGTGGATTATTTTGTTATTCTCTGTTAATTCGGTTAAATTATTAATTATTTTCATCACTAAATAAAATATTTAACTATTTGATACATTAATTTTTTTATCCGTGCATAATTCGGTTAAATTATTAATTATTTTCATCACTGAATAAAATATTTAATTATTTGATACATTAATTTTTTATCCGTGCATCGCACGGGAACAAATACTAGTTATACCATAAACCATGATTGTAATATAGATAACACACGTCAAATATCATGCTGTAGTCCGCAGGCTATATATATCCATGATCGGATAAGACACTAACTATTCATTGAAAAAAAAATATGCTTATATTCATATTCATATTCACATATATCCCTTCATAGAAAATATCTCAACATTTCATTGGTACGTAAAAGAAAGGTTGTCGAGAGAGAAATGATGATAGTGATAGTTAATTCATTAAATTATTATTGGCCGGTGAAGGGCTACATATATTAAACAAAACCCACTAATAATAACAATATAATTATATTCCCTCAGAAAACAATATAATATCTATCGCGGGCCCATCATATATTGTATCCTTAAATTATTGATCCCATTCGTTCTTATCATCCTATTCACATTCACAAATTATATTAATTTGAAAAGTGCGGAATTTTAAATTATTTAATTGAACTTCAATGACTGAAATAGTGAAATGGCCGGAGCATATTTATTGGCTGGCAAACCCTTTTCGTTTCTCATTTTATATTATTTTTTACTTTGATGGAAGAGAGGGATTGAAATATTTTCCACCATTTTTTTAAATTATTTTTTTCGTTTTTTTTATTACGGATAATTTTTTTCGAATCAAATAAAAATTCTTTTAATAGTTGCTTTTTTCCCACCTTTTCCCTCTAATACACGATAATATAGTTTCTGAGACAGAGTAATAATATGTTCTCACCAATAGAGAGCATATGATCCAAAAAAAAAAAAAAAAAAAAAAGTTATTATGTGATTAAATTTTAGGTGAGTTGCAAAAAAAATTACTAATTTTCTCATTTTCAAAATTAGACGCACTAATTTTATATTTTGGCATTAAGCCATGAGATTTTATTTTTGGCAAACTAAATCAAGAACTTTCTTTTCTCATACCCAAAAATGTTCTAGTGCTCGGAATGCTAACATCACTACAAGAAAAACTGCGTTCAATGACGACAGTTTTGTCATTACATGTGGTTAAATCATCACTAAAACTAGTTAGTGATAACTTTTGTGTTTGTCGTTATAAGTCCCGTCATAAAAAGTTATAGCCACAACATTAATAAAGTCGTCACTATAATTTTTTTTTTACAGTGAAGGACTATCTTGTCAGTAAAAATCATTATTTTGTGATGTATTACTATTGTTACTATATCAAATTTTTACAGTGACACACAATAGTCGTTTACTATTGCACAAATCTGTAGTGACACAAGATATTCGTCACTAATGTCAAATAATATAGTCACATGTCATTATCGTCACGACTATTGTGTGTCACTATAATTATATTCCCTCAGAAAACAATATAATATTTATCGCGGGTCCATCGTATATTGTATCCTTAAATTATTAATCCCATTCGTTCTTATCATCCTATTCACATTCACAAATTATATTAATTTGAAAAGTGCAGAAATTTTAAATTATTTAATTGAACTTTAATGACTGAAATAGTGAAATGGCCGGAGCATATTTATTGGCTGGCAAACCCTTTTGTTTCTCATTTTATTTTATTTTACTTTGACGGAAGAGAGGGATTGAAATATTTTCCACCATTTTTTTTAATTATTTTTTTCTTGTTCTTTTTATTACGGATAATTTTTTTCGAATCAAATAAAAATTCTTTTAATAGTTGTTCTTTTCCCGCCTTTTCCCTCTAATACTCGGTAATATAGATTCTGAGACAGAGTAATAATATATTCTCACCAATAGAGAGCATATGATAAAAAAAAAGTTATTATGTGATTAAATTTTAGGTGAGTTGCAAAAAAAAAAATATTAATTTTCTCATTTTTCAAAATTAGACACGCTAATTTTATATTTTTGCAAATTAAGCCATGAGATTTTATTTTTGGTAGACTAAATCTCGAACTTTCCTTTTTCATACCCAAAAATGTTCTAGTGCTCGGAATGCTAACATCACTACAAGAAAAACTGTGTTCAGTGACGATTATTTTTGTCGCTATATGTGGTTAAATCGTCACTAAAACTAATTAGTAACAACTTTTGTGTTTGTCGTTATAAGCCCCGTCACAAAAAGTTATAGCCACAACATTAATAAAGTCATTACTACAATTTTTTTTACAGTGACAGACGATCTTGTCAGTAAAAATCCTTATTCCTTATTCTGTGACGTATTACTATTGCCACTATATCAAATTTTTACAGAGACACACAATAATCGTTACTATTGCACAAATCTGTAGTGACACGGGATGTTCGTCACTAATGTCAAATAATATAGTGGTTATTTATGTTTGTTATTTCACATATCAAAAACGAAATGCATTTTTTTGTCTCAACTTATCACATATTTTATCATATCAACTTATAACACTTCTCTTATCTGTCATTTTCTCACTCTTGCTACGAAACGGAGCCTTAAAGATTCTTTATTAATAAATCAATTTGCTTCTCCTAACAATAGACAACATTTTCTCGCATTATACTAGATATTTATATTTTTACTTTTCTCTATACAATCATATAAACTTTAAAGCACGGTTGTTACTGATTTTTTTTTTTTTGGCATAAAGATCCACTCTTATTAAAATTATTATTGCTACATTTTTCTATTACAACATAATTTTATTGTCACAAAGCGTATGTTTGTAGTGACAAAAATACAATATCTCTATTCTCTAACATATAGTGACGATAAATACTAACAAATGCAAAAAATTGTGATTGTTCCAAATTTTTGTGACAAGAGAAAATTTTGTCACTGTATGCATGTTTGTAGTAACAAATCTACGACCGTCACTAACATATAGTGACGACAATCACCGCCAACAAGAAAACTTGTGACTAATACAACTTTTTGTGACAAGAGAAAATCTTGTCACTGTATGTTCATTTGTAGTGATAAAAATGCAATTGTCACTAACATATAGTGTCGATAATCATCGACAACAATAAAAGTTGTGACTACTATAACTTTTGTGACAAAATGCAATATCATCTCTATATGTATGTTTATAGTGACACAAAAAAATTGTCAATAACATATAGTGACGATAATCATTGACAACAAACGATTTTATTACTACTACATCTTTTTGTGACAAGCGAAAATATTGTCATTGTATGTGTGCTTGTAGTGACAAAAATATGACCTTAACATATATTGTCGTCACTAAACGCAGTTTTTTCTTGTAGTGCATGGACACCTGCATGCAGGGGCGGACCCAGAAAAAAATATTGAGGGGAGCCGCGACAAGGCCGAGGGAGCTGTGGCGTAATTTTTCAAAATTTTATCAAAATTATAGTTATAAAAAAAAAAATGTTGGAGGGAGCCCATGCACCCTTTTGTCCCACCTTGGGTCCGCCCCTGCCTGCGTGGACTTTTCCGGTGTGGATGTTGGGATTAAAGATAGACGTAGTTTACTTAATGGAAAAAAAAAAAACGAAAGCTCGGGATTTAATTTGCAAAAAATGAATTTTTTTTATTTAATTCACCAAAATTCATAATTGGTGTTTAATTTGCAAAAAATATCAATGTTGATGATTTTTATGCCATTAATAGTGCAACTCAGTTGGTAAGACGCTTCCCCTTTAACTGAGAGGTTGGAAGTTCAAGTCACCTCGGGTGCGTGTGTGTGCGTGTGAGTGTGTTGTGTTTGCCTGATTAAAAAAAAAACAGTAAAAATTATTTTTTCTCATCCCTTAATTTTCTTATCAACCAAAGAGAAGTAGAAGTAGAGAAGACTCCTTTAATTGCAAGCATACTCCGACATAACCATGCATTTAATAAAATTGCCTAAATTCTAAAAAAAAAAAATCGCTAATAGGTTTTCAATTGGTTTTATGAAGCAAAGTTTGAATCATTTTTTATCATAAAGTTTGGTTTCATTGGTAGTGCTAAATTAAGTTGATAAGTCTAATAGATCATACTAAATTAAGTTGACGAGTCTTATTTTGTATATTGACCTGACTATGGACAGTAGTAACATATTCGAATCCGGCATCATCATTTTTTTCTCGTGAAACGTCAAACGTAGAATATAGAGTTATAGAATATTTATATGGGGGCTATTTTCGTATTTCTTTCCCTCACATGCTAAATAACTATTTCATTCGTCTTTTAAATAGTATATGCATATTAATCCATTTTAATTGTGCGTATTTCGTGAACTCACTATAATAATTATCTTTTATATTTTTTTTATGAGACCTTTTATACCTAATTACATTACATATTTATCACTTACCATTCATGGGTCATCGCCCACCATTCGACTATCAAACAATTAATATAATAATATACTATTAGTATTTAATTTAACACAACGCTAAATGTGAGACTCAATCTTCGCTTACACTAAATGATACTTCTTCCGTCCCGTTTATCATGACACAATTTTTTTTAGCCCAATAATTAGGCCTAATCATGCTCTTATTAAAAAAATAAAATAAACAAACCATATGCAGCCCAACACTACCAATCTTAATTATAAAATTATTTTTTATTAAAAGATTATTAATTAATCTTCAATCACTAATTTCTATCCCTAATCTCTCTCTTTTTAGACTACATGTCTAAAAATATGTGTCAAGATAAACGAGACAGAGAGAATATAATGCAGTAACTATACTATAATTTTTTCTTAAAATTATACCGGTCAAATCAATACACGCATTTGAAGTACGTAGAGAGTATGAAACATAGAGAGTTTACTTCTCAAAATACAAATTTATTGTGAGGTTCAGGAACGACTCAATAATTTATTGATCACTTGTAGACTTGTAGTAGTGTACGTGTACGCCATTATTTATTATTCCGTCTACGCAATTAACTCTTCCTATTAGATATAATGTAATTCACTTAACTTAACCTACCTTGCTGAATTTTCATCAATCACAAGCATGAATTTATTTAATGGATTAGTCCAACCAAATTTGTTAACATCAATCTAGTCTTATTTATTTTCCTTCAAGCTTTCATCATATCAATGATTAATTTATTGCGACTTACGAACATTCTTCATGGCAATTTTCTCATCCATTGAATTCATCCATATTATCAATTTAGACTCTCAATAAACGTGAAAACCTTATGTACTCCCTCCGTCCCCTTCTACTTGAGTTAATTTTCATTTTGGGCAGTCCCACTCTACTTGAGCCATTTTCTAAAATAGAAATAATTAGGCCCAATTAGTAGTGTAATTAAGGGACTTTTAATGGCATAATTAAGAATTTTTGTTTCATTACAGTGTTTTTAAGTTTGGAAATATGAATTTATTCCAATTTTCTATTTTTTAAAATTTAATAAAATAATTTAATAATTATAATTGACAAAGTATTATTGCTATCTTAATATACGTGTCCACTCTACCGGGCTCAAGTAGAAGGGGACGGAGGGAGTACCTATTATATATGTATGTTACTAATAACTTTCTTCAAAGGGTGAAATTACTCACTTCTCCTAAAATATACATTAAAAAACCACCAAATTACCTTTTACTATGAGATGGATATTTCCTCTCGATGAATTTGATTTTTTTTCCAAATAGAAAAAAAGAAATACATAAATTGAGACTGTCGAAATGGAAAACATGACAGGTAGAGAAATAAATTTTAAAATTTGTATTGTAAATAACAGGATGAACAATAATTTATAATTTAATTTGCTGTTTTTCAATTAAAAAAAAAAAGCAAGATCTAACATATATTTTTAATTTTTTTAATTTTAAATGAAGTCTAACATATCTATAGACGTGGCAAGTGAAATGAGTACAGAGTATAGACAACAAAAATAAAATAGAAAAAGGATACCAATATTCCACGACAGCTTATCCAAGTAAAATAAGGAATTTTCCAACTGGAAAATTGTGTTTGTGAGTAAGAAAATGGGGTCCTACAATGGTTTTGCACACATGCTCCATTGATTTGATTCTCTTCAAAGGCTAGTATATATTACCATGCATATATGTAATAGCTCAAGCTTCCAACTTTTAGATTTCTCTCTCTCTAAGCGACATTTTCTTTCTCATTTTTATTATCTAGTTAGAAGAATCCAGAGAGAGAGAGAGAGAAAAGCAGAAAAAGATTGTTGCTTGATTGAATGGCAAAGATTGCCAATTATTATTCCATACCCATGGGGTTTCTTGGAGCAATTGTGTTTGCACATTTGATTTCAGTGGCAGTGAGTGCAAGGGTGCTGCCTCTGCATCCTTACTTGAATGGCCAAGTAAAGCCCATTAGTAACATTTTTGATACTTCAAATTATGGAATTCTTCAGCTCAACAATGGCCTGGCTGCAACTCCTCAAATGGGGTAACAAGATTTGATTTTGATTAATTTTTCTTGTTTGTTTCATATGGTTTGGTGTTTTATATATATATATATATATATATATTTTATTTTTATGATTTTCTAGTTTCAAGAGAAGAAATTCTGGTTGTTGCATTTGCTTTATAGAGAGCTTGAATTTTTCTGTTTGCAATTTTGGATTTGATCCTAATTATTATCTTTTGGTTTTTTTGGGATTCTCTTTGACTTCTGGGTTGGGGGAGATTATTAATTAACTAAGATGGGTTGTGCTAAATCAAAATTAGGGACTGATTTTATGCAGATGTGTTTCTGTTGTGTGTTGGGATATAAATGACATGCTTACTATTGATCATCTTAATCAGATAGCAGTATTCTATCTCTTTTGTGGATGATTTATTTCGATATATGTTTGTTGAAACAGATGGAATAGCTGGAACTTTTTTGACTGTGATATCAATGAAAAAGTTATCAAGGAAACAGGTATTGCTTTCTCTTGTTGCAATTGTGTTGCTTGTTGAAAATATTGGTTGTATTTTGATGTTGTTCCACTTCTATGATAATTAATCACTTGAAAAAAAAAAGAAAAAAAGATGTCAACTAACACTGTTTCTGTGAGATGAAACAAGGTGGTGACTGCTTGATTTATTAGAGGGGGCATAATAGGTTTTTCACATATTGCGAGTCGAGGATACAGTTTTGCCTATTTATCAAATATAACTCGTCACTTGAGTTGTTTTCATTTTTCTTCGTGCTCAACATGTTGGTTGGTTAATTTATCTTTTCCTGATTCAAATCAGAAAAACTTTTCTGAAGGAAAATGGTTTGAACTTGCTTAATACCGCATGAGGACTTTGGGGGCGTATGTCAGTGGTTTTTCTACTTGTTTTCTGCACTCGTTGTTTGGGATAATACTTAAATTCCCCTTCTAAATCCGTAAAGATAAAGTAAATTATATTTTTATTTTAGAATTATCATGCATGATTCATTGACAGGGAAAACATTCCTGAGAACCTTCAAGATTATGTATGAGATTCACCTTCCACTTGGCTTCTCTGAAGTCATGCCTTGCTTCCTCTTGAAATATTCATTGATATCTGTTGTAATGTGAAGGGTTATTCCTCTCTCCAGATCATGTTCCTGGAGGAGTATTCTCTTTTTATATATCTAAAATTTTCTCTTCATATCTAACAGTCTTGAACTTTACTACGGATATACCTTTTTTTCGAGAATAGTCCTACGGACATACTAATATGGCCTTGAATGTTTTGACAGCTGATGCACTTGTTACAACTGGCTTGGCCAAGTTAGGTTATAATTACGTAAATATTGGTAATCAAATGCATTTCTCTTATTTATCTTTACCTAACATCTGCTTGCTACCCTTTCTTGATAATTGTGCTCTGCTATCATGACATGCAGATGATTGCTGGTCTGAACTAGCACGTGACTCTAAGGTAAATTATCATCCCCACAACTAATTTTGTTAACATGGTTTTATACTCGAAGGCATTGTAATCTTATGGAGTTTCTCAAGATGTGAGAAACCTTTAATCTGAAGGATTTATTTATTCATTTTTATTGCTTATTTTCATTAGCACCCTTCCATAGCATATACCTGCCATCTTAGGGCCAGATGTGGTGGCAGTGTAAAGGGCATACCCTTGTATGTTCATTCGTATACTAAACATACTAAAACCTTGGAAATACGCAGGGTCAGCTAGTTCCAGAATCAAAAACTTTTCCATCAGGAATAAAAGCTCTTGCTGATTATGTGCACTCAAAGGGCCTGAAGCTAGGTATCTATTCAGATGCAGGGTAGGT
This sequence comes from Mentha longifolia, assembly GCA_001642375.2. Taxonomy (NCBI): domain Eukaryota; kingdom Viridiplantae; phylum Streptophyta; class Magnoliopsida; order Lamiales; family Lamiaceae; genus Mentha; species Mentha longifolia. The sequence goes on from CM038117.1 coordinate 15,693,380, forward strand.
CGAGTTCCCGATCACTTGGTTTAGAGTTTTTTGCATATATATTTTCATGTTACTATCCCTTTTTTGTCCTTGTCTTCACTAATCAATTATTTCACAGGGCTTTCACTTGCCAAGTTCGACCTGGATCACTTTTTCATGAATCTGATGATGCCAAAATCTTTGCATCGTGGGTAAGTTGGGCTTTTAGTCTTCTCATCTAACATCCTGTTTTCTTCTTGCTGATCCTGTTTCATGTTTCCTCATTCCTTTTGTTTTTCCCATCTGGATATGTTGTGTTTTAGCCTTTTAGCTTTTGCAATTCTAAAATCAATGTGTTCTTCGTTTCAATTTTATAGACTTCTTTTGGGAGCTAGGAACTGATATTTAGTCAGGACTGTCGCTTCTTGATGACTCCTAATCTTAATGCATCGTTTTCGATTTTATTTTTGTAAAGTCTTTTATATTGTAGCATTTGTATGCTTTCTATTTGATTGTCATATAGGGTGTTGATTACTTGAAGTATGAATTTATATTTGTTTGTCATCTAGGGTGTTGATTACTTGAAGTATGACAATTGCTTTAATCTGGGCATTCCTCCGAAAGAAAGGTGTGTGTCTAAATATAATTTTGTATGTTGGCATCATTATATTATTATACTAACTGTATATCCATGATTTCAGGTATCCACCAATGCGTGATGCCCTGAATGCAACTGGCCGAACAATATTCTACTCGCTTTGTGAATGGTAAACCCTTATGACATTCAAAGCTCCTATTATATGCCCCTACATATTATGAATCTTGATTTTCATACTAATGTACACTGACTTTAACGAACGAAAATCACCAGGGGTGAGGATGACCCAGCCTTATGGGCTGGTGCAGTTGGAAACAGTTGGCGGACAACTGATGACATCAATGATTCTTGGGCAAGGTTTTCATCTCTTCCTTTAGTTGCAATTACGTGGAATAAATCTTAGCACACAGCGTGTTTAAAACCAACTATGTAATGAAAAGGGTCCCATTATCCCATGATTCTTCTCCTTTGAGACCGATATATAACAGCCAATGCTAGGTTTTATAACTCTTTTAAGTAAAAGATCAGGTGAAGATGCAATATTACTGCCAAGATATATTACGTTTCATGCATCTGTTGTTTTAAGATTGGTTACTTCTAGTATATACATATCTTACGAGTAAGTTAGTTCAGCACATAATGAAGAAATAACAGTGCAGAGTGGAAGATGCTGTACTAATGTTGCTTCTATTACCTTTTGGTTAGCATGACAGCAATCGCTGATCTCAATGATAAGTGGGCAGCTTATGCGGGACCTGGTGGATGGAATGGTAAAACTATAATCTTCTTGTTTAAAATTGAGCCAAGATTTAGCAGTGAATTAAGCATAGTAATTCGTTTAAATTTTCCACTCTTATTGGCAGACCCTGATATGTTAGAAGTCGGAAATGGTGGCATGACTAATGAGGAGTATCGAGCGCATTTCAGCATCTGGGCTCTGATGAAGGTTCTTTGCCGTTGGCTAGACCTGATATTTTCATTCATCACTGGCACTTTTTTATTCACTTTGAAACTTTTTGCACTTTTCTTATCTGGGAACAAAGAATTTAACTTTTGTTTGACTATAACAAATTTAATGTTCTCTTGAATTTTTCAGGCTCCACTTTTGATAGGCTGTGATGTTAGAAATATCACTTCGGAGACATTTGAGATTCTCAGTAACGAGGAGGTTATTGCTGTAAACCAAGGTATGAAGTTTCTTTCACTGCTGTGCAGCCTCTTTAGCGTGTGTGCATTATGTTAACATGCAAGTGTCTTTCTTGTTCCTGCAGATCCACTAGGAGTTCAAGGAAGGAAAGTATATGCATATGGACCTGATAACTCTTATCAGGTATCGGATTCTTAACCCTCGTGTTTTTAATTTTAAAAATAACTTAGCAGAAAGTTTGTGATCTATGGCCTTAAATATGCTCGTCATTTATACATTTTGACCTCCGATACTCAAGACCTTATGGCATTAGTTTAGTCTTGATCTCTCTGATCTATTGCTTTGTTTACTGAAAAAAGTAAAGATATATCGAGGATTTAGATCATTAGCTTGTCATTTCCAGTAAACCGAATGAAATTTTGAGCTTTCGTCTGTAGCATATGGTGTGACAATCTAGTTTGCTTACAGATCTGGGCAGGCCCACTTTCTAGTCAACGTTTAGCTATCGTTCTATGGAACAGAGGTGCAAAAGCTGCCACTCTCACAGTTAAATGGGATGTGCTTGGACTTGAGTCTTCTATCAGTGTTTCCGTTCGAGACTTATGGAAGGTGAGTAGCTAGATTTACTTTGCATCCAGCATTGACAAAACAATTCTTGCCTTTGTTAAACATTACAGTTTTCTTGCTGTTCTTGAAGGGTAATGATTTGTTGAGATATATATATATATATATATGTATATATATATGTTGAAATTAGTTTTGATTGATTTCGTATCCTCATAAACATACTGCATCCATTGCAGAAAATATATGTATCAGATAATAGCAGGGCTTCTTTCAGTGCTCGAGTCGATGCTCATTCATCTGAAATGTACATTTTCTCTCCAACAATCACCTACTCAACTATTTAATTAGTTATTGGTGAAGGTTCTTGGTACAATAATTGTAGCAGTTGGTGCAACTGCTTGAAATGGTCCGAATAGAAGAAGAGAGGCAGCTACTTAGCTTTTTCGTGTCGTATTTGAGTCTTGATGCTGTGATGGCAGTTGTTGCAAGAGTCGTCGGATTTGTTACTTGTTTGTGTGAATTTCTAATTATGTCAGAATAAGGAGTTGAGATTTAGAATCTCAAACAGAAATTTGTAGTATGTATGTATTGGTTGTCAATTGCAAGGTAATTTTTATCCGTCTAGTTCCCAGAAATTGCTTCTTTGTTCTTGCAAGCACATATTTTGCTTAGTTTACTACCATAATAGAGTAATGGTTGTTTCTTGAGAAGTTGAGATAGTATGAGCTAAACTATCTATTATAAACTTTGATGGTTAGAAAAATCTTGAGCTTTTGTTCAATGGGGCGGTCTCTCAATAAGTTAATTTTAGCTCCTCATACATAAAAGTTACTCCGTAGAAATTTCTTTTCACTAAGACCACAACCACGACATGACCATAATACATGGTCGTGTGTTACGATCACGACCATGCGAGGTCCCTAAAACTCATTCTCAATACACGATCATGCGAGGTCCTACGTTTAAAATAGAAACAAACGTTGGACACAATTTCATTAGAAATTTCTTGCAAGAAGAACCTGCTTAACTTAGATGACAATTTTCACTAGTCAAAGCAAGAAAATATATCAAGGCCAGGACAAGTATCAAAGTTAGAGAATTAACTATACTCAGCACCAAATCATAAATAACAATCACCAAAATAAAAGAAGGGGACATCGGAATTCATGTCTAGAAGCCTTGCAAGCAACAGTAGCAGATGAGAATCCAAAATCCGTTTCACAAATAGCAGATTCTTTGCCCTATCCAGATGGCTCTTTAATGCCCTCATTGTCACCTGGGTGTTCCTATAAAAGCTTTCATCAGTTATGAAAAATATATGAAAAAAAAAGAACATGTGCTCAAGGATGACTAGAAAAAGCAAATACTGCATATAGTAGAAGTTAAGAAGAAAACGGTTTGAGCAAAAATCAGTTTTCAGTGACTCGATCTTGTAAAGATTCAATGCCACAATGAAGTGGCATTGATCCAGATCTTGAGCAGCAATGTAACTTGAGTTTGTAATACCAAGGTTGAGATACAAAGCACTGTAATAGGCGACTAAGGAAGGTTGAGAGTCTTGAGACTATAGTCAATATTCATCCTTATAATCACTGCTAATGGAAATGCTAGTAGAATGCCATTTTGAGAAGAGCAATAGTCTTTCAACCTTCCTTTCTCGCCTATCTGGACAAAGATATTCCAAACTGTGCACTGCAGCAGCACTGGATATACAGTAGTTTTTAAATATGTAATTAAGAAAATTCAACACGATTGTTCGATTCCAAAAATCCGCATGTAAATGCACTTCATACGGCCTAAATGGATATTTGCTAATCTCACACACAACAATAGATTTTCAATGTAAAGAGCATTTACAGCTTCCTCGAAGAAGGAATGTGAGTTTTGCAACAGAAATATGCTTGCCCAACAGTAACGAAATTCAAACTGATGCTACTGAGAGGTTCAGGCCAAGGTGATAACGTTGTCATATCGATATACCAAAACTTTACAATGACTACCAGAGTTCATGAAGCAATACAATAACAAGCTAATGTGTGTAACAAGTCCACAAAAGCAGGTTGTAAAGAGTATGCCATAGCATTTTGTAAAAGAAAGATAGAGATTGTTTCGATTCAAAATGTTATAGGACATTAATAGCTATATCCAATCCTCATAGCTCTACTTTGTCATGAAGACAACCAATCGATATCTGTGTCATGATATGTGAAGCCAAACTAGACCTTCAGCACCCAATATTGATCTTCAAACAGGTTTCCTCTTTTTAATAATAATTTCAGATGTCATGTCACCGCAACAAAAATGGAAAATAACAATAGTCTAAATATGTGCTACCTGCAGGAGCTTGGGCCTTGCTAGGACTTCTTGTCCTCCCGTTTGAATACTTCGAATAAAGACAAAGAAAAATCTAATTAGAAGCTAGAAGCTAGAAGCATACAAATATAGATTATAGCAAAAGTGCAAACAAATGCCTCACAATTATTTATACGTGGCTGCTTTAATGGTTTGTATATTTCCTCTGTCTTCTTCCTCTTCTTTGGTGATTCCTTTACAACACTGGTTGCCTCCTTCCGATAGAAAGGTACAATATCCTTGTATTGATCAACTTTTGATATTGCCTGCAGAAATAAAAATGGATCAGAACAATGTTCAAATTAAGGCAAAAAAAATTACGAATTTACCTCTTCCAATTTTTGACCATAGAAGGGGGGCACGTTCCCCTCATAGAATTCTCCAGCAACAAAATAATTGCCGATGATAGCTGAAGCTTCGGCTTCGGACATAACATCGTTTTCGACCTCGCGCAAATGTTTCAAGTCATTTGCATCCTTATCAAATGCCCATTGATGTTTGAAGGCATACAGAGCCTTCACAAATCCATCTTTGTACGTTTCCAGTGTCTTTGGTGTATACTTTTTCACATTATCCTTCTGGTTACGGGTAACTTTCAATTCCTCAATAGCCTGCATATTTATAAAAATTAAATAAATATAGAAAATGGTTTATGATTTTAATAAATAATATAAAGTTTACCTTAACATGGCCTTTGTTCCTCAAAATCAGATCTTGCGCTTTAATGGGCCCAATCCCAAGCAAACGTTTGCGATAATCGCAGCCACTGAAGATACAAAAGTCTAGAAACATTTCTCGAGTAAATGGAGGGGCAAAATCATGCATTCCTTTGTACAAATCATGAGGCTCCCTGTGTATCTTAAATTCGATACTTTCAGTTTTCCAACCATATTCGAAAACATCACAGACTCCATCTTGATAGAAGTCTAATTTGTAAATGATCTGCATTCATTGTAAATAATTATTAGGATTCAGTCATAGTTAATATCACATCAAGAACTGACGGAATGCACCCATGGGTCTATTTACTGGTCTATTTACTTAAAGCATAAGTCATAGGTTTCTTGAACACTTCAAAAACTACGGCATTATTCTCATTTTTTTGTATTACTATTATTTATTTTACGCAGAAACTCAGTTAAATCACTAGATAAAAATGTTGCAAACTGACTGGGGTGGAGAGTATCGGAGTCTCACTAGTTTTTCTTCAAAATCATGGCATTATTCTTATTTTTTGTACTACTATTATTTATTTTTTCTTGATTCCTAAAGGGTCTATTTTTTCATTTTCGCCTTTGACCTCACTAGGCAAAGGGTCGGCCTTAAAAAGGGAGGAGAAGATGTATGTGATTAGAGGAGGAGAGAGAGGGTGATTAGAAGAAAAGCAAAGTAGAATTAGCCACTCTCCTTAATTCACGTACCGAATCTTAGAGGGGGACGTATAGGAGTATTAAGCTTCATAACCAGACATAATCATTATTATTTAATCTTTAAGAATACGATATTATCTATTCTCATATTACATATCGAACATATACTTTATTTATGTAACATATATATGAACAATCAACTATAAAGAAACCGAATCTTAGAAGGGGGCGGTGGGAGTATTAAGCTTCATAATCAGACATAATCATTATTATTTTAATCTTTAAAAATACGATATTATCTATTCTCATATTACATATCGAACATATACTTTGTTTATGTAACATATATTTTTTTTTTATCGGATTTTTTTTTTTATTGACCTAATTGGTACAAGAAGTACCAACCGGAAAGAAATTAATGAACATTCCACATTACAACCAACTTTTGATTCGCCCAATCTCTATAACTAGTACTAGCTTTTGCATCACCTTTAACTAAACACCAAGTCCAAAATCGGCACTTGATTTCTTCCTCTATCCTTCTAAATCCTAGTCCTTCCCATAAAAAATTACCTTATTCAGCCAATTCCAAATAACCCAAACGACACATGACCATAATCCTCCCAATCTCCTTCCATTTCTTCCTTGACCAAGGAAGAAATAAGAACGGGGATAGAGGATCCCCTTGGCGAATCCCCCTTTCCATTCTAAATTCCCCGGACCGACTCCCATTAACAAGTACGTTGACGGAAGCCGTAGATATACATTCTTCAATCCATCTCACCCATCTTGCTGGAAAACACATGATTTTCAGCATCAGAATCAGGTAGTCCCACTTGACAGTATCATATGCTTTTGCAAAATCCAGCTTCAAAATCAGCCTTTCCTCCTTCGAACTTCTAGCCTCGTCAATGGTTTCATTCAAGATCACGGCCCTGTCCAGAATATTTCGGCCTTTGATGAATGCCGACTGTGTGTCTCCGATAACCTTCCCTACCACCGATTTCATCCTTCTCGCAAGAACTTTTGCAATGACTTTATATAAGCTTCCTATCAAGGATACCGGGCAAAAATGTTGTAGCCCACAGCTCCCCTCTCTTTTCGGTATCAGCACAATGAACGAGGAATTACAACCCTTTGTTAATTTCCCGTTGACAAAAAATTCGGACATCACCCTCATTAAATCAGCTTTCACAATATGCCAGCAATCTTTGAAGAAACTGAGATTGAATCCATCAGGTCCCGGGCTCTTCGAACTTTCACAGTCCCACACAGCATATTTGACCTCCATCTCTGAGAATTCCCGAACTAAGTACTCTGCATCACTCGGCCCCAGCCTCGACTCAATCAAATTTTCCAGCAGCTCCAACTATCCCGCTCCCTTCCCTCCCGCTCCCCTCCCTTTAAATTGAATACAAAAATGGTTTTTTATCTCCTCCTTAATTCTACCCGGCTCTTCCACCCATTCTCCTCCGATCTCCAAGCCCGTTATCCCGTTCCTACACCTCCTTCGGTTGATAGGCCGATGAAAGACCGCGCTGTTGATGTCTCCTTCTTTGAGCCACCTCAACTTCGCCTTTTGCGCCGGTAGACTTTTTTTTATTGTTCAGCTTTAGGATAAGCAAAGCTTGCATCTCACTTCTCCTTAGAGTCCTGTTCCGACAGTCTCCCCTCCTCGTCCTTCATATCCAACTAGTGAATTTCTGCCTGAATCTCTTTAATTTTCTGATCGATGTCTCCGAAACTGCTTCTATTCCATTCCTTCAGCTCCCCTTTCAATCTTCTCAACTTTTCCTTGAATACAAAGCACCCCCACCCCTGTATCCCCCCTCTTCCCCACGACTTCGCCACCTTATCCTTAAAACCTGGGTCACTTTTCCACGCATCTAAAAATCTAAAAGGCACGATTTTTGTACTGAGGATAAGAGCACAATGGTCCGAAACCGAGCGAGGAAGGCCCCGAAGCTCAGTATCTTCCCAATGTGCTGCCCATTTATCATTAACCACGCCCGATCAATCCTACTTTTGCAACCCCCTCCGCTCCTATACCACGTGAAGCTTCTCCCTTGGAGATTCACATCGTATAGCTTTGCCCCCTCAACAAATTCCTCGAACTCCCTCCTCTCTCTCCCAGAAAAATCCCCCCCTGCACCCACCCTTTCTCCCTCAGCCAGAATAGAATTGAAATCGCCGATGAAACACACAAACGCTCCTGTATTTTGCTCCGCAACCAACGACAATCTTTCCCACAATTGCAATTTGGCCTCTCTACTGCACGGAGCGTAAATATTTACCACGCAAAAATCCTCCCCCGTCGCCTTCCAAAAACCATTAATCACTACCCCGCCTCCAATCCTCCAGCCGCTGGTACAACAAAACTTTCTTTCATCCCAAAACGTGAGGACCCCCCCGACCTTCCCACCGCCCCTTCTGCAGCCCACCTCACCCCTTCCCTCTTCCAAATCCTTCTCCCCTCCATCTCTGAAAAAACCTCAAGCTTCATTTCCTGAATACAGCAAATGTCAAGTTCATTTTTGGTGAAAAAAGAGAAGATTTCATCTTTTTTCACCGTGCTACCTAGCCCTCGGATATTGAGTGATCCGATCTTCATACCGACCTTAATTCTTTCTCCCCTAGCCTACCCAACTCTGCGCCATCTCCCTCTAGCTTCTCATTTTCCAAGTTAGGCAAAACTGCCGATTGCTGGACGAGTTCCTCACTTTCCTGCCCTATTTCAAACATCCTTGGCCCACACTTCTCGTCCCCTCGCCCTCTCCCTCTCCCTCTTCCTCTCCCCTTACCTCCCCCTCTACCCCTATCAGCATCTCTCGTCGCCCCTCCCTCCTTTGGAGACATTGGATTTACAGATTCATCCCTGTCCTTATGGATAGACTGCTTCTTTGTTAAAATACTATTCGAATTATCCACCCTTCCTCTATTCGAGTGACAATCTCCCTCGTCCTTGTCATGCTCGCTCGTTTCCACCTCCCTTCCTTCCTCCGCCATCTCATCGCCCTCCCTCGCTCGCGAATTCCTCTCCCCAATAATGAAATCAAAATTGCTAGCAGACAGACCCTCATTCAGTAAAAGGACCCCTCCCACCCTATCTTCCGAAAGCCCATTGTAATCTGGGACCCTAAATCCACTCCCTTCGATGGGCCCCAATGAGATATCAGGCCAAAAAGGCCCATCCCCCCCTGCTTATTTCCCCCAGGCCCAGCCCAACATCCCCAATTAATTGTTGTCCCTCTACATAGCATGCCCCTTTCCCAGCCGTTGCCTCGTATCCCGCATCCGTTTGAACGACTTCCCCAACAACATCATTTCCACCCTTAATTGCGGCTGCCTTTCCGACTCCCAAAGCAAGGCACTCTCTCCCTAGCCCACCATGCATCTCATTAATCGAGACCTCCCTCCCGCCAGCCGTTGGGCTTCCACCGTCTTCCGTCGCCTCCGGCCCTGAGCCCACCCTTGCTTCCACCGAATCAGCATCCTCCCAATCCTCCCACTCCGAATCATCCATCTCCGACGACAAATTGCTCTCCTCAGTGTCTAATAGAACATCAATCTGCTCCATGCATCTGACCTCTTCCACTCTCACCGTGAAGTTAGCACCGTCGATCTCGCATCTCATCACTCTGTCAATTTGATTTAGACCCGTTGAAACCCTCACAAAGGCTTCGTCGAGTCTAAGCCTATTTGCCGTCGATTTGTGTAGCGTTTCATACCTCCCAAGACTGGCGCACCCTAATTCAAAGACCCCTTCCGCTCCATGCATGTAGAGGCACTCCCGTCCACTTTGTCCAGATCAATCTCCTCTGATTGACATCTGCATCCAAGGTCTCCACCACTCTAGCCAGCAGTTGCTCCCACTCATCGTAGCCCTTGATCACCTAGGCGTTGATCCTCCATTCGTGCACTGGACTAAGATAAGGTTATCTCCCATATCCGTTAACTTGAGATTTCAGTCGCATTCTTCACAAATCTCCTCCCCATGCTCCTTCCATGAAAACTCGCCTTTCAAGTGGCCCGTCACCCGCCTCTCTTAACCACTGTACTTCATCCTCCGAGCTCTGAAACTTCAGTGGTGGCATTCCAGCTCCATCAACCACCCTAGCCCTCCTCTCTTCTACCACCTTCCATGTCTTCCCCCGTAGTGCATCAATGAAGGAACTCCCGGGCTTTTTGCTACTGACGCCCTCCCTTAACTGGCCCCTTCCTCTCTCCAGTATCACCTTTTCCTTTTGCCTCTCCGGTGCCCTACCCTCCTCCCTGATCCTCTCGAAACGAGGTCTGAAGGCCCTGATGAGGTACGAGCCAATCCAAACTTTATTCAGTTTCTCCAACATCCTTTCCTCGTCCCCTACCTTCGCAAACCTAACGAAGCCGAAGCTCTTTCCCAACTTGTCTCTTTTTGCAGGGATGAAAATGTCCTCTACTCTCCCTACCCACCCAAAGCTCTCCTAACAATTCTCAGGGAAATTCCTGAAGAAGAAGGTTACCCAAGCCCCTTTCTCCTTAGCCTTGCCACCCCTATTCCGATGACCTTCAACCTTGCGCCACCCTTCCCTTTTCCGACTCTCCCATCTATTTTGATCGGGTTTACTCTGATTCTGATTTTATGTAACATATCTATTCATCCATATGAACAAATCAACTACTACCTACATCTCATTATATTAGTCCACTTTCCGTTTTGGTCCGTCCCATCATATTAGTCTCCTTTCCTAAAAATGGAAAAACATATTTGGCTATAATTAACTCTATTTCCTTAAAATTGATTATAATCACATATCCCCTCATTCCTTGTTTTCTGTGCCTTTCTAAAGAGGACTAATACAATAGGATAGAGGTAGTATAAGGAAACATCTCAATTTTTTTTTTCTATCAACTAATTCAAATGGATTATCACGTGCATTTTAAATTTGATCAGTAAAGCATACATTTTGTCTTTGGAAATTTTGCAGATAATTAATTTCTATTTTTTTTACGTATTATAAAATCAAATAAAACTAGATTATTATTTAATTATTATTATGGACAACAATCTGCTTACTAGACCTCTTCGAGAAGTATAAAAAATTTACCTTGGAGCACCTAAATGCAATCTGATCACTATCCTCCGTGATGACTGCATCTACCTTATCCCTCAATTTCAAGTAGACAAGCTGTGCGTCAGCTTCATAGGGTGTTACCACACACTTGAAGCCTTTTCTCTTTAAAATCTGTTAAAAAACATCAACAAAATCATAATAATATAATTGTCTCTTTAAATAAAAAATGTAGTTACCTCAATCACAACTCTGATGGTATCATACGTCACTTCTTTTGCCGCATCACAATCTTCACAAACAAATGCTTGACGAACCGAACTAAAAAAAACAAATAAACATTATGAGAAACAGAAAAAGTTATGTCTAAGTAATCTAATCTCTCAATTGCATGGGAAGAGCAAGGATAGCAAGGGATGAAGAAGTCGTGCTTTTGATTTTAGTAGTTAGAATAAAAGTGTTCACGTTTTTCTTTTATTTTATTTTTCTTTCCCGATGCCATGTCAGCAAGTCTCCTTACTATATATAGGAATGGCTCTGCATGCTTAAACAATGATTTGCAAGTCTCCTTACTATATATAGGAATGGCTCTGCAAGCTTATACAGTGATTTTGTACTGTTCTTCATTAATCAATCAATGGAGTTTATCTTTGCTTTCTATGTTTTCTCTCACTTTATTAAGCTATAATATGGTACCAGAGCGGTAGGTTTCCGCTGCATTTTTTCTTCAATTTCTCTGTGTTTCCTTATTTACTTCAGCTATGGTTCGCCCTCCGATTCGTGGTGAGGCACCTCCTTTCTTTCCTTCCGATGACCCCACAAACCCCTCTCATCCTTTGTTTCTACACCCCAGTGATAATCCTGGAACCGTGTTAGTCTCAGAATTGCTCATTGGATCTAATTACATCACTTGGAGCCGCTCAATGAAAACTGCGCTACACGCGAAACACACGCTTGGATTTGTCGATGGATAATGATCCCCTTTATCCTTTCTGGGAGAGATGCAATGGTATGGTGATTTCATGGCTTCGCAACACCACTGTTCCTCAGATCTGGTCCAACCTCATGTATTTGGAGCTAGAAACTCAAATCTGGTCAGATCTGCGAGATCGATTCTCAGAAGGTAACAAAGCTAGGATTTATGAGTTGAAGCATCAATTATTTGGTCTTAGACAAGGAGCTCTTGATGTTAACACTTATTATACGAATCTGCATGTTATTTGGGATGAGTTTGTTGATACTCAACCAAAGTGTTGGTGCACTTGTGGAGCCTGTAAGTGTAATAGCTCTCAAATTTGGAGAGAATATCAACAAGATAACTTTGCTATGCATTTTCTAATGGGTTTGAATGACTCTTTTTCTACTTTGAGGTCTCAGTTTTTGAGCATGGATCCTTCTCCAAGTTTATCTAGGTACTTTTCATTAGTCATTCAGGAAGAGAGACAACGTGATATAGGAAGTAATTCTGGTGGTTTGCTGCCTGCACCGGTCTAGTGAGTCTCCTAGTTTGTTTGCTAATGCTGCACAAGGCATGGGAAGTAGTAGAACTAGAGAAAAACTGTTCTGCACTCACTGTAATAAGACAAATCACACTGTGGATTTTCAGTTGCATGGTTTGTTTTCCCCCTGGATTTCCTAGAGGAAGGGGTCGTGGTTATGCTAGTGATGCCGGTTCTAGTTCTCAGAGATCTGTTCATAATAATGTGGCTCAGTTCAACACTGATGGAACTCACCCTCACTTCCCTAATCCTCAACCATCTCCACCTACACCTCAACCACCTTCTGCTCCTACACTTTCCCATGAACAATGTCAACAACTCATATCCTTCCTTCAGAACCAAATGCAAGGACAAGTACTTCAATCAGACACTGCACCTAGTGCAAGTTCTAGTGGCTCTTCTGACTTCCCTTCATTCAGTGGTATGTTTAGTTTAAATCCTTTTGTTGCATCTTTTAGTAGCTCAAAAACAACTTGGTTAATAGACACAGGAGCCACGGAGCCACCCATCATGTATGCTGTAACCCTTCTTTGTTCACTACTCTCACACACAAGGTCCCTATCTTATCTACTGGCACAGTTAAACTTAGTCCCACTCTCACTCTCACTTCTGTTTTCTATGTTCCAGCTTTCTCTTATAACCTTCTTTCTATTAGCTCTCTTACATCTGTTTCCTCTTGTTATGTCTCTTTCACTCATGATACTTGTGTTATTCAGGATGTTTCACTGGGAATGAAGATTGGGATGGGTAAAAGATTAGGCAACCTCTATGTTCTTAACACCAAATTCCTCTTGTAATTCAGTTTCTAGTGTTAATTCTGTAACCACTTCTGATATGTGGCATTCTAGACTTGGGCACTTAGGCCCAGATAAACTCAAATTGTTGTCTACTTCTTTGTCTTTGCCTAACATTTCAAAAACAGTTTGTGATGTATGTCCTCTTGCTAAGCAAAAACATATACCTTATCCTATTTCTTACAGCAATGCATCTTCCATTTTTGATTTAATCCATTGTGATGTATGGGGACCTTTTACCCCAGTTAGTGTACAAGGTCACAAATACTTCTTGACCACTGTTGATGATTGTTCCAGATTTGTATGGACCTATTTGCTCACTTCCAAGGGAGAAGTAGGTTCTACTTTTCTCAGTTTTTTACTCAAGTCCAACTCAATTTAATAAAACCATCAAAACCATTAGATGTGACAATGGAAGTGAATTCAAACATCCTACTCTATTTGCTCAGTTTGGTACTGTCTTGCAACACTCTTGTGTAGAATGTCCTCAGCAAAATGCTCGTGTAGAAAGAAAACATCAACATTTGCTCAATGTGGCTAGGAGCCTGTTTTTCCAATCCCACATTCCTATAGGATATTGGGATGATTGCATTCTCACAGCTTTCTATCTCATTAATAGAACACCTTCCTCAGTTCTGAACCCTCCATCTCTTACTCCCTTTGAGGCTCTCTTTCACAAAAAGCCAGCCTATACACATCTAAAAGTATTTGGTTGTCTTTGTTTTGCTTCTACTCTTGCTAGAAATAGGACTAAGTTCACCCCTAGAGCCATTAAATGTGTGTTTCTTGGATACCCTCCTGGCTACAAGGGATATAATGTTCTTGATCTGGTAACTAACAGGATCTTCATCTCTAGGGATGTTGTTTTCCATGAATCCATTTTTCCTTTTCACAATCCATCTGTCACACCACCACGTTTTCCTGTTCTCACTTCCCTACCTTCCCCACATCCATCTTCTTCCTTTTCTCATCCCACTTCTTTTTCAGACCCCTCACCACCAACCTCCATCCCCCCCACTGCCCACTGTTCCTAGATCATCCTCTGGTAGGCAACTCAAAACTCCCTCTCACCTTAAGAACTACATCTGTTGCTCAATTCAAACCAACTGTCTTTATCCTCTCCACAATTATCTCAGTTATAATAACCTTTCTTCCTCCCAAGCTGCCCTTGTTTCTTCCCTCAGTGTTGTCTCCGAACCCCACAGCTATGAACAAGCCTCTCAGTTTTGAGAATGGCAACATGCTATGCAAGAAGAATTGAATGCCCTCTCTCAGAATCATACCTGGAGTTTGGTTGTAAGTGGGTATATTGAATTAAGTGCAGATTTGATGGTACAGTAGAACGGTATAAAGCCAGACTAGTTGCTAAGGGTTTTACTCAGCAAGCAGGCATAGATTTCCTTGATACTTTCTCTCCTGTTGCTAAACTAGTCTCAGTTAAACTCATGTTTGCTATTGCTGCCATCAAGGGCTATTCTCTATACCATCTTGATATTAATAATGCCTTCTTACATGGTGATTTGAGTGAAGAAATTTACATGGATATTCCACAGGGTCTTTCCATTCAGGGGGAGTATAAAGGGTTAGTGTGTAAGCTGCATAAATCTTTATATGGTCTAAGACAGGCTTCTAGACAATGGTTCCTCAAGTTTTCTTCTATCTTGTTGGCCTTTGGGTTTTTGGGTTAAAACAATCTATAGGTGATCATACTTATTTTTATAAGTATGAAGGGGGAGTCTACTTTGGCATCATAATATATGTTGATGATATATTAATTGCCTGCAACAATGAAGGGATAATTTCTCAGTTCAAAAAGCACCTTGGCTCATTTTCACCTTTAAAGATTTGGGAAAGCCTAAATACTTTCTTGGCATTGAGATTCATAGAAGCAAGGAAGGTATTACTCTCTGTCAACATAAGTATGTCTTAGATTTATTGCAAGATGCTGGATTAACTGGATGCAAGCCTCAGTGACTCAGTCTACTCCCATGGATTCTAGTTCTCACCTGAATAATTGTAATGAGTATCCTTTACCAGATGCAAAGCAATTAAGGAGGTTGATTGGTAGAATTCATTACCTTTGCATCACTAGACCAGATATCTCAATTTTGCTGTGAACAAGTTAAGTCAATTTCTGGCTGCACCTTGTAAGCATCATCTAACAGCAGCGTATAGAGTACTTAAATATCTAAAAGGCACAGCTGGATTGGGACTTTTCTACTCAGCCAATACTACTATTTCACCTAGTGTCTTTGCTGATGCTGATTGGGGCACATGTACAGACACAAGAAAATCAGTCACAGTCACAGGTTATTGTCTGTTCATAGGTAGCTCAATCATATCTTGGAAATCAAAGAAGCAGAAGACAGTCTCTAGAGAAAGACAACAAGGGTATAAAACCTAGATATGTGAATCTGAAATTGTGAGTGATTAATATATAATAATTATATAATATGACAGCAACATAACATATACTAAGAGAGATCGACAAGAAGAAGAAGAAGAGGAAGAAGAAACATAGTAGAAGAGTATAATGGTAATAGGTGAATTTATACAATACCATCTCCGGCGACCCAGTATTCCCCATCCTCGGTTAAATCTATGATTCCGAACGCGACAAGATGGATAGAATCCCCAGCGTCGATATGAAAATAACAAGCATTCTTCTTCCTGCATAGATTTGGTTCAATTCGTTTGCCTTTGAAGTTTTTCCCATGATAGGAGAGATAATATTCACCATTATCAGAACTCAAATAACGACCGTCGCCGGTTTTCAGAAAACCTTCCCCCTCAACTTCAACTTGGAACAAACTCGACACGAACGATTTCGACATTCTTTGCTAAAGGGGAGAGAGAGACGGAGAGAGCGGCTGTTTGATTTGCGGGAATTAATAAGGTTTAAAGGAGATTAGGGTTTGCTACACGATAACAAATACGGAGTATATATATAAAGGGCTAGGATTATTTAAGTTTAAGATTAAAATTATATAGCTAGTTAAGATTAAATTAAACGAGGTTATATTTTGTGTTTGGTAGACTTTTTAAGAAACCCAAATAATATGAAGAAAAGTGTTTGGTATGCATTATTATCCCTAAGATAAAACATCTAAAACATTTAAATTCCTAAATCATCCTTGAGAAAAAATATATCGCTGAAAACGAGCCATAAGTATCACAGAAACCCTAGAGCTCCAAGTGCAGGTTTCCACCGATTCTCCAACACGATGGATGCCGATTGAGGGAGAGGTGAATATCTAGTAACAGTTTACGAAAAGTTTATACGCGCAACGGTATTCGTGGGGAGTTTTTTACATAGTGGAGGTTTAGATTCTGTTCTAATTGCAAAATTTTTAAAAATGCAGAAAGAAAACTCTACTTCTTTGTATGCGGATATTAAACCATCATAATATTTGAGTTCTCGTTCTGTATTCTGGTACACTGAGAGTGTATAGAAGCCGAAGAAGTTGTATTCCATGTACCTTAATGAGTTCAACGCAAGAAGGTTTGATTCTACCAACTATAATATCTTTTTTTTATCTGTGCTTAAACGTGAACAAGTTCATCTTTGCCGATTTCGGAATTATAGCTTGAAAACCCATATAGGTGGAAAAAAATTTAGACATGTTGTTTGGGTGATATTTGTCTTTCGTTTTGAGATGTTGTTTGTATAATAGTATGCCCTTTGATGCAATATTTTGTTTAATCTCGCGACTTTTTGAATAAAACATCACTACAATTATTTCTATTTTGATGGTTTCTGAAATATATTAATGTAAAATAAGCTACAAGGATCCATTTTGTTTTTTTTGTTTACCTCTGAATTATTCAGCTTATGATACAGGAAGTAGTGGAGTTAGCCATCGGGAAGGAAAATGGCTGGAGATAGGCGATCTTGGTCAAAACAAGAGGAGACAGTTCTGATTGCCTCTCTAAAAGAGCTTGTTGCACAAGGTTTTAAAATAGCTAATGAGTTTCGGGGCAATCACCTTCAAAGGCTTCAGGACGCAATGGTGAAGAAGTTTCCAACCACCGATCTCAGGGGACAGCCACATATCAATTCAAAGCTAACTAGTTGGAAGAAGCTTTACTACTCTCTCAATGGAATCTTGAGTCAAAGCGGCATTGGATTTAATGTGAAGGGTAACTTTATGATTGATTGTGAGGATGATCAATGGGAGCAAATTATTAAGGTATTGCCAACATCACTAGATACATGTTTCGGATCATTTTTATATGTAACGCCTCGACCCCCAGGGCATGTAAAAATTGTGCATCGGAGACCGGTGCGCTACGGGTGGTACGCTAAAAGGACATCATTTGCTAATTTAAATTTAAGGATTTAGATTCACTAAAATATTAATCCATAATCATTGAAGCCCTTTATCAATTGTTGAATGGTTTAGGAAACAAAAGAAGGTTAACTTAGGGATCAAATAAGTTTAATAGTGGAATCTTAAGTTTAGAGTTAACTACTGATAGGATGTGGCCCAGTGGCCCGGATCAGCTCGGCCCATTCCTAATTTCCCCAGCCCAATCCAGGATGAAGCCCAATAGCAGAAGTCAAGAAATTCAGCCAACCACCCCGGCGGTCAGAGTACGGACGACAGCACCCACGATCTCTCAACCACCCCTGACCTCAATTCTCTATAAATAGAGTCATTTTGTAAGACAAAGGGGGAGGACTGTAATTGCTAGCTTGAAATACTTTTAAATACAAACATTCTCATTTTTTCTCCGTGGACGTAGATCTACCCAAAGATCGAACCACGTAAACTCTCGTGTTCTTAGTTTTCTGCAAATCTCACTATCACGAAAACACTCTAGAATCCACGATCGATCATTGGCGCCGTCTGTGGGAAACGAAGTATTCTCTTTTGTGAAACCGATCAGCGCGTTTTGAGTGAGGATACGATGGTGAGACCAACCCGCTCCGCCACCACTGCTGTTGCCGCCTCTGCCGCCAAAGCATAACAGAAACGAGCTGACCCCTTCACTAATCCGCCTTACACGCCAGCCAACGACGAAGAGGGTGACGTTAGTCAAGCTCAGAAAATTGCTTCCCAAATCCGACGTGACCAACAGCCCATTCGCTGAACTCCTGAAGGCCATCTGGAAGATGTCCCGCTGGAGATTCAGCTAGCAGCGGCGGGCCCGATCAGGGTGGCAGCCGACGCGGCAACGCCGAACTCCAACCCGAGCTTGGAGACGCACTGAAGGCGTACCTGGACCTCCACGAGCAGGACTTTCGTAAGTTCGTCGATCAACATCGACAACAAAGTCAAAATAGAGAAGACGGAGTCGAACCATCACAAAGGCGATCCCTAAGTCTCCAGATCGTTGGAGACAGGGAGGCCAAACTTCCCCGAAGGCGACAGAACAATCGCCGTGGGAACGACCACGCTTCACCTCGGCACGGATCAACGTTACCTCGTCAAAACGCCGTTCCACCTCGGCGTGACGAAGGAAACGCCTACCAGGGAAGATTCACCGTCTATGCTCGAATCTCGACTCCCTTCACTAGTAGGATACTCTATACTCCCCTCCCGTCGACGTATAGAGTACCTCCTATCCCACCTTACAATGGGTCACAAGACCCCAGCAACTTTCTATCCCGGTTCCAATACAACATGATGAACCAGGGACTGGCCGAAGACGTTTACATGTGTAAAGTCTTCCCCGAGCTGCTAGTGGACAACGCTAGGAGCTGGTTTGATAGCCTCCCTAATGGCAGCATAGGGTCATATGCTGACCTACTTGACGCCTTTGAGCGTCGCTTCTTTCAAAAAGCCGAGGCGAAGATCAACCCAGCCCAGCTCCTAACCTTAAGGCAGGGGCGGGGAGAAACGATCAGTGATTTTCTGGCCCGTTTTTATAACGAGAGCCTTAAAGTCGATCGTCTCTCCGACGACGTGCTTATCTCGGCATTCTAAAATGCCATTCAGTCCGGAACTCTCTTCAGAGAGCTCGTAAAGGCACGCCCAACGACCTTCAGGCAGCTATGGAGGATTACCGATACATTCGCGGAGGCAGATGAGGCCGATCAGAAAAAGCGGGCAGTAGATCGGCCCGAAAATAACGATAAGAGGAAAAAAGAGGAGCGCACCGACCATGGGCAAGGCCGCCGAAGTGCCCTCGAAAGGTTACAGCGAGGACCCCTCGAGTCCCGCTTAGGACCTCGGCCCAACCAAGACCGAAGTCAGTATACACCACTGACAAAATCCAGGGCCGAAATATACGAGCTTCACGCAAACTTGTTCGAGTAGCCACCGCCCTTATCCCGAGGTGGGTCGAAACGCCGATCCAAGGAGAAATACTGCAAGCTCCATAATGACTACGGTCACAAAACCGATGACTGCAGGGACCTCGCCTCGGACATAGAGCACATGGTACGCGACGGTACCCTTAAATTGTACCAAAGTCGCGACCAGAGAGAGGCCCGACCTCAAGGGAAGGGCAAGAGAAAGAAAAATAGGGGAGGCAATAACTGTGCCCCCCAAAACGACAAAAGGCCAAAGCACGATGACGAGGATGAGGATGAAGATCAGCCTCAATATGATGCAGTCATCACTGCCATCACCGGACTGCCCGAAGGCACGATGAGGTCATTGTTGAAAGCCGAGGCCCGAAGTCAACAGCGGGAAGAACCTACCCAAAAAAGGTTCAAGAGGGACGAGGTCGTCACCTTTTCTAGCGATGACCCAGTTCCCCATGCGGTACCTCATCAAGATGCCACCATAATCGAGGCCGTGGTGGCCAACAAATTGGTCCACCGCGTATTTATTGATAGTGGAGCCTCTGTGAGTGTGCTCTTTAAAGACTGCTTCGATAAGCTCGATATCAAAGAAGCACGTCTAAGGCCAGCACCCATGCCGCTAAAGAACTTCACGCAACAAGAGACGACAACAGAAGGCATAATTTCACTGCCCGTGACAGTTGGAAAGAGCCCGTTGTCCACTACGAAGATAATCCACTTCTTCGTCGTAAAAGCCAGCTCCCCCTATAACATCATCTTAGGAAGGGATTAGCTAATAGCGACGAAGGCGATCTGCTCGGCCTACCACCTGACGATTAAAATTCCGTCTAGAAACGGAGTGATCACGCTTCGGGGAAACCAGCAACAGGCTAAGGAGTGCATGCAGGTCGCACTCCGAGGTGTTAGGAATCAGCACCCCCAAGCATAGCAACTACAGAAACCCAAGAGGTGGAGCCGACGTCGCCTCCATCCGTCGAGCCGGTAGAAGACGTCGCATTGTACGAAGATGACCCTGCCAAGGTCGTCAAAGTAGGGTTCGTCGGCGAAAATGAGCTCCGAAGTCAACTTATCCGGCTACTTCAGGAATATAGAGATGTCTTCGCTTGGTCGCCGCTAGACATGACCGGGGTGGCACCAAGCGTCATCACTCATCACCTCAACATCGATCCTGAGGTGAAACTAGTTCGGCAGAAGCAGCGAGCCTTCGCAGCTGAAAGAAATCAAGTGATCCATGACGAGGTTCGGCAACTGCAAAAGGCCGATATTTTATTCGAAGTAAAATATCCGACCTGGTTGGCCAACCCCGTGATGGTGAAAAAGCAAGGAAGCGGGTGGCGGATGTGCATTGATTACACTGACCTTAATAAGCACTGCCCAAAAGACTGTTACCCCCTCCTCAACATTGATAAGAAGGTCGAAGCTCTTGTTGGCCACAAGATGTTCAGCTTCTTGGACCTATACAAGGGATTCCACCAAGTCCTCATGAACGTCGAGGACGCGCCGAAGACCGCCTTCGTCACAGACTTCGGCGTCTACGCATACAAAAAGATGCCCTTCGGACTGAATAATGCTGGAGCTACATACCAAAGGATGGTCGACAAGATTTTTGAAGCCCACATCGGTAGTATTGTCAAAGTGTATGTAGACGATATAGTCGTAAAGAGCAAGAAATCGCCACTTGTGTAAACGACCTTAAAATTGTTTTTAGCCTACTTCGTAAAGTGAACCTAAAATTAAACCTAGAAAAGTGTACTTTTATGGTCCGATCTGGAAAATTTCTAGGGTGTTGGGTTTCACGCAAAGGGTTAAAAGCCAACCCATCAAAAGCCCGAGCCATCCAAGAAATGCAAGTGCCGAAGTCAATCCATGACGTGCACAAACTGACGGGCTGCCTAGCCGCCCTAAGTTAGTTTCCTATCTAAGGCCGCCGAAAAGCAACTCCCATTCTTCAAGATACTAAAGAAGGTGCCGAACTTCGAATGGAACGACGAGCACAGGGGAGCTTTCGATGACTTGAAGAAGTACCTCGCAAATCTCCCTACATTATCTGTACCAAAAGAGGGCGAGGTCCTCTCCCTATACCTCGCCGCTTCGAACGAGGCAATCAGTGCAGTCCTGGTGCGAGAAGAAAAATGTCATCAGCTACCCGTCTATTTCATAAGCCGAGCCCTAAAAGGGCCGGAGACGAGGTATCAACCTTTAGAAAAGGTCGCAGTTGCATTGGTGAACGCAGCAAGGAGACTCCGACCGTACTTCCACGCACATCAGATACAAGTGCTGACTGACCTCCCACTTCGGCAAGTGCTTACAAAACCAGAAGCGTCCGGGCGAATCGCTAAATAGGCTGTAGAACTCGGCGAGCACGCGATTTCCTTTGTACCTCGCCAAGCCATTAAAGGGCAAGCCAAGTTTACGGACGCACAGCAATCCGTTGAACCTACTAAGGA
Organism: Mentha longifolia; assembly: GCA_001642375.2. Classification (NCBI taxonomy): domain Eukaryota; kingdom Viridiplantae; phylum Streptophyta; class Magnoliopsida; order Lamiales; family Lamiaceae; genus Mentha; species Mentha longifolia. The sequence continues at coordinate 15,715,416 of CM038117.1, forward strand.
TAAATCAAAGGCCGAGGCACCGAAACCACCGCCGCAAGACTGTTGGAAGGTCTACGTGGATGGGGCATCAGGCAACAAAGGAAGCGGAGCCGGGGTCTTACTCATCAGCCCGGAAGGAAAGGAGACCACCCACGCACTCCGGTTCAACTTCCCGACATAAATAACAAAGTGGAGTACGAAGCTCTAATCGCTGGACTTCGTCTAGCCCAAGCTCTCCAAGTAAGGGCCATTCAAATTCACAGCGACTCCCAAGTCATAGTGAACCATATACTAGGCAAATACGAGGCCAAAGGAGAACAAATGAAGAAATACCTCCATAAGGCCAAGATCCTACAACAAAGCTTCTCGTACTTCGAGTTGGTACAAATTCCAAGAGGAGTTAATGGGCGAGCTGACGCACTAAGCAAACTCGCATCATCATCAACGATCCCTCCGGTGGAAGAAGTACAGCTCCGAAGCATTGATGATGCCGAAGTTAATGTAGTAAACGAAGATGGACCGAACTGGATGACTCCACTTCGCAACTACTTAGAAAATGGCGAACTCCCAACCGATAAGGCCGAGGCTAGGAAGCTCCTGGCTAAATCCATGAAGTACGTCCTGGAACAGGGAATGCTGTATAGAAAATCCTACCTCCAACCTCTCCTAAGATGTGTGGGGCCCAACCAAGCGAACTACGCACTGCGCGAAGTCCATGAAGGCTCCTGCGGCAGTCACATCGGAGCCCGCGCCCTGTCCAAAAAGGTCATGAGGTGGGGGTACTATTGGCCCACCATGTTCCAAGACGCTACCGACCTCGTCAAGCAGTGTCTGAAGTGCCAAATCCATGCGACGGTTCTGAGATTACCACAGACCGAACTGGCCAGCATGCAAAGCCCTTGGCCGTTCATGCAGTGAGGAATTCACATCGTCGGCCCGTTCGAAAAAGCTCCCGGCCAACTACAGTTCCTCATTGTAGCCATCGACTACTTTACGAAGTGGGTCGAAGCCGAACCATTGGCGCGGATCACAAGTAAAAACGCCCTAAACTTCATTTGGAAGAACATAGTTTGTCACTTCAGCATACCTCACGTCCTCGTCTCAGATAACGGAACCCAGTTCACAGACAGGACGTTCAGAGAATGGTGTGACTGAACTCCACATCCAACAGAAGTTCACCTCGGTAGCCCATCCTCAAGCGAATGGTCAAACCGAGGTTACGAACCGAACGATAGTCAAAGGGTTAAAAACCCGGCTCGATAAGGCCAAAGGAGACTGGGCAGCGAACTTACCCCAAGTCCTATGGTCGTACCGAACCACCCCGCGGACATCACACGGTGAAACACCATACAGCTTGGTGTATGGAACCGAAGTGGTGATCCCGGTAGAGATCGGTTTGCTGAGCCCCCGAACGCTTAACTTCGCAGCCCAAGACAATGAAGATAGACTTCGAACTAACTTGGATTTGCTAGAAGAAAAACGGGAACAAGCCTACATACAAGAAGCTCGATACAAACAGCAAGTAGCTCAGTATTATAACAGCCGGGTGAAGCATCAGCAGCTCCAAGTAGGCGACTTCGTACTTCGGAATAACGAGGTCAGTAAGGCGGAGAAGCTCGGCAAATTAGAAGCCACCTGGGAAGGACCATACCGAGTTCAAGAAGTCCTCGGAAAAGGGTCGTACAAGCTCGCCCACCTATCTAGTGAGCCCATACCCCGTACATGGCACATTACTCACTTGAAAAGGTATTTGTATAAACAGAGAGTAATGTTCAAGTTCATTTAGGTCGTAGGAATCGGGTCGTCTTGGTAAATTTTGTCTTATTTTGACTTCATTCAATTAAATTTTTTAGTTTTCACTTGCTTAAATAATTTGTATGCATTTTGCACGTCTCTCTCTCGTTTATATTAAGTATCTCGATTTGAAAATCCTGACGAGGATACACAAATAAACTCCGCTTCAGAGTAACACCTAAACGCGCGTAAGGGGACCACCCCTATCGATAAATTCAATAAATAAGGAACATGAAAGCCAAAACTTCATCTTCGGACGAAGTGGCTAACTGAAAGCCAAAACTTCATCTTCGGACGAAGTGGCTAACTGAAAGCCAAAACTCCGTCTTCGGATGGAGTGGCTAACCGAAAGCCCAAACTTCGTCACCCGACGAAGCGGCTACGTGAAAGCTGCTTTCGTTTAAAACAAGGGAATCTACCTTAGTTAAAGACAAGGATTGAAAGCTTAAACACGTGCAAAATTTTCCATTTTGTTTGAATGGAAAAAAATGTACAATTATTACATTAAGAAGACGAGGAACCCAGAGGTTTTGGCTGACTAAAGCTGAGCCAATCCCTAGCAAAATCCCTGCCAGAATTAAAGCTCAAAATATCGTCTACGCTAAACCTGCCTCTACCTCGTCCAGGAGCCGAACTTCGACCTCTACCTCGAACATTTTGGCTCGCTCGACCCCGACCCAGTCCAGGTGCCAACCGCCGCTCTTGACTATAAATTTCTCGAGAATGGCGTGTGACAATCTTCGGATCCGGGTCAACAGACCTCGAAGATTCACCTTCTAAAAATTCTCTAGAAGTACGGTCGAGCAACCTCGGATCCAGACCAGGGGAAATCGAAGTCGAAGATTCAGCCTCTAAAGACAGACGTCGCTTCAACTTCGGAAAGCGATCAAGGACTGTCTTGTAGACGCTTGCCACACGGATGAGTTCTTCAAATTCATCCCGAACCTGCCAGGAATCCTTCCCATATTGATCCCTATGACTTCGGCAACGAGCCTGAAGTTCCTTGACTTTGCTGTAGGACTCTGAAATGGTGGATCCCCCAGCTCGGTGAATAATAGCTTCGTACTCCGTATGCTCCTCGACTATCGTCTTGTAAGTCTTGAGGTCGTCCAGAGCTTGTTGGTACTTGTCATCAAGCTCCACATATCTAGCATGCATCTCGTCAAGTTTCTCCAGAGCTGCTCGAAGTTTCACCTCGGCCTCGATCTCGATGTTCTCAGCTTGTTTCCTCCAGTTCAAAGCATCGAGCTCGGCTACTTCTACAACTCGGTGAAGCTCGGATATTTCTTTAACAAGGTGGGAAGCATCGTAAAAATCGGGGGCAGACTACAGAATAAATACAAGCAAGGTTTAACAAAAAAATCTTTTTATTTATAGCCGAGCACGGCAAAGGAAACGCCACCCTAATGGTGACGAAGTACAAGGCTACCAAAACAAAACAAAAAATAGAGGGGGAAAGAAGCCAAAAAATCGTGAAAAGTGTCAATTGACTCCATCACGATTTTTTCCTTCTAGGCCGACCTCTGGTTCAACCTCAGGTTCCTCGGGGTCGTCGCGGGCGGGCTCCTCGGTGGTCTGTGTAGCCGGCCTCTTTAGTAGGTCGGTAATGACCGTCTCTAGGAGTTCATACCTATCAACGGGACATCACCGAATAGCCCCTTCATCGAGCGGGCTCCTCTGCGCGGCAAGCTGCTCGACCACCGGAATTGAGGAAGTGTGCTCCAAAAGCAGCCCGGCGAAGTCCTGCAGTGTCTCTTCCTCCGTCTTAATAGCATACCCATACTTGGTTTTGTCCAAGTCCGGGATGTCAGCGGCGATATCGTCGAGCACTACTGAGACGATCGGGGTGCTTAGGGCACTCGCCAACTGAACGGCCATCCGGGAGAAGTGCTTCGACCGGAAGACACGTTCCACCACAGCGCGGAACACGTCTCCCTGTCCTGCCACCATCCCGGCAACTTGAGCCTTCAGCCGACCCACTTCAGCCTCCAGCTCGGCATTCTTTTTCTTCACCTCTTCGGCGGTAGCCGAAGCCGCCGCCTCCCTCTCTTGTGCTGCCTGTGCCGCGGCCTCGGCGACAGAGATCTTAGCCATTAGCGATCCTCTGTCGCCGCAACTTCGGCAGCCTTTGTCTGGAACTTGGCAACTCCACTCCTAATGAAGTTCGCCAAGCCCTGCAGCCCGTCCAAAGCCGCCTCGGCTTCCTAAAACCCAAAACCAAAGGACAAAATTTTATTAGGAGGTACAATCACCATATACAAGTACTTCCAGTTTTACGCTTACCTCGGGAAATGACATCTCCCGTGTATATCCTTGGCCCGAGGTCGGGCCACTCTCGACGATCGTCACTTCGTCATCTAACGAAAGTAATGTTCGTCGAGGTCGTTGGCCCACCAACTGCAGTGGAGAGGAGCTTCGGACGGGAGCGTCCAACTACGAGCTCACGGACACCGACCTCCCAAGGTCGGTTGTCATTTCCGACTACGTCACCTTCTCCACCACCGAAGCAGAGGACTTCTGCCTCTTCCTCTTGTTCTTATTCTGGAGAGCGGCCTGGATAGATTGAGCATCCACTACAAAAAAAAAAAAAATGTATATATATCAGTAAAAGTGAAAAAGACCACGGAACACAAATCAGTGAAGCAGAGCCTCACCCAAGTCCGCATTGGACACGGAGTTATATGGGCTTAGCCCATGATTTGCGAGCTCGGCCTCGGCATAATTCCTTTCAATGAGGCCGAGGTTCACCAAGCTCGTCTCAAGCTCACCGGTTGGTTTCCCAGTGTCTCGAGGTGCGAACTTATCCTTGGTCCAAGGATACAACGACACTCCTTCACACCGGCAAAAGAAGAATTTCTTCTACCAGTTCGACACCTTAGTGGGTGTCCCTAACTTGAACCTGCTAATAGGGGAAAGGTAAGCCCACCCCGTCGGACCAAGCTTAGGTCTAAAAAACCTAAGAAACGAATCTACAGTAGGCGTACCACCACGGCGGCTGACCTCGAAACAAAAACCGACGACCTGCTTGATGGAGGGTGGTTGCAACTGACCTAACGCCAGTTGAAGCTCTTCTAAGAGCTCGACAAAAAAAGGATTTAAAGGAAACCGTAGACCGAAATGAAGATAGTCTTCATATACGGTAAAAAAACCTATGGGAGGTGAACTACCCCTATCGACATCACGAGGTAGAAGCAGTTCGACTGACTCGGGAAACAAAAAACGACGAGCCAAGTCCTGCATATGAGATATAGACATGGTCGAAGCACATGCCAGAGAGGCATTGGACCTGACCAACGGTGGAAATTTGATTTCTCGAAACTGCCGGCAGGACTAACGCGCGAGTATGTACATTTAACCAAACCTTCACCGGAAATCCCCTAAACGGCGAAGGCGAAACCTCTATGTTCACACTATCAGTACCTACTTGGGGAGAAGAAGAAGAATCCATTATAAGAGAGTACTTACTTGTCAGAGTTTCTTTTTCTGACTACAAATCACCGGGAAATAGACTGAACGGCGGCGGCGGTTGCAGAATTTTGGGTCTAGGGTTTTCTCTCTCGCTTGCAATTGGAAATCGATTGAGGGGGAAAAAATATTTTCTAGCGTACATTGGAAGCTTTTATAAGCAAAGGCACGCCTTTTCAAATCCCGCCTCTCCGCCTGCCCCAACAAAAAAACGACGCGTGTCCTACTTACCCTGACACCAACAGTCGCGCCTTTCATATCATGACTATTCCGGTATGCAGTTTGACTTTGTCGAAATCTCAATTTCGACGGGGCAATGCAATTCAAGCTCGACCTCGTCAAAACGAGGCGGTATGCAGTTTGACTTCGTCAAAATCTCAATTTTGACGGGGCAATGCAATTCAAGCTCGACCTAGTCAAAACGAGGCGGTATGCAGTTCGACTTCGTCAAAATCTCAATTTCGACGGGGCAATGCAATTCAAGCTCGACCTCGTCAAAATGAGGCGGTATGCAGTTCGACTTTGTCGAAATCTCAATTTCGACAGGGTAATGTAATTCAAGCTCGACCTAGTCAAAATGAGACGGTATGCAGTTCGACTTCGTCAAATCTCAATTTCGACGGGGCAATGCAATTCAAGCTCGACCTAGTCAAAACGAGGCGGTATGCAGTTCGACTTCGTCGAAATCTCAATTTCGACGGGGCAATGCAATTCAAGCTCGACCTAGTCAAAACGACTCGACCTCACGGGGGCAAGGCAATTTACACCTCTCTACAATGACCTCGCTTCTCTGACCTTTTGGGGGGGGATGTGATAGGATGTGGCCCAGTGGCCCGGATCAGCTCGGCCCATTCCTAATTTCCCAGCCCAATCCAGGATGAAGCCCAATAGCAGAAGTCAAGAAATTCAGCCAACCACCCCCGGCGGTCAGAGTACGGACGACAGCACCCACGATCTTTCAACCACCCCTGACCTCAATTCTCTATAAATAGAGTCATTTTGTAAGACAAAGGGGGAGGACTGTAATTGCTAGCTTGAAATACTTTAAATACAAACATTCTCATTTTTCCTCTGTGGACGTAGATCTACCCAAAGATCGAACCACGTAAACTCTCGTGTTCTTAGTTTTCTGCAAATCTCACTATCACGAAAACACTCTAAAATCCACGATCGATCAACTACCCTAGTGGTTTCATCTTTAGATTACATTCTTCATACTTTTTATTATTAAAACAACTCTATGAATCACATATGCATCATTACAAGTAATGACTCTTTAGTAAGGACATAAAGAGGGATATAACTCATTATGAACATGATACTTGTAGAAAACATGACACTTCATCTTAATAAACATTATCAGAAGAACGTAGTTGTAGTGCGTGTATGGAGACACACACTACCGGGCTGCAACCACGATATCCCTTCTCCGGCTTGCTTCCTCGACATCCCTTTGCATCCACAGTTAGCCTGCACGTTTAGAAATACGTACATGGCGTGAGTACATTGATTGTACTCAGTGAGTTCATCACCCAAAACCAATGCCACTTAAGGCTATACCTTAGATTTGCCTATTTTTAATCAAGTACAGGGTTTTAAGAAAATAACTGTACTTGACCGCTTTTAAAAACATGGTATGTATGCTCATCCTAATTCATATGCAACATGGTCTCGAGACAATATAATCATGACACCTTCGTCATGAACATCATAACTTACCCAAATCTACGATAAAAATATGTGTCCGAGAAGTTGGCCACCTTCTCGAACACCTTACCTTTCTTCGTGCGCACACCCGTCTGATACCTTCATCAGATGGGCCGATATCGTCCAGTCATTCGTAAATTGGTAACATGCATGCAAAAACTTGGCAAGTCTAAACATGTCATAATCATGCTTCATGCTTTTCATAAAATCATAATTCATGTCTTTTCATGCGGAAAAGATGTTCATGCATTTTACGGAAAATAGAGCTCACTGTTTATATGGCAAGCAGTCAAGCAAATAGCCTCCAACTCTCCACAGTTGCTAGCTTGATCTCCAAAGCTTGTAACCTATTCATGTATAATAGGTTAATACTAACTTATCTCATATATGTTAATATACTTGTACTCGCTTCTTAACTCTCATTAAGGTTCTATATTTGTATTTATCTCTTAGTCTCTTAATCATATATTTAACTCACACTTAATTATTTGATATTGTTAATTAAGAGTGTGGGATGGAACACATGAGATTAGTCAATCTTCAGGGTCAATAGTCAAGATTCGAAGTGGAGTACATGGCCTTAGACAATTTAGGAATTGGTTTCATTAAGAATAAGAAGGCTTTGGCCGATTTGTCATAGCTCATAGTATCGTTCATAACTCGAGCATATGAGCTTGGAATTGAGTGTAAGGCTTATTGATAGAAGTCTTACACCAATGGCTATATCATACTTGAATTTCAAGGTGTTCCAACAAGTACATCGAGGTTTATAGACCTTTCTTCAAGGAGTGTAGAATCGGGAAACTGAGAATTGGCTGGTTTGACATACCAACTTCGGATGAAGATATCTCCCTCGTTTCTCAATCAAATAAGGCGTATGACATATCAAAACTGAAGTTTAGAAAACAAGGAACAATTTTCCTGAAGTAACTTCTCTCATTTGACCAAAGTTAAGTGTCCAAAATCGTGACGGAAAACAGGGCAGCAGTTGAGCTCGTGAAAAACAGGCTGCTGAATATACCATTTTTGAGAGGTCATTGTGATCGCGTACGATCTCGGATTCGGGCGTGTGAGTAGGCTATGGAAAACTGAGATTATAGGCTACAATGTTTATATTTCAAGGTTTCTCATTCGAACAAAGATGATTGCCCAAAACAGAGGAGGAAAATTGAGCAAAGCTGTCCCTACTTTCAAATTTCTCGGTTCAAGGAAATTACTGGTTCAGCAGACAATCTTTGAACGAATCTTTCTCCTTCGTTTCTCAATAAAATTGGATGTACAAGCTATTAAATGAAAGCTGATATAACAAGGATTGAATTTCAGTTAATGGCTGCTCGATTACGTTTGAGAATAGCCTTCAAAATCAGCAATTAGTAACGCACACTAACTGTTCGAATAAATGTCAATTTTTCTGGGCACAAGGCAATCAACTAATTCAGTGCCTGATCTTTGGACACGTATAATTCATTCGTTTCTTAACCAAATTGGACGAAATTGGTCTCATATGAAAGCTAGGATATGAAGGAACATGTTTAGACCGACATTCATTCGATACAGGCTAAAGAAGATGCTCGAAGTCATTGATTTATAACGCACAGAAGCTGTTCGATGAAAGGCCTATTTCTGGAAAACAACTAGAGCTTAGGGGTTCGGCTTTTGCAGGTTTTAAAACGTCGAATTAAAGCCTTAACCGTGAAGGACATCAACAAGAACATACAGAGGAGGGGCTGTAGTGATCGGAAAAGAAAGGAATCAAGGGGCTTTTGATTAATTCATACGTTAATCAACTCCTAATGTGATGGAGAACAATAGTATTAAAAGAATTTAAACATGAATTAACTTTGTTCAAGGAGGCCGAATTTGATCATCAGAAACAGAGTTCAAATCTTCGTTTATCATCTTAAATCATCCTTCAAAACACTATGGAGGAAGAGAACTTACTAAGAATAGGATAGAGATTGAACTCCCTATTCTTGAAGGAAGAACCGAGGCCTGCATGTCCATCTTCCAGCGCTTTGATTATGCATCTGACACCATCATCATGTTCTAAGGATGGAATAAGGAAGGTCTGCAAGTTTTCGTGTTGATCGGGGAAAGGAAACGCCGTGATCGAAGTTCCGGCGGCCATGGAACTTACGGCAAAAGCGAGAGAGAGTTTAGAGAGAGAGAGGCTCGGTAGAGAGAGAAGGGGGCTGATTCAGAATGAATGGGGGTGAGGCCGTGTTGAGATTTTAATCTGGTCTCTCTCTCTCTCTCTCTCAACACGCGGTACACACACACACTTAATTATTTATTTTATTTTCTTCTCTTTAATAATATATGTATATATATACATATATATGCTATTTCACATCAGCCATTAGCTAAATAAATGATTTCTCATGCTTATATGCTATCTTTGGGAATTATAATTCACAACGCTTCTTCGAATAATAGATTCGACTTTCACATTATCGAAATTAATTTCCGAATTGCTTCTATGCTCTCATCCCATTTTGCTAGTCTTATTCGTTGTGCTATAATTTCAAGCTCATCATCATACTCCATAATCATCCCTCATTCGATAATTTAGGCATCGATCATGTCATTTATCTAGGTTCATTTCGGAATTAAATTAATACATACATTAATAATCAATGTATTTAATTGTTAAATATCGTTCTTCTATGTCGATCGTAGTTGAGGTGCTAAATATAGCACTCAAGACTAACAATCTCGATCGGCCTTCTCGTGGTTCTTAACTAAGCCATACATTCCTTTTCGAAGTATTCCCTTGTTCTTAGACCGCTGAGTTCGACAATCGTTATTTGTAATTTATCGGCTTCGAAAATAATATTTTCAAATATGGCTCTCCTTAATTAATTTTTGATTGAATAAAAAGGCTATAATTATTTATCGAGCAACCTTTACTTTCTAAATTCTTCATCGAAAATTTTGGATCGAGATTTTCCAGGACGGATTTTTGCAGGGTGTTACATTATATAGTTTTTTCATGGATTTTTATTTTGACTTCTATTGGAATTTTTATCATTTTGGTTTGTAGTTTTTTGTTCATAAATGGGTTATGTTTCAAAATGATCTGAACTGCTATTATTATTTCTGGAGTTGATTTCATTTATAAGTGACATTATGATGTGTTGTTATTTGTTCAGATGGATCCAAATGCCCGTCTCATGCGTTTTAAGAGTTGGCCCTTATATGATGATTGAAAATTCATTTTTGGGAAGGATATAGCGACGGGTGAGACTGCGGAGGATGTCTTGGATGCTTATGATGAATCAGGGGATCAGACTAACACCATCGATGAGGGAATACCGAGCAACAATGAGGCAGAACTCGGACATCTAGCCAAGAATGAAGTAGATGCAGATACTGTCTCTCGCACGCCTAAGACTAGGGACATGCCGAGCCTGAAGCTACATAAACGCAAGGTGTTTGACGATGTCTCTGTGATTAAGGATGTTATGAGTAAAATTGGAAGGACTGCAGATGAACGACTTGCGTCCTTGGCAGAAGGCATTGGATATGAAGCTCAATTAGGAAAACTAAGGAAAGAAGCCTTCCAGCATCCTGGTATCATTACGAACTTGTCAATAGATGATCATTTGGTTGTATGCGAGATTCTGGCGCTTTTATATTTACAATTCCGCACTATATATATATATATATATATATATATATATATATATATATATATATATATATATATATATATATATATATACTTACTTTATGCCTTTACGATTTAACTTATAAACTGTTCAACTGTTGTCCGGTCTGGTCCGCTACGGTTTGTCTTACTTTTATTAAACTCTGGTCAGCTGATGGGTGTTGAATAGTCTATTGGTTTCACTGTGGATTCGATCCTGTTGTAGAGGAGATGCTGCCCAATTTTTCTGGGTAATTAAAAGATAAACTCCTCTAAATAACCAACCCTAAAACGTCTACCCCACCCCCTATGGCGTCCCAGTTCTGATTTCGAGGTTGGTGAAATCAGGGGCATTACAAATGGTATTAGAGCATGTCCGCTCTGGAACCGAAAGACTATTCTTCTGTCGAGTTTAGAATTGTTTCTCTAAACTCAAACTGCACGGTTACGTGTTTTCTTTCTTTTCCCCGTCGCCATCGTCCGCTCGAAAGGTACAATTCTCTCTTGAAGTTCGTGAACTACATGAAAACGCATGCCCTTGATTGTTTTTACGTCTCTTGCTTTCAAAAACTCTGATTTCACTAACATTTTCTTATTTCTTCAAAAAATACCTTATGTGTTGCATTTTGTATGTGCATTGCATTGAGCATACCAGGTACACACACACACTCGGTCGACTTGGGAATTGGCGCCCCAAGGAGAACGAGAGAGTCTGCACAGATCTCGCATCAATATGTATCCTCTACACTAACCCTTTTGCAGGTATAGGTACTTCATGCATCCGACCAGGTGTTTTATTGAGAGATTTAGGATGGATGATTTAGTTCGGAGATTTCAGGAGTGCCGAATGAGAGATGACGAGACAGTGGGTGATTTCATTTTCCGATATTCCCGCACCTACTATGACGCCATTGAGGCTAGAGTTTCTGAGATGACCGCAGTACGAGGATTGACGATGCAGTTACCAGGGGATTGGGCTAGTTATGCTGAGTACGTGAGATGTACGAGAGGTTACCTAGCTGATGGACAGTGGGTTGAGACGATTTGCTATCCAGAGTTTGCCGCCTACTTGGCCCTACAGTTCGGTCGATACGAAGCGACACCTCTCAGTAGTTTCTTCATTTCTGACACCGCAACCGTTGTATCATGATATTTTGTCACCTTACCTTATCGACGCCAGCACTTGGACCATGGCCGAGGAGGAGTATTACACCGGGATCTACCATCTGACTTCTCCACTTGCACTAGCCACCGACGAGACGACCCGAGTCGCGGATGATTATTGGACACACATTCCCGAGGGCCTAACACCTACTGATTTTCTAGCAGAGCAGAGAGACGAGCAGCCACCGATTGAGCATCTGACACCACTTGGAGTTCAGCTAGATTACCAGCACCTGATGGGACCACATATGTCGGGAGTTCATGATTTCACACCTGAGGAGTTAGCATGGTTTCAGCACTATGAGGATCCGAGGTCACAGATTTCTAGTCAGATAGACGATGCAGGACCATCTCGAGCTATGGACGAGGCATGACCATCCAGAGTTAGAGCAGAGGATAGCGATGATGAGATCGGACCCGTAGGACGACTGTTTGGACCGATACCTTCCGAGCTAGAGATGATGATGAGACCACCTACCCCACCGAGGCCATTATTCTTAGCCCTAGCCGACCACCCAGTTAGAGGTCTCGATGGACATTGGATAGGCCTTCCACCGCATCGAGTTCCTAGAGGAGCCGCAAGATACGTATCATCAGACGATGAGGAGGAGAGACAGCCAGCAGTTATACTTAGAGCAGGACAGATGCACGCACGGAAGAGGACTAGAGTTATGACCCCCATGATACACTGACTTCGAGGGGTACGATTCCGAGGAGGCACTAGGAGTAATGAGGGAGTTTGATTATTCGACCGATGAGATAGGATTTGATGATGCCAGTGAGGGAATGATCACAGTGGGCAGCATTCCGACACACCGAGAGCACGATGATGAGACAGAGAATGACGATGATGACATAGATGTGACTAGACAGGATGATGGACACGATGGCACACGCAGTGATATGAGTATCAGCAGTGAGACAGAGGAGGAGTCAGTGACCTCCCGAGCCGCTGATGTTTAGAGATATTCAGGGTTGATGACGAGCAGAAAATCAGTTGGGAACGCATGTACAGCTAACCGTACCTCAGATGATAGGGCTTTTTAGTGTGGGCGCTTCGTGAGCCACCCCTGCCGCGATCTCTGCATTCGCATCCATTTTGCATCATGACTGGTTTACGTGCTTTCAAAATCTTTTATATATGTCATTTGTATAACCTCCTGAAGGTTTATGCGTTTGATAAAAACCTTACTCTTTCAAAATTTTATTTACTTTGGTTGCATGTCCCCCGTCCCTTTTTAAAATCTTTAAATTCTGCATGTCTAACTGCGTTATTTTCAAAAACATAAAAATCTCTATATATGTGATATGAATCAAGCATGCTTATGTGTGGATTGCAATTATTGAAATATTGCTAACAAATTTCTCATTATGATGAGAAGAGAATTGAGTTGTGAACGGGTATGATGATCGGAATGTGTTGAGTCGTATTACGAGTATTGAGATTGTGTTAATGAATTTCTCATTATGATGAGAAGAGAATTGAGTTGTGAACGGGTATGATGATCGGAATGTGTTGAGTCGTATTACAAGTATTGAGATTGTGTTAATGAATTTCTCATTATGATGAGAAGAGAATTGAGTTGTGAACGGGTATGATGATCGGAATGTGTTGACTCGTATTATGAGTATTGAGATTGTGTTAATGAGTTTCTCATTATGATGAGAAAGGGATTAAGTTGAGAATAGTTATAAAAGTTCGGATTGTGTTGTCTCGTATTTCCCTTACCGTTACTAACCAATTGTGCCATTATTTGTGAGATCTAAAAATAGTTTGTGATGATGAAATACAGTTAGACAGACCAACTTAACAATGGCCCATAGAGGAAACCACCACGGGGTAAACCTAGATACCGCTAGAAACGACGAGTGTTTCCGTAGGCAGAATCCGCCATCCTTTGATGGTCTAGGCAACCCGAACGATGCCGAGAAATGGGTACGAGCAATGGAAAAGATCTTCGACTATATCAAGTGCCCCGAGGCCGATAAGCTTGCCTTCGGCATCAACCGACTATCCGATGAGGCCGATTTTTGGTGGGAATCTGTTAAGAGAACCATTTCACCGGAACAATGGGGGAACTATACTTAGGAAGATTTCAAGAACAAACTTTACAAAAAGTACGTCCCGGATTGCTACCTTCAGAATTGTCAGCACGAGTTCTGGAACTTATGCCAAGGAAAATGCACCGTGTCCGAATATGACCACCTTTTCAACCGACTATCCTGTTATGCCCTGACTCTAGTCACGCATATTCACATTTTTCTTTTACGTGTTTTCACAGAGAAATCAAATCAAAGTTCAAAGCGTTTTTTAGGGAGAAATCTACGCCTTAGTCAGATTTCCCACAGACGGCGCCAGTTGATAGATTGGGTTATTTTCCATCAACAAATTCTTACAATAATTAGGAATATCAACAGACAAATGACACTGAAAAATTTCTTTAGCTGAGATCTCAATACTTTTCTTTAAGGTATCAGCTTTTCCCTTGTGATAATGATGCTACCTCAATGATGCCTTTCCAGCTGCCGCTTTTCAGCTACGAGCCTGCAAAACAGCACTGGAGGAATGGGGAGGGTTCCTCCGGGAAGACACTCCGACGCTCAGGTCAATATGTGTTTTTGAGAGATCCGCTTCAGCAAAGCTTGCAGCGGAGGTATGGTATCAGTGAAAAAATGTGTACCTTTTCTTGGTGAAGAAGGTTGAGTATTTATAGTAGAATAGAAGGTAAGGGTAAAAGGGTAATTACCTCTAGTTTACAAGGTTAAATTAGTCTTTTTAAGGGGGACAAGTCAGTTAGAAGAATATTTTAGTTATGATTAATGGTCCCCACGAGTGGTCCCCATAGTCACGTTTTTTTCTACACTCTATGTAGGGATCTGGGGTTAAAGGGATGGTAATGACGGGGAGGTGATCTGCACCTCTTATTCCCAGATCAAGGACAAGGGTGATCTGGGCCCACTACACCTAATTCACCCATAGATCAGATCTGCAGGATCTGTTGGAGATTTGGCATCTATATATTTATCGCTCCTGTATTTTGGAGGCATGCTAGGGAGCTGACAGATTACTCCCTATCACTAGGATTCATCCAGCCTAGTGTTTCGCCTTGGGGAGCCCCCGTATTATTCGTCAAGAAAAAGGATGGCAGCATGAGGATGTGCATCGACTACCGAGAGTTGAACAAACTCACCATCAAGAATCGTTACCCGCTCCTGAGGATAGATGACCTATTTGATCAACTTCGAGGAGCTTGCGTATTCTCGAAGATTGACTTAAAATCTGGATACCACCAACTCAAAGTTTGAAGAGAAGATATTCCGAAGATAGCTTTCAGAACACGCTATGGACATTACGAATTTACCGTAATGCCCTTCGGACTAACCAACGCACCCGCTATCTTCATGGACTTGATGAACCGAGTCTTTCACCCGTACCTCGATGGATTTGTATTGGTTTTCATTGACGACATTCTTATTTACTCCAAGGATCGAGCACAACATGAAGAGCACCTCAGAATCGTACTCGAGACGCTACGACGCGAGAAGCTCTATGCCAAATTTAGCAAGTGCGAGTTTTGGCTAAAGAAAGTCATGTTCTTGGTCATATTGTCTCAGCCGAAGGAATCAAAGTGGACCCCGCCAAAATTGAAGCAGTCAAGGAATGGAATGCCCCGACCACCGCCAACAAAATCCGCAGTTTCTTAGGACTCGTGGACTACTATCGACGTTTCATCGAAGGGTTTTCAAAAATCGCCCGGCCCATGACACAACTTCTCAAGAAAGGCACCAAGTACGTTTGGACAAACGAATACGAGAAGAGCTTCCAAAATCTAAAGACCCGACTCACCACCACCCCTGTCATCACCATCCCGCAGAACGGACTTGAATTCGTGATCTATACCGATGCCTCGAACTAAGGACTTGGATGTGTGCTGATGCAAGATCGAAAGGTTATCGCCTACGCGTCACGCCAATTGAAACCTCACGAGCTAAACTACCCGACTCACGATCTGGAGCTAGCAGCTGTAGTACACGCATTAAAAATCTGGCGGCATTACCTCTATGGAGTCAAGTGCGAGATATTCATGGACCACAAGAGCCTCAAGTATTTCTTTGAACAAAAAGAACTCAACATGAGACAACGGAGATGGTTAGAACTAGTGAAGGATTACGATTACACGATCAGTTATCACCCGGGAAAGGCCAATGTCGTAGCCGATGCCCTCAGCCGCAAGACACGAGGAAAGTTAGCCTACATCATCACGAAAGAGGAGCAATTGGCCCGAGAGTTTGCAAAACTCGAGCTTCGTATAATCCAGCCGCCACGACGATCCAAGGCCACCTAGCCGCCATGGCCATGCAACCTGATCTGCGTGAACGAATCATACAAGCCCAAAGAGAAGACGAACATTTGGAAAAGATCCGGAAACAAGTCAGCACCGATGGAGCGAAAGGAATCGCCAAAAGATGCAAGATAGCCAACGATAGAGCCTTACTCTTCGACCAACGAATCTGCGTACCAAGCGACGAGGTACTCAAGGAGGAAATTCTTAGCAAAGCACACGACACGCCATACACCGCTCACCCTGGAAGCACAAAGATGTACATGGATCTCCGAAAGAACTTCTGGTGGGAAGCCATGAAGAGGAACATCGCGACCTTTGTCGAAAAGTGTCTAGCATGTCAACAAGTGAAGGCAATCCATCAACGACCTTATGGGACACTACAACCCCTGCCGATACCGGAATGGAAATAGGAGCACATCAACATGGATTTCGTTACAAGTCTTCCAAAATCGAAATAAGGAAACACAGTCATTTGGGTTATCATCGACCGCCTCACCAAGTCATCGTACTTTTTGCCAGTCAAGACAACCTTTAGTCTCGATCAACTAGCTCACCTCTACGTAAGAGAAATCGTGAGACTGCACGGCATTCCCGTATCGATTACGTCCGATTACGATCCCCGATTTACCTTGAAATTTTGGACGAGTCTTCAAGAAGCTATGGGAACCCAACTCAAGTTCAGCTCTGCCTTTCATCCCCAAACCGATGGCCAATCCGAACGAACGATCCAAGTCTTAGAAGATATGTTGAGAGCCGTCGTGTCCGATAGAGGAAAAAGTTGGGAGAAAATCTTACCACTCATCGAGTTCGCTTACAACAATAGTTACCAAGCTACCATTGGCATGGCGCCATATGAGGCTCTGTATGGAAAAAGTGCCGATCACCGCTATATTGGGACGAAGTTGGAGAACAAAAACTGTTAGGCCCGAATTAGTACAAGAAATGGAATCGATCATCACCACAATACGCGCTCGCATAAAGGAAGCTCAAGATGGCCAAAAGTCATATGCAGACTGACGGCGAACAGACCTTGAATTCCAAGTTGGAGATAAAGTGTTTCTCAAAGTGTCACCAACCCGTGGAGTGATTCGATTCAGCAAACGAGGAAAGCTTAGGCCACGATACATCGGACCGTTCGAGATTCTTGATAAGATAGGAAGCGTCGCCTACCGATTAGCCCTGCCCCCGAACCTGTCAAACGTACACGACACTTTCCACGTCTCTATGCTCCGCCAGTATGTGTTCGACCCAAAGCATGTCATTAAGTTAGAAGAAGTCACCATCGACCCCAACCTTCAGTACGAGGAAAGGCCCGTTAGGATTCTCGATCGAAAAATCAAAGTACTCAGAAATAAGGAGATAGCCCAAGTAAAAGTCCTCTGGAATCACCATGATCATGGTGAAGCCACCTAGAAGGTGGAAGAGCAAATAAGGGCCCAATACCCAGTCCTAAGGTACGCCAACTTTCGGGACAAAATTTCTTTTAGGGGTGGAGGGATGTAACGACCCGAAAAATCCTATAGAGTTAAATAAAAATCCTAAAAATATGAAGAGAGTTTCCTTAGTCTTTTCAAAGCCAAATTAGTCTAATGAAAGAAGTTGGGAATTTTTAGGAATTATTTTACAAAACTCCATTTTTCGTGTCGACTAATAAAATATTATTTTATTCTCGAGTCTCCGAAACCATCGTGCTTAGTATCATATTTCTCAGTTCTTCATTTGGAATCCATAGACACTTGAATTTCTAAAATCCGAATCCGTATACTCAAAAAGCACTTTTGCAAATGTCCGTGCCGGTTTTTGAAACTCTATAAATAGGAGCCTAGTGCCTTTAGAAATTCATTCTCATCCAAACTCACTTTTATAAAACGAAAAGTTTCCAGAGCTTATCCTGAAGTTTCTCGATCGTTCAAAGTTCAAAAGGTACGCCGAAAGAAGCAGGGTGACCCTGGTGAGACGACGATCCTATGGGTATAAGCCGTGACGAGTCACGCGGCCCGGATCGCCGCCGGTAGCCACCGCCGCCGCCGACTTTCTCTTCTTCCCTCTCCGATTCTTGTTTTCTTAGTGTCCACACGTCCGTATCCATGAATGCATTCCAAATATGATTTTCGTTTTCAACAAGTTTCTCCCGTTTTTGTTTTATTTAAAATAAAGTGATATGATCCCCGTCCCAGAGCTTCGACGCATGCATGCAAGGTTTATCGCTTTAAAGTAATGTCGAGGCTTTGAACATTTTTCCCTTCTACTATTTTTGCATCCAGCAGCCCGAAGCTGCCGGAATAATCAACCACCGCCGCCGTCTCCCCCATCACCGCCGCCGGCGCCGCCCTCCATAGGGTGGCCCCCGGGCCACCTTTTGCCTTCCGGCCCTTTATTAAAGTTTTTCCCGGCATTTTTCTTGCCTATTTAATCGGGAAGGTTTTTCTGATTTCGTCAACTTTCGGTACGACTTTTCTCTGTATCGAATTAAATTCCTTAGATAGTCCGGGTGCTACCCGAATATTATATAAATATTTGTGTAACACCTATTCAGTATATTCTAGCATGTGCTAAAATATCAAACCCATCCGAGTTACGGTTTTAACACAGTTCTAGAAAATGTCTTCCAATCGGTATTTGTAAAAAGTACAATCACCTTGCATGGCTGATTTCTCAACACGAAAAATCTTAGAAAAATGTTTTAAACAACTTTCCCTTCTATGTCAAAGCCATGCGAACGTCCGAAATATGTTTTCTATTAAGTCCGACATTAAAATTGATTTCGTAGCCGTTAAGACTTTTGAGTTAGGAAATTCCTTTGGACGAACCGACAGTTCATAAGTGTTCTAAAAATCATTGTAGGAATATTCCGCGAGGAACCCGGAGTTAGAATCTGACCCAAGAGGCACGCAAACTGAGAAACTGTTGTGGTTGGTAACGGTAAGGATTTTTCTTGACATCTATTTCCTTTGGGTTATTAAGCCTAATATTATTGAAGTGCAGGCTTGTTTCAAGAGTATTTGTGAATCCTACGTTTCATTGTTTAAGGCTCTTACTATTGATCAGACTCTCGGTCGGCCTGAAACGTTGGACCGAGGGTTGTGCACGTTTGAGTAGTGAATCCATGAATACGTATCGTGATGGTAGTGAATCCATGACTTGATGTCGTGATGGTAGTGAATCCATGACTTGATGTCGTGATGAATGGAATTATCGTGACCTTGGGTCGCAAGAGTAAAGAGTAACATGAAAAGTATGGAACGTGGGCCCATATTGTACGACGACGATCGTACGAAATGATTTTTTCTATCTCTAACTCTTTGAGTTTCCTGCACATTTGAATTCGTGGCAATGATCCCTACTGGGTACAATAGTACTCAGCCCTGTCGAACTTTTTTTGTTTCGCAGAATGATCGTCGGCGGAGTGAGTGGGACCGGGCGGAAAAGAAAGAGATCGAAGAAGAAGGAGTGCTATCTCGTTATCATTTTCAATCAAGTGCATTGGCACAAAACTCTATCTCCTTTTGAACTTTCAAACTCTAAACCTCCATTCCAAAACCCTAATCCATTCAAGTCACTATTCAATTCGAGTTACTAGTTTTACCTTCACGTCATTTATTTACATTCACGTATCTAACTTCTAACTCCAAACTCTTTTTGAAAATCAGTTGAAAGTGCGAACAATCGCCGCTGTGACTAACTCTTTCTAACAGATATGTGCGGATTACCGTCACTGTCATTATCGCTTTCCTTACTTTACGTCATTTACATTTCAATCGATATGTGCGGATTACCATCACTGTCATTATCGCTTTCCTTACTTTACGTCATTTACATTTCAGTCGATATATGCAGATTACCGTCACTGTCATTATCGCTTTCCTTACTTTACGTCATTTACATTTCAGTCAATATGTGTGGATTACCGTCACTGTCTTTACCACTTTTACTATATATATATAACACAGTTGAAGTGTGAATCCTCGCCACTGTGATTTAAACGCTTTCTATACCGCTTTTATATTTACAATTCCGCACTATATATATATATATAACACAGTTGAAGTGCGAATCCTCGCCGCTGTGATTTAACGCTTTCCTATACCGCTTTTTTAGTTACAATTCCGCCCTATATATATATAACACAGTTGAAGTGCGAATCCTCGCCGCTGTGATTTAACGCTTTCCTATACCGCTTTTATTTATAATTCCGCACTATATATATATATATATATATATATATATATATACTTACTTTATGCCTTTACGATTTAACTTATAAACTGTTCAACTGTTGTGCGGTCTGGTCCGCTACGGTTTGTCTTACTTTTATTAAACTCTGGTCAGCTGATGGGTGTTGAATAATCTATTGGTTTCACTGTGGATTCGATCCTGTTGTAGAGGAGATGCTGCCTAATTTTTCTGGGCAATTAAAAGATAAACTCCTCTAAATAACCAACCCTAAAATGTCTACCCCACCCCCCTGTGGCGTCCCAGTTCTGATTTCGAGGTTGGTGAAATCAGGGGCGTTACAGTATGCCAGCGCCTGAACCCTAGGGTTAACCCCGGGGTTCGGCCATCGTGTTAACTGGGGAGGGGTGTGCTGATCGGGGCCAAAACGGCTGACGCCCGTCGTGCATGTGTACATGCGCCGCCGTATGTTGCCGCCGTTCTTCATCTCGTTCTTCATTCTTCGTGATTTCTTGAACTCCATCGTACATATTTACAATGGAAATAACCAAAAAAATACAAGAAATTTACAACGAAAAAATAGATCTAAACTAATCGGTACCTTATTTCTCACCGATTCAAAAAAGACAAAACGAATAAAACCGAAATAAAATTAACACAAATTATCCCAGACAATAGCATGCACAAATTATGGCATAAATCGACTCTTATGCATGAATATGTAATTCTAAAATTACAATAGAGACAATTCACAGAACCTCGGGCTCTGATACCAACTGATGGGAACGCTACATTGAAAGCAATCCAATTCTGCCTCGGATCTGAATTGGATATTGTAATTAATGCAATTAATTCACACATGAATCGAGTTTTACCTTCGAGCTTGGAGATGGTAATCTACATGTCTAGATTACTGGAGTGTTATCCCATTCCTCACGCTCGAACAACCGAGTGGGCGTTGAATCAAGATCGGATCTTGGATCACGCATTGCACTTGAGTTGACTGAGATCAACTTCTCTTCTTCTCTTGAAGAAGACGCCGCCCCTCTCTCTCTCACACAGAATCTCGTGAGTGAAAAATAACAATTCAGTTGTGATTAGGTCAAACATAATCTCTATTTATAATTAATAATAATTATACCCGAGAGAGATTGTGTGTGTGTACTTAATTAATTAATTAATTAACACGAATTGGGCTTAAGTACAACCCAACTTGGTCCAACTGAGAGGAGGAGGCGCCCCACCTAGGGTTTCCTCCCTATGTGGCGCCAATTGTGGGCTTATGGGCCCACAAGCCTGCTCTCTTGATCCAAATCAGCTATTGGACTCAATATTTAACTTCTGATCCATTCTGAGGTGTTTGGGCCACTCTAGGGACCTAGATACCAGACAAAGTTGAGTCTTACCTAATAAGATAATTACTATGCTCTCCCCTAGAGCATTTATCTTAATTAGAGCTATAACACATTTCACTAAAGAGTTATAACTGATTTACCGCTCTGTCCCGATTACATAGATCGGGGCTGGTATTTTGCTTAATGCGATCCCCGTGTTTAAGAATCATGATATCCGTTAATTAATTAGAGCTCGTCTGACTGCTCATAATTAATTAACCTCTAATACTTCCTTAGGTAGTACCCGCTCAACCTTATTATTATACCTTGATATTAATCAAGCTTGCAAGACTTGGTATAATAAACATTGTGAACTCCCTAAGGGGATATCTCAACCTTTACGGACATGGTGTCCCGATACAACTTAACTAGACATCATACGTACCTTCATGTTACCCAAGATATAAGGAATTAAGGTGTCGTACACAAGGCCCGTACCGAATAAGTCAAAGCAACGGTGAAGAACGTGTATATGCCTAATAGCTTATCGGGATTAAGATCAAGCTACTAAGACCAGAGATCTTTAGTTCTTCACCTCATTATAAGGGTCAGTCTAGAAGAACATTATCTCTCTACGATCCTATCAATACGTTCCATGGTATCAGCATAACTAGTGATTGAGACCCACCACTACTGTTAGTGCTGCAATGTAAACCGATAACTTTGCCCAAGTTATCTCGACTGTGATAATCGCTTATATCTCATGAGTCACCGAAATACGTGATCCCCTCCAGATGCAGCTGGCACGTTAACTAAAACATGAGATAATTGACTTATTCAATCTCAACTATATAATTTCAGATAGGTGATTGTAAACAGTGAAATAATCTTTGCATACACTAAAATACTAGTTTTGCTTTAGCTATACAAAATCCCAACAGAAGGAGTCCACGGAGTTGACCACCGTTGAGGGAGTAGCACATCACCTCTCTATATGAACATATAATCTCTCTTTGTATTTGTAATACCCCACCTAATTATTCTATTATTTAGTTAGCATTACTAATTAAATAATAATACTCATGAGGACTCATCAATTAATTTATAGGTCGAACCATCTCGATGGAATTTAATTCCAAGAATGAGACCTATATTAAATCCTTCAATAGAGACAACCTCTTGATATTAAGAAGTAATTAGAATATGTGAAGATTAAATCAAATAGCTATTTGATTAGTAAATTACCCTATTTCACAATAGATAGTGAATACATGGTGAAATAAGTGTCCTACAATTAAATAGACTCTAATGGGCCATTCCTTTTATTATTAGTAACAAAGGGAATACTATCTATGAACAGCAGCAAAAAAATAAATAAATAAATTTAATACATCCATATTGTACACTAATTTGATTAAAAACGAAAATTCAAATAAAACAAAACTCACTAATTATACTCAAACTTAATAATTACAGTTTATGGGGAATGAAAAGAAACAAGGCATGCACGCCTGAAACTCTCTTTGCCTCTTCCTTCACTCTAGCTCTGCAACCCTATTATTGGGAAACCCAACACCCAATCCACAGCCTTCCTTTCTTCTCTTGTGATGATGAGAGCCTTCTACCCTCATTAATAGGCCAAGACCTCCCATTTCCTTTCATTCTCTGCAAACACAAACACAATCAAACATAGAGAGTGAAAGAGAAGAAGAGTGAACAAGGGAGCAGCAGCAGTTCAAGGAGGCAGAGAGCAGCCATACCAGCCCTTTTTCCAGCCCCTCAAGAACTCAAAATTACCCTTTTCATCAAGGCTAATTTCGAGCAAGAAGAGGAGGGAAGCAAGAAGGAAAACAAGCAAAGAAAGGGAGAAAAAGGCGCTGAAACTGCAGCCCCTTAGCAGCCTTTTCAAGCCATACAAACAAGCCAAAAACCATTCTTTTATTTTAAGGTAACACCCCTCAAGCACCCAACTCATAGAAAGGATGATTAGTTACCTCAATCGAATAAGCCTAATGTGTTTCACACTCAGTTTTTGAAGATAGAGAAGATTTAACTCCTAAACAAAGCATGCATAATGCTATATTTTTTTTTTCGAGAAATAAGCCAAGCATACAGCCCAAGTCCCAAGCATGCTCTTTACTTAACCTATAGCACTTTTATGAAGCATGATAGCATAACCAAATTAAGAAACCTAGCCTGATCATATTCAAGAACAAAGAGCTTTAAGTATATTTCTTTTCCTAAGCATGAAAACACATGAATATTTTCAGAAATTCCCAAGCCAAATCGCTCCTAAAACTGAAGTACAAGCAATCATAGAACTCCTAAAGCACAAGATATATATATATATATATATATATATATAACCTACTACTCTACGCATGAAGCCAAAATAAATTGTGATCCGAATATCTCAGCGTACAACAACCAACATGTCTGCTTGTTCTTCACTCTATGAAACAATTTAACAGGCATCCTTCCTAATCTGCAAAACAATAGAAACCTTAAAAGCACAGTTTGAATTTCAAAGAGCATAAGCTAGGAAAAACTCTCTGAATGCCAGTCTAACGAATAAGCAATCAAACACCTATTCTATCAAATACAACAAGAAACTGAGGATGGCGGGATAAGGCGATACCGAAGCGAGGGATTTTTCCTCGCCATCGAAGTCGAGTCGCAGCGGCGGCGGTTCTGGAGCTCTCGACGGCGATCAGCAACGATGGAGGAGCACAGCAGTAGCGCCGACGACTTCTTCATTGTCGAACCTGCAAAAACGGAGAGCTAAAACAATAACTAATCAAACAAAAACTAAAATAATAAATAAAGTATTAAGAATGCAGTCGAAGCCGGGCAGCAGCAGCTGCTGCTGGCGAAGCCACGATGGCGACGATGAAAGTCAGAAGCTGCTAACGGCGGCGGCGCTCTCACCATCGCCGGGGAATCGAAGAAGGATTAAATCAGCCCCCAAAGTTTCGAATTAGGGCTCCCCTTCGAGCCCTGATTTGGGAAAATCAAACGGAGAAGAGGATAGCCGATCGACGGACACGGATGGACAACGCCGACCGCTGGCGATTCGAAGAGAGAACAAGCAGCGGCATAAATCGCAAAAAGATCACAGAAGAAAGGAAAGATCGCGAGTCGAGATAGAAAGGGAGGAGTTGTGCGTGAATGGAGGGGAAATGAAGGAGCTGGGCTGATTTTGATCGACCGGGTCGGGTTTGGGCGGCCACGGACCCGGGTCATGATCTGGGCCGGCTATTTCAAGTGGACCGAACCTTTCTCCTTTTGGGCCGGATTGATTGTTGATGCGGGCCTACTTAATTAACTTCAGCTGGGCTGGATTAATACAGGATATGGGTTGCTAACTATGCATTTTGGGTCAGAAATTACTTTAATTAATTAATTATTTTCTTAACCCAACACTTAATTAAAGAGCCAAGTTATCAATAATTATTTCAGATTATTCTTTAACTAAAGAATAATGCCTAGTTAATTCACACAAGTGAAATTAAAATATTTTCTTAGCCAAGAATTAAAATTTCAAGATAATTGATTAACATAATCAATTATAATTTATCAATTGAGAAACACCTCAATTAAATCAATAGAAGGATTTCAACAATAATTATTAAGAAAATTATTAATAATTTATATAGCAGTAATAGCGCTCCAATTAAGTCAATTTAGCGATCAAATCAAGAATCTCATTTCGATTCTTTGAATTAAGGTCAAGCAAAAAGAGACCGCAGCGGCGGAAGCATCTCAGCTGAGTGAAAAGAGACGAAAAGCTATTAAGGTGGGCTTTCTAAAATAAAAGAGTTTTATTAGCTGATATTAGTTCTTTTTAAAGAATTGTCATGCCATAAAGTTTTCAAGTTTATGTATGATGTCTATCTGTTTTTGGCTTTGCCAAATTTTATAAGAATCGAATTCGGGTCCTTGTAAGATAGCGATCTTACTTGGACTAACGTGCACAAAGCGGCATACCACCTTAGCGAGGGTGTGTCTGTCTGGCCTCCGCGGAAGGTGTACAACTTCCTGGATGCAAGTTTAGTTCGGATATGGCTGATTACTAAAGAATATTGACTGCAGTCGCTTTAAGTTTAAAGTGTTTTTAGTACGCATAGGCATTTTTCTAAAACCCTATGTGATACTCTTACATGACTGACAATTAAAGAAAATGTTTTGGCAACGTGTTCACTGGGTACCTAGAGTACTCAGCCCTGTACATATTTCCCATGTGCAGGTTGAGCAAAATGGAGTGAAGTGGCCGGTGGAGCTTTTGTCGATCTTAAGAAGTCGAAGTCTCTTGGTGGTGCATGTCGTCATACATGCATCCGTTTCTGTTGTGCTCACTCGAATGTTAATTCGATTTGATTCAATCTGGTTGTAATTTGATGACATCATCATTTCGCTTCGTATAATTTGTTTGGTTCCTGAACTTCTTTTGACATGATCGAGTCAAGTTATTAATTCTCCTTTCGTCATTTATCTCTTGATCTTCGTATTATTTTCTTAAGTCACGAATTACCGAGCTAAGCTATTAATTAGCAAAGCGCGGTCATGACAGTATTGATCTATCTTAGAAATTTAATCATTTTGTTAACATCTAAAGATCACAAGTGTCTATAGTAATGAAAAAAAGGCAAAATTGGTAAAAAAAAATATACTAATATCAAACTTATATTTTTAAAATGCTAAAACAACTTATGTATTTAAAGAGCCCCTGAATTAATACTCCCCCCGTCTCATTTGAAACGTCTCACTTTCCTTTTTCGTCTGTCTCACTTCAAACGTCACACCCCAAATAAGGAAATAATTATCAATCCCTTATCTCTCACTATCTAGCACTTCATTCCTTAATCAATGTGCAAAAAGTAAATGGGTCCACCTAAATTTATTATATAAATGTCATTCCTTAATCAATGTGCAAAAAGTAAATGGGATGTTTGAAGTGAGACGGAGGGAGTATTAGATATAAGTATTTTTTTAAGTAATTGTTGGTCCCAACAGTGGCTCACACACGTAGGGGGTGAATACGTGTGTGTAGAAGTGTTTAACTTCTCTTGCGCTTTTCGCCCTTTTTACAAGTAGACACTTTGAAGATTATTGAAACCTTCAAATAGGGATGACAATTTTCCCCGCGGGCTCGGATAACTGCGGGTACCCGCCTCTAATGGGGCGGGGACGGGAGGTAAAATCAGGGGTCGGGGCCGGGGCCGGGTATACAAGTCTATACCCGATTCGGGCTCGGGCCGGGGCCGAATTTATTGATACCCGCCCAGCACCCAGCCATAATATGCTTAACATGTATATTTTTATAAAAATATATTATGTATACTCAATTTTTATTAAAGGCTTTTCATATTTCTGGCATGAAGACTCCTCATCTTCAGACACAAGTCATCATGGAATGTTTGAAGACTTGTATTTTGGGTTTCTAGATTGAAATTTGCATGCTCAATAACTTTTAGATATGGTTTATCTGCTTATTTGAATGAATATTTTACATTATTAGTAATTATTATTCATTTTTTTTTCTTACTATTTTTTTTCTAAAAAAAAATACTTTATAAACGGGTACCCGCCGGGTATCCGTTCCCCGTCGGGTATTCCCTATCCCCACCCCAGTCCCGAATTAAATGGGTACGGGGCAGGCTCGGGGGAAACTTTTTGAGACGAGTATGGGGCAGGTAAAGCAATACCCAACCCCGCCCTGCCCCGTTTACATCCCTACCTTCAAAGCTTCTCGCTTGAGTGAGTGTTTGTGCGGAATATGATGAGACTTAAGTTTCTTGGAATTAAAACCTTATTAGTAATTTAGAGCGTGGGGTGCAGCTATGATAAATTGAAAGCTTGTAAATAAATTAACAGCAGAAAGTAAAGCACACCGAGAGTTTTATAGTGGTTCGGAGTAACTCTCCTGCATCCACTTTTGTCCTCGATGGGATGAATACCTTCACTTGGTATTCTTTGTTTTATACTTCCAAGGAGAAGTGATTTAGAGCTAGTAACAAACTCTAAATTCTCTAGAGATTCAAGGCTCTCGAGAGGCCACCAACAACTACAACTTTCCATGAAATCACAAGGACATTCCAATTAAGTATTTAAACTTAAGCTTCACAATCGTGATTTCAGTTAAACCAAAACTTCAACCTTACAACTCAATCTAAATATAATAGACTTGGTTTTGGGGTTTTTATTTTTGTTTAAATAGAGAATCCTTTACGGTGACAAACACGAGTAAGAAAAATAATTCTCAAGACTAGGTTTTGGATGAAATCAGTTGAACCTAGTGAGTAGTTGCTAAAACTTAAGAAAACTATATTTTCTTAAGAACATACTAAAGATTGAAAAGAAAGCTTGAAGAACTAAAGAAATTTTAATGTTTTTTGCTCGAGTACTTGCTTGTAAATTTGAATGTTTGAAAGTGCATATCTTCTATGTGTAGCAACTCCTTCTATTTATAGTGGAGAAACCTTACTTCCCGTTAGAGAGAGAAGCAGCGTGTGTTCCTTACTTGACCGAAAAAGTCGCATTAATGTCAGGTGCTTTTCAGAGTTTCGTACGAGGGTATGGCGATACCCAGGTAAAAGGTAACCCTAGCATGGGAGTAGGTGGTTCAGCAACAGTCTGAACATCCCTTTTTGTGACTTTTGCAGCATTTACTTTCCATTGAGCAATGCGGCGATGACACATAGACTCTGCAGTGACATATTTAATGATACGTACGGCCATGCTTCCTTGATAAGTTTGAATTTCAAACTAAGGCTTTGGGAGTCAACTTATCGCTCTACATGCTTGGACGCTTTTAGAGTGACTTTCTAGGGTAGACGCTTTAAGCTTGTCCGGCTTGAAGGCGTTCTGACCTAAAAAGACTGTTGCGCGTCCTCATAGATTGAAAGCGTCTCCACTCCTTGGTGGGATTGACTTGCTGCTCTCAATTCCGATGCTTCCTAACTTCTAACTGCTTCAAAATTACACGCTTAGAATTATCAAGCTTCCTAACAAATAAGCTTTACTAATACATTAAGATGTACAAAGCGTGACTTTAGTAACATCAAAAATAATAAGGGAAATTCTTAGGGATGGGTTTTGTGATCTAATCAAAACTAATTAGATTAAGAACTTTGAACTACAAGTTCCTCCTTAACTTAATATCCCAACAATTTCCCCCTTTTTGATGATGTCAAAACCCAAACGTCAAGTCCTATAAATCTAGACGCTCTAGACTTTATAAGAGTGAAAGCAGGTTAGTACAATATAGGCAATTATAGCAGTTAAAGTGAAAGCGTAGATGACGACAGATAAGACAATGAGTCGTTGTCTTTAAACATGAAAAGATATCATATATATCTGGTGAGAGAGAGAGAAATAAGGTAGATACAATGATATCCAAACAAAAACAAGAGTTTTTCATTTGAAGCGTCTGCGAGGGGCTGGAGAAATCATCCCATAGGCTTTGTAGACTCTGTCCTTGATGGAAACTGTGTGCGATTAGGTCGGTTGTGGTTTTCAAGCCACTTCGCGCATTCTGCAACCTCCTTAGAGATTGCTTTCTCATCAGGGATAGAGCCTCCAATCAGCGAAGGTTAAACCTCACTTCCTGTGGAGGTTTGATAGTGATTTCTTCGGCTAGATCCAGAACTTTGTTGAAGATGGAGGATTTGTAAGCGTCCATATACGCGATGAAGCAGTCCATGGCATATTCAGTTCTGAAGCCATCCTAATAGTAGAAAAGTTTGATAAACTTAGTCTTGGCTTCGTTCCACTCCATTTTGAGTTCATCATTGATGATCTCATCGATGAACTTGGCTCCAACAGCTTGATCTCTGAGCTTATTCCCAGTGAACTCCTCCCTGCCAATAATAGCCCTTCTGTAGGCTTCAAATTCCTCTGTTCAAAGGCTTTCAACGTGAATTTTTCGTTTTTCTAGAGTTTCCTGCTTGATTATTTTGAGCCGAATTTCCTCATCGGTCACGGCTTCTTCACTGAACACTTCTTTCCACGTTTCTGCAACTGCTTTGTTTTTTGCCATTAATCCAAGGCACTTCACTTCTTCATCATTCTGCGGCGTGTGCTTCATCTTGTACCTACGGAGTATATGATTTGCTTTATAGACGAGAAGAGCGCCGATCTCCTCATCTATGCTCCTCTGAGCTTCAGCTTCCGTGGTCATGATTGTAAGAGTGAGATCAACTGCCTTTGATTTCCTCCTTTTGGAAGCTTCGGTTGCAGGGGCTTCAGTCATGGTAGCGTCCATGGTAGCAATAGCCGAGTGAGTTTGACGCTTTCGCGTCCTATGTGGTTGCTTGTCTGTTGGTACGCTTTGAAGTGGAGCGACTAGAATGGGTTCTTCAACGTCGATAATCTGCCGCTCTGCCGCTGAGGTAGCCACTTCCCCCTTACTTTAAGAGCTTTTCTTTGTCTGTGCGCTTGTTTGCACTTTCACTGGAGCCGTTGGTTGTCCACTTGATGTTCTAGTCTTTTTCCCTTTTTTGACATCAGTCAAAGCCGTTTGGGAGGGAACAGTCCGGGTTTGGGCAGGAAGTTGGTGTTGACCTACCACTCTAACCATGTGCTGAAGGTTTGGTTGATTGGGAAGAAATACGTTTTGGGTCCTGAGCAGACAGAATTGGGGCAGGAGAGCGAGCGTTGGTAAAGATTAGAGATCACTCGAAGCCTCTTCTGAGAGTATCGAGCTTAGGAAAGTGTCCCAATCTGAGTTGATATCTTTTCTATCAGCTCGTTGCTGACAATCTCCACTCTTCCGGCTGAGCTTTGATCACCAACTACAGTGCGACCCAGTATTGCCACTGTGTGCTTTCTCCCTTACTCTGAAATGAAGAGCTTTTTGTCAAGCGATTCAACCTTGGTTCGTAGCTGCATGGTGGCTGTGTTAGCCTCGAACATCTCCGCTTTGGCAGCTTAGAGTTCTTTCTCCATGAGCTCCAGTTTTGCCTTGGCCTCCGCAAGCTCCACTTCTGAAGCGATGAGCTCCCGTGCAACACGCTCTCACTCCTCTTCTCCAGACCGGCTCTATTCATTTTGACTTCTACCTCTTGCTGGCTGTCGTAGAGGTCGTCGATGATTGTTTGTTGGTAGGAAGTCAGCTTCTGCACTTCCTCTCGCAAAGCGGGGACCTCCCCTAGTTGAGTCTTTACGTCAGATGCTCATCATTAGCCTTCTTCAAGTTCTCCTTTTCTTCGGCCAACTGGTTTTTCACAGTTGCCAGCTGTTCCTTCTGTTCCTTCAACTCTATTGAAGCAGTTGAATACTTCTCCTTTAGCTTCATCAACTCTGTGTTAGCAGTTGAGAGCTTCTCTTCCAGTCTTTTCTTCTCATTTGTGGCTTTGGAAAGCCTCTCTTTTACCTCCTTGATCGCCTCCTTCAATTAGGCACTCTCACGCTCGACAGAGTCATGAGCTATTTGAAGGGCTGAGAGCCGTTCTTCAAGGTCGGAACTTTGAGTAGTTTGGCCAGACATTGTAGTCGTCGGTTCTGTACGAGGAGTATAGGAAGGGACTAGTTCTTGGACCTCTTCTCAATGAGCCGCCATACCTCTGACTCATCAATCAGATCATCAAAGTGTTGGAGTTGGAAACTCCCTAGGACAGAGGCTTCATCCTCGATCAACGCTCGGGAATCATTAGCCTTCACTATCTGACAGACTTTGTAGATGTTGGTGCCACGGCATCTCACATACTTAAGAAAGTTGGAGATGAGAGCAAAGACATGAGGATGAAGAGAGAAGTCACCAAAGAATTCTTGGATCTCTTCTTGAGCAAAGGCAAGATCCATTACCGGCTGAGAAATTGGCTCCATCCTTGCAGCTCAAGGTGTTGGAGGAGGATCTGCTTGGAAGTGTTCGTCCACTTCCACGGATGGGCTGCTGACGTCATCATCAAGATTAAGAGCGTCAATCTTTCGATCATCAGCACCAGGATGGTCCTCTGGTTGTTCCTCTTCTGGGGCTCTGGCTCCGGCATCCAGATCCGCTCTTAAAGTTTTCTCAGAATCAGAAGCGCTTGAGGAAGAAGCGCTTTCTTCATCAATGAGTTGTAGCTTACCACCACGCTTTCCCTTCCCTGGAGAGCGTGTGATCTTCTTGGGCGCTTGCCCTTCTTCTTTTTCTGTTGTCACTCTGCAATCTTTTGCAGAATTGCTTTCTCCGCAGGAGTGTAAGCGATTTCAGTTGGTGGTGGAGGTACCCGACTACTCGATTGTATACCCGATTAATTTTAAATAATAATTAATACTCCCTCCGTCCCAATTCAATGGTCTCCTTTCATTTTTTTATACCTCACATATATTCAATCTAGGGGACCATTGAATTGGGACGGAAGGAGTATTTTATATCCTAAATATTACACATGATAGGGAATGAAAGATGAAAAATACTAGTGAGGTTGAGAAATAAACTATGCATCAAGCCGCAAATATGACAAAAAATATATTTTTTTTTGTCATAAATTAATTCTGGGTACCCGATAAATTGGAGTATAATTTTGTAAATTAGAAAAGTTGGGTACCCGAATCTGAATTACCCGTTTGGGACGGGATACGAAATATATTTTTTTGCTTATTTGGGATCGGGTACCCGACAAAGATGGGACGGGTATCCCGTCCCGACCCGTTCAGACACCCCTAACTTTCGTCGTTGACTTTCAATCCAAGTTTGATTATAAGACCATTCAAATCATGAATTGTTAAAAAAATTATAAAAAAACTATAAAATATAACAAGTGAGATTTGTTTAAATATTTTATTTTATTTATCACACGTAAATCCGTGGAGATCATATTGATTCCAAAGGCCTAACCTCGTTAAAACCTCATTGACAAAAAAAAGTATCCGTCTATTATTTTAAAATAGCACTAGTTTATGATTTATTAAAACCTCATTAAGGAAGAAATTTTGAAATTGTTGGCCTCCTTGACTACTAAGTTCAGATCTAGTGCGACGTCCATAACCACAAATACGTCACACATACTTCTCTACGAAGTCATTATATGTCCAAAACCGGAACCGACAGTTCCGAAACCGTAACCAAAACCGTGACTTGGCCGATTCGATTTCAATTTCAATTCCTCCATTGTAAAACCGGAACCGTGGCCACCAATAATAGGTGAGGGTATGCGTCTCTATATTAATTCCAAAAATAAAAATAGTTGTTTTACGATTAAAAAGACTAAAATATCGCTCATACTTGTTTTTATATAATAATAATACTACTCCATATGTTCTCTATTTAGTGAACCTAAATCTTGGCACAAGTTTTTTTGCATTTTAATGATATAGTAATAAATTAATGTGTTAAAAGTGGAATAACTGTGGGCCCATCTAATTTTTTTAATAGTATTAAAGTGTTAAAATATTTAAAAGTAAAGTGATAAAGTGTTAAAGTGATTGTGGGGTCTACATACCAAAACGGAAAGATTCAGTAAATGAAAAACGTCACAATATAATAAGAGTGTCGGGTATATTCTTTAAAAAAGGAAAAATATACTTCTCTCATTTCATTATTCATTTAGCCCCTTCGGGGGTGGCCCAATGATAGGGCGGTACGCCTGTGGCCTTAAAGGTCACGAGTTCAAATCCTCATGTGTAGTTTGCAGGCTATTGCACAGGGGCGGGGGTTTATCCAGTGCGCACCGAAAGTAGCGGCTGCGGGTTCCCACGACATTAAAAAAAAAAAAAAAAAAAAAAAAAAAAAGTAATACTCTATATATATATGAGTATTTGTTATCGTATTCTGTGGCAAACCCTAATCTCCTTTAAACCTTATTAATATTAATTCCCGCAAATCAAACAGCCGCTCTCTCTGTCTCTCTCTCCCCTTTAGCAAAGAATGTCGAATCGTCCCTTAGCAAGAATGTCGAAATCGTTCGTGTCGAGTTTGTTCCAAGTTGAAGTTGAGGGGGAAGGTTTTCTGAAAACCGGCGACGGTCGTTATTTGAGTTCTGATAATGGTGAATATTATCTCTCCTATCATGGGAAAAACTTCAAAGGCAAACGAATTGAACCAAATCTATGCAGGAAGAAGAATGCTTGTTATTTTCATATCGACGCTGTGGATTCTATCCATCTTGTTGCGTTCGGAATCATAGATTTAACCGAGGATGGGGTATACTGGGTCGCCGGAGAT
The DNA here is from genome assembly GCA_001642375.2 of Mentha longifolia. Classification (NCBI taxonomy): domain Eukaryota; kingdom Viridiplantae; phylum Streptophyta; class Magnoliopsida; order Lamiales; family Lamiaceae; genus Mentha; species Mentha longifolia. The sequence continues at coordinate 15,749,175 of CM038117.1, forward strand.
GGTATTGTATAAATTCACCTATTACCATTATACTCTTCTACTATGTTTCTTCTTCCTCTTCTTCTTCTTCTTGTCGATCTCTCTTAGTATATGTTATGTTGCTGTCATATTATACAATTATTATATATTAATCACTCACAATTTCAGATTCACAGATCTAGGTTTTATACCCTTGTTGTCTTTCTATGACCTAATTGCGTTGCGTTTTTTTCCCATCGAGTATTTTAATAATTAGGGCCCTTTTTGTGCAGTAATTGGGTATGTAGATCCAGAATCAGACTCAGGGTCAGATTTTGAGAATGAGTGTGATGATGTGGGAGAGGGTGTGGGAGAGGCTGAGGAAAGTGGAGAGGGTGGTGGTGCTGTGGCAGAGGGTGTGGGAAAGGCTGAGGAAAGTGGAGAGGGTGGTGGTGCTGTGGGAGAGGCTGAGGGAAGTGAGGTTGGTGGTGCTTTGTTACAGGGTGTGGGAGAGGATAGATTCGAGCGGTTGATACGTGTTTTTTTAGAAGAGAATGATCATGTCCACACGCCCCCCTTGGTTGTCATTATTTCCAAGAACGAGGAACCTCCAGTAGATGATTCTCCCGAAAGTCAAGAGCGTCGTAACAAATGGAGGGTAGACTACTTCAATTCAATTCTCTTCCTTTGATTAAAGTATTGGATTAATTAATCAAATCAAATACTCTTTAACCCTTGCAGGCTGAAATCACAAAACGGGCAGCGAGTACAATGATTGCTTACATGGGTCGAACTCCCCTTTTCTACGCTATAGAAAAGTAATTAATTTGTTGCTTTGGTTTGCTAGATTAATCCACTTAATTTCCTACTGTACTACATTAATTTATGTCATAAAAATTTATATGAATGAATGTGCAGAGACAACAAGCTTTTGGAGAGTGTAGGTGAAGATTGTATAACTACAATTGATGAGGTATGGCTTAATATGGTTTTCGACATTCATACTGAAAAGGAAGGAGCAGGAGCTGTTGCTTCAAATGCTGCTAAGTATGCTTTTGCTTCCTTTTTCCAAAACATGTCATTTTACATTTATGTTGTTTTCGAAATAAAGAATGAAGTATACCATATCAATCTGCAGAAGCATGAGCAAAAGTGAACAATCAGAACCTGGTATTGACAAGAAGGCGGAAAAGGAAGGAGCTGCTGTAGATGCTGGGTAAATATTCACATTTTCCTTTTTCCAGAACATGTCATTTTAAATTTCTGTTGTTTTCGAAATAAAGAATGAAGCATACTATATCAATCTGCAGAAGCATGAGCAAAAGTGATGAACCTTGTACTGGCAATAAGGCGGGAAAGGAAGGAGCAGGAGCTGCTGGGTAAATTATTCGAATTTCCCAAAACATGTCATTTTAAATTTCTGTTGCTTTTGAAATAAAGAATGAAGTATACTATATCAATCTGCAGAAGCCTGAGTAAAAGTGATGAACCTTGTATTGACGATAAGGCGGAAAAGGAAGGAGCTGCTGTAGATGCTGGGGTAAATATCAAGGCGGAAATTGAAGTAGATGCTATGGTAAGTTATTCACATTTTTAGTCCCTTACTTTTTCCAAAACATGTGATTTTAAATTTCAATTGTTTTCAAAATAAGAATGAAGTTATGAATCTGCAATGCCAAAGCACAAACAAGTGATTGTGCTACGAAACATTTTAAGTGAATCTCTTGATCAATTTGCAATAATTTTACTAATTAATCAATTAATTGTTTTCTCATATTCTACTACATGTGTTGATATTTTTACTCTTGATGCAGGGCTCTGAGAAGAGAAACAAGAGAAGACGCATGTGAGATTTGGTGTTGAATAACTAACTGTATTTGTTCTTTTGATGGGATTGATCGTAGTTGTTAATTATTACTCCTACTATATCCTGAGTCGGTTGGAATCCTACTAAATGAAAGACATTACAAGGCTGTTCATATGATAAAAAGGGGTTATGGTGTATGATGATAGAAAAATACTACCACATGCATGTTTCTATCTAATAGTACGAAACATCACTCTTATGTGTAGTAGTATATCGGAAGAAAGAATGATTAAACCATAGGCCTTAGCATTGTTAATGGAAAGAGAATAGGATTTTAATGATATGAAATTAGTTTGAGACACCTTCTACTTAAGCAACTTTTATTTAAATTAATATAAACTAAAGGGACTTCCATAGGATGTTCGTTCCATCACCAACTTTGTTTGATGTTTCTAGAAGATGGAGTAGAAAATGCCAAATAGATGAGAAATATAAATAGTGAGTACATTAGTATTGTTTCTATATTTAGGGTGTGTTCTTTATGATGAAAAATTATCGTGGGAAAATGAGAGAAAATAAAACAATCACTCTTTAAATTTTCCCATATTTTCTCACTTTTTCCTACTTTCTTATTTATGATGAAGAATTTTACTCTTTGTTCAATGAAAAATATTATCCCACCAAAATGGAGTGAAAATATTTTTCTTCCATTAGAGTGAAAAGAAAGGGGAAAAGGAGTAGAAGGTGGGAAAATGTGGGATATTTAAAGGGTGATTATTTTTTTTTCCCATGATAATTTTTCAATCATAGAGAATGTAACCTTAGAAGAAAACAAGTTGAAGCAATTGCAGAGGTCTAACTTGAGATGTCTTGATCTTTGACAATTTCTTCTTCGACAATTCTTTCGTCTTGCGCTGCAGTAAGAAATGTGGAGATTCTAAGTTAGCCAAGTCTTTCAAAATAATCGAGATTCAGTCGGGTATGAAATTCTTGTCAACAAGCAGATTGCGCCAAAAAATAACATTAGCAGAAAATGATGATAGTTATAGATAGTTATACAACTCTGAAGCTAGTCACCATATTATATTTATTAACTACCACAGACGCTACTCATCATACCTATTGAAGGTATAAAAAGTGATCGATATTACATGTTTCCACCAATAAATCTGAGTTATTTTCTTTTACTCAATAATAAGAGCACTTTAAACTTTAAATTTGATATCAAAGGGGCTGTACATATATCTCACAGTAAAACAGCTAAGCTAAATGTACGACTCTAGAACATAATTGTATTGTACTATTTGAAAACTGTGGCTGTGGAAACATCAAATGATAAGTCATTAGATCATCTCCAATTATACACTATATTTTGAAGTATGCTATACATTATACTTTAGAATGCAACATTGCATACTTCATTTTAGATTTCATTCCAACCACACACTCTATATACATACTATATTTATAGTTTTTCATATATTTTATATAATCAAAATTTATTAATGTATCACAAATATTGGATAATTAATAAAATTATATCTTAAATTATGAATTAAACATATTGTAGATTGTTAATCTTTGTTGGTATAAATCAAATATTTAAAATTAAATAAAATTTCAAAATTTAATAATAAATAAAATATTCGATACAATGCAATATAAATCAAATTATATTAATGAAAGGGTCAAAATTTAAAATACCCATTTCAAAATATAAGATGTTAAAAATACCCCTAATTAGTTACATATGTAGAAAATACCCCTTTCTTTTAAATAATAAGAGTGGGTCCCATTTAACAGAAATTGTCGTCCATAGTGGAACGAATCTATTCTCTGAATGTGGGCCCCACATTTTGAAACAGACAACGTTGGAAATTGGGTTGTTTGACTCAGCACAAACATCAAACAAAAACAGCAAACGACAAACCCTCACTCACCCTCACCGCCGCACACCCTCACTCAAACCCTCCCCCTCCCATTGCAGCTTGGCGGCCGCCCCCTTTTGCAGTGGCCCGTTGCTCCACTTCCATAAACTCATTGCCGAGCCGTGTCACTGCCAAGCCCTCTCAACAGCTCAACACCTCACCACCGTTGATACCTGCCGCCGGAGTAGCACCCCGCCCCCGCCGTCATTGACAATGGCATACGAGTCGGAGGAAGAATTCACCGACGAAATATTGGTGAGTTAAAAATTATTAACACTTCGGACGTCCCCACCGCCGGCAAACGTGGCCTCCAACTTCCCACCGCCAGCCGGAAAAAATTCGACGGCGGCGGTGGAAATGTACGGAGATGGTGGAGGGGCGGTGGATAGGGCCATAAAATTTATATTACTTGTTTCTTATTTTCTAGCTTATCCACCGCCGGTAGCCGTCGCCGGAATGTTCCCACCGCCAGGAACATGTTTCCGCCGGCGGTGGTCAGTCTCCGTCGACTTCAGCGGGCGGTGGATCGGCCCGGAATTAATATTTTAAATTTTTCATCATATTTATGAATTTGATTTATTTGTTAAATTTTGTTTACTTTAATTAGCTTAAGTTTTTTTCTTAATTAATTACTTAGTTAGTTAGTTAATTTTACTTAATATATTAGATTAGTAATGGTTATTTAGTTTAGTGCTCTAACACATCATAATTTACACGATTACAAATCATTTAAATAATTATCACAATTAATCATAGAAATCATTAGATTAGTACTTATAACAAATTAATTAATTTCTATTTACTTCTTAATTAGATTAGTAATTTGATAATGTTATTTGTGATGTTATTCCTTTATTTAAGAGTATCGAATTAGTTTAACATTTTATTGGCGTGCTGATTAATTAATTTAAATTAGCTTTAGTTAATTTTACTTAACATATTAGATTAGTAATTGTTATTGAGTTTAGTACTTGTAACACCATTAAATTAATTTGGAGAATATGTCTAGTAATTCTTAATTAGAATAATTGACACAATTAATCATAAAAATCATTAGATTAATACTTATAACAAAAATATTTTTAATATGTTTACTACTTCTTAATTAAATTAGTCATTTGTAACTCAATCGAAAATGAGTTTAATAAAAAAAAATAATTAGATTTCTGATGTTGATAATTTATTTAAGAGAGTCATATTAGTTGAATTAGTTTTAAGCTTAAATTTAGCATGTGAATTAGTTCAATTAAATTTAGCATGCGAATTAGTTTTTTTAGCATATCAAATTAGTTTATAGCTTAAATTGTTTTTAGCATGCGAATTAATTAAATTAAATTAAATTACCTTAATATTAGTTCATCATTTAATAGGTAAATCTATCTTCTAGCTTTAATTTAATTAAATTAAATTATAACTCATCACAAATTTGAATTAGTTGCTGTCTAATTAATTTGAATTTATGAAAATAAATAAATTAATTTGCTACCTATTTAATTTGTCTTGCTTTTGTATTAGTTTGCATGTCCGAAGTTTAATTACTTGTATTAGTGCATGTAATTCGTCTATGTTTATACAATTTTTGAAGAATCTAATTTTCGTTTTTTATGGAAAAAAATAGGACAAGCCCGAACCACGGTATCGTCACCCAGAGTATATAAACGAACCAGCAAAGCCCAATACATGCTACTATATTGATCTAGTGGATGGCATGAAGAACATGTTATTCAAGTTCGGGGATAATGCTTTAGTAGAACGATTCAGACAGGGACCTTTCGGTCATTTCATCGGTTGGGCACCAAAGAAGAGCTATGGGGGCATACTTAACAGTATAGTGTCTCGGTCAATTCATTCAAGAACCGGAATTTGGTTCCACATCGGTGGTCAACATATAGAGTACACAGCTCAAGATCATGCGTTGATTACCGGATTGAAATTTGGGGCAACACCATTTGATCCCATCATTACACGTAATCCTAGAAATTCACGGCTCTGTCAAGTTGTTTGTGGAGGGGCATGTGAAAGCGCCAACAGCTTGCTCGATATGTTAAATCGAAATCCGAGCCCCTTCCCTGATCCGGACGGTGATATCCACTTGCGAATGGCGTACTTGTTGATAGCCAATGCTTTCCTCCTTGGGCACGATATGCGAAAACCACCATACGATTGGTTATGGTTATTGGCTGACGACATGCAGTGTTTTCTCGAATTTCCGTGGGGTGCATACACGCACAAGACTCTGCGGTATTATTTGAGAAATTATGGGGGGACCGAGTTAAAATATCATTTACGTGGTCCGTCGTGGGCGCTCATTGTATGGGGATTTGAGATAATTACAGGGCTCGGGAATGTAGCTGGAATTGCAGTGCCGGGTGATATGTATCCCCGATGTGTGAGATGGAATTTCAAGGTATCGCTCAGACGTACGACTGACGAGGAGTTGTACGCATTGTTTGATGACGATGAGTCAGAGCTTCAAAATCTACTACCCACTGCACGTGAGCATGAAACTCCTTGGTTTCGCTCCTTACATGTCCAAGGGGCATCCTCCGTCAGGTTTCGCGAACCGGTCAACGCAGTTAGTGCCGTTCAAGAGTTTACTCATGAGATGCGTCAACGGCGACCGATGCACGTCCCTATGCCCGAGGCTAGCACAGACGCAGGATCCCAGCCCAGAAGGAGTACCAGGATTAGAATGACCGAGGATACGACCGATCCACACCGCGAGTCCACCTCCCGCCCGCACCGGGAAAGACGCGATATTGGGAAGCGTGTGAGGGAGACATCTTCTAGCAGTGCTGGTGGGCACGGTAGGGGTCCATCTTGCACACCCGAACAGTTCAGGGAAATCGTAGAAGATGTGGTGGGGAAACACAGTCAGAAACTTGAACAAAAGATGGAAGCCGATAAGAAAGAGGTGAAAGCGGAAATCAAAGCCACCGAGAATCGACTGATGGCGTTCATAAAAGACTTGTTTGGCTGCAGTTCCTCCCGTCGGTCACCTCCGGTTTTCGAGCCACGTCGTCGGAGCCCACCTATCATTTCATCAGCTCGGGATTCGGGTGTAGACCTCCTTCAGCCTCGATCTTCTGGGCATGTCGATACGGTCGGTCTTCGTAGGGACACATCTCTCCCTATTTATACACAAGTCGACACCGCATCTAGACACGCGGAATCCGGTGAACCAGATGTCAGTATATTCACTTCATTTTTTAGGGAGGTACAATCTTACATTTGAAATACACGCTTTAATTTTTGCATTCATTTTAAAAAAATAAAGTAGTATTTTTGAATTTAATCTTTATGATCTGCACAGACGCCCCACATCACAACCGCGCCGGCACCATCATACATTCCGGCATATGGAGTCCCCTATGAACCACCTTTGAGCTATGCTTCTGAGCCGCCGCGACATTCGATGTTGGAGTTCTCCACCTCCACACCGGACTTCTTGACACCGACGGTAGGGTTCTCTACTCCATCTGCACCATTCGTTACAACTCGGGAATCTGCGCGTAAATCTGCATCATCGGTGGATCTTGGCCAGGTACTCTTAACCGTTGTTTTTAAGTTATAAATTAAATAATCATGAGATATGGAGTTAACTGTTACTTGATGAGTATGAATTTTATTTTATTTAGTCTTCTAATTCAACTAAGAAGGCCAAGTCAAAGAAGGCAAAAAACACTCTTTTGAGGCCCTCATTCCCGGCTCCCCCACCGGATCAAATTGTCAAGTATTACAATCAATTCATGCAGAACGAAGACGCAACGGCGATTGCGGTGATGGAGGCTACTGAATTGGTTTCAGTATTTGATTTCAAGCAAATGTGTAGGGAGGGAATTGATTGGGATCCGCTGGTATGCAATTTGACATTTTAATTGAATTTAGCTTTACCTATATTTATGATGATCTACCGTATTTATTCGCATTTTCTCACCCTTATCCACATGTCGTGCGCAGATGTTTAACTTGGCCATGATGACATTTCGCACCCGGCTTAGGACCGGTGTTCAGTTGTACCCAGATTTTGGAAACGGACGAACCATCGTATGCAATCTGGATGTCATGGTATTTTTTTTTATTGAATTAGTTAAACTATTTGACATTTATATAGTTAATTATAAATTTTAATTTCTTATGATTTAGGTGGAATTAAAATCCGAATATGAAAAGCTAAAATCAAGAGCAATACATGAGTTTGCTAGCAGAAGCTTGGCAGAAATTGATCAGGTCGTCACTTCGATGTGGGTACCCGGGCCAGAATTGTGTCAAATCGCAGAGGGTCAAGAGGTCCCTTATAAGACACCTAACTGGTGGAAAGCAGATAAGGTAACAATCTCATTTCACATTCAATCTTATTAATTTAAAATTTATATTTATTAAGACTCCCTATATAATGTTTTTGTTTTTTTTTTTTATACTTGTATTAGGTTTTCATCCCTTGGATTGTTTCCGATGAGCGATACATTTTCGTCATCATCGACCTGCGCACAAAACGAATAATCGTGCAGGATCCATTAGATCGAGGCGCAGAAACGCTGGATGAGATACGTCCCTTGATCACTATGGTACCAATTTGGGTTAATAACACAATGTATTGGAGGATGAACGAACTAGGGTTGAAGATCGAGGACAAATCGTGGAATGTGACTTTTTACCCAGTTTCGGGTCTGTTTAAGTATCCACAACTCAAATGTAGCGGTCCGGTCGCTTGCATGAATTTGGAACGAACCATCAGTGGGTGCCCTGCACTAGAAACGAGGGCTACAGCCGTGACCGACTACCGAAAGATTACTGCTCAGAGGATTTTTGGGCATGCTAGAGCATCTGATTTCGAACGTTAGCTTTATTTCTATTCTAAAATTGATCCAAAATTGTTGTTTTTATTTTTATTTCTATTCTAAAATTGATCCAAAATTGTTGTTTTTATTTTTATTTCTATTCTAAAATTGATCCAAAATTGTTGTTTTTATTTTTATTTCTATTCTAAAATTGATCTAAAATTGTTGTTTTTATTTTTATTTCTATTCTATATGTTTATATATCGATGTTTGTAGTTGGGAAAGAAATATAAAATGACAAGTTAACAAGACATAATCTTAATACAATCGATTCACTCTAAACACTAATCAGCTAGATTCGGGCAATCTGCTGGTTTGTGATCTGTAAGGCCGCAATGACGACATCTACGACCACGACGACGAGCGCGACGATGACCTCCACCGCGACCACGTACTCGTTCAGCTCCTCCCGGGATCCTTGACTCTCTCGGTCTACCCGGCAGACGAATCCTTAAGTTGGGCAGGACTTTCATACTTTTGACATCGGACGGTAGTATCCACTGCGACTTCATAGGAACTTGATAAATTAGCGTCTTGTAAGTTTCGACATATGTTGTCCTCCTGTAATAGTGTGCAATGTATTGTTGGACATCACGTCCATGTGCACTGAGATAACACAAATTAATCAGTTAATAATAAAGGAAAAACTGTATAGTGGATCGTTAAGTATTCGAAAAAAAACTCACGTCATTGCCGCAATTGCATGCGCACAAGGGAGACAATCAGTCTGCCATTTACTGCATTGACAAAGAAGCCCATCTAGGTCCACATGCACTGTCCTCCCAGATGTGACAACTCTGTAGTGAGCATGATCATCAATCTGTGTGGCGGTATACTCGTGGGATCGTTCCAATTGCACACAGACTTTCCGCCGGGCCTCTACTGTTATTGGATGACTGTCGTTTCGGGCCTTTGTTCGGCAGTCAGTGAACCAGCGGTCAATTACGATCCGCACAGCATCTAGACAAGCACAGATTGGCAGGCGTCGCGCCCACAAAAGGGACTTATTGAATGATTCCGCGGCGTTAGATGTCATGTTGCTAAACCGTCGAACAGGGCACATACATTTGGACCACTTCTCTACTCCGAGTTCAATCAACTCTCGATATGCTGCACGTGCCTCTCGTTGAAGTGCTGCCATGATGGTGTCAAAAACGTGCTTATCATACGTGTAAGCAGCTCGCTGGAAGTAGGCGCCAACTTCGGATCCGTAGCCCAATATTTTTTTACTAAGATGATAATAGCATAACCCGTGGTGGGCTTCCGGAAACACTTCGGCTACTGCATGTATTATTGATGCGTGCTGGTCCGACACGAACAACCAATCCCGCATTGCCCCATATGCCGTCCTAAGAGCTGTCATGAACCAAGTCCATGACTCGTTGTTCTCGATCGGTCCTATACCGTATGCCAAAGGGAACAACTGCTCGTTCGCGTCCTTCGCTACAGCTACAAACATTGTGCCACAGTTCTTTCCCTTCAGATGCGTGCCATCTACACAGACCACCGGCCTAAGACACTTTGATCTGTAAGCATGTCGAGATGCAGCTAACGCAACGAATATGTGTCTGAATCGCTCGTCCGGGCCGAGGTCAATCTCGGTTTTCGTGCCCGGGTTTGACATCTTCAGCATGTGGAGATAACCGGGTAAGTCCTCGAAGGATTCCGTAAATTTGCCGTATATCATCTCGATTGCACAATTCCGCCCCTTCAAGCAGACATCGTAGCTGGCATCGATGCCGAACATCGCACGAAGCTCGTTTTGAATTATTTTTGGTTTCATAACCTCTGAATCACGCATAATTTTCTTGGCAAAAAATGCCCCAATTACCTTCGAATGGACTTTTCTACAAACCACGTTTGTTATGCCCACCTCATCGCACGTGTGTTGCAGGCGTATTTTTTTAACCGTCCAATGCCCGCCGAAGCTTGTTGCGCGTAAATGGAAGTGACACTCTTGTGATAACTTGCATTTCAACACCACTCGCGTAGTATCAGATTTCTTCACCTTGTATTCTTTCCTCCTCTCCAAATGCCACAAACCGACTGCAATACCGATCTCTGCCTTCGTATAGTAAACGGCATTTACGGCCAAATCTTCGATATTACGGTTCTCATCGTGGAAAACTGCTGATGATCCAGGCTCAAGCGGGACCATCGGAACCAACCAATTGCTCATGTGATCGGTATCAGTATCTACCTCCGGTTGATCCGTGTTTGACTCTGGATACATCATATCTAACAGTTTTTGCATCCCGCCTTCCTCTTGTATCCATGCCGTCCACTCAGCAAACAAGGCCCTGTTCACGGTCGTATCACCAGCATATAAATTCGACTCACCTTCGCTCTCAGAGCTCTCCTCCGTTTCAAGAACATAATTTTCATCCTCCTCGTCATCGTCATCGCCATCGTCAAATAGAGACGGTTCAGTTCGAGCCTCCTGAGCACCGTCGACCGTACGATTGAGGTCCGGGATAGTATCTTGAAATGAATCAAATCCGCTGTTGATCAGTGGGTGATAGACGTTCTCCGTCCAGTCTGTAGAAGTTGCAAATCTCCGTATCAGCTCGAGCTCCGCCTCCAAATTTCCGGTGCCATCGGTATCCTGACCGAATGACCCTGTGTACGGGTCATCATGGTTGATTGTAGGGACATATGAAGATGATGCTCCCTCGCTCGAAGACACGTACACTGTTGGAAATGACTCTGTACGGCACAACCAATTAAGTTGTTGATCGGTTCTGAGACGCGATTTAACAGTCCGTCTGTGCTCCGACATCGTCAGATAGAAAATATCATAAGCAGTGCCCGAGGGATTGCAGTAGAGATATATATGATATTGCAGGTTGTCTATCGAAATTGCATCTATGGATAGGGGGACATCTAAATATGTGCCACCATTATAGTTACAATCAGTCCAATAGCCTCCGTAAATGACCTTAACGTACTCGAAAACCATCTGTAATAAAATAAAATTTAAAAATATGCATATGTTAGATAGTCATAATTTTTTAAAATTGTAACATATCATTAACTTAAGAGAATTAAAGTAGGTCAATTTAAAATATTGAATTAAACAATACTAAATCCTAAATTAATCATTTAAATATATATAATATGACAATTAAACATGTAGTGATAGGTAAAATAATTCAATAAGCAATAATATAGTATTCACCGCCGGCTGACGTGGCCGGAAATCTCCCACCGCCGGCGACACAAGGCTGCCGGCGGTGAGAGATTTCCGGCCTTTTTAGCCGGCGGTGAATAGTGTATTATTGATCTAATCATTTTTTTACACTCAATTAATGTACTATGTTCAATTTAACAACAACATTTCATCAATTAAGAGATTAATTAAAGAAATTAAATTCAAACTATTATTTAATCAAGTACTAAATCCTAAATTAATCATTTAAATATATATAATATGATAATTAAACATGTAGTGATAGGTAAAATAATTCAATAAGCAATAATATAGTATTCACCGCCGGCTAAAGTGGCCGGAAATCTCCCACCGCCGGCGACACAAGGCTGCCGGCGGTGAGAGAGTTCCGGCCACTTTAGCCGGCGGTGAATAGTGTATTATTGATCTAATCATTTTTTTACACTCAATTAATGTACTATGTTCAATTTAACAACAACATTTCATCAATTAAGAGATTAATTAAAGAAATTAAATTCAAACTATTATTTAATCAAGTACTAAATCATAAATTAATCATTTAAATATATATAATATGATAATTAAACATGTAGTGATAGGTAAAATAATTCAATAAGCAATAATATAGTATTCACCGCCGGCTAAAGTGGCCGGAAATCTCCCACCGCCGGCGACACAAGGCTGCCGGCGGTGAGAGATTTCCGACCATTTTCGCCGGCGGTGAATAGTGTATTATTGATCTAATCATTTTTTTACACTCAATTAATGTACTATGTTCAATTTAACAACAACATTTCATCAATTAAGAGATTAATTAAAGAAATTAAATTCATACTATTATTTAATCAAGTACTAAATCATAAATTAATCATTTAAATATATATAATATGACAATTAAACATGTAGTGATAGGTAAAATAAAATTCTCACCTAACTAATTGTTGAACACCTCTTTTGCAGTCTGTTTCCAGCCAACCTTTTCTGGCTTCACTTCGATTCTAGAATAATTCACGTAATGAAGTTTAAAATGTTAATTATCATGTACTAAACCTTAATTTATTGAAGAATTGCAGCTTACAAAATAAATTATTACCTCACTAATTCTTGAATGCCTCCTTTTGCAGTCAATTTCCGACCAAACTATTCTTGCTTCACTTTTATTCCGAACGAACCTTTTCTCCTTCACTTATCTTACACACACTTTCAAAATAATTACATGCGAATGTTTTTTTTTTCCCTCTGATGGATAATTGAAATTTTTACGTGTTTATGTAGTGTTTATGTATAGTATATATAGTGGAGATTGTTCAATAGCATAGGATACCTTCTTCGAATATTAATTCAAATACAGTTCCTACTTTAATAGAGAGCATGCATGACAATTTTTCATGCATGTGTCGAGTCGAGGGCCCGGACCTGAGTCCAGTACGGACGCATGCATGCATAGTAAATTCATATTAAAGTAAAAGCAAGAAAAAAATGATACTTCATCTTACCGACAAATAACATAAAGGGACCCAATTTTATATTTTTTTAAGAAAAGGGGCATTTTTAACATATGGATTAAAAAAGGGGTAGATTCAACATCTACAATTAAAAAAGGGGCAATTATAATTATTAAGACTTAATGAAATTTCGTTAAATTATTGTTTTTATAGTTTAATATTGTCCAAATAGTGAAAATGTATAGAATATTAAACAGTAAAACTTTATATCAGTGAAACTCTATTGTTCAGTACTCTATACTCTAACTATAAAATAGAGTACGGTTTGAATGAACTCCATACTCCGAAATGAAGTAATACTCCAATTTGAAGCATGAGTTGGAGATGCTCTTAGTTCACATATAGAAAGCTAACTGGAGTTGCAATATGATCCTAAAGGTAACTCATAGAAGAAGTTATGACAACGGGGAAAAGAAAATCGAGGAGAAAAACAAAAAGGAAAGGAAATATTAAGTTGGTCTGTGTAGTTGGAAAATAACGTAAACACATCATCTATATATAACTGTTGTCTACGAAAAGGACTTACCTATCATACTACCTCCATTTCGCAGAAAGAGCCTTCTTCTTTTAATTTTTTTATTCATATGTGAAGTATAAAATAATAAAAGGAGTATCTTTAGGCGAAATGGAGGGTACATACGACAAAGTAAATTGCATAATCCTTCTTTCGTAGTAATCATATTAACTTTTCTAATCAAGCTTCAAGAAGACATAAAGTTAAAATGTCTAGCTCAAACACATTTTCAGCTCTTGAACGGTTACCATGACAATAAAATCAACAAAAAAAGCTAGTCCAATCAATTGGTAAAGTCAAGCACATCTTTACGATAAAGGAATTCCTGATTTAATTCTCTTTCTCCACTTGCTAGAGAATTCTCTATATCATGTGTAATGTAGAAGATTCAACCGAGGGCTGGAAATGTTTTTGTGAGGCTATATTGTTTTAACCACTTTGAAATCGAAAGATTGATGGCTAGGATGATGTTATGGAGCAGAATGGGCCTCGGCCTGTTCAATTTTACCTAAGGCGGGACGGGCTTAGGTCTTTGGGACTGAATTATTATTCTTGTTATTTATTTTATTAATTCTAGTTTAGGGTTGCAGTAGTCTAATGATGGTAGAACTTTTTTTTAGTAGTAGTATAAATATTGTTATCTAGGGTTTTGAGAATTATTATTGAAGTATTAATATTTTGCTTAGTCTACTACCATAATAGAGCAATGGTTGTTTCTTGACAAGTTGAGATAGCATGAGCTAAACTATCATAAACTTTGATGGTTAGGAAAATCTTGAGCTTTTATTCAATGGGCGGTCTCTCAATAAGTTAATTTTAGCCCCTCATACATAAAAGTTACTCCGTAGAAATATCTTTTCACTAAGACCACAACCACGACATGACCATAATACATGATCGTGAACGATCACAACCATGCAAGGTCCCTAAAAGTCATTCTCAATAAATAAATTGTAAAAGTTAATTTTAAATCCTCATAAATAAAATGAATAATTTTAGCAGGATAACACACAACCATGGCACAACTACAACAAATGGTCGTGTCAGTGTCACAATCACGATCATGCAAGGTCGTAACAGGTAACCATGGCCACGATACAACCACAGCACATGGTCGTGCATCACTTTGATGTCCATGCACGACTAGACAAATTTCAGTCAAAGCAAGAGAAACGTGAGGAAAGCAAGAAAAGATATCAATGCCAAGACAAGTATCAAAGTAAGAGAATTAACTATACTCAGCACCAAATCATAAAATACCAACCACTATAATGTAAAAAGGTTCAGTTTAACGATACACAGCTCGAGTCAAATGATCGACTAAGAGGCGGCAGCCAAGGACTCGATCAATAGCTGGTATCCTTCAGGCACGATAGCCTGTGACTGTACACACCCTGCCAATGCTGGAACATCAGAATTCACGTCTAGAAACCTTGCAAGCAACAGTAGCAGATGAAAATCCGAAATCCGTTTCACAAATGGCAGATTCTTTGCCCTATCCAGATGGTTCTTTAATGCCCTCATTGTCACGTGGGTGTTCCTGTTCTCGATAGGAAATGTCGAAGAAAGTGGACCCTGCATTACCATAAAAGCTTTAGTCAGCTTATGAAAAATATATGAAAAAAAGAACACATGCCCAAAGATGACTAGAAAAGGCAAATACTGCATACAGAAAAACAATAAAATATAGTAGAAGTTAAGAAGAAAACGGTTGGAGCCTATATACTGCAAAAATCAGTTTCAGTCACTTGATCTTGTAAAGATTCAATGTGGCACTGATCCAGATCTTGAGCAGCAATGTAACTTAACTGCGTAATACCAAGGTTGAGATAAAAGCAATGTAATAGGCGATATTAAGGAAGTTTGAGATTATAGTCAATATTCATCCTCATAATTACCAAAGGCAGTAATTACTAATGGAAATGCTAGTAGAATGCCATTTTGAGAAGTGTCCCCTCTCAGCAATAGTCTCAACCTTCCTTAATCGCCTATTTGGACAAAGATATTCCAAACTGTGCTGCAGCACTGGACATAGTCTTTACATATGTAATTAAAAAAATTCAACACGGTTGTTCGATTCAAAATATCCACATGTAAATGCACTTCATACAGCCTAAATGGGTCATTTGCTAATCTCACATACAGAAATAGATTTTCAATGTAAAGAGCATTTACAGATTCCTTAAAGAAAAGATGTGAGTGTTGCAACAGAAATATGCTGTGTAACAGTAAGGAAATTCACACTGATGCTACTGAGAGGTTCAGGCCAAAGTGAGAATATTGTCATATCGATATACCAAAACTTTACAATGACTCAAATTACCCTATACCAGAATTCATGAAGCAATACAATAATAAGCTAATGTGTGCAGAAATCCACAAAAGCAGGCTGAAAAGAGTATGCAATAGCATTCTATAAGAGAAAAATAGAGTTTGCTTCGATTCAAAATGTTATAGGACATTAATAGCAGTATTCAATCCTCATAGCTCTACTTCGTAATGAAGAAAAACAAACAATATCCGTGGCATGATATGTGAAGCCAAAATAGATCTTCAGCAAGAATAAGTTCACCAAAGATTGATCAGTCTGGATCTTGAAACAGGTTCTCTTTTTGATAATAGTTTCAGATATCATTTCTTGTCACCACAATGAAAATGGATTTGCAAACAAAGATGGAGAATAAACAATGGTCTAAATATCTGCTGGTAGAGTGGTAGTTCATGAGAAGACGAAAAGGAGATAATTTTGAACCAAGAATTTAAACCAATCTTTATGCTAAAACGAACCAATCTAAAAGAGAATAAAAACAAGAACTTGTGGACAATCCTGCCCCAGTCGCAGATTAAGAAGGTTATCTTCCTACTAGGGCTGTCTATCCGGTTCGGTTCCGGGAACCGAATCGAAAAGTTCGGTTAACCGAACCGAAAATAGGGGAAAATCAAGAACCGGGACCGGACCTTAAGTTTTAATTCGGGTAACCGGAACCGAACCGAATAACTTCGGTTCGGTTCCGGTTACCTGAAATGGAACCGAATTTATTATAAAAATCAACAAAGCAACATTCATCCATCTAAACTAATAAAAATAATATAAATTAAAAATAAGAAATTTGTATTATAAAATAATAAAAATTAATAATAAGGGATTTGCAATTGGGGGATTTGTAAAAATCAACAAAGCAACATTCATCCATCTAAACTAATAAATATAATAAAAATTAAAAATAAGAGATTTGTATTATAAAATAATAAAAAATTAATAATAAGGGATTTGCAATTGGGGGATTTAGGAATTAGGGATTTGTATTATAAAATAATAAAAATTAAAAATAAGTATTTACTATTTCGGTTCTTCGGTTGGAACCAATCGGTTCCCGGTTAGAACCGAAGACCGAATATTCTAAAATATAGGAACCGAGGACCGGACCAAAGACCGAATTTTCGGTTCTCGGGTACCCGGAACCGTTTCGGTTCCGGTTAACCCGAGAACCGAGAACCATTTAGACAACCCTACTTCCTACACAATCAGAAAATATGCGGACTCAACCAAGACTTTCTTTTGATTATCCTAAATGATCCACTCTTCTACTTAAATAACAAAATGAACTAGGGTTCCAGAAACAAATGCTAGTATCCATTCCTTTACTCTAATTCTGAATAATTTAATCAATTAAGGAAACAAAAGATAACTATGAAAATATAAATAGAGACATCCCACATGGTATCCATCTCTAACAATTAATTCCTAGAGAATTTCATTTGAAGAAGATAAGTAATGAAGCCAAAAATCATATATACAACAGTAGCATTACTACACCAATGACTCTATGGTGACAAAATAAACCTCGGGTGTGATTGAGGGGGTCGCTCACGACAAGAATCAAATTGATTAAATTAGGGGTCGGGAGTTAAAACATGGAAAGATATAACTTAGTTTATTACAAAACCAATGCATGCCAAGTTCTACCGACAGGAATAACAGCACCTGGAATCCCATTCCCTAATTTCATGACCCTTAACTCCACACCCTAAAATGGGCAAAGAAGAATAGGACAAAAACGGTCTCATTCAAGAGATTCCAATGCGGAGAAGATTTATTTACACTTTTTTCAATTAACAAATGACGTCATGTACTTGAGAAAAGATTTTCTACCAAAAGTGTCTGTTAAAGTCAGTGGGAAAAGATTTCCACACCATGTCCACATTGTTGACACATCACCAGTCGGTGAATAATAAAAGATACAAAAAGTACCGATTTGTAAGTATTATGAATGATAATGCATACACGTGAAAAGTTGTGCCAGTGAGAAGAAAATCAGTTTGGACAAAGAGAACAAAATGTAGCACTAATCATCCAAGTCCAACTGCAATATCAACAACTTTTCTTACAGTTTAGGGAGAATACCTACATTTATTTTGGTTCAAACACAAGACAAACTAAAAAGAACTTCGGTTGCAGGGTTATGAGCTTGTCATTTTGGGGCTGTGTTCGACTAATAGGACTACGCTGGTTTAGGAAAAAATTCCTATGTAGGATCCCTAAGTACCAGTTAGAAGTTTCCTCCATAAGATTATCACTCTACCCTATCTAATGCAACTATGCAAGTCAAAGAATCAAGTATTCTACAAATTATTATCCAAAGCCGTGATCTTTAGCTTCATAAGCTATTCACAGATATGAAACCCCAATGCAATCAAACATATTCATATTGGCCAATCAAACTTTAGGTAAACCATTCATAAATATCGAGGAACTTGGGCAAAGTAGTTTCAATAAATAAATAACCAAAGAAAAGAAAAGAAAAATTCATCGGGGAACAGAAAATGCTGACCTGGTGATCAGCAATCTTGACAACCACCATGAAGAAGTCATTATCCACATCCTTAGTGTCTTTCCCTCCAACGACAACCTCCTTTGTCATCCTGGACAACTTGGGATCAATCTCCTCTTGCAAATCCCTCTCAAACCAGCCTTCTTTGAACAACCTCACACACATATCGCTCATCTGAAAAGCTTCAAAATGCACAGCTGCTCCACCTTCCTCATTCACCTCCAGCTTAACCACTGCAGTCACCCACTCTTTCAAATCGCCCTCCGCCTGCAGCTCCACCGCCTGCAAAACCTCGGAATTCGACATGGTGTAATCCTTCTTATCCTGACTAATCGTCTGAGTAAATATAAACCCCACCATCCTCATTCCCAGCCCTAAAGCTAAAGCCTCAACTAACTTTTCTTCCTCAGGGTCCCTCATGAGGATCAAATTCTCCTCCGTCCCTTGCTGCGGTGGCTCGTATATGAAATCCACCTCCACTTTCCCCACCTCCGACACCGTCCCATACATGAAACCCCCACGCTTCACCGCAAAAGCTAAGCTTTCGTTCACGTAATGCTGGAACGCATTCGCAGCATCACGATCAAAGGACACGAGCTCGCAATGAGGGTTTTCCTGGTGCGTGATCCTCATCTGCTTCGCAATCAAGTCGTCCATCGTCATCTTCTTCCCGAACGACCCCGAAGGATGGAAGGCCGGGCCCGCCACCGTCCGCTCACCCTCGTAAGCGAGATAGACAATGGAGCCATGGCCGATGTTGAGGGAGGCCAATCCGGTGCTCGGGTCGATCAAGTCCGTGAACCGGGTCAGATCGGTTTGGGTTTTCGCAAGAAGAAGGTTTTGGTTGGTGGACAGAATCTGGGCTTGTAGGGAACCCGGAGTTGGGATTCGATCTCCGACTTGAGTGCGGCGACGGTGGCGCGTGGGTTGTCGATTGAGACCCGCTCCAATCCGTCGCGGCTGCGAATTCTGATCATCATCTTTGCTAGCGACAAGCTGGGAATTTTAACAAATAGTTGATGCGCGTAGGTGCAATAAATTAGTACCCGAATTTGCGAGAGATATATATTGTTGAGGCAGAAAGAAGAATTATAGGATTTTCAGAATAATTGGAGAAGAAGAAAAGAGTTTGGAGTAGGAAAGGAGACGAGAATTTAGGAAGATTTATACTGGAGCTTGGATTGGAGCACAATTCTTTTCTTTTTTCTCTCGGTTTGGGAATTCTCTCCTTACACTTCTACGACAATTTTTATCCCATTCTCAATCTACTCCTTCAAGTTTCGATTACTCCATTCTAATTTTCGATCGGTCTATATTTAGTTTTAATTTTTGTTATATAAATTTTTAAATGACTATTTATTTTAATGTTGTATACTTCAGATTATATTGGTTAATTAGTGAGTATTACCCGATAGATTTGGGGCGGATCAGTTTGAGACGAGTATGGGTACAAACTTTTAACGGGTTTGAATTTGAAAGACTAGGGTGTGTTTGGTAAAGAAGATGAACCAAGATGAACCAAGATGAGAGAGATCATCTTGGTTCATCTCACTGTTTGGTAACCAACTAAAATAAACTGGGGGCCCGAGATGAATACAAGGCCCGTTGATATTTCACTGTTCCGCCTTGTTTAGTCATCTCACGTTGGTCGGATGAGGTGAACTCATTAAAACAGTAACACAATACTTTCTCTCTCTTACCATTTTACCCTATGTATTTATACGATTTCAAATAATAATATATAATAATAATAATAATAATATAATAAAATATAATAATAATAATAATAATAATGTATAAAATAATAATAATAATAATAAAAAAATAATAATAACAATAATAGTAATAATATAATAATAAATCATAATAATAATATATGTAATAAATAATAATAGTAATAGTAATAGTAATAGTAATAGTAATAGTAATAATTATAATAGTAATAATATATAATAATAATAATGTATAAAATAATCAATAAAAATAAATAATATCAATAATCAATAAGAATAATATAAAAAATAATAATATATAATAAATATAATAATAATAATAATAAATAAATAATAGTAATAGTAACAATTATAATAATAGTAATAATAATAATATAATAATTAATAATAATAATAGTAATAATTTAATAATAACAAGAATAATAATAATATAATATATAATAATAATAATACATAATAACAATAAATAATAGTAATAATTATATAATACAAGAATAATAAAAATAATAACTCAACAATATAATAATAATAATAATAATAAATATATTAATAATCATAATAAATAATAACAATAATAGTAATAATTATAATAACAAGAATAATAAAAATAATAACTCAACAATATATAATAATAATAATAATAATAATAATAATAATAATACAGAGTAATAATAATAAATAATAAAGGGTACTATTTAATCTCAACGAAAAAGTGAAATCGGTAGGGTATTTAATAAGGGTAAAATAGTCAATTTAAATTTAATATAGAGTTTTGCAATTTGTACCAAACACAATATGATATCATCCGGGTCTGAATTTTTGCTACCAAATGGTGAGATGAATGATTCATCTTGACACTATTCATATGAGTCATCTGAGATGAATCATCATTCTTCATCTTGAGATGATTACCAAACGCAGCCTAAATGAGTACGTATTCGACCCATTGTCATCCCTAAATGTGGGACAATATTAAAATTTATGTTAATCGAGGATAATATTTCTCGTGTAAGCTTTACACATTTTAAATATATCAAATTGACCGTTATTACCCACAATAATGGAAACATATGTTAATGAAGCTAGCATTCTTGAACAGTCATATTAATTCAAACTCTGAATGTTAAGGTGTTTGCTATTCATGTAATAAAAAAAATTGATTAAAGAGATATACCCTTTTTCATGATCAACTTGAAGTTGCTTGTTGGGTCGACGTAATTGAAAAATAGGTCAAGACGTAATATTCTGTATAGTGTACACAGTATATGCGTAACATATTGGGCCGCTCTTTGTTTGAGTTGCTAATGGGCTGAGAAAATTTATTAGCTAAATTTGATTTATGATTTCAACAATCACTAACTCATATTAATAGACCGAAAGAACTTTTATTTTTATTTTTCACTTCAAAAATTATTTTTAATATCATACTTTTAATATGTTAATAAAATGATTAAATATTGTCGAAAATTAATTACAGAATAAAAAATAAAGTTGAATATTTTATTTTATTAATGAAAAAAAAAGTTAATACTAAAAAGATTAGTATCTACTTTAATTAAGAATCACCTTTTACAATTAAAATACTACTTTCTTAAATCTCAAAAAGAAACAAGTCCTTTTTGGCGGGACGAGTAAGTATTAATTAGAATATAAATTCATTCATTATCCACAGACATAAATAAGAACAGTAAATATCTAACAACACCGAATAGTAATTCACTAATTATTATTTATACTAATTACAGTATTAAATATAAATTATATTTTTGTTTATTTTTTAATATAAAAATACGCACTCAATATCCACACCACCGAGTCAATATATATAACCTTCCCTCTTTTTGCCGGTGATTACAAAATACAAACTGAAGTACTGAACCATTAGACAATGAGAAATCAATCCCAAGTCATTTATTCACTAAAAACTAACCTAATCTTCATTCAACTAGCATCGACTTTCATCTCTCCACAACTGCATAAACCTATTTTCGTACTACAAAAAAACCGCTTTATTAATAATAATAAAATTAAACTGATACTATGAAAAAAGCAGCTATTCTCCAGCATCAAACTAGAGCATTTCTCCGCTTTGTGAAACTCTGAATAATTCAATTTTCCCTCAACAAAGTTCACAACTATATTCATACGTATTATATATGTTAAAACATCTATGATTCAAACAAAAAGACCATTAATCAATCTCTTGATAACAAGTCCATCTAAATAAGATGAGGAGAGATAAAATGTAGAGTTGTGAGTTGGGTGTGTGGTAAAAGGAGAGGCGGATCATTGTATTAGCTTCAGATGGTGGGTCACGAAGAGGTTGAGTGAGAATTGAGAGTGATACATAATTTGTACGGATTGGTACCCCTTGTACCGATTTCTGATTTTAAAAAATTTATTTTCCGATAAAAAAATAAAAATAAAAAATAAGATGGAGTTGTTACTCACTCACCTTACACAACCATACCTATCAGGCACGTAATGTTTGCACGAATGAATGTGTCCAGAAAATAAATCAATTTGATTCTGTTCAAACAGGAAAATGTGAGCTTCAGCATGAAATAATGTTATCAAAAAATTTTCTTAATAACCATAGGATAAAATGCTAAATATAAATAATAATAATAATAATAATAATACTCCCTCCGTCCTCGATTTACTGACCCTGTTGACTTTTTAGATAATTTTAAAGCTTTGTGATGATGGATTTAAAATCGAAATTTTAGAGTTTAGTTTTTTTTACAAAGTACTATGAGTGTTGTAGTATCGTGTAAAAAAAACTAATCTCAAAAAATTCAATTTAAAATCCATTATCACGAAGCTCCAAAATCATCTAAAAAGTCAACAGGGTCAGTAAATCGAGGATAGAGGGAGTAAATAATAATAAAATAATAATAATAATAATAATAATAATAATAAAATAATAGTTAACGTATTGAACAATAAAATTGTAGTTATTAATAATAATGCTATATTTTTTTATTATTGTATATTATGGTTACATAAAAATATTAATTATTAATATTATTATTTTTTAGTACTATATAATGATAATAACGATATATAACTATAGTATTATAATATATTATTATATATCATATTAATTAATACTACTTTTACTTATTTTTTTATTATTTAATAATAATAATCATTATTATCATAAAATCCATGATCTAATAATATAATATCTATGGTTGGACTAGGAATAGAATCCTCAATTTTGAACTAACTTTTTAATGTCAGGATCTTACTTCGAATTTAGAAATTTAAACAAACACATGATTCTTTTTTAGAATCTGGATTACTTCCCTATCTACAAATTGAACCAATCAAGAATTAATAATTAGAATCAGATATTTCCAAGCAGATTCCCGCCAACCATCCAACGAGCACTAAAGTTTTTCATGCTCTCGCTCATCTCCTAGCCTGCACCAAGAATGAAAGATGGAAAGATAAGAATCACTCAAAATGATTATTCATCATCTACTTCAATTTTAGGCATCAATTTCTAAACTAGTTAACATAATTATATATTCACTCCTACTGATTTAATTATACACATACTGTTACGAAAATTACTTCCAAATAGATATGAAAACAAGAAAAAACACACGCTTACCCAGTTTGTGACGAAGTGACCACATCTGGGGCGCCGCTAATTTTTTACAAATCTAGTTTAAGAGATATCGGGACCCAAATATGAATGGCATGATCTTTGTACTCACTCAAGTTAACCGTAAGCCTTGCCCAAAACAATGATATAAAGCAACCGTAATGCAGAACCATTTTTAACGTGCTAACAATCATAATAGACATATAACATCCAAGAAAACCAAATTAGAGATTGAGGAAAACTAACTTACAGAAAATCAACTACTACCTCCGTCCCGTCGAAATGGCCATGTTTCTATATTTTATATCTCACATATATTCAAGAAACAGGGTCATTTCGACGGGACGGATTTTCTGAGAGAAAGATTCAGCACTATCAACTTTAAACGTAAGTACATTCATGGTTGCCGATTGCCGTAATATTCAGCCATAGCTAACTGACTTGATCTAAGTAATGCCACTGCCAAGTGCCATACTAAAGCATAAGTTACTAATAAAAAGAGTTTCCCTGAAAGAAATGTTGTGGTTCGTACCATCTGAAAGGAAGCACGAAATGCATGAAGCTCAAAATTAGGAAGCCAGCAGCTTCTCCCAAAGCTCTCCACCTGCTATGGACTCTAATGAAATTTATCAAGGTCAGCAACATATTATAGGATTGAGAAATAACGGAAATTATTATGAAAAAATAATAGTAGCAGAAAAAAATGAAATATTTACACCCTAAATTGTCAAGTAAAAATAAAGAGAATAGGTTAACCAAACTAAGGATAATATGTCAACCAAACTAAGGAGAATATATCAACCAGATGTAGACAAATTGAGAAGCTAAGTTTATACATAGATACCAAACTGGGAAAAGAATCCAATTAGTCTTTTATGAAGAATGAGAAAAGGGGCTTCTTTGAATCAGCATGCAGATTTAGAGTCAATACTATAATTCAAGAGAAATCCTTAATGCAACAAAGAGGCTTCACAATTCATCACAGAGAAGTAAAATATTCAACTGATGACCAATATGAGAAGCAAAACAACTCAGTTAAGAAATTTCAAACCAGGGAAACAAGTCTTGTGCACAGGCCTTCATATTATGAAAACAAATCGGTGACGTTCATATATTAAAGCGACCCTAATTAAGTGAAGTGGCTATGAGTTGATATGAAAGAAATAGACCAACAAGTAACAAAACCATCAAAGCATTTGTCGGACGATTAAGAGATTAGGCACAGGACACATTGTACACTCTTAATTGCCTTATATTTTAAGTGCTCCTTTGGTTCAAGTTGGGTAATGGAAATGGAATTGAATCAAGTTAAGTAAGGAAAATAGATAATCTATTACTCAAACCAAACAAAAGGTAATAGAATCAATTAATTGTTTCTCTTTCCATATCCAAAAAAAAATAAAAAAGTGAACCAATCATGTGCTAAAAATAAAACATAAAATCATTCAAATAGAGAAGTAGGGATTTGCATGAACTATGTTGGAACTAGGAAGACTAAGCCCATGTTTGGTACACATTTTTTTGGATAGAAAATGGAAACAATTAATTGATTCCTTACTTTTTGGTTGGTTTAAGTATTAGGTTATCCATTTCTCTTATTTGGGGGTAACCCAATCCATTACATTGTTACCCCTCAAGAAGAAGGGGAAATCTCTTACAAGTGACTCATTTCTATACTTGAATCAAACACTCAATAAAAGTAACCATTACTACCCTTACTTGACTTGATTCCATTCATTTCCATTACTCGACTTGAACCAAACGAGCACTAAATGTATTTTTGATTTGAGACCCACAAGTGTCTCAAATCTAATTTTCCATCCCAGAAAAATCAATAAGATATTGAACTCCTTCTATAAAGGAGTAAATTGATGAATGGATTTCAGACTCCACACACAAAAGCGCATCAACTAGAATTGGATTTAGCAATAAGTCAAAACTGAACGTCCAACTGTATAGAAGAAATAGATGATCATATTAGCCTATCACAGATATAATATATTATAAAGGTCTATCCCACCTAAATTTGATCAGATTATCCAAGGGAAAAAAGGAGGGGAGAATACTCATCTAATTAAACCAACACAGAAAAGCACTTGTTCTTTGTGAAAAGAATAAAAACCAGTTTGAGCATGTGAGCATGAAGACAAGCAGGTGTATGGAAAGTGAATGACAAAGACCAACAAATGCAAATAATATTAAAGATATCCCACGCAGTGGCGACTCCAGAATTTATAATTCGGGGGTGTGAAAAAATAATTAATCTTCGACGATGTTTCATTCCTCGATAGCGATAACATCATCATCAAAAACTCGTAGAAACACATCTCTTGATAAGCAAAAATACTAGAGGATAAAGTCACATGTCTATTTGTTTCAACAAGTTTTATTGAAAGATAACTAATATCGGGAAAATTTTCGAACCTCATCGTCTTTTTTCATATTTTTCATGAATATATCTTCTCATTAAAACCTATTCTAATTATTTAAAATAAATATATTGTATACTCCCTCCGTCCTCAAATAAATGTCCCCACTCAGATGAATGTGGACTTAATTAAGTCCACATTCATCTGAGTGAGGACATTTATTTGGGGACGGAGGGAGTATATATATAACTAGTAAAAAAAAAAAAAAAAATTGGGGGTACAGCTGTACCCCATTGCTCCACATTGGAGTCGCCACTGATCCCACGCCTAGATTTGCTTAACTTAGCTGCATGGATTTCCACTAGTATATTTCCGTCTGGGCCAAAAAATAACTCAACACATACACCATGGAAAAAAACAAAAGCCGCGAGCATGCTATGACCTTGTCTTGCTTGAACATGGCTGTAGTCTTGCTTCGACAATTCCTCTGCATTTAAATGTGGCTCCTCACCCTTGCCCAAATTTTCTTCCTCCAATGTCCACCGTCTTCAGCCGTTTACTATCACCTTCATTTCTTCTTTCATTATGTTGATCATCCTAGAGTCAGCGTTTCAATACCCTAAAAAAACAATTTTTACAAAAACTATTGAAAGTAAGGACATTTACAGAAAGCAAGGATATGACATTCTTTTATAAAAATATGATGATGAACTTTGATAACTGATTCATTTTTCTAGACAGAAATGTAATACACTGAAGAATGAGTTTTTCGTAATTAGAAAACGAAGCATCTGTATCTATATTTTATTATTTAGAAGAAAAAAAAAAACGCTTTTTTTTTTTTAAAATTTAATTTAATGTTTATGTCATGGAAGTGGCATTTTTTACTTTTTTCTTCCATCTTTTAACCTGCAACGGCCTTTACAGCAGCCATGGATGTCTACTAGTAAATTATAACGGGCAATGCCATGCTTGTATATTTAAGTAAATTTAAAAATGGGCAGATACACTTACTAAAATAAACCGTACGGCTCAGAATAATTTTGCTCTGTTTGCCTCTTACTCACTATATAGAAAACTGAAAAGAAGGTAAAGAAATCTAAAATGATTATATAGACAAACATGGTATTTTGATTAACTTTTGTCTAAACATGGTTACGGGCACTTAAAACATATAAACACCAAGTAATATTATGGTAATTGTTCCATAAAACAGGTTGGGAGGATAATCGCACAAATAAAATCCAGCAATAATTAACAACTAAGATGAATCCCCTCAAAATGAAGAAGAACACAGTTAATTAATTCACCACCAACTCATCACATGCGCTTTCTCTTGTTTCTCTTCTCAGAGCCCAGCATCTGCATCAAGAGTAAAAATATGAACACATATAGTAGAATATGAGAAAACAATATTACGTAATTGATTAATAAAATTATTACAAGTTGATAGACCAAACATAGCTAGACACTGTATCAAGACATTCACTTAAATGTTTCTAGCACAATCACTTGTGCTTTGACCTCGCAGATTCACACTTCATTCTTATTTCAAAAACAATTGAAATTTAAAATGACATGTTTTGGAAAAAGTAATGAACTCAAATGTGAATAATTTACCCCAGCAGCTTCTTCAATTTCTGCCTTGGTGTTGGTAAGTGATGGACTAAAATGTGAATAATTTACCCCAGCATCTACAGCAGCTCCTTCCTTTTCCGCCTTAATGGTAGTACAAGGTTCCGATTATTCATCACTTCTGCTCCGGCTTCTGCAGATTGATATAGTATACTTCATTCTTTCTTTCGAAAACAACAGAAATTTAAAATGACATGTTTTGGAGAAAGGAAGCGACTTAAAATGCGAATAATTTACCCAGCATACCCACCCAGCAGCATTTAAAGCAGCTCCTGCTCCTTCCATTTCAGTCTGAATGTCAAAAACCATACTAAGCCATATGTCATCAATCACACTACGACGATTTTCACCTATACTCTCAAAAAGATGTTTGTTGTCTCTGCACATTCATTCATATAGATTTTCATAATATAAATTAATGTAGGTATGAAATTAATCAAGAAACCAAAGCAACAAATTAATTACAGCCAATCTTTATAGTAGAGGGGATTTTGCTCCATGTAATCATACAGTGTATCCACTGCCTTTTTTGTGATTTCAACCTGCAAGGGTTGAAGAGTATTGATTGATTAATTAATTAATCCAATACTTTAACCAAAGGAAGAGAATTGAATTGAAGTAGTCTGCTCTACCCTCCATTTGTGAAGAAGAAGAAGAAGAAGAATCTGATAGATTAATTCGTTCTGCATTGATCTTTCGCCCATGATTGGAGAGATAATAATAACCATCCTTACAACTCAAATAACGACCGTCGCCGGTTCCCAGAAGACCTTCCCCCTCAACTTCAACTTGGTACAAATTCGACACCAACGATTCCAACAATTTCGACATTCTTTGCTAAAGCCAAAGGCGAGAGAGAGAGAGACAGAGAGAACGGCTGGTTTAATTTGTGGGAATTAATAAGTTTATAGGAGATTAGGGTTTGCGCGCCAACAAATCCAAGTTTTAGCTGCCAAATACCTTCTTCAAAAATGATCGATCTTCAGCGAGTCTCGCTTCTTAATGTCACCAATTACGTACTGTATTTGTTAGTCTAAATTTATGGATGGATAGAATTAAGGATGAGTTGAACCGCCATAGATTTGGCGAGATCGATTTTGAATATTATGGATGCGCTGTGCGCAGCACATCACACACACATCGTGGGTGGCGGTGCGGCGGTTGAATAAGAGCAGGAGTTCTGAATTTGGGATTTTTATTTTATTTTATTTTATTTTTGGGAGGGAATTTGAGATTTTTCTTGAAGGCGCTAACTTGAAATTCTCGACTTACATTACATTCAACTAAGTGAGGAGGAGGTTAATTAGTTATAAAAAAAATTAACAATATACTACCTCCATCTCATTGACTTAGTCTCATTTGTCGTTTTATTCCGTTTCACTTATTAGTCTCATTTTTTAAAATGACAAAGAATATTTCGCTACAATTAACTCTCTATTTTCCTTGGTTCTTATGCCATTTGAAATGAGACTAAGTGGGTGAGATGGAGGTAGTAATAACTAATGGTAGTGTAGCGATGGGTGGTAGCCGGTAGGCCAATATTTATCCCATTTGGCGTGAGTTCAAACCATGGCATTAGTAGGTTTTTCCAAATTACATTCAATTATTTTTTTCACACCCTTTAATAAAAATATTTATTTATTTTATTGTATTATTGTAAATTTCATAAACTTGTACTCAGTGTTTTAAAAACCAGATCGGACCGGGCAGTTGAACCGGGAACCGGACGTGGTTTCGGTTTTGGCCGGTTCCCCGGTTCGACCGGAAAAATTGGGAACCTGAGGCCTTGCCGGTTTGACCTCCGGTCCGATTTTTAAAATATTGCTTGTACTCTATCTGTCCCACTTAAATTATCCCTAAGCGAAATGACACAAATATCAATGTTGGAAGAGATAAATGTATTTTAAGGGCTCTTATTTTGTGTATAATTCTTACCATATTAGGTAAGAAGACAATTATTTGGGACATCCCAATAAGAAAAAAGAGACAATTAGAATGGGACAGAGGGAGTATTACAATACTTTTTTGTATATTTTACATTGGTTTCGATATAACTCATATAAGAGCAATTTACATTCTTTTACTGTATATTGTTATCATTTGCCCGATAGCATTCGCATAGCCGAACCTCTCCCGGTGCGGTATGGTTCGGGGATAAACCAAACGAAAGCTGGTACGTGACGCTCGGGATAGAAGTATGGAGTGATTGTTGGTGTGTAGAAACACTGACAAAGAGCGGCTCATATAAGGATTTCAAAGCGAAATGGCATATCAATGAACTGAGACATGAATGAGGGGATTCTAAGTGTTCGTTTGGTTCAAATTGGGCAACGGAAAGGGAATGAAATTAAGTCAAGTAAGAGAATAGTAATAATAATGGTTACTTTTATTGAGTGTTTGGTTCAATAGTAAAAATGGAGTCACTTATTAGAGGGTTCCCTTTCTCCTTGTTTCCCTCCTTCATATATGGTACTTATGTAATAGATTGAGTCACCCCCAAGTAAGAAAAATGGATAACTTATTACTCAAACCAAACAAAAATTAATGGAATCAATTAATTGTATTCCTT
Organism: Mentha longifolia; assembly: GCA_001642375.2. Lineage (NCBI taxonomy): Eukaryota > Viridiplantae > Streptophyta > Magnoliopsida > Lamiales > Lamiaceae > Mentha > Mentha longifolia. The sequence continues at coordinate 15,779,651 of CM038117.1, forward strand.
TCCCTACCAAAAAAACTTGAACCAAATATGAGCTAAGGGCCCGTTTGGTAGCAATATCGAGAAAATGACAGATAAGAAAATGTGTGATAAGTTGAGATAAAAAAAAGTATGATAAGTTGGGATAAGAAATATATTGTGTGTTTGGTACAAACATAGATATCTTGGATTGTGTGTTTGGTAGAATAGTTATAAAAACAATATTTTTTTTTTGTAGTTTGCAAATAAAAATAACAAAATTAAAAATAAAAAATTGATAATTAAAATTGAAAATAAAAATTGATAATTAAAATTGAAAATAAAAAAATTGATAATTAAAGTTGAAAATAAAAAAATAATAATTAAAATTGAAAATAAAAAAATTGATAATTAAAGTTGAAAATAAAAAAAATTAATAATTAAAATTGAAAATAAAAAATGATAATTAAAATTAAAAATAAAAAATTGATAATTAAAGTTGAAAATAAAAAAATGATAATTAAAATTGAAAATAAAAAATTGATAATTAAATTTGAAAATAAAAAATAATAATTAAAATTGAAAATAAAAAAATGATAATTAAAATTGAAAATAAAAAAATAATAATTAAAATTGAAAATAAAAAATGATAATTAAAATTGAAAATAAAAAATTGATAATTAAAATAAAAAATAAAAAATTGATAATTAAAATTGAAAATAAAAAATTAATAATTAAAATTGAAAATAAAAAATTGATAACTAAAAAATTGAACAATACTTATTTCGACTTATGACGGGGTAGAGGTGGTATAATATATGTAAGTGTAATAGTGAATTTAGTCCGAGCCCAAGCAATTTTACGGGCCAGTGAAATTATATTTTCGGATACCAAACACGGTATAAACCGAGATAAACATATTTATCTAACTATTTTCTTGGCTACCAAACGGGCTCTAAGAGTGTACATGGATTTTTACTGGATTTTTGTTAATAGTTTATTTGGGAGAAAAAAAAGAAAACTCCTCCAAAAGAATCTAATAAATCAATCACGGGCCAAATACCAATATTCCTTCGGATAATCCCGCCATGTTATCTCTTCCGCTTAAACCCCATATTCACCCAATTAATTTCAAAACCCTGAATCCCCTCAAAATCAAATGCTGCAAATCCGAAACCCAAACCGAAAGGGGCCACTCCTTTGACACCGGCGACACATTCTTCCGCCACGAGAGCGCCACCGGCCGCGACCTCGGCGTACTTGCCGCCGCCGTTTATAAGAAGACCCACAATGCCCTCCGGGTGCTCGACGCAATGTGCGGCTGTGGAATCCGCTCACTGCGCTACCTGGCAGAAGCCGACGCCGACTTCGTTCTGGCGAACGATGCGAATCCGGATTACGGCGACCTCATTTCCGGCAATTTGGAGAGGGCCGGCGTCGGAGAGGAGAGGTGGGCGGTAAAGCATCTCGACGCGAATCGCCTTCTTACGGAACGTTATTTGGAAAGAGATTATTTTGATTTGATCGATGTGGATTCCTTTGGAAGCGACTCCACTTTCTTGAGGTCTGCCATGTGTTCTGTCAAGTTGGATGGGCTTTTGTATCTCACTTGTACGGATGGCTACTCTTCCGGCGGTCACCGTCCTCAGCAGTAAGTTGACCTCATTGTTTTGTTGTAGATTATCTCTTTAACCGAAGAATTCATTAGTTGATTCAAGGAAAATAAAATTGTACGAGTGATATGTATTGTCTCCTCTTATTCCAGTGGTGTTCATTTACTTCAAAAGTTTATAATTTATTGAGGAACTTAAGTTAGTTTCATCTCTGAAAATGCAATAAAAGAAAGTGTATTATGGAAATAGAAAGAATTTTTGGGAAGGGCTATCATTTCAGGGTTTTTTTTTTCTCCTTCTGGTTTTACTTCTGATTACATACAATTATATGTTGTTAGTACTTTGGCTGCATATGGAGCATACGTGAAGCCTATGCCGTACTCAAACGAGCTTGGATTGAGAATGCTTATAGGCGGTGCTCTGAGGGAGGCTTCTGTGTTGGGTTATCACGTTGTGCCACTTTTCTCCTGCTACTCATTCCACGGTCCTGTTTTTCGAGCAATGCTCCAACTTAGGCGTGGCAAGTTTCCCTTTAAAAGGTCTTGAGTTTTGTAGATATTGTTTCTTGATTAGTTTCTTTTGTGTGAATATGATATGTTACCTCCATCTAATTTTGCAGGCATTATGGTTTCATCTGCTACTGCACTCGATGTGGAAATTCTCAGTCGATTTCATGGGATAAACTTGGTCAGATGAGATGCTCTTGCACTGATGTATGCAGTTAAAGTCTAACTATATTTTCGTTTCTTAGTTATCTGTGCAAGCCCTGAATTTCATCCTTGTTTGGTAAAAAATATTTAAATCCCCTCGGTTTTTTCAGGTTCCTGGTTCACTTATTGTTTCAGGGCCCCTTTGGACTGGTCCTCTCCACAACACTTCGTTTCTTACTACAATGCTGAATTTGGCTGATGAATGGGGGTGGATAGGCAACGATGCAAAAGGAAAACGTATGGAAACTCTGTTAAAGATTATGATTGATGAAAGTGATCCCTTATTGCCATTTGGGTATATCAAACTAGATGAGGTATGCGTGAAATTTCTAACTAATTATGGACTTTCCCCCCTAAAGTGTGTGTCCTCTGCAACTTATATGTCTCTTACACAGCCTTGTGTTGACTGTGAAATGCATCAGGTATCACACCGAGCGAAGATTAACTCCTCTTCTTTGAACTCTTTGTTGGATGCCTTGCACAAGGTACTCAGTTTGCTTCTCTCAGTTCCTCAATTCCTACTTTCATCAGAGTCTTAGTTTCCCTCCAGATGTGGCAGATATGTATATGTATGTTAGTACAAAGAAGTACCTCATAGATATTCAAATTTGGGATTAATTCGGAATAATAATGAAGCTACATGGATATATATTGTTTCTTCATCAAATTCTTAATTGACCTCATTGATTTGGAGGGTTGTAGGAAGGTTTTGCTGCCTGTAGATCGCATATTGCCACTAATGCCATAAAGACAAACTGCTCTATGGTTGATTGCGTGAGGCTTGCAAAGGAACTCCGAGAGGCTGCTGATGAAAAGTTGCGTATGTGCATTGAATCATAATATTAGCAACAGCAGAATTCACTTGGAAAAGGTGTTTATCGAATCTTGGATTGTGAAGAAAATCCACGTTGGTTTGACTAAAAAGGGCACCATTTTGGCAGTTTTTTTTGCTATCAACTACACGCACAAGCTAAATTGCCTTGAAGATGGTACTTGAGCGCCGGACCACAATACAATCGGAGTGCTGATCTTGCAGGAAACAGAGAATATCCACATCTTGTTTTATTTTTACTAATTAATGGGTAGGAGAAATGCAAAAATCTAAATTTGTTGCAATTTTCTATCCGCAGATCTGTGTATAAAGTTGCATGCAAATTTATTGCAAATTTCACCAACATTTGGTGACAATTATTTTTTGGGATTCGAACTGTGAGCATTCAGTTTCACTGCTACCCTACCGTTCGATTGTTTGTGAACTTGTGAAGAACTAAAGAAGATTTGGAGAGAGCTCGTGTATAACACCGCATAGCTTGAGAGTGAAGTAAAATGTTCCAATACAATGTGAAAGTTCGAGGGTAATTCTGTCATTTTAGGGCAATTCGATCATTGCCTGGGGGACAACCTTTGGGTGTAGGCGTGTAGCTGTGCCAAATCTTACTTTCGAATCCTCCAAGATAAATATGGAAAAAGGTTTCGTATTTCATATTATATATTGGAAATACATTGATCATTTAAACTAAAAAAATTGACTGATGTAGGAAAGATAAAAAAAAATTGGTCAAAAATGATAATGTACACAATCTCAGCTGAAATGCCAAAAAAGTGTGCTTAACTGCACCTAACTCCTTTTATATCCTGTTGTGTTTCTTGTGCTTAACTCTGAATTTCTGGATGTGACAGAATTTTAGAATAACATATAGTATAAAATTGTATGAAACTCCATATAGAGCAATGATTTACAGATGAAAAAACAGAATGTTTGAAAATGAAGCTAATGTTTACAAAAATGACTGTAAACAAACGATAATACATAGCATCAGAAGTTCACTAGTAATGATTTTATTGCAGAAACGTAAATACATGTGAAAGTGTGCTCGAACAACATAAGGGAACATCTCAGCAGCCAAAACACATTTATTCCTCTCAAATTCAGCGCTAAGAAACATTAGTCACCATTGCTTCCAACTTATTATGCGCTCTCTTTGTCAAAAACTTCACCAGCATATTTCCAGTTTATAACTTTCCATACATTCTTCAAGTAGTCAGGCCTCACATTCTTGTACTGCAAATGACAAAACAACGAAATCCCATTGATTTTAAAATTTGCATAGCTAGTGTATTAAGAAATCGCTATAAGATAAAGACCAGTAGATATTCACATCGAGGGATAAGATATGAGTACGACTAAGCAACTGGTGTATGACTCAGAGAAGAGAAACACATCAAGCAAATAGAAAGAAAATTAACTGAAACAGAATATTTTTAGGTTGTGTTCTCTTTGATGGAAAATGAGGGAAAAGAAAATTTTCCCACTATTTTCCCTCATTTGCACTTGTTCTTTATTTATGATGGATAATTTTCCCCGGCTAGGAGAGAAAATTTTCAGTGGGAAATCATGATAATATTTTCCTACTCATGTGGAGTAAGTCTTTTTTCCACCATAAAGAATATTGGATAAAAGAAGTGGGACCACATTATGGGATAAAATTTTCTATCCATTTTCTTTTCCATTAAAGAGAACACGTACATAAATTAGTCAGGATACATATATTTGTGATAATTAGCTGTAAACATGCAGTGGAATATTGCACATTTAATATATGCAATAAGTAAAAAAATTCAGGTTTTTAGTACCTGCAAATAATATGCATGTTCCCAGACATCAATACCAAGCAGAGGAACCAAACTAGCTCCTTTAGTAACCAGTGGATCCTACAATGAAGATAGGTGACACAGAGCGATAAGTTTCTTTAATTCAGAAGTCAGAACTTAGTAATTTATTAATATTAGATAACTTTCTTACTTTTACTACTTGTTTCTCACCTAGACATCTTATTTATAGATAACTTTCTTGCTTTTACTACTTGTTTCTCACTAGACATCTTATTTATAATCTAAAAAAAGAACCTAACCAAATATCTAAAATCTCCAATAATTGTATCACTGTCACAAGAGCATAAAATGCCAACTCAAGAACGTGATGAATTTCAAAATCCTGTTAAACAATATTGACAGAAGCAAATTATTTGAAACAAAAATGTGCAAAGGATATGTGAGTTCATTACACTTGTAAAACTAAGAAACAATGATCTTTTTTCACTCACTAACTAGGTTCTGTCAGGACTATAATGTTTATTTCAACTTCTAGGTACCTTCTATAAAATTTAATGCACTTGAAGAGAAAGAATCTAATGAAATTGAGTGCGTTGGGTGCAAAATTTAAACCAAACACAAAATCAGATCAAATGATCATATATACAGTTTCTTCTAGAAAAGAAAGAACACCTACCTGATTTCCAGTGGTCTCAACTACCAGACGCTTCAATTCTTTGTCCAAACCAAGCCACTTGCATTACCAGTTTAGTAGTTCAAGGAAAAGGAAATTAGCAAACACCATTGAGAAGCATTGTTTGCAAGAATCTATGAGCTCAGTACAATGTTTAATTGGTTATAGAAAAGATAAAATTTCATACCACCCATCCAGAACCCTGTACAGCAGCACCTTCTGCATTCATCTTCTGTATCAGAGCTTCTAAAGATCCAAAGTTGTTGTCGATTGCCGAAGCTAATGAACCCTGAGGAGGCTGACCACCACCTACCTGAAAGAGAGATTATCTAGTAAAACATACAGCTCTAGCCAACTTTTAACAATGAAATAGCAATGCCACTGGGGTTACTTACACGAACAGGAGCAAGATTCTTCCAGAAAATTGAGTGATTCACATGACCTGTTAAAAAAAAGTATTAGAGCCAGAAAAAACCTGTATTGACAAGATTAGCTAGGCCATATAACTAGCATAAATAGCTAGTAGCCTAGTACAAAGCACTACTTTTCCTACAAACTGAAAAGGAGGAAGAGAACTTAGATTTGAAATAATAAAAATACATTCTAAATTTCTAATCCATGCAGAAAGCAAGAATTGAGATTATGTTATGATTAGTTCCTCACATCTCTTCTAAATACCATACTTATATTTGGGAAGTACGCATTCCCCACCCCCAACTCTGACTGGAACTCAAATTTTATTTGCCGAATATAAGTAGATTGCTTAGGCTAACAACCTATATATTTGACCTTCAACAAAAAAACAAATACTACCTCCAACTCATTTAAGTAGTCCCAAATTGAATTAGCACAGGAACCAAGAAAGAAGGGAATATGTGGCTATAATTAATTTTGAGGAGAGAGAGAGTTAATTGTAGCCAAGTATTCTTGGCTATTTTAGGAAACGAGACTAATAAATGGGACGGACCGAAATGGCAAATGTGACTACTTAAATGAGATGGAGGTAGTACATTGAATAACAAAAAATCTTAGGAAGAACGCTGATTGAAATAGTGAAACAAGCCCCAAGACATGTGGTATAAATAATCTTCTCCAAGACGCAAGTAATTAATAATTTTCACAAGCGGGAACCAATCAGATTCAAACCCATAATCTCTCAATTTGGACCATCCGAATAATGTGTTGCATAGCAACCTCATCTTAAAACTTAAGCCACAAAGCTCTCTCCACCAGGCACATTCAAACGGATGTGGAATGACTGTAATCCCAATACACATTCAACCATAACGTATCCACTATTAAGCTTGCAAAAGCTATTTGACAACTGTCAGAACAAGTAGATACAAGGTCGATTCTTTATTCCCCATTGGCTAATTTGATTGAACACAAATCCGCATTATATCTTACATGATTTGGGCCTGCTCAACATAACGTCCACAAAAACTCGGTCATAGTTTTTTGTCAGTATAGAATTTAACTTCTTGCATCAGAAACACAAATCCAACCTAAATACTTTTGTTAAGCTCCATTCATTCAGAATTCGAAATACATACTATAGTACTTTACATGCAAGAACCAGTATGAATCAGGAATCAGTCATATTAAAAAAGAACTAGCGTAAGAAAGCCAACAAGGTACCAAAGCATGTATTGCAACCAGTGAATCATAAGAAACAAAGCAAATCAATTCATAACCCTCACGAAAATGTTCAACTCACATAATTAAACCAAAAAAAATTAAAGATGGAGTAAGATTCCGGAAAAATGGAGAAATTGAAATGCGGTACCTCCTCCGTTGAACTTGATAGCGCTCTGAAGCTTGACGACGGTGGGGGCGTCGCCCTTAGAGGCGGCGGAATCGAGCTGCTCAAGGGCCTTGTTATAATTGGTGATGTAAGCCTGGTGGTGCTTCTGGTGGTGAAGCTGCATGATCTCGGCGCTGATGGCGGGCTCCAGGTCGCCGTAATCGTAGGGAAGATCGGGGAGCGAGAAAGTCTGTAGGCCGCGGGAGGCAAGAGGAGTTGCAGTCCTCGGGGGATTTCTGGTAATTAGGGTTCGGAGCGCCATTACAGTAGTAGCTCACTCGCTGTTCTGGAGAAATGTAGAGAGATGAGCGGTGGGTAATTTGTGAGCTAAACTCCAAACATTGACTATTCATATAGGCTTTAGGTACTCGGAGTAGAGTCAAAAATCATTTCTAGAATCGTAATCGAGTCAAATTATTCGACAATTACTCCACGACCGATTCAAAAAAAGATCGTCTGAATTTGAATTCGTTAATAATTGAGTCGAGCTTAAGCTCGAATTCGAGCTTGATAAAATTATCAGGCTGAGCTCGATTACTAAGGTGCTTCGATTTGCTCGTGAACATATTCGGCATGTTCGTAAGACCCTAATTGAACATGTGTCGCCAGCTCATATTCGAGCATGTTCGCAAGCCCCTAATCAAGCTTTACCATTTTATTAAAAAATATATATATTATGTTTTACCTTTTGTTGAATTCCTTTAGATTTCTTCTTGATGGATTATGTTTTGTTTTTTTACGTGTCTTGTTTGAACTTCTGTTTTATTTCTATTAAACGAGCTCAAAGTTGAGTTCGAGCTTGCCCGAACTAAAGCTCGAGTTTCATAGTCACATGTAGTTGGATATATGATTTAAATGATATTTTAGATTTTCAAAATCTGGGTTCGAGTTCACACTCGAGCCGAACTCAAACTCGAAAATTATAAACCGAGCCGAGTTCGAGCTCAAACAACCAAACTTTTAATTGAGCCAAGCTCGAGCACGCTAGTACTCGGTTAGACACGGCTCGTTTACAACCCTAGCATCTATACTTCTATTTGAGTTTATGCTATTTTATTTTATTTTATTTAAACTTTTGTTTTCTCCAATTTTTCACTATGATTTCATAAAGAACTAGTGTAGTGCCTTGTCAAGATTAGACGGGATCACTTTATATTAGTATAATTTTAAAGTAATATTTAAAAGATAATATAATTATTTATTTTAAATTGATATAAGTGCAAAAATTCATTTAAAAATATTAATATGAAATTATATCAAGTCTTAATAATTATAATTGCCCGTTATATAATAGTGGGTGTCATTTGTACCCCTTTTTAAATATTGATGTTGTTTATGCCCCTAATCATATTTTAATATATATATATGAATTTTTTATTATGAAGGGCATGAGGTAGATCTGAAATGTGGGGCCATTGAATATGACCCGTCGACGTAGAACGGTGGCCCTCGACTGGATGCCTCCGAAAAATTGTCATGCCTTCAGCTCTTTCTGAGATTGTACATTCCACTATTTCAATTATTTGAAGCAAGCTTAATTATTTGAAAGAGAATCCTATGCGATTGAAGAAGAGGCTACCATATATACAATTTTTCACTCACAAAATTTCATTCCATAAAAAAAAGCATTCCCTCTAAAGAGAATTATTTCAAAACTGTTCCGGAGGAGAATTGAAGGATAAAAGGTTCATCTTAATCTTAAGTTGGCTGAAACGGAGATATATAAGAAGTAGTGAGGTAAGAATTATATTTTGAGCTGCATTTAAAATACCATTTAAAATAAATTATGTTAATTATTGGGTTGATTTAGTCAATTTAATTGTTTAACTTATAAAATATACACATAAACTATTAATTGATGAATTATTGTTGATGAATTTAACATAGTTGAATGAATGAGGATAAAAATTTTAATAAGTGACATAAACTAGATCAACGCCGGTGGAAGTGGCCGGAAGTCTCCCACCGCCGACGACATGGTGTTGCCGGCGGTGGGAGACTTCCGGCCACTTCCACCGGCGTTGATCACTAAAAATTCACTTAGCAAATAATTTATACCTAATTTAGTGTTTATTGTATATTTATGTCTATTGAAAAGATTAGTTTAAGATTTAGTACTTCACAAATTAATAGTTTAAATTTTATTACGTTATTTATTCTATTAATTGATGAATTATTGTTGTTCAATTTAAAATAGTTGAATGAATGAGCATAAAAAATTTCATTAGTGACCTAAACTAGATCAACGCCGGCGGAAGTGGCCGGAAGTCTCCCACCGCCGGCCACCTAATGTTACCGGCGGTGGAGAGTTCCGGCAACATTCACCGGCGGTGGCTAACTTTTTTTTGGTTATAAAATTATTTTATACATAACTGAGTATTTAATTCATTATTATATCTAATTAAATGATTAAATTTAGATTTAGTATTTCACAAATTAACAATTTTAATTTAATTACGTTAATTAATCTTTTACTCCCTCCGTCCCATTTAAACAGGCCTATTTCTTTTTGGCACGAGATTTTAGGAGAGTGTGTGTAAAGATAAAGTATAGTGTTTAATATTTTAATGTCAATTTCATTGTTTTGAAATTAAATCATCATAAATGCATCAAAATATATTGATGTCTAATCTTAAATGAAAGATCGTATCAAGACCTTTAATTTGATATAAAAATCATAAAAATCGGAGAACAAACGAGCAAGTTATGATAGTTTAAACTTTTAGAATTTAAATTATATTGGGATACGTGCTGAGAAGTGAGTGGATGATGGGGTGATTAATAGTGGGTAATTCTTTCCCTATTAGGAAACTGGTCTATTCTAATGGGACGTCCCAAATAGGAAAACTGACTTATTCTAATGGGACGGAGGGAGTAATTATTTAAATATTATTTTTCAATTTAAAATAGAACATGAAATGTGTTTTAAAAAAATTATTTATTGAAATAAACTTGGCCACCGCCGGCAGAAGTAGCCGGAAACCTCCCACTGCCGGCAACCTTGTGTCGCTGGCGGTGGGAGAGTTCCGGCTAATTCTGCCGGCGGTGGATACTCTATTATTGCTTATTGAATTATTTTATCTATAATTACATGTTTAATTATCATATTATATGTATTTAAATGATTAATTTAGGATTTAGTAATTGATAAATTAATAGTTTAAATTTAATTTCTTTAATTAATCTCTTAATTCATGAAATATTGTTGTTAAATTTAAAATAGTACATGAATTGAGTTTAAAAAAATGATTAGATCAATAATATAGTATTCACCGCCGGCGAAAGTGGCCGGATCTCTCCCACCGCCGGCCAGATGGTGTGGCCGGTGGTGGGAGATTTCCGGCCACTTTCGCCGGCGGTAGATATTATATTATTGCTTATTGAATTATTTTATCTATAATTACTCCATCTGGCTCAAGATTCGTGACACCCTTTCCTTATTGGGTCGGCTCAAGATTAGTGACACCTTTCCATTTTTGGAAATAATTAGACTTAATTGGGTACACTTAGTTGTTCCCTTATTACAATTAAGTCTCCCTAATTACATTTTTAATTTTAACAAATTAAACACTAAAAAAAACAAACAAACAAACAAAATTAAAAAATCCATCTACACAATTAAACCTACCCACCCAAAAATACAAAAATAGAAGACTTTTTACTTCAACAACACAGATACGCACACACACCAACTCTTTCTCCCTTCTCTTTCGAACTCAACGTCTTCCCCCTTCTGAATTCCTCCTTTCGTTCTTGAGTCGCCGGCGTCTGGCGCCGCCGCTGTGTGCTTGTTGTCATCTCTCTTCCTTCTCTTTTCTCTCCCACAATTCCTTCTCTGATTACTCCCCAATTCGAAACCCTAATTTCTGAAATCGACCCTCAACTCCACCCTCTTCTGCAACCACGTTGCCGGCAGCTTGACCGACACCACCGCCATCTGCTTGATTCAGAACCGCCGCCTCAGTAGTAGAGTAGTACTGCCGCTGTCTGTCTGTTGGATCCCGTCGCCGTCGACAGCCGCAACCAGACGGGACGGCCTCTGTCCCAATCTCAGTCTCCTCCAACGGCTCCGCCGTCCCCAATCGATGTTGCCGGCATCGACTCCCTTTTTATGTTCCAATGCATTGGGCTTTGTCGGGATACATGAGAGTTCCGATTAAGGAGCCGCCGTAGTTTCGATTTAGGCGTGAGGTCTACTGTTCTTGTTGGATCTTAAAATTTTCATGAACTAATTTTTGCCCAATTTAATTTTGAATTTTGAAATTTTGCTGTGTTGAATCTTGAAATTTTGCTTTGATATTTTAATTTATTGGTGTATCAATTTTTACTTTGATCTTTATACAAAAATAAAAAAATTAAATTAAATTAATTAGCAATAATTAAATAAGGAGAAAAAAATAATCATAATTATTTTCTATTAATTATTTATATATTTAATATTAAAATTAAATACATAAATAACATTATATCCTAAACATAATACACTTAAAACACTAAACTCTCCTGTCTTAATTCCCGTGCCGAAAAGAAAGGTCTCATAAATTATGAGTCGGAGGGAGTACATGTTTAATTTCCAAAGTGTATGTATACAAATTATTAATTTCGGTTTTAGTACTTGTAAATTCAATAGTTTAAATTGACATACTTTAATCCGTCTCTCTATTTCATGAAATGTTAAGTTAATGATATGTTACAATTAAAAAAAATTATTACTATCTAACATATACATATTTTTAAATTTTATTTTATTACAGATGACTTTCGAGTACATTAAGTCATTTACGGAGGCTATTGGACTGATTTTACCTATAATGGTGGCACATATTTAGATGTCCCCCTATCCAAAGATGCAATCTCGATAGACAACCTGCAATATTATCTCTCTACTGCAATCCCTCAGGCACTGCTTATGATATTTTCTATCTGACGATGTTGATCGATCTTGTTTTCATAGGCAATTAATGAACGCTTGACAAGGAATAAATGAACACGAAAATAAAGGAACACAAGGGATTTACGTGGTTTGATCTACCGGAATAGATCTACGTCTACGGAGCAGAAAGAGAGTAAATATTATTGCTAGTATGTGTGTGTTGCTTACAAGATTGTTCTCCCCTCTCAATCTATTCTAATCCCCTATTTATAGGTAATTACATGAAGTTCGATTATAATACGAATTCTTCCCCTCTTTGGCTTGATCTCCTCCTTTATGGATAAACACCGAGCTTCTATATCTCTCTTAGAGTTTGAGTTGTAGTCCATGTAGGAGTCTTGGTTGCCTTGGTGATAAAGTCTCTTATCTTCAATTGGGCCGAGCTGCCTGGGCCGAACTTAACTGTCGGGGCCCAATTATATTGGGCCTGATGCTTTGGGCCTAGGTGCTGGGCCATATCCTATCACATCCCCCCCTAAAAAGATGTAGAAGCGAGGGTGTGATTTAGGGGAAATAGCTGAGGTAGGAGTAATGTCAAGTGCGTTGCCCCGTCAAAATAGAATTGATGAAGTCAATCGCGTACCGCCTCGTTAAGACGAGGTCAGTTTAAAGTGCGTTGCCCCGTCAAAAATAGAATTGACAAAGTCAACCACGTACCGCCTTATTAAGACGAGGTCAGTTTAAAGTGCGTTGCCCCGTCAAAAATAGAATTGACAAAGTCAACCACGTACCGCCTTATTAAGACGAGGTCAGTTTAAAGTGTGTTGCCCCGTCAAAATAGAATTGACGAAGTCAATCGCGTACCGCCTCGTTAAGACGAGGTCAGTTTAAAGTGCGTTACCCCGTCAAAAATAGAATTGATGAAGTCAATCGCGTACCGCCTCATTAAGACGAGGTCAGTTTAAAGTGCGTTGCCCCGTCAAAATAGAATTGACAAAGTCAATCGCGTACCGCCTCGTTAAGACGAGGTCAGTTTAAAGTGCGTTGCCCCGTCAAAATAGAATTGACGAAGTCAATCGCGTACCGCCTCGTTAAGATGAGGTCAAGGTCTACAGTCTTGCCGAAGTCAAATACAGAGTGTCAGTTACTTTAATTAATGCACTGGTTGGAATCCCGATAAAGTATGGCACGTTGAGCGTCGTGCCGAATGTGAAAAGGCAGAAGTTATAAAACTTCTTCAATACGCCATTTCCATCACTTTTCCCAAATTTGAATATTTCTTCTGGAATTCTTCCACCGCTATTTTCTCGCCGTTCACTAATATCGTCCAAGTCGCCGTAGAAGTTTTATCCAATCGACAGTCACAAGTAAGTTATTATTATTTTTTCTTTACCATGGCCTCTTCTTCTAGAGTGAATGATAGCGATAGCGAAACCCTAGAAGCGTCTGTCTCGCCACTAGGTTCTCCGGCGACGGTGTCTGTCCCGTCGCATTTTGTAAATGTTAAATGTTTTACGGTTGATTCCGACATCCCTAGTGTCCATAGGGCTCTTTATTCACCCTTAGATAAGGATTTTGGCAACGTGCTTGAATATCCCTCAACTTTGAATGCCGCCATGGTTAGGGATATTGCAAGAAAATACTTATTTTCTCGTTCCGTTCTCCTCGTAGTGCCGGGCCCGGAGGATAGGGCTTGTTCACCTCTGGGAGGTTTTGTGACTGTGTACGAGGACTGCTTAGGTTGCGGTCTTCGTTTTCCCTTCCTTCCGGTGTTTGACTAGCTATTATGGAAGTTCGGCATGCCCTTGGGCAAATTATGCCAAACTCGTTTAAACAGCTCGTCGGCCTGGGTATCGAGGCTGGACGCCGAGGTCACTCTTTAACCTTAGGTTTGATCCTTATGTTTTTTCGTTTCAAGTCTAGTTTGGGTTGGTTCTACCTATCCCCCAACATCAACTATAGAATCCAGATGAAGTCCAAGAATCCGAACTGGCAAAGTAAATATTTCTTCTGCCGCGTTGACGACGTGTCGAAGTTCATTTGGAAAATGGACAAATTAGGAGATCAGAGCACCGAAGAGAGGTTCGGTGATCTAGAAACAACTTTGAACGAGCTCGGCCTCGTTACTGAAATCTATAGCGAGGCCGAGCTCGCCAAATACAAGCTGAGCCCATATGATCCAATTTCTATGAAGGATCCAGGTGAGGCTTCGGTTTATCTTGCATGAGTTTGTGTTGTTGGTTTTTCCGTGTATTCTGACCTCCTTTAATTTCCTTTGCAGTGAACTTTGAGACTGGCCTTAAATCCAAGAAGAGGCCGAGGTCTTCTGCTGTTGCGGGGAAGATAATGTCGGGAGCCTCTTCTGAGAGGACATTGGAGTTGACGGGCTCCGGGTCGGTGAGCTCTCAGATGGGCTCGCCTCGTGTGAGCTCTCCGCCATCTCGTACGATGATGCGCCGACCAAAAGAGGCGCGAGTAGCAATTGCACCGGCCGTGAAAGAGGTTGGCGTCATTACAATTGACCAAGCTTTTGGCCCGTTGTCAGTTCGTAAAAAATCATTCCCCGAGGTAATTGGCTCCCCTTTGGTGTTAGTGATATGCCCATTTATTTTGATTCTGACCACTGTTATTACAGGAGGCCGAATTGGCTATTGCCGAGCTGACGAGCTTGGCGAACTTCATGTCTGGCGGAGTCGCTAAGTACCAAAAGCTGGTTTGGGACTCTGAGCTGGCCAAGGAAGATTTGGCGGCCTAGGTTGTCGCTGCCGAACTTAGGGCAAAGGAGACAGCCGACCGGGAGGCTTCAACACTGTCTGTGGCCGAAGCGACGAAGGCCGAAGTGGCCCTGTTAAAAACCGAGGTTGCCTTAAAAAAAGAGAAGGCGGCGACTGTGTACGCCGAAGTGGCCGCCTCGCAGGGGGCCATGCTCCGTGCTTTTGCAGAGCGGATCTTCTGTTCTGTGCAATTCTCGAAGCTTGTCGGCGAGCTGGCTGCCCTGGTGAACAATTCCGCTGTCTCTGGCATCCTTGATGCTGTCTCCGAGGACTACCCAGACCTTGACAAAGTCAAGTATGGGTACGAGGTGGCACCGGAAGGGTCGGTACTCCGCTCTTATGCGGAGACGTTGATGGAGTATACGGCGGCTTTCCCTATAGTGGATAAGCTAACTTCACGATCCACCGTACTTTCTGCGGAGGCCATCCAGAACTGCCCTTATGACAGAGACACGATGCTGGAGGGGGTTATCGCCAGTCTGACCGCCGAAGCTGATGAACCGGTGAACGACCCGGAGGTGGAGGCTGCCAATAGTAGGCAGGAAGATGCCGGGGCCGAGGATGAGGTCGGCGCTGGTCAGGAGGGATCCCGCCTTGAAGGAGAAGACCTTGAAAGGGTCAGTTGATCCTTTTCAAGTGTTCTCTTTCTTTTTTTCTTTTTTTTATAGATCCCTGTATTACGTCGTCACTAGGACGGCGCTTTTCCTTTTTGCCGAAGTGACTTTAATGAAATTCCAAGTTATTGAAATTTCTTTTATTTGCCTTTTTGTAGTCTTCTTCTCCCCAACTTTTTGATGCTTCTGCATGGGTTTCCCAAATATCCCAACTGACTCGGGCTCTCGAGGAGAAAGAGGCCGAAGTCTTACATTGGAAAGGCCGGGTTAAATATGTTCACACCGAGGCCGAAGTTAAGCTTATCGCGGCCAAGGAGAAGTATGACGAGCTGCAGGCTCGGTTTCTGGAGCTTGAAGAGAAGCTTGAAATCGCAATGGAAGAAGCCGAGGTGATCCGTGAAGAACATGCGGAATACGAAGCGATTATCAGCCGAGCTGGCGGACTCACCATTTCCGAAGTAGAAGAAAAGGTGAAAGAGTCCCTGGCTCGATGTAAAGACTACAAGAAGCAATATGGAGCTGGCTCTTGGGAGCTTCAGGAACAAGTTGACGAGCTGAAGCGAATAGCTGGGGTTTATAAGATAACCCTAGTTCGCCGACCCAAGTTAGCTCGACTTATTGCTGCTGAGGGTGAGCCTTCGAGTTCGTCCGATCCTGGATGTAGTCCGAGGTTCGTCGATCGCCATTCTCGGGAATTCTTAAATCGAGAGCGGCAGCTGGCGAATGTACGAGGCCGAAATCGAGGGACTCAAGTTACCGAGGTCGGGCTCCAAGTACCCGAGGTAGAGGTAGAGGTAGGATTAGTAAAGACGACCTCTTAAATAGAGATTTTGCCAGAGATTAGTTTAGCTTTAGTCAGCCTAAGCCTCCGGGCTCTTTATCTTCTTAGTGTGATTGTACTTTTTCCTTTTTATACGAAATAAAATGGAATTTTATGTACTTATGTTTAAGCTTTCATTCTCGTTTTTAACTAAGGTAATTTCTCTTGTTTTAAACGAAGATAGGTGTTAGATAGCTTACTTTGTCATTAAGATGAAGTTTGGCTTTAAATAGCTCACTTCGTCATAAGACGAATTTTGGCTTTAGATAGCTCTCTTCGTCATAAGACGAAGTTCGGCTTTAGATAGCTCTCTTCGTCATAAGACGAAGTTTGACTTTAGATAGCTCACTTCGTCATAAGACGAAGTTTGACTCTAGATAAAACGACCTCGTTGTAAGACGAGGTTTAGGCTTGAGATAGCTCGACCTCGTCATAGGACGAGGTTTAAGCTTTAGGTAGCTTGTCTTCGTCTTAAGACAAGGTTAAGATCGTCTTTGTTTTAAACAAAGGTAATTCATCCTTGTTTTTAACGAAGGTAGTGCCTCCTCGTTTTAAACAAAGGGAGTTCCTCCTTACTTTTAACAAACTGCAGCTCGATGTTCTTTATTTGTCGAATTTATCGATAGGGGTGGTCCCCTTACGCACGTTTGGATGCTACTCCGGTTATGGAGTTTATTTATCCTTTAAAGGATATTAAGTTACCCTCGTCAGGGTTTTAAAATTAAAGGGCGAGATAATATGCATAAGTGGAGTAGTAATATTCATAAATACAAAATGAAATATGCAAGACCAGACAAATTAAAGGAAAAATAAAGACTTTATTAATAAAAGAACTGAAGTTTAACATGTAAAAAGGAATAAAAGATGACCTGACTCGACACAACTATAACTTAACCTATATGGACATGAACATTACTCTCAGCCACTTATGCGAAGTATCTCTTTAAATGAGAAATATGCCATGTTCGGGGTATTGGCTCACCAGATAAGTGTGCAAGCTTATACGATCCTTTGCCGAGGACTTCTTCGACTCGGTAAGGTCCTTCCCATGTGGCTTCCAACTTGCCGAGCCTTTCAGCTTTACTGACTTCGTTATTTCGAAGTACGAGGTCGCCTACATAGAATTCTGATACTTGACTCTCTGATTGTAGTACTGAGCTACTTGCTGCTTGTACTTGGCTTCCCTTATGTAGGCGAGCTCTCGCTTCTCTTCTAACAAATCCAGATTGGTTTGGAGGCCTTCTTCATTATCTTCCGCTGAGAAGTTGATAGTGCGGGGTCCCGGCAGACCGATCTCTACAGGGATCACTGCTTCGGTTCCATACACCAAACTGTAAGGTGTTTCTCCGTTCGAGGTCTGAAGAGTTGTTCGGTATGACCATAGGACTTGGGGTAAGTTTGCTGCCCAATCTCCTTTAGCTTTATCAAGGCGGGTTTTGAGTCCCTTGACAATTGTTCGATTCGTGACTTCGGTTTGGCCATTGGCTTGAGGATGAGCTACCGAAGTGAACTTTTGTTGAATATGAAGCCCTTCACACCATTCTCTGAATGTTCTGTCTTTGAACTGCGTCCCATTATCCAAGACTAAGATGTGAGGTACACCGAAGCGGCAAACCACGTTCTTCCAGACGAAGTTGAGGGCGTTCTTGCTCGTGATTTTTGCCAAGGGTTCAGCCTCGACCCACTTAGTGAAATAGTTGATGGCTATGATGAGGAACTGGAGTTGTCCGGGAGCTTTGTCTAACGGGTCGACGATGTCTACCCCCCATTATATGAACGGCTAAGGGCTTTGCATGCTTATGAGGTCGGTCTGGGGTAGCCTCTGCACTGTCCCATGAACTTGGCGTTTCGGGCACTTCTTCACGAGGTCGACTGCATCTTGGAACATTGTGGGCCAGTAGTATCCCCATCTCATTACTTTCTTTAACAATGCTCGAGCTCCGATGTGGCTTCCGCACGATCCTTCATGCACTTCTCGCAATGCGTAGTTCGCTTGGTTCGTCCCAACACATCTTAGGAGAGGCTGAAGATACGATCTTTTGTACAGCACTCCTTGCTCTAGAGTGTATTTCGGAGACTTGCTTAAGATCTTCCTAGCTTCGAGCTTATCACTGGGTAGCTCGCCCTTCTCCAAATATGCTTGAAAGGGGGTCATCCAGTTCGGCTCGTTCTCAAATACTAGGTTGACCTCGGCTTCATCTATGCTTTGGCACTTGACTTCTTCCATAGGAGAGCTTGTAGATGATGATGTTAATTTGCTTAAAGCATCGGCTCGGTTGTTTTCTCCCCTTGGAATTCGAACCAACTCGAAATATGAGAAGCCTTGTTACAAACCCTTGGCTTTGTGGAGGTACTTTTTCATCCTTTCGCCTTTAGCCTCGTACTTTCCTAACATATGGCTCACTATGACTTGAGAGTCGCTGTGGACTTGAACAACTCGTATCAGGAGGGCCTGAGCTAGACGAAGTCCGGCAATTAGAGCTTCGTACTCCACTTCATTATTTGTTGTCGGGAAGGTGAATCGAAGTGCGTAGGTCGTCTCTATTCCGTCTGGGCTGAGCAGTATCACACCGGCACCGCTTCCCGCATGCCCCGAAGCGCCATCCACATAGACTTTCTAGCAATCTTTTGGTGGATTGGTCAGAGCTTCGGCATTGGTTGTGCTTGAAGATGGTTCGGCCGGCTTTGGCACTTCCGTAAATTTTGCCTCAACTAGGAAATCCGCTAAGGCTTGACCTTTGATGGCTTGACGCGGGAAAAAAAAGATGGTGTGCTCGCCGAGTTCGACTGCCCACTTTGCAATCCTTCCCGACGCTTCTGGTTTGGTCAGCACTTGTCGAAGTGGCAGATCGGTCAGGACTTGTATGGGGTGTGCATGAAAGTAAGGTCATAATCTCCTTACAGCACTTACCAATGCGAGTGCGACCTTCTCAAGTGGTTGGTACCTCGTCTCCGGCCCTTTCAGTGCTCGACTGATGAAATAGACAGGCGCTGACGACGTCCTTCCTCCCAGCATCGTGCTTATGGCCTCGTCCGAAGCTGCGAGGTATAGGGAAAGGACTTCTCCCTCCTTTGGAACGGATAAGGTCGGGAGATTGGTAAGATACTTCTTGAGCTCCTCGAATGCCGACTTGTGTTCATCTTTCCACTCGAAGTCCGGCGTCTTTTTCAAAATCTTGAAGAAAGAGAGCTGCTTTTCGGCGGCTTTAGACAAAAAGCGACTTAGTGCGGCCAAGCAGCCCGTCAATTTGTGCACATCATGGATGGTTTTTGGCACTTTCATCTCTTGGACGGCTCGGACTTTGGACGGATTGGCTTTCAACCCTTCTTGAGAAACCCAGCACCTCAGAAATTTTCCTGATCGGACCATGAAGGTACACTTCTCGGGGTTTAGCTTAAGGTTCACCTTGCGGAGTAGGCCGAAGACGACCTTGAGGTCGTCAACACAAGTAGTCGGCTCTTTACTTTTGACGACAATGTCGTCCACATACACATCTACAATCTTGCCGATGTGAGGCTCGAATATTTTGTCAACCATTCTTTGATAGGTCGCTCCAGCATTCTTGAGTCCGAAAGGCATCTTCTTGTACGCATAAACGCCGAAGTCTGTAATGAAGGTTGTCTTCGGCGCGTCCTCGTCACTCATGAGGACTTGGTGGTACCCTTTGTACAGATCTAGGAAGCTGAAGACTTTATGGCCGACGAGAGCTTTGACTTTCTTGTCGATGTTGGGGAGGGGATAGCAGTCCTTGGGGCAGTGTTTGTTGAGATCAGTGTAGTCGATACACATCCGCCACCCTCCTCCTTACTTTTTAACCATCACCGGATTTGCTATCCACGTCGGATATTTGATCTTGAAGAGTATCTGCGCCTTCAAGAGTTGATGCACCTCGTCATAGATGACTTGGTTCCGCTTTGCTGTGAATACTAGCTGCTTTTGCCTAACTGGTTTTACTGCCGGGTCAATGTTTAGCCGGTGTGTAATGATACTTGGTGCCACCCCGGTCATGTCAAGTGGTGACCAGACAAATACGTCTCTGTATTCCCGAAGAAGTTGGACGATCTGCTTTCGGAATTCGGCTCCGCCCACAAAACCTACTTTGACAACCTTAGACAGGTCATCTTCATAGAGTACGTCTTCTACTGGCTCGTCAAATGCTGATGACGTCATTTTCATCGCCAACTCTTCGGGTTTCTTTAGTTGCTATGCTTGTGGGTGTTGAGGTGTTCCGACACCTCGTAGGGCGATTTGCATGCATTCTTTGGCTCGCTTCTGATCACCTCGTATTACGATCACCCCACCCTTGGACAGGATTTTGATCGTCAAGTGGCATGCTGAGCAGATTGTTTTCACCGCCACCAACCAATCTCTTCCTAAATGATGTTGTAGGGAGAGTTGGCTTTTACAATGAAGAAGTTGATCACTTTGGTGGACGACAATGGATGCTTCCCTTCCGTGACGGGGAGTTGAATGATCCCCTCCGTTTGCGTCTCTTGCTGGACGAAGCTCTTTAGGGGGATCGGCGCCGGAGTGAGGCGTGCCTCCTCAATCCCTAGCTTCTCAAAGCAATCCTTGAAGAGTAAGCTTACCGAGGCTCCACTGTTGATGAATACTCGTTGAACGAGGCCACCACAACCTCGATTACAATGGCGTCTTGGTGAGGTATGGTTGACGGCACTGGATCTTTCTCAGAGAATGTAATGGCCTCGTCCTTTTTGAACCTTTTTTGTGAAGGTTCGTCAGTCTGGGGACTTCGGGCCTCGGCCTTAAGTGATGACTTCATAGCTCCTTGTATAGGGCGCCCAACTGGATAGCATTTTGGAAAGCCGAGATAAGGACCTCATCAGTTAGGCGATCGACTTTCAGACTTTCTTTATTAAACCTAGTCATAAAGTCACTTATGGACTCGCCTCGACTCTGCCTTATAGTGAGTAAATGCGCTGCAGTGGTTTTAGCCTCGGCTTTTTGGAAGAATCTCCGCTCGAAGGCATCCATCAGCTCATCGTACGAGCCGATACTGCGAGGTGGTAGACTATTGAACCACATGCGGGCATTATCAATCAACAGCTCCGGGAAAACTTTACACATGTAGATGTCATCGTTGAGCCCCTGGTTGACCATGTTGTACTAGTACTGTGACAGAAAATTCTGCAGGTCGCATGATCCGTTATACGGCTTAACTGGTGGAACCTTATACGAAGAGGGAGGTGTAGAGTATCGGTGTGAAGGTAGAGATTATCCCGTATACGCCAAACCTCCCTCCTCGGTAGTTGTCCTCATTGCGCCGAGGTGAGTCAGCATGGCGATGAGGTGAGATCACATCTCGCCTAGGTGAGACGCGATCATAGTTCCTTTGGCGATCATTAGCAAATCGCCTAGGAGGAAGCCCAGTGTCCCAGTGCGTTTAGGATCCTGACGCTTGGGGATTTTTGCCAGTGCCTCGATCCGGACTAAGCTTCGTACTCTCTTCCTTGGCTATGAAGCTTTCTGCTGCTTGATGAACTTTAGGAAGTGTTGTTGATTGTTCGCCTGATACGCTTTTACAGCGTCGTCGAACTGTTGCTGGAAATTGGCGAGGTCGCCTTCCTTGCTGCTGTCATGACCTTCTTGGTTGTAGTGGAGGGGGTTGCCGAATTTGTCCAACGGGACATGATCGATGTGACCCTCAGGGGTTTGATCTCTCACAGGTTCCTTTCCTGGGTCATCTATTCACTGCAAGATTCTGATCTTGCACCTGGCTTGCTTCAGCCTCATTGATCGGTGGATTTGCTACCGGATCCTGTTCGGTTTGCTAAATCTCTTTTTCCTTGGCAGCGGCAGCAGCAGCGGCGGCTGATCGTGTAGGTCTCCCCGTCATCGTGATGCGTTACCTTGAAAACTTTGATCAAAATTCACAAATTTTTGTTTCCCACAGACGGCGCCAGTGATCGATCTTGTTTTTGTAGGCAATTAATGAACGCTTGACAAGGAATAAATGAACACGAAAATAACGGAACACAAGGGATTTACGTGGTTCGATCTACCGGAATAGATCTACGTCCACGGAGCAGAAAGAGAGTAAATATTCTTGCTAGTATGTGTGTGTTGCTTACAAGATTGTTCTCCCCTCTCAATATATTCTAAGCCCCTATTTATAGGTAATTACATGGAGTTCGATTATAATACGAATTCTTCTCCTCTTTGGACTCTTTAGCTTGATCTCCTCTTTATGGATAAACACCGAGCTTCTATATCTCTCTTAGAGCTTGAGTTGTAGTCCATGTAGGAGTCTTGGTTGCCTTGGTGATAAAGTCTCTTATCTTCAATTGGGCCGAGCTGCCTGGGCTGAACTTAACTATCGGGGCCCAATTATATTGGGCCTGATGCTTTGGGCCTAGGTGCTGGGCCATATCCTATCAGATGTCGGAGCACAGACGGACTATTAAATCGCGTCTCAGAACCGATCAACAACTAAATTGGTTGTGCCGTACAGACTCATTTCCAACTGTGTACGTGTCTTCGAGTGAGGGAGTATCATCTTCATATGTCCCTACAATCGATCATGATGAGCCGTACAGAGGATGATTCGGCCAGGATACCGATGGCACCAGAAATTTGGAGGCGGAGCTCGAGCTGATACGGAGATTTGCAACTTCTACAGACTGGATGGATAACGTCTATCACCGAGAGAGCAACGGTTTTGATTCATTTTATGATACTGTCCTGGACCTCAATCGTACGGTCGAAGGTGCTCAGGAGGCTTGAAATGAACCGTCTCTATTTGACGACGATGACGATGACAATGATGAAAATTACATCCTTGAAACGGAGGAGAGCTCTGAGAGCGAAGGTGAGTCGAATTTATATGCTGGTGATAGGACCGTGAATAGGGCCTTGTTCCCTGAGTGGACGGCATTGATACACGAGGAAGGCGGGATGCAAAAACTGTTAGATATGATGTATCCAGAGTCAAACACGGATCAACCGGAGGTAGATACTAATACCGATCACATGAGCAATTGGTTAGTTCCTATGGTCCCTCTTGAGCCTGGATCATCAGCAGTTTTCCACGAGGATAACCTTAATATTGAAGATTTGGCCGTAAATGTCGTTTACTATACCAAGGCAGAGATCGGTATTGCAGTAGGTTTGTGGCATTTGGAGATGATGAAAGAATACAAGGTGAAGAAATCTGATACTACGCGAGTGGTGTTGAAATGCAAGTTATCAAAAGAGTGTCGCTTCCATTTACGCGCAACAAGCTTCGGCGGGCCTTGGACGGTTAAAAAAATTCGTCTGCAACATACGTGCGACGATGTGGGCATAACAAACGTGGTTTGTAGAAAAGTCCATTCGAAGGTAATTGGGGCATTTTTTGCAAAGAAAATTATGCGTGATTCAGAGGTAATGAAACCAAAAATAATTCAAAACGAGCTTCATGCAATGTTCGGCATTGATGCCAGCTACGATGTCTGCTTGAAGGGGCGGAATTGTGCAATCGAGATGATATATAGCAAATTTATGGAATCCTTCGAGGACTTGCCCGGTTACCTCCACATGCTGAAGATGTCAAATCCGGGCATAAAAACTGAGATTGACATCGGGCCTGACCAGCGATTCAGACACGTATTCATTGCGTTAGCTGCATCTTGACATGCTTATAGATCAAAATGTCTTAGGCCAATGGTCTGTGTAGATGGCACGCATCTGAAGGGAAAGAACTGTGGCATAATGTTTGTAGCTGTGGTGAAGGACGCGAACGAGCAGTTGTTCCCTTTGGCCTACGGTATAGGATCGATCGAGAACAATGAGTCATGGACTTGGTTTATGACAGCTCTTAGGACGGCATATGGGGCAATGCGGGATTGGTTGTTTGTGTCGGACCAGCACGCATCAATAATACATGCAGTTGCTGAAGTGTTTTCGGAAGCCCACCACGGGTTATGCTATTTTCATCTTAGTAAAAAAATGATGGGCTTCGGCTCCGAAGTTGGCGCCTACTTCCAGCGAGCTGCTTACACTTACGATAAGCATGTTTTTGACACCATCATGGCAGCACTTCAAAGAGAGGCACGTGCAGCATATCGAGATTTGATTGATATCGGAGTAGAGAAGTGGTCCCGGTTGATGTGCCCTGTTCGACGGTTTAGCAACATGACGTCTAATGCCGTTGAATCATTCAATAAGTCCCTTTTATGGGCGCGACGTCTGTCAATCTGTGCTTGTCTAGATGCTGTGAGGATCGTAATTGACCGCTGGTTCACTGACCAATGAACAAAGGCCCGAAATGACAGTCATCCCATAACAATGGAGGCCCGGCGGAAAGTCTGTGTGCAATTGGAACGATCCCACGAGTATACGGCCACACAGATTGATGATCATGCTCATTACAGAGTGGTCACATCTGGGAGGACAGTGCATGTGGACCTACAGGGGCTTCTTTGTCAATGCAGTGAATGACAGACAGATTGTCTCCCTTGTGCGCATGCGATCAAGGCAATGACGTGAGTTTTTTTTCGATTACTTAACGATTAACTTACAGTTTTTCCTTTACGATTAACTTATTAATTTGCGTTATCTCAGTGCACATGGACATGATGTCCTACAATACATTGCACACTATTACAAGAGGACAACATATGTCGAAACTTACAAGACGCAAATTTCTCAAGTTGCTATGAAGTCGCAGTGGAGGCTGCCGCCCGACGTCCAAAGTATGAAAGTCCTGCCCAACTTAAGGATTCGTCTGCCGGGTAGACCGAGAGAATCAAGAATCCCGGGAAGAGGTGAACGAGTACGTGGTGGCGGTCGCGGTCGTCGTCGGTCGTCGTGGTCGTAGATGTCGTCATTGCGGTCTTATAGATCACAAACCAATAGATTGCCCTAATATAGCTGATTAGTGTTTAGAGTTAATCAATTGTATTAATATTATGTCTTGTTAACTTGTCATTTTATATTTCTTTCCCGACTACAAACATCGATCTATAAACAAAGAGAATAGAATTATAAAAAAAACATAAGTTTTTGATAAATTTTAGAATAGAAATAAAATTAAAAACATAAATTTGAGATAAATTTTAGAATAGAAATAAAAATAAAAACATACATTTTAAACACTAAGTTAATGCAAAACCGAAATCATGCCCTAGCATGCCCGAAAATCCTCTGAGCAGTAATCTTTCGGTAGTCGGTCACGCCTGCAGCTCTCGTTTCTAGCGCAGGACACCCACTGATGGTTCGTTCCAAATTCATGCAAGCGACCGGACCGCTACATTTGAGTTGTGGATACTTAATCAGGCCCAAAACTGGGTAAAAAGTAACTTGGAACACGTTGTCCTCGATCGCAAGTCGTAGTTCGTTCATCCTCCAATACAATGTACTTTCAACCCAAATTGGTACCATAGTGATCAAGGGACGTAGCTCATCCAGCGTTTCTGCACCTCGATCTAGTGGATCCTGCACGATTATTCGTTTTGTGCGCAGGTCGATGATGATGAAAATGTATCGCTCGTAACAATCCAAAGGACGAAAACCTAATACAAGTTAAAAAAAAAAAAAAATTAACATTAAATAGGGAGAGTCTTAATAAATATGAATTTTAAATCAAGGAAATTGAATGTGAAATGAGATTGTTACCTTATCTGCTTTCCACCAGTTAGGTGTCTTATAAGGGTCGTATCCTCGGTCATTCTAATCCGGGTACTCCTTCTGGGATGGGATCCTGCGTCTGTGCTAGGCTCGGGCATAGGGACGTGCATCGGTCGGCGTTGATGCCTCTCATGAGTAAACTCTTGTGGGGCACTCACTGGGTTGACCGGGTCGCAAAACCTGACGGAGGATGCCCCTTGGAAAAGTACGGAGCGAAACCAAGGAGTTTCATGCTCACGACCTATGGGTATTAGATTCTGAAGCTCTGACTCATCGTCATGAAACAACGCGTACAACTCCTCGTTAGTCTTACGTCTGAGCGATACCTTGAAATTCCATCTCACCGGGGATACATATCACCCGGCACTGCAATTCCAGCAACATTCCCGAGCCCTCTAATTATCTCAAATCCCCATACGATGAGCACCCACGACGGACCATGTAAATGGTATTTTAAATCGGTCCCACCAATATTTCTCAAATAATACCACAGAGTTTTGTGCGTGTATGTACCCCACGAAAATTCGAGAAAAGCCTGCATGTCGTCAGCCAAGAACCACAACCAATCATATGGTGGTTTTCGTGTATCGTGCCTAAGGAGGAAAGCATTGGCTATCAACAAGTACGCCAATCGCAAGTGGATATCACCGTCCAGATCAGGGAAGGGGCTAGGATTTTGATTTAACATATCGAGCAAGGTGTTGGCGCTTTAACATGCCCCTCCACAAACAACTCGACAGAGCCATGAATTTGTAGGATTGCGTATAACAAGGGGATCAAATGATGTTGGCCCAAATTTCAATCCAGTAATCAACGCATGATCTTGAGCTGTGTACTTTATACCTTGACTACCGATGTGGAACCAAATTTCGATTCTTGAATGAATTGACCGAGACACTATACTGTTAAGTATGCCCCCATAGTTCTTCCTTGGAGCCCAACCGATGAAATGACCGAAAGGTCCCTCTCTTAATCGTTCGACTAAAGCATTATCCCCGAACTTGAATAATTTGTTCTTGATGTCATCCAATAGGTCAATATAGTAGCATGTATTGGGCTTTGCTGGTTTGTTTATATACTCTGGGTGACGATACCGTGGTTCGGGCTTGACCTATTTTTTCCATAAAAAACGAAAATTAGATTCTTCAAAAATTGCATAAACATAGACGAATTACATGCACTAATACAAGTAATTAAACTTCGGATATGCAAATTCATACAAAAGCAAGACAAATTAAATAGGTAGGAAATCAATTTATTTATTTTCATAAATGCAAATTAATTAGACAGCAACTAATTCAAATTTGTGATGATTTATAATTTAATTTAATTAAATTAAAGCTAGAAGATAGATTTACCTATTAAATGATGAACTGATATTAAGGTAATTAAATCAAATTTAATTTAATTAATTCGCATGCTAACAACAATTTAAGCTAAAAACTAATTTGATATGCTAAAAAAACTAATTCGCATGCTAAATTTAATTTAACTATTTCGCATGCTAAATTTAAGCTAAAAACTAATTCAACTAATATGACTCTCTTAAATAAATTATTAACATCATAAATCTAATTAATTTTTTTTATTTAACTAATTTTCGATTGCATTACAAATTAACTAATTTAATTTGTTATAATTATTAATCTAATGATTTTTATGATTAATTGTGTCAATTAGAATTACTAGACATATTCCCCAAATTAATTTAATGGTGTTACAAATACTAAACTCAATAACAATTACTAATCTAATATGTTAAGTAAAATTAACTAACTAACTACCTAATTAATTAAAAAAAACTTAAGCTAATTTAAATTAATTAATTCGCATGCCAATAATTAGTTAAACTAATTCGATACTCTTAAATAAAGGAATGACATCACAAATAACATTACCAAATTACTAATCTAATTAAGAAGTAGTAGTAAATAGAAATTAATTAATTTGTTATAAGTACTAATCTAATGATTTCTATGATTAATTGTGATAATTATTTTAATGATTTGTAATCGTGTAAATTATGATGTGTTCAGAGCACTAAACTAAATAACCATTACTAATCTAATATATTAAGTAAAATTAACTAACTAACTGATAGATTGGATTATTTTCCATCAACAAATTTACACAATTATTACAAATATAAAGGAATATAAGATGTTTGGAATTTTTCCTAAATAAATTTTGAGTGTTTCCTTTGAAGAATCAACTTTTTCCGTTTGCTCAAGGATGCTACCTCAATGACGCTTTTCCGGTCACCGCCTCCTAGCCGCAAGCCTGCAAAATAGAACCGGAGGAATGGGGAGGGTTCCTCTGGGAAGGCACTCCGACGCTCAAGTCAGTAATTGCTCAAGGGAAATAGAAATCCGCTTCAGCAAAGCTTGCAGTGGAGGTAAAGTATCAGCAAACGTACTTTGGTGAAGAAGGTTGAATATTTATAGTAGGATAAAGAGTGAGGGTAAAATGGTAATTACCTCTATGCTATGAGGTTAAGTTAGTCTTTTTGGAGGAGACAAGTTAGTTAGAGAGAATATCTTAGTTATGATTAGTGGTCTCCGAAGTGGTCCCCACGGTCGCGTTTTTCCTACACCCCGTATGGAGATCTGGGGTTAAGAGAATGATAGTAACGGGGAGGTGGTCTGCACTTGTCACCTTCAGATCGAGGATAAAGGGTGATCTAAGCCCGCTGCATTCAGATCACTAATATATCAGGTCTGTGAGATCTGGCGGAAATAGGACATTTGTTCCTTCATCTTTTCTGTATTTCAGAGGCATGTTAGGAGCTGCCAGATTGTTCCCTATCACTAACTAAGTAATTAATTAAGAAAAAACTTAAGCTAATTAAAGTAAACAAAATTTAACAAATAAATCAAATTCATAAATATGATGAAAAATTAAAATATTAATTCCGGACTGATCCACCGCCCGCCGAAGTCGACGGATACTTCCCACCGCCGGCAGGAAACTTTTCGGACGTCTGCCGGCGGTGGACAGTTTCCGGCAACGGCAGCGGGCGGTGAAATTGCCTAAATTGAATACATAAATAAACTACCATTTTATGTTGCCTCCACCGCCCGCTCACCATCTCGAAGTTTATCCACCGCCGGCCATCGTCGGAATTTTTTCCGGCGGGCGGTGGGAAGTCTCCGGCCAAGCTCGCGGGCAGTGGATCGGTCCTAATTTTTTTTTATCTTTTTTACTTACCAATATTTCATCGGTAAATTCTTCCTCGGACTCATACGCCATTGTGTTTTTCCGATTAGACGATGGTTCCGGCGACGTACGAGAACTCGTCGGCTATGAATAAAAAAATAAATAAATAAGTAAAGAGTATATGAATATGAAATCAACATTCAAAATTGCCAGAGATAACCACATTCTGACAAACAACTCACGTGTTTTTAAACGGGGTTTCTCGGCGGTGGGCGTGGTCGCCGGTGGTGCGGCAGCTCAGTGAGGATGAAGGTGGTGCAGCCGAAGGTGGGGGAATGAAATGCTATTTAATGTTTAATGCTAGGGTTTTTTTTTTTTTAATGTTGAGGAAGAAATTTCAGCGGCGGGCGGTGGAGGAGTGGGGAAATAAGGATTTTAATTGCTTCATAATTCGGTCCAAATAAGCTGAGGGAGAAATTTGGCGTTTGCTGTTTGTGTTTAGAATAGATTCGTTCCACAAAATTCGAGGTTCCTTTTTTAATTTACAATGGACGACAATTTCTGTTAAATGGGACCCACTCTTATTATTTAAAAGAAAGGGGTATTTTCTACATATCTAACTAATTAGGGGTATTTTTAACATCTTATATTTTGAAAGGGGTATTTTAAATTTTGACCCTTATATCAAAAGAAAAAGGTAGATGAGAGACAATATTTTTACATTTAACATTATATATTTGCAATATCGAGCCGTTCCTTTCACGGTAATAGAAAATTAGATTAATAAAAGTTTTCGAGTAGTCCTATTTATTCAAGTTTCGATTTTTCAAGACATTCGGCATACATGTAATAGAAAAATAACCATTTGAAGGTTTCATTTGTTGGAAGTTGTATGCATTTTTAAAGTAATATTTTTTTGAGTAGTTATATTTATTTCAAAGTCTCACGTTGTTTGGGTCAAATGTTTTGAGGGATAACATTTGTTGTCAGGGCCGTTTCTGAGCTAGGGAGAGGGGAGGGGGGTCGCCTAGGGCCCACGGCCAAATGGGGCCCGTAATTTTTTCTTTTTACATTTTTATATATAAGCCCTAAATCAAATTCAGGCATTATATGTTGTAAAATATAATTGGTACAACTAAAAAGGCCCATTTTTAGTAGATTTTTTCAATTCTTGCAACGTCTTTCTCAATATTTTTTTCTGGAAATGTATTTTTCTATATAAGCCCATAAATTTTCTAATATATATGTGAGTAATACATTTATAAATTTATATTTTTTTTAAATAAAGGGCCTCTGTTTTTTTTTTTCGCCTAGGGCCCTTAGAATGTCAGGAACGGCCATGTTTGTTGTGTTGCAATTATCAGGTAATTATATTCATATTGAATATCAAGCCGCCCGTTTTTTAGTTCAACCATTTGAGGGTAACATTTATTCGAGTAGTTATATTCATTTTGAATATGAAGTCGCCCGATGTTTGAATTAACCATTGGATATATAATATTTCTCAGGTATTTATATTCATTTTGAATGTCAAGTCACTCGTTATTTAGTTTAACCATTTGATGGTAACATTTGTTCGAATAGATATATTCATTTTGAATATACAGTCGCCCGGATTCACAGTAATTCTAATCCACCTACATATTAGATACCTCTTTAGGTAGAGTGTTTTTTTTTTTGTCCCCTTAAACTGGTTCCGTTCATAAAAAAAATGGGATTCCAACAAACTAGCCGTTTGTATTTACTTTTTATCGTAGAGTAACGATAAATATTGGAATTTGGTCAACAATACAAGGTTGATTTTCCAAAATAGGTGTAAGCATAAATAATGGTACTTGTCATATATCATAAACGTGAAGAGGATACTGCAACTACAGAATTCTTTCCTAGAACCAAAAATGCATACTTAGTTTTCCAAACTCGATTAAGATGTCGCTTTCTACTATACTTGAGAACATTTAATTGATTTATTCAAAAAAATATATCATACACATGCACACATACCTCAGTTCAGCTCCTACATTCAGGTATTTCTCAAACCGAGGAATCATAATCATATAACAAAAAAACAAAATCTGGCGAATTGTATTGAATGGTTTGAGAAATAATCAAGGAAGAAAAACTATATACACTCTTACCATCTATTTTGCATCATCAAACAACTCTCATCATCTTCTTAGGCCTTAGCACAGCACAGATGTTCAAGCACCACACAAGAAGTAGTGGGGTCGAGTGCGAATCCCCTCATCTTCATCTCGTCCATGAGTAGAGCTGTATCTCGCAACTTGTTGCTTTTAACGAGACCTCGAAGAAAAGTATTGTAGGTGACGCTATTGGGTAAGCACCCTTCGCTACCCATCCGCACAAACAAATCCTTGGCCCCGGTTGTCTCCCCCACTCTGCAAAGTGCACCGATAAGTACATTGTATGCTACAACGTCTGCCTGCATGCCTATTAACGGAAGCTGTTGAAAAACTTGTTTTGCTATTCGAACTCTGTTGTCGTTGCACAATCCCGTGATAAGGCTAGTGTACGTTACTGATGAGACGGGACCTAGCATTGAAGAGATCAATCGGGCTTGCAGCTCGGAGGAGCAGTGACGAGATCAAGAGTCAAGAAGCTGCAAGGTTATTTGCAATGCTACATTCCGAAGAGATTGGAGGATGATGGAGTCGAATTTCATCAGTACAAGTTGGTGAATTTAACAGGTGTTGAAGATGAAGATTTGAGCGTCCATCATTGAAGAAAAGGAAGACAAGTCCAAGAAAATAGAATTTCTTATATTTTATTTGGGCTTAAACTTTGTATTTGAGTATTATGACTTTTTCGAAAATAGTCAAGCCCAACACTTGATATTTTCGGCCCTTAGGGTAGTATTTAAGTTAATTTTCGAGACTATGTTACGGAGACTTGATTGAATGAAAACAGCTTTCACGTTATTCTCTTGTCTTACAAAAACTGAAGATTCTTGGTAGAGTTTGATTGTTGGCGACTTCAAACTTGAATTCAATCGACTCGTTCGTGATATCTCGTAGTATCCGGGTTAGTCGAGCCAAGAAGATTGTTTGATAATCGCGTTTCGGATCCTTGTAGATTCGGGGTTCGATTCTGGTAATTTTCATCCTTTTAATTTCGAATCTTGTTAATCCTTTGTTTGATTTTTATTCTCAGCCATTCGTCACCTTTCATACATCCCAAATATCCATTACCCATCGTTCGTATAACCATCCGAGCCCAGAAACCCTTAGAATAATTCTAGATTCGTTTTTGAACCCTAAAACTGTCCCAAAAATAACCACCGTGCCAAATCGAAAACTACTCGTGCGTTTTCGCTGAATTTTGGATATGTTCTTCATAACTCTAAGTTGTAACTCGTGTTAAAATTTGAGCTTAATTGGAATTGAATTTCTTAGGTTTCTTTCGTCGCCTATTCAGTCTATTCGTGGGTAGATTTTAGAGATTATCATTCATATTTCATAGTTGTCTTTTGGATTGAATCTATCATTGTTGACGTGTGTTCGATTCGTAGCTTCCGCATATTGTTGATCGCATCAGTTACTATATTGGTATCAGAGCCACGTCAGTCTTGCTGGTCGTGGTTCAATCCAAATAGGTGTCATGACATATTAGGGGCAAAAGTTTCGATCGATTAAAAAAAAAAACATTCTGATATAAAAAAAAAGAAAAAAAAGAAAAAAAAAAAGAGTTAATTGAGGCCCTAGTGTGTTACTGTGTGTGTTTCGTGATTGGTTCTTGCGTCATTCTTGTATTGGGTAGTAGTAGTGTCTTCGTTTCTTTGAGTTTCGTCGGTAAAACTTAAAACGGACGTATCTTTTGATCTACTTGTCCGCTCAATCGCCATAATACCATTTCGGAAACGTCTCGACGAGACCAAGAAGTTAACACAGCTATGCTGTGTTAGGATCACGTTTAGGGCCATAAACAGCCGTTTGAAGGTGATACCGTCCAGTTGAAGAAAAAAAAAATTGTCTCTTCGTCTATATTATTTGAGTGCATTGGATAGTGCAGGTTTCAGTTCCTAAGTCGGTTCAAAGTCGGATTAGTGCTCATAACTTGTTACGACTTATATCCAAGATTCCTAGTTAGCCTTTCTTTCTTATTTCCAGCCTTTCTTCCTTCTCAGCCTTTCCTGTTTGCTTAGCCATTACCTAGCCACCACACATATATATTTCCTTAATTGTTAGCCTTCTTATTTCCTTTACCTAATTTGCAAGTTACCCCACATTGCAGCAACTTTGTGTTTCTTTCTATACCTGTGATCCTTTGAGAGTCAAGTTCGAGTTCTTGGTTCAAGCTGAGAAGTCCACATCAGTTCTGCCAAGGGTTTGAGGTTTAGAGACTATTGTGACTGCAAATTGAGTGACATACACGAGTGAAAAAAATTTTTGAGAGAACAAACGAGTGATTGTGAGGAACTGTGAGGATTTTACTTGTTTTCTGTTACGTTTGTTCATTTTTGCAGGTACCATGAAACCCGTAGATGGTTCCCAGAATCACGACAGCCCACTCAAGTCGTCTACTACACCTCTTGAGATGTCTTCATTGTCTCAATAGCCTTGGGATGCTAAGTATCACTTTGATGCCTTGGCACAACACTTTAAGAGGTACAACTAATTACTAAAACAGAAGATCGATGATACGTTGGAAAAGGTAATGACGCAGTTCGAACGTCTCAACAATCGAGCAACATTACCTCCACCAATCAGAAATCAACTTATCCAGCAAGATCCACCATTCAGACGACATCCTGTCCACCGAGAGATACCATGTCGTCCCCAGCCCCAGCCCCAACCAGTGTTTGAGCATGTTTCTGATGATCATGAAGAAGAATATGATGACTATGATGAGGAATCAGAGGCTGAAATTGAGTTTCCACAGAGGAATCAGAGACGTGATCGCCCACGTCAACCTTCCAGGCGTGCTTTTTGCGGCCATCAGCAACGACGTGGAAATGCAGATAGCTTGTTAAATAACATCAAGACAAGCATTCCAGAATTTGAGGGGTTACATGATCCTGATGTGTACCTCGATTGGGAGAGGAAAGTCAATAAGATCTTTGAGTGTTACGACTTTCCCGAGTTGAAAAAGGTTCAGCTCGCGTCCTTGGAGTTTAGAGGATATGCAGCCTCGTGGTGGGAAAATCAGCAAGAGAGAAGACGCCGTGATCGATATCCACCTATAGACACGTGGCAAGAGATGAAAGACGTCATGAGAGGACGCTTCATTCCAGTACACTATGAACGAGAGCTTAAGAAGAAGTTGAACAGGATTAAACAAGGTACCCGCTCGATTGAGAAGTACCACAAGGAACTTGAGACGGCTATGAACCGGGTCGGAAAGGAAGAGATATTGGTTGCCACAATCAACCGTTACATTGAGGGGATGAATCCTGACATAGCATGTGAAGTCGAGTTGAGGGACTTCACTAGCATTGAGGCTATGATTCACTATGCTTCCATCGTCGAACGGCAGCTCAGAGAGGGACGCAGAAAATCATCCCAGTCGACACCAGCACGGACACCATGGACATCCACGCCAAGGACAGCTCCTACATGTCCTCAGGACCAGTCCACGCAGCCTGCTCGTCGATTTGAGCAATCTGATCCTTCATCCAGCCGCAGATCCGATTACAACTCGCCTACACAGAATCGGACCCCTCCACCTCGACCTACCCCATCTAGCCAGCCTCAGCAGAACAGTACTCCAGGAAGAGCACGTGACGTTCAGTGTCACAAGTGCAAAGGATGGGGACACTTTCAAGCCCAATGTTCGAATCGCAGAGTCCTCATCATTACCGAGCAGAATGAGTTAGAATCAGCGAGTGAAGAGGAATTTGAAGAAGAAGAAGAAGAAGTAAAAGGGGATACCGAGCAGCCCCTAGTCAGCGCACTCATGGGCGACATTGATATTGTGGATGAGTAGCCAAAGCAAACGCACGTCAGCCTTGTTTCAATCCGAGCATTGAGCCTTATTCGAGAGGAAGAACAGAATGATCAACAAGAGAACATCTTTTATTCACGTTGTTCCATTCAGGATAAGGTGTACTCGCTCATCATTGATAGTGGAAGCGTTATAAACGCCATTAGTCAGTATGCAGTGGGAAAACTGAAGTTGGTCCCACAAAGCATCCAAAACCGTACCGATTGTAATGGTTGACAGACAGAGGCGAGATTCGTGTTGGATACCAGGTACCTGTCACCTTTTCTATTGGTCATTTTACTGACACTGTTTTGTGTGACGTCATCCCTATGGAGGCGGCACATATTTTGCTTGGTCGTCCTTGGCAATTTGACAGGAAGGCGATACACGATGGATTCACCAACACTTATGCTGTGACTCGAGAAGGACGCACCACGCGATTGTGGCCACTAGCGCCGAAAGATGTGATTGAAGATCAGCTACGTATGCAAGAGAAGTACAAAGAAGAGAAGAGAAACGTGCTGAAAGCAAGCAGCCGATCCAATCTGGACAATCCATGGCAGAGTCTCAGTGTACTAAGGGAACCAAGGGCCTCCCGAAGGCTAAGGCTGCCCACGTTACCCTCCCTTCCAGTTTAGATACGGCGCACCAAAATTTGTTCATCGGTGTAAAAGGAGTTCAGACCGCCATTAAATCAGGTAATGCTATCGTTCTAGTTCATTTTAAGATTAATGATACTCCTGATGTTGTTATTCCTCCTGTTTTGCAGCCTTTGATAGAGGAGTTCAAGGATGTTTTCCTGGACGAAATTCCTAGTGGTCTGCCGCCGATTCGAGGAATTGAGCACCAGATCGACTTTCAGCCGGGAGCAGTCCTTCCAAACAGACCTGCCTACCGTACCAGCCCTGAGGAAACCAAGGAGATTGACCGTCAGGTCAAAGAGTTGTTGGAGAAGAAGCAGGTCAGAGAAAGCTTGTCACCGTGCGCAGTGCCTATCATCCTCGTACCGAAGAAGAACAACGAGTGGCGCATGTGCATGGACTGCCGAGCTATCAACAAGATAACAGTAAAGTATCGCTTCCCTATCCCTCGATTAGATGACATGTTAGATGAGTTGTCTGGAACGTCTGTCTTTTCAAAAATTGATTTGCGTTCTGGATATTTTCAAGTGAGAATGAGTGAAGGAGATAAGTGGAAAACTGCGTTCAAAACGAAGCATGGACTGCATGAATGGCTTGTGATGCCGTTTGGCCTTACTAACGCCCCTAGTACGTTCATGCGTCTAATGAACCATGTCTTGCGTGAAGTCATAGGGAAGTATGCGTTGGTATATTTCGATGATATCCTTGTCTATAGTACTTGTGTTGATGAGATATTAGACACCTTAGGCATGTGTTTGTGTTGTTGCGTGATGCAAAATTATATGCTAATTTGTCTAAGTGTACCTTTTGTATGGATGAGGTTGTCTTTTTGGGTTTTGTTGTGAGTAATCGTGGGATAGAAGTTGATAGGACAAAGGTGAAAGCCATAGAGGAGTGGCCGACACCCAAGTCATGTGTTGATGTTAGGTCTTTCCATGGTTTAGCTGGATTTTATCGTCGCTTTGTGCGTGCTTTTTCATCTATTGCTGCACCATTGACTGAGTTGAGTAGGAAAGACAAGAAGTTTGAGTGGGGCAAAGCCCAAGAGCATGCTTTTAACTTGTTGAAATCGAAATTGTGTAATGCTCCTATGTTGGTTTTGCCTGATTTTGATAAAATGTTCGAGATTGAGTGTGATGCCTCCGGCATAGGGATTAATGTTGTTTTGATACAGGAAAGGAAGCCAGTCGCTTATTTCAGTGAGAAGTTGAGTGGCGCCGCCCTGAGATACTCCACATATGACAAGGAGTTGTATGCACTGAAGAGGTCTTTGGAGACTTGGCATCACTACTTGAGGCCGAAGGAGTTTGTGATTCATACTGACCACGAATCACTGAAGCATCTGAAGGGTCAGCAAAGCTTAAACTCACGCCATGCTCGATGGGTGGAGTTTATAGAGTCATTTCCCTATGTGATCAAGTACAAGAAAGGAGAAGAGAATGTGGTTGCTGATGCTCTTTCCCGTAGGTACGCGTTGATTTATGTTATGCATGCGCAATGTTTAGGTCTTGAGCATATTAAGAGTTTTTATGTGAATGATCCTTTTTTTGGACCTATCTTTGTATCATGTGATGGAAAATCTAGGGTTGTTGACTCGTACTATGTGTCTGAAGGTTTCTTGTTTAGAGATTCGAAGTTATGTGTCCCTAATTGTTCTATGAGGGAGTTGTTTATGTTAGAATCTCATGCGGGGGGGTCTTATGGGTCATTTTGGTGTTGCAAAGACATTGATTCTATTGCATGAACATTTTTATTGGCCTCGCATGAAGAGAGATGTCGAGAGAGTCTGTGTTAGATGTATTACTTGTAAAAAGGTTAAATCTAGTTCTAATCCATTTGGTTTGTACACTCCACTACCTGCACCCTCTGCACCTTGGATTGACATATCTATGGATTTTATTCTTGGTTTGCCTAGGTCTAAGTCTGGCAAAGATTCTGTGTTTGTAGTAGTCGATAGATTCTCAAAAATGTCTCATTTTATTGCTTGCAGAAAAACTGACGATGCTGTTAATATTGCTAATCTGTTCTTTCGTTAAGTAGTTAGACTGCATGGCATGCCTAGGACTATTGTCTCTGATAGGGATTCTAAGTTTTTGGGACATTTTTGGCGAGTTCTTTGGGGAAAGTTAGGTACTAAACTCTTATTTTCTACTGCATGTCATCCTCAGACTGATGGTCAGACTGAAGTAGTTAATAGGACTTTAGGTACTTTACTTCGTGCATTAGTGAGAAATAATTTGAAGTCTTGGGAATAGTGCTTACCTTTTGCTGAGTTTGCTTATAACCGTGTAGTGCATTCTTCCACTAATATGTCTCCGTTTGAGGTTGTGTATGGTTTTAATCCTCTTACTCCTACAGATCTTATTCCTTTGCCTATTGATCATCTTTCGAGTTTGCAAGGTTCTCGTAGAGCTGAACAGGTTCGAGAGATGCATGAGAAAGTCAAGGCAAGGATTGAGCTTCAAGGTGTCAAGAATGCAACAAAGGCGAACACACATCGCAAGCAAGTGTTGTTCAAACCCGGTGATAAGGTTTGGATTCACTT
Source organism: Mentha longifolia (assembly GCA_001642375.2). Lineage (NCBI taxonomy): Eukaryota > Viridiplantae > Streptophyta > Magnoliopsida > Lamiales > Lamiaceae > Mentha > Mentha longifolia. Next base: position 15,818,010 of record CM038117.1, read on the forward strand.
CAGTCCAGGACGCTTCCCTAACTTGAGGAAGTCAAAATTGATGCCTCGAGGAGATGGACCATTTACTGTGGTTGCCCGAGTCAATGACAATGCATATCGCATTGATCTTCCAGGTGAGTATAAGTGTTCTTCTACTTTTAATGTGGCTGATTTGTCTCCATTTCCTGCAGATGATCGCGATGTTGATGAGGACTTGAATTCGAGGACGAATTCTTTTCAGCAAGGGGGAATGATGAGACGGGACCTAGCATTGAAGAGATCAATCAGGACTTGCAGCTCGGAGGAGCAGTGACGAGATCAAGAGCCAAGAAGCTGCAAGGTTATTTGCAATGCTACATTCCGAAGAGATTGGAGGATGATGGAGTCGAATTTCATCAGTACAAGTTGGTGAATTTAACAAGTGTTGAAGATGAAGATTTGGGCGTCCATCATTGAAGAAAAGGAAGACAAGTCCAAGAAAATAGAATTTCTTATATTTTATTTAGGCTTAAACTTTGTATTTGAGTATTATGACTTTTTCGAAAATAGTCAAGCCCAACACTTGATATTTTCGGCCCTTAGGGTAGTATTTAAGTTAATTTTCGAGACTATGTTAGGGAGACTTGATTGAATGAAAACAGCTTTCACGCTATTCTCTTGTCTTACAAAAACTGAAGATTCTTGGTAGAGTTTGATTGTTGGCGACTTCAAACTTGAATTCAATCGACTCGTTCGTGATATCTCGTAGTATCCGGGTTAGTCGAGCCAAGAAGATTGTTTGATAATCGCGTTTCGGATCCTTGTAGATTCGGGGTTCGATTCTGGTAATTTTCATCCTTTTAATTTCGAATCTTGTTAATCCTTTGTTTGATTTTTATTCTTAGCCATTCGTCACCTTTCATACATCCCAAATATCCATTACCCATCGTTCGTATAACCATCCGAGCCCAGAAACCCTTAGAATAATTCTAGATTCGTTTTTGAACCCTAAAACTGTCCCGAAAATAACCACCGTGCCAAATCGAAAACTACTCGTGCGTTTTCGCTGAATTTTGGATATGTTCTTCATAACCCTAAGTTGTAACTCGTGTTAAAATTTGAGCTTAATTGGAATTGAATTGCTTAGGTTTCTTTCGTCGCCTATTCAGTCTATTCGTGGGTAGATTTTAGAGATTATCATTCATATTTCATAGTTGTCTTTTGGATTGAATCTATCATAGTTGACGTGTGTTCGATTCGTAGCTTCCGCATATTGTTGATCGCATCAGTTACTATATTGGGCGTGATGCCCTTTTCTTCTACCGTACGCAGCACCGAAAATGCTTCTTCGATGCGATGAGCACTGCACAAACCATCCAACAAGGTATTGTAAGTATATATACCAAGTGACAATTGCGGAGCTTCCTCCATCTCTTCAAACAGCTTCAACCCCTCTTCGCATCTACCTCCACGAAACAAGGCGTGCAGCATAATGTTGCACGAGACAACGTTCTGCTCTAAACCTTCTACAATGACTTTGGAAAAGAGACGCCTAACTTCATCCAATCGGTCCATCTTGCAGTACCCGTTCATCAGGGTACCATAGCTTATGATATCGGGCTTCATCCCGGAGTTCACTGCTAAATCCAACATGTTCTCAGCTTTATCCATATCTCCTAGCAGGTAGTATCTGTGCATCAATATACTGCACGTCACGATGTTGGGTTGGACGCATATCTGCTTCATATTTCCCAGCATGTTCTCGGCTTCTTCTACCCTTCCACCCTTGCATAAAGCATCGAGTAACACGTTATACGTAAACAAATTCGGGCAGATATCATTAGCCGCCATCACCTTCAACATGTCATCGACCTCACTCTATCTACTAGAGATGCACAATCCATGAATCATCGAATTATACGTGAAGACATTAGGCGAAATCCCCATGTCACCCAAAGAAGAGAAAAGATTGAGAGCATCATCAACCATTCCATCCTTGCACAGGCCTTGGATAACCGCCGTGTAAGCATGGACGTCGGGTTTGCAGGTTCCTTTTTCTAATACATGGAGCAATTCGACTGCACCGAGGGTGTGGCCACCTTTGCACAATCCACGAATCATGGCGAGATTATAAGAAGCTTCATCAGCTCGGTACGGCTGCTCATAATCCAACAACTTCTTCCACAGCTTCACCGCCCCGTGGATCTCTCCGACCGAGAGAAGCCCTTCGATGAGGGTGGTGAAGGTCTCCACAGTCGGCTCGTCCCCGCGCTTGAAGAAGAAGCCTAGAATGGCGAACCCCAAATCAGCTCTTCCCAATCCGCAGCAGCATTTGATGGCAATGTTCAAGGTGCAGGGGTCTACAGGAGAATCTCTGCGGAGCATTTCTTCGAACAGTTGGAAGGCAAGAGCGAATCGTCTCGTCCTCAACAAAGATCTCAACTTTTCGTTGAAATCAAAAGCACGAGGCTGCGGATGCATTTCCAACACATCCTGAAATAGAACGATGGTACGATCGCACCCACGTGTAAATCCGAAATCGAATACGGAACTATTGGCAGAGAAGAATCTGCTTTGGCGGTATACATTATCAGAGTTGAATCGGGAAACAAGAGATGAGTAAGAAGGCATGGGAATAGTGGAGGATTTAGATGAAGAATTGGAGAGAATTCTTCCCAGAATCGTTGCGGCGTGATTTAGCTTCATATTCTTGAGTATGATTTTGGTGTGGAAGCTAAAGAGAAGCGACTGGGGAAGTTCGATTATTATACCCACGTCTGTATTACAAATTCTCCAATTCACCGTCCACGTGGCGATTGCAGTTAAAATACGTAGTTTTAGATGCTTTTGTTTTGTTTTTTGTTTTTTTGTATTTTTCTTTTTTAGTATTATCTTTGACATATTATATTGTGTTCTATTCCATCAATATTGAGTGTTGAGAAACATTAATTAAATAAAAATAAGCTAATTCATTTTAACCTAAATTAAAAATAAATAAAAAAGTACTTTCAACTATTTAGAGGTTATTTATTCTATGCTATTAAAGTATTAAGTATATTTTCTAAAATTTTATTTAAATTCTTCATTACTTACATTTTAATGTAAATGTTAGAGTGTAGTCCATAACTTTCGTTGTGGTAATTTTTCTTTTTTATTGTCAATTTTGAGTTCATAGAAAAATATATTTCATTTTACAATTTGAAATTTAAGTACAACTATGTTTTTATGTAAAAAAAGAAGCAAATGAAAAATATTTAAAAACGAGAAACTGAACCGCATTAATACGGTTTGGTTGGGGTTACTTTTAATGCTAATATGGTATAATTTGGTTTCAAAAAATTACAAAACTATATTTTACGATTTGATTTGGTTTTAATATTAAACCTCACCAAACCGGACCTCCTTATAGTAGAAAAAATATATGTCAGGGAATGATAATACTTCTCATGTAATTTTACATGTTTTAATTTTAATGTCCATTCACCCGTTGTTCACTATAATAAGAAAATAGGCCCGGGACAATATTTATCAAGTAGTCTCCGTTGCCTATGTAGTAAAAAAAACTTTGTTAACGAAGGATAATAATTCTCAAGTAGTTTTACTCGATTTGGATGTCAATAAGTAGCTCATTGTTCAATGGAATAAAATATTATTAAGGAAGGGATATCATTTTTTGATAGTTGGAATGTCAAACCCCATGTTGTCCACTATAATAAAAATATATATAGAAATCAGAGGGAGTATATTAGAAAAGTAGGCCAATAAGGGGGTAAGATTGCTCGGACAATTCTACTATCTCTCGTCGTATTCTTTTATTTCTTCAAAATTGAGATTATATTGTAGTATTTGCAAAAATTGAATGTAGCATTCTTCCAAGATCAGTTGTACTTATTTTGTATTTCAATCCACCTATTGTTTGGGTCATTATTAATAAAAAGGGATAGAAAAAAAATAACTAATTAGAATATTACTAAAAATAATTAAACTCTATATACCATAAAAAAACTAAGTGGATCCACGGCGGACGGTGGATCGTTTATGTATGATTTAAACAAAACCAATGATTCTTATTACCAAATAATATAAAAGCGTTGAAAAGAGAGAGAGAGAGAGAGAGATCATGTATAGATATATGTGGTGTTTATTAATTAATTGTAAAAAAAATGAGACAATGAGTTATGTTCAAGGTGATATACGAAAATAATTATTGTCAATACATTATTTTTAATTATATATAATTGATTAGTAGATATACTAACATTAAAATTCTAACTGGATATGATATCATTTTTACAAATTTTTTTACAAATTGATTCTAACTAGAGTCTTAATCATACAAGGAAAGCATCTATGCAGACATGGACAAATCTCTAACTTGGGAAGAAAGACAATGCCTAGGGTTTAGCAAGAAACACTAAAAACGTGGTTATTTTTATAGTTGATCTACACATATTCATGGGTAGAAGCTCTTTAGTTCTAGTATCCATTCACATAATATACTAGTGTCAAAATAAAGATTATTTATGTTTCGAGAATAGACTTGATTGTGTTCGGGAATAACACAATTTTGATTCACTATAAAAGGGCACTGGAGAGGGTCATAAAGTGGTGTTCCTAGTGAGTAAAATCCTTTATAACTTGAACATTATATTACTAGTAGAATGACTCTTTGAACGTAACCCCGAACATATGTATGATTGATCACCGAACTGAATTATAGACTCATGTATTATGTGTTGATTTATTTTATACTTGCTACACATTCTATTCTACTTCATAATTATAACAATATGAAAATTAGATAATTCCAAAATCAATTGTCTTTAACATAGACATGCTAACAAACTCTTAATTTATATGTTATTTCTTTATTTTATTTTATTTTACTATCCATTCACATAGGACAACTATACTTGTGTAAAAAGCAAGTAACCACTTAATGCTTTTATAAGTTTGAGTCTGCTACCTACATCTTCTCAAGTATAGTTTTCCTTCCCTCTGTGTTTTGCAAATTATTGCTTAACTAATGGTGAAAATTTACTCGGTGTGCATCAAAACTAGCAATTTCCATTTCTCACAATATTAAAAAGAAAAGAAAGAGTGTAAATGCGAGACCAATAATTCAGACCCACCGTATCTCTACCACTATTCACAATTACAAATGATATAACAAGACTCAAGTTTGCCTGTATTAAGGTAACAATTTGTTTAGTCTCAATTTCGAGTTGTGGCATATTATATTTAGAACATTATCTTAATTATATTTTTGCAAAATATAACACTTAAACAAACTCACAGGAAAGATAAAACTTAATTGATTTTAGTTGAAAAAAAAAATCAACAAATGAATCTTCATTACCATCTTAACAAAAAGGAAAGAAAATCATAAACATGAAAAAGAGACAACCTTGCTCAACAAAAATGTTGAGGCATGCTTGACTCAACTCCAATACATTTAAGAAAACGATAGTGAACTTTTAAAAGACAAATAAATTAGCATCTCGTCTGGATGAAATAAATTCAGCCCAACTCATCTTAGTATCCTTTAGGAGGAGGCGGTGAATTGTAGTAGTAAGGTGGAGGTGGAGATTTGTAGGTGTATTCCGGACTCTTTACGTGCTTTGGAGGCGGTGGTGATTTATATAGGTATGATGGAGGAGGTGGCGAGCTGTAAGAGTACTTTGGGGGTGGAGGTGGAGATTTGTAGGTGTACTTCGGACTCTCTACATGCTTCGGAGGTGGTGGTGATTTATATAGGTATGATGGAGGTGGCGGCGAGCTGTAAGAGTACTTGGATGGCGGAGGTGGAGATTTGTAGGAGTACTTTGGACTCTCTACGTGCTTTGGAGGTGGTGGTGATTTATATATGTATGATGGAGGCGGCGGCGAGGTGTAAGAGTACTTCGGTGGTGGAGGTGGAGATTTGTGGGTGTATTTTGGACTCTCTATGTGCTTTGGAGGTGGTGGTGATTTGTACAAGTATGATGGAGGTGGTGGTGAGCTGTAAGAGTACTTCGGTGGTGGTGGTGGAGATTTGTAGGTGTATTTCGGACTCTCAACATGCTTTGGAGGTGGTGGTGATTTGTATAGGTATGATGGAGGTGGCGGCGAGCGGTAAGAGTACTTCGATGGCGGAGGTGGAGATTTGTAGGTGTATTTCGGACTCTCAACGTGCTTCGGAGGTGGTGGTGATTTGTACAAGTATGATGGAGGTGGCGGCGAGCTGTAAGAGTACTTGGGTGGCGGAGGTGGAGATTTGTAAGAGTAATTTGGACTCTCTATGTGCTTTGGAGGTGGTGGAGATTTATATAGGTATGATGGAGGCGGCGGCGAGGTGTAAGAGTACTTCGGTGGTGGAGGTGGAGATTTGTAGGTGTATTTTGGACTCTCTACGTGCTTTGGAGGTGGTGGTGATTTGTACAGGTATGATGGAGGTGGCGGCGAGCTGTAAGAGTACTTCGATGGCGGAGGTGGAGATTTGTAGGTGTATTTCGGACTCTCAACGTGCTTCGGATGTGGTGGTGATTTGTACAAGTATGATGCAGGTGGCGGCGAGCTGTAAGAGTACTTGGGTGGCGGAGGTGGAGATTTGTAAGAGTAATTTGGACTCTCTATGTGCTTTGGAGGTGGTGGAGATTTATATAGGTATGATGGAGGCGGCGGCGAGGTGTAAGAGTACTTCGGTGGTGGAGGTGGAGATTTGTAGGTGTATTTTGGACTCTCTACATGCTTTGGAGGTGGTGGTGATTTATATAGGTATGATGGAGGTGGTGGCGAGGTGTAAGAGTACTTCGGTGGTGGTGGTGGAGATTTGTAGGTGTATTTCGGACTCTCAACGTGCTTTGGAGGTGGTGGTGATTTGTACAGGTATGATGGAGGCGGCGGTGAGCTGTAAGAGTACTTCGGTGGCGGAGGTGGAGATTTGTAGGTGTATTTCGGACTCTCAACGTGCTTTGGAGGTGGTGGTGATTTGTACAGGTATGATGGAGGTGGCGGTGAGCTGTAAGAGTACTTGGGTGGCGGAGGTGGAGATTTGTAGGTATACTTCGGACTCTCTACATGCTTCGGAGGTGGTGGTGATTTATATATGTATGATGGAGGCGGCGGCGAGGTGTAAGAGTACTTCGGTGGTGGAGGTGGAGATTTGTATGTGTATTTTGGACTCTCTACGTGCTTTGGAGGTGGTAGGGATTTGTACAAGTATGATGGAGGTGGTGGCGAGCTGTAAGAGTACTTCGGTGGTGGTGGTGGAGATTTGTAGGTGTATTTCGGACTCTCAACATGCTTTGGAGGTGGTGGTGATTTGTACAGGTATGATGGAGGTGGCGGTGAGCTGTAAGAGTACTTCGGTGGTGGTGGTGGAGATTTGTAGGTGTATTTCGGACTCTCAACATGCTTTGGAGGTGGTGGTGATTTGTACAGGTATGATGGAGGTGGCGGTGAGCTGTAAGAGTACTTCGGTGGCGGAGGTGGAGATTTGTAGGTGTATTTCGGACTCTCAACGTGCTTTGGAGGTGGTGGTGATTTGTATAAGTATGATGGAGGTGGCGGCGAGCTATAAGAGTACTTGGGTGGCGGAGGTGGAGATTTGTAGGTGTACTTCGGACTCTCTACATGCTTCGGAGGTGGTGGTGATTTATACAGGTATGATGGAGGTGGCGGTGAGCTGTAAGAGTACTTCAGTGGCGGAGGTGGAGATTTGTAGGTGTATTTTGGATTCTCAACGTGCTTTGGAGGTGGTGGTGATTTGTACAGGTATGATGGAGGTGGCGGTGAACTGTAAGAGTACTTCGGTGGCGGAGGTGGTGATTTGTAAATGTATTTTGGATTCTCTACGTTCTTTGGAGGCGGTGGTGATTTATATTGATAAGGTGGTGGTGGAGAAGTGTAAACATATTGCTTTGATGGTGGAGGTGGGGATGCATAAACATAAGGCTCATATGCATATACTTGTGAGATGGAGATGGAAATTGCCAAAAGGCAAGCTAATGTGGACATTTGCCTTGCTCGTTTATGTCTTTCCATTTTTTTGGCTTCTAGTTTGGTATTTTATGATTGAACAAATGTTATCCTTTATATAGTGATCAATATAATTTGATGCAAGCGCTTATCCATCATCAATTAATTCTAGAGAATTGAATTGCAACATAGTGGGCGACTACTTTTGCATATTTCAACATTTAAAAATTGAATTGGTCAATCATTGCCTTGATAGTATTTCATGTTATGCATTACATGTTTCCACTGTTACAGAAATAAATACTATAAAATATAAAAAATAAAAAGAATACTCAGAAGAAGACGGTGTGATGTTTCCAGCCTTACATTTATTTATGTAATGTTGGCATTACTTAATAAATAATTCAATCCTTTAAAAAGAAATATGAGTACTACTTTTTCAAACATTTATATTTTTAATGAATCTTGTCATTTCAAGACTTCCCTGCACGTCACTAAGGCTGTGCTATCCACCAATTGCACGTAGGTTTTGGTTGGCACGTTTTTTTTTTTTTTTTTTTTTTTTTTTTTTTTTTTTTGGTTTGTTTTAATCGTCAATCGACACAATATTTTGAAAATACTAAGCATATAGTTCTTATCTATATCTATAAGAGTTTTATTTTACAAAATATAGTTCGCCTAAAATTAATATATTTTAAATTAAGGGTATTAATGTAATTTGATATATTATAAGTTTAGTTTACTAATTAATCTATATTATTTATTTATACTCTACGATGTATTAAATAAATTATTGCAGTTTATGTGATATATATCTAACTTCTGAATCTTATTCATCTAAAAGAAAAAACAAAAAACTCCTTAATGTAGCATTACAATCAAAGAATTTCCCCTCAATTCAGATTATTCATATCGTCAGTAAATTTTATTGCTTTTTACTAATTTATTATATGCTTTTTCATCTATGTTCATAAATTGCTCATTTCGAAAATTTACTTTCAATCACTATATAGCAGACGATGAGTTATACTCTCCCTTATCATAATAGTGATGAAAATTTATTTATTCTTTTTTCTTATCTAAATTAAATAGTTATGAACTATTATCATAATATCAATTTAATTTAAACCAGTAGCAGATAATGACTTTGTATTATTCATAATATATTAGATCATTTTAAATTAAGAAGCATGATGATGTAAACAATATTATCAAAAATTCATATGTTTCTATCATTATTTTAGGATGAGAAGTCCGAATAAAGGGAACATAGCCCATATTTGGTTCAAAAGTAGAAGAATGAAAATTAAATGGAATCAAATTAAGGAGGGAAATGGTATCAATAACTGTTATTTTTATTGAGTATTTGATTTAACAATAGGCAGAAATCACTTAGTAGTGGCAATGCATAACTCTCACTCAAATCAAACATCAAGTAATGAGAATGAATAATTAATACTCTTTTCTGAGCTAAAAAAAGTCAAACCAAACATGTGCTAAAACATGAAAAGCAAATCTTCCAAATGAATTCTGAAAATTTGTTATGTTCAAACTTTTATATATTAGGGAGAGGGTATGAAGTCTCTGTTCAAATTAAATTATTAAAAAAAAAAAATTCAACCATATGATAATTCATTTCATAAACTATTTGGGAGTAATAATCAATTCTACATTAATGAGTAATACTTTTCTGATGACACAAAAAACAAAATTGAATTAAGATATAAATGTCAGTGAAGAAAACTTGGACATTTGAATTATCAATAATTTCAAGTAAACCGATAACGTTTTTCACAATGTTAAGTATTTCAGTTATTTTTATTTTCTACACTTATATAATGAGCTTGAATTTTAAAATTTAAATGTCAAAACATCAAATTTAGATTTAGATATTAAAATTATTCTTTTAACAAAATTTTAAAAAATATAATTTTTAAATAAAATACTAGTATATGATAGTAATATATACTCCGTATAAAACTATTCATCAAATTTAAATATTAAAATTATTCTTTTAACGTGCGAATGCACGTTACTCATACTAGTGGTTCAGAAAAACAAATTCTTTTCGAAGTGAAAAAATAATTTCTATTTATTATAGTTCTTACTCCATCTGTCTCAGCGATATAGCCTCAATATCGATGAGACGGAAGGAGTAATTATTAACCACAGTCCTCAACGATAGCTTGAAGTCCAATAAGATTCACATAAAAGACTTAGCAAAACAATCTACTCATCCAAACATATAATACTGCCTTTGTCCCATGCTATTAGTATCTCTTTCCTCATTGAGATGTCTCATTTAATTGTCCCCTTGCCCAATATGATAAGAATGTACACCTTCAAATCTCTTATCTCCTCAATGGCATTAGCTACTGTGTCATTGCCCTTGGAGACTAATAGCTTGGAATAGAATGAGTATTATATACTCCTGAAAAATCTTATCTTTAACTTCATTACGAACCGTCCCCCAAAGTCATGCACTTTCATTTTTCATAGACTCATTATAAGAATACATTTTATATCGTTTTAACATTACACATTTAATATATTTACCATCCAAGAATACATTTTATACCGTTTTAACATTACATATTTACTTTCTTCAACACAAAAAAAAACATTATATTTATTACATTTACCATCTAGGATTCACCACTTAACAATCATCACTCATAAACAATACAAGTCAATTATACATTCTCATAAAACTCGTCCTTGTCAAACTGGGGCAAGATTTTGGGAACGGAGGAGGGACTACAAGTGTACAACAATATACATAATTGGAAAAAGATTACGTCTTCCCTTAATTCTTGTGTCCAAATCTATGAGACAGGGGGGTATAAAATTATTGCCAAGAAACAGGACGATATCTTTAAGACGGATGGAGTATATAAAATACTAATAGGAACCTATTAAAAACTAGAGTGAAAAACGCAATTTCATAGTTTTCAGTCACATTAGGATACGTCTAATAGGAGAATACTTATCATTGGAGGAAGCCGACTTCCTAAACAAGCATCATGCCTTTCTAATATTCATTCAGGATATATCACATAACCAACATGGAAGAGTCATCATTTTTTCAGCAATTGATTGGCAGTTTTCACCCAAGCATCATAAATCTCGTCTGAGAAAAGAACGAAATGAACCTGAAAGGCAATATGAAATGGAAATAATCAATTTAGTGCAGCACTTCTACTCAGGAATGATGAATGAGAAACAAATCAATTGTTACAATTAGAAAAATGGACATCATTGATCACTCTTAGCTCCACTAATTTCTAATAACTCATGCTTCATTGACTCTGACTTTGAAGTTTGATCCCACACAAATTCCCATTGACAAACTTTTCAAACAATATAAATACGTACATTGACATTGATATCGATATTGATATTGAGGAAGTAACATATCGCTGTAGAGAATAGGGAGTTCAAAATATCAGGTGCAACCATAATCACAAATAGTGATTAAGATGGAAATTAAGGGATTTAAAGGTGGAGGTGAATAGGTAGTCCTAGTCCTGTATTCTCTTGCTGCATCTCTAGCATGCTAACTAAAATAAGGAAAAGTCTCAGTTAATTATTTTCTCAGAAATGACAAATGAACCATTAAATCTACCAGCCATATTCATAATATATATAGGAGAGGCTGCAAAAAAAGTGCAACCTATACATAATACAATATTTCTCAATGCTTCAAAAAACTCTAGATTGTATGGATAAGTGGATTCAAGATCTTTGAAGTCGTAACTCTACTCGAATCTTCAGGGATCCAACCTAAGCTAAGTCTAAAATAACTAAGATTGTTTTGTCCTAATTTCATATAAAAATCTCGTGTTTTCTTTTACTTTACTTACCAGAGCGGTGAACAATTGCACTCACAAAGAGACAGACAAGGGCACCAGCAATATGTTACAAACCTAGTTTTAGAATAACAGTGCGCTAACTGTTCTCAATACATGCTAGTTTGAGTGTGTGACTTATCTACTCATGAGTTAGGTTCTCAATTAGGCGTTCTCAATTGGATAACTATAACCAAATATAGTTATTGGAAACACTTTCCAGAGAGCTAGTTGCAGTAAAAGAATATATATGTAGCATCAGGAGAAAATCATAATCTCCAACTAGCAAAACAATAGTTTATCGTGCTCTGATGTAATTTTTGGTGTTACGTTGCATTCACTCATAAGCTTGATTCACGATTCCCCTTTGTGTAAATTTTTTTCCACCGGATATAATTGTTATTCTCACCCCTTTATCATGATTACATCTCCTATTAATGTAGAACTATCTCTTACAAATTAAACCTCAGATTCATTTGTAATTTGAAACATTCTTGTGGTCTACAGAGAAAGTCTAAGGCGATAAGGTTTGATGTCACAGATAAAAGGATGAGTTACATACTCATTAGTAGATTATCACTTGTTTGAAGAAAAAAGACTCGAGTATTATATCTTGAGAACAAATCCTTTGAACTGTTTGACCACCTGGCTTTTTGGGGAAAATAAAAATACTTACACTTAAACAACAGGCCAGATATACTTAGCTTCAGAGGCCTCATCTAGCTCTACGATACCTTCGTTTATTTTTGGTGCAAAGGTTAGCTAAAGGCTATCTTAGTTTCTTCTTTCCAGTACAGCAATTCACCAATCTGGTATTCTAAAATAACTCAACTTCTGATGAAATGCATTTACAGCTTCTGGATTCTTGAGCAGGTTTCATACGATCTTAAGCAGGCAGCAACCAATTAACAATACAAAGTCTTATACTCCCTCTGTCCCCCATTTACTGGACTTTTTTTTCGGCATGCATTTCCACGCTTCTTGATGATGGTTTTTAAATGGATTTTTCAAGAATTTTTTCTTTTACGGATACTTGGATAGTCGTAGTATCCCGTAAAGACAAAATTCTTCAAAAATCCAATTTAAAACTCATCATCAAGAAGCGTGGAAATACGTGCCGAAAAAAAAGGTCCAATAAATGGAGGACGGAGGGAGTACTCAATTCAATAATGATATTCGGACATAATGTGGCCGGCCACACAATGATATTTTTTTAATATAAATAATTCAAAAAATAATAAATTAAAAGTTATAATCAATATTTAAATGTTTATAAGAGATTATTCTTAATTACTTTTTAAATTTGGATTAAAAAAAATATATATTCTCCCCAATAATTACATATTTTTTCTCTTAAATAAAAAAGAAAACAACAAATTCTTTAAAGTAGTTATGATCATCAAATAAATTAAAGTGTTAATTTGTTAAAAATATATAAATTAGATCACATTTTGAATTTTTTCATAAAATTTAAATTCTTTTGGCATAAATACATAAACTATTACTCCCTCCGTTCCACTTATATAGGGATAGTTAACTGCACTTTTGTCTCACAAAAAGACAGTCAACTATCCCTATATAAGTGGACGGAGGAAGTACATTTTAATATTAAATATGGCCGGCCACATTATGGCCGAATAGCATCACCCTACTCAGTTAATTTACAGGAGGCTCAAGGCTGGACATGAAAAATTAACCTAACGTATTCAATATAAGGCTTCTTACTTGAGCAAAGGAGTAAGGAAGTGCAGATACAGATATGTTGGTGGTCATTTACTACAATTAGGCAGCAACTACTTGACCATAGAGATAATCAAAAAAGCAGAAACAGTTATTTCACAAGAAATAAGTTAAAGTCTTCAATATATGGCCTTTAACTTTACCTAACTAAGGAAGTTCAGATATAGGCATGCAATCTTTATGACGATAAGAAGATGAAATTCATAACTCAGTGTTGAAAGATATAGTACCTCCTTAAAGTCCCCTGCAGATGCATTCACCGTAGATATGGCCACTTTGGCAGCCTTATCAAAAGGATATCTGCAACCAGAGAATATAAGAAACTAGCAGAAGATCACTAAAATAGAGTACACGAACTTAAAGAAAAATATATCAAGCAAGTAAACAAGATAATAATTTTTTCATCTGAATTCAGGAATTAGCATTCAATATACTTCTCTGCAGAGTGCTGATAACTATATATCCCCCAAGGCATACTATCCTGATTAGAAGTTTCAAATTAGAAAACCATTAGCTCCAACACGATGGACTTTGTGAAGAATCCCCATTTCTTACTAGCAGAAACACATGAAAATTTTCTTCAGACAGGCTGATTAATTATTTTAGAAAAACAGATGAGAAAATTGAGATGATGAAGAATCAGATGTGGTGCATAATGACCTAGTTCATCGTTACTATCAACCTATGAGTTTCAAAGCTAGGCAGGCAGCTATTTTTTTTAAAATAAAAAGATAAAAATATTTATTAGAAGTTACACAAAAGTTTGAAGTTCCATTAACTCCAGAAGATATAGTCATATCCTGACAACATACCCGTAGACCCCGCATGATATAGCTGTGAATGCAATGAATTGAATGTTGTGCTCTTTTGCCACACGTAAACTGTTTCTGTAGCAAGTTTCACAAAAAAACGAAATACAAATTCAGCAATTCAGTAACTCAACTTGTAAATCAAAATAAACGGAGTTCGAGAGAGCTCAATCACGTACCTGTATGCATTTCTCAGAGCGGCTTCAGGGTTATCATTTGTATCATAAATTGGTCCAACTGTATGAATAACATGAGAAGCTGGCAACCGAAAGCCCCTGCTCATTTCAAAACATTAGCTTAATTCCTCACATTATCGATGATATATAGGGACTGAAGTGTGTTGCTCTCAGGTTTCAGCAATACATACGGGGTAATCCTTGCTTCTCCTGTGGGGCAACGAACTCCCGGCCTCACTTCTGGGACCTCATAGCATGCTTCCCGTAATTCTGGACCAGCAGCTCGATGTATGGCTTGAAAAAGACCGATTAAGAGAAATTAAAAGATTAAGATAACCAAAGATCATAGTCCACTAAGAAAAAGACAAAAACAAAGTAATAGATTCTCACCTCCATCAGCACCACCGCCTCCAAGCATTCGCTCATTTGCTGGATTGACCTATAAGGGACCAGTCAAATAAGAATGGAAATGTGCATATTAAAATAGTGTGATGAGGCATCAGAAAGAACCTCTAGAATACTAGAAAAAACCTTTTGCTCCTAATGTAGAAGGAAAATGTTACAGTTGGACAGGACCTCTACAATCAAATATACAGCTAGTTCTTGGAGTAAGAAATGTCATTCTGAACTACTCAACTTGGTTTGATTTTACGAATACATACCATTTTGTTTTTATATATTATTTGTGAGTTTTTATTTAATGTTTTCATGTTACATACTAGGATAACTATAAGAAAGTAAAAATGATTCATCACATTATGTTTACAAGGTTAATTTTTTTTATTCGCTTTAGATAAATAAAAACATTTATAAATATTGGATACTGAAATGGATTTTAAATTTATCTTAGTGATTGTTTTGTCCAGTAAAACATGAACCAATAAATAAATCCAATGCACTATAATAGTTGACAATCACATGAAGATTGCTATATCTTGATATCTAATTTCATTCTTGTTTTCTTTATGTCAACCAATCCAATTATTTCACAGAATAATTAAGAACAGTATATGGCTAGCAAGTAGAATCCTAAAGTAAGAGTTATTCATATTGGCTGGAAATAGAGAACAAATAGATACAGCCTAACTGCCTAAGTATACCATAAATTCATGAATGTGAACTTATAACAAGCACAGGCAAGTCTATTCCCTTAATACACATACAAATTCAGCAAAGCAGCTATTATATTTAGCATTGAGGTGATATATAATTACTAGCAATATGATCGAGAAAACTTCCAGCTTATTATAGAACACCAATCTTCTCCATTTCCAATAAAAACTCATACCGCTGTACATAGATTTGCAAAAGGACGTTAAGAAAGAGAGAAGGATCCTCACAATAGCATCGGAGGAGCCATCGACGGACCACCGAGTAATGTCACCCTTTAGAATCTTAATCAAACTCGAAGGCGACAGCTGAAACGCCACACTAACGGCGGCGGAGCTCGACATCCTCGAAAATCCGACGGCGGAGGGCCGCAACAGGGGGCCAACGGCAAGTATCCGATGATATTGCAGGGTTTTGGAAGAATTTGGAGCAGTGAAGATTCTGGAGTAGAGTGGGGCAAGTTGAGTCATTAGTTGACAATCCGATTTCTGTTTATGGGAGCAATTATTGCACAATTGGGCCTTGGAATTCGAGAGATGGGATAAATGATATTGATCGAGTGGTTTCAATGGTTCCATAAAAAGGTTTCATAAGAATGGAAAGTCATTAAAATAGGCCTAATTTTTTGGGCACCGAATTTAATATTTTTGTAATGATAATTATTAAAGTAGAATATTATATTATATACTTCAAGAAAACAAAATGGTATGTAATTCGACTTAAAGAAGTATATATATTAAAAAAAAATAAAATGGAATTCGAGTCTTACTTTAATTAAAGTATACAAGTGTGAGCCCCAAATAATTTTTTTATATAAAGTTTATTCCCTAAAATAAAAAGTATTTATTTTTATGTGGACGGACGAAAATAAAAAAGTATACTCATTTATTGTACACGTAGATAGTATTAAGTTCAAAATCTTTCTTAAATTAATATGCGGCAAGCAGATGACTTCAAACGGGATGAACTCGAGCTCGAGCTCTAGTACAATTTCAAGTTTAACTTATTAAATATGAATGCTTACCGAGTCAAGTTCCTATATACTCCATCCATTCACAATAATATCTTGTAATGAATGAATGATAAAGTAATTTCTATATTATATTTTGAAGTGGAGTTCGAGTTCCACTTAAAGTAGTGTATTAGTATAATGTACCCCCTCCGTCTCAGCCAAATAGACTCATTTCTTTATTTTATTATATACTACTTCCATCTCATTTAATTAGATACGTATTCCGTTTTGGTCCGTCTCAACAATTAGACACATTTCCTAAAATGACAAAGAATAATTGGCTACAATTAACTATCTCTCCTTAGAATTAATTACAGCCACATATTTTTCACTCTCTTGGTTTTTGGATATACAGTAAATGTCCCTAATTAGTTGAGATGGAGGTAGTATCTTATATATATTCAAGAAAGGTCTTTTTGGTTGGGACGGATGAAGTATTAAATTTAAATTTGGGTCTCACTTAAAGTGTACAAGCAATAAGTCCAAAATTATTTTTTTATGAGGGGTAGACACATTCTAAAACTGAAAGTGTCTGTTTTTTGTGGTGAACGAAAATGAAAAGCACGCTCCTTATTGAGATCTTTTGCAAATTAATATGTGACGGATGGATGACTTCAAACAAACCGAACTCGAGTTTAAATTCGAAGATGAGTTTAACCTATCAAATACGATCAAATCGAGTTCTATACTAATATACCAAGCAAAACTTTAAGCCTAGATTGTTTTAGCGAGCCTGCTCGAACCTACTAATAGTTAGATCGGCTTGACTTTGTACACCCCTAAGCGGTACTTTTCGCCACATATAATCCGAAGATTTGTGGGAACCAATTGAACTAGTTTTACGCGAAACAAAAACCTCTAGCCACATTATTATTTTAATATTCTTGAATTTTTTATATGTTTTTTATTTAGTCATCTTTATTTTAAAATATGCAACATTATTATTTTAGTATTCTTGAATTTTTTATATGTTTTCTATTTAGTCATCTTTATTTTAAAATATGCAATGCCTATATGTGAAATAAATAAAAGTTATTAGCCCATTATTGCCAATTATATACGTGTAATTAACTTCATGTTGCGTTGAAATTACGAGCTATTTATTGTTGTTTCAAAGATAAGCTATATAGTTTTTATTTTTATTTTTTTATATATAAGTAAAATTTAAAGACTGCGCCACGGAAAACTCGAACTCGGGACCTTTGGTCTCGAACATTAACCCCCTATCGCTAGGCCAACACACACAAAAGTAAGCTATATAGTTTTGACGTTTGTAATTTGTGAAAAGAATGATAAGGATAGTAGGTCCTCTAAAAATATTATACACTAGGAAGTAATACTGAATTGGGAGCTTCGACTTAGAAAATACAAAAAATGGTTTTCCATGCATAACCTTCAAACTGCCCGACACGTGTCCTATTTAATACTATTCGAATCCAAGCCACTATGCTACAGTAGCCCGCCATAAAGCTACAATGCTTATGTATAGTTTAAGAGAAAACTAGGTGGTTTCGTCATGTTTTCACTTTAAGTAACCTCTCCCCTTCCCACCCACCACCACCCCACACCATGCTTATTAGAGTAAAATTATAGTTCCAATGTTGAACATTCTAGTGAGAGAAAAAAATATATGTAATAAAAATATGTAAAACTCCATAATTGATTATGTATGGGTGACTTCCCGGGCCTCGAAATATCACAGTTTTAGCAGAGGAAATGACAATCAAGTAGGCGTAAAATTCCGTCTAGTTGAAATTCAGTGCAAATCACTTCAAACCGCTCCAGAAACGCCATCTAACCACTCCAAACCACTCCATGAAAGGAAATATTAAAGTTAGTAAGGTAGTAGGTATTTAATTAGATATTTATTCAAGAAATGAGTGTATTTTTGTTAATTTACCGACAGAAAGGAAAATAAATCCATTTAAAAGCAAATCCAATTTTAAAAGCAATGTGAGCATTAAATGTGCAATTAGAATTTTTAAAATGAAAAACCAATCTAATAATTAAAGCAAATTGTTCTTCTTCTTCTTCTTCATCCTCTGCACTGGAAAAAGTAAAAAAAATAAATTTAGCAAAGTTGTAAAACAAATAATTTTGTAGTGCAGTGGTAAAAGTTGAAGGCACAAGATACAAAATAAATATTCCTAAATACATATGGCTCTAATTTAAAAAATTAATGAATTCCCTTTAGTTAATTTCATGGTCTAGCCTCAAATTTAAAGAACCCAATTATTCTTAACTTTTCACGTAATTAATAATAATAGCATAAATAATAATAGTATGAATTCAAATAATAATAATAATAATAATATTAAATAATAATAATTTCCGTGGCCTTGTATAAACCTCATTAAGAAATTAAATACGAATTCCATACACAAAATACGGAATACAGGTTGGTTAAACCATATTGCCCATAACGGCCGATTTTGTCTTACTAAATACTTATATCAAATTATAGATAACAATACGCCTAAAAGGATAGATAAAAAATTCATGTTCGAAAAATCTTATCAAAATTACTAATAAACTACTGTAGGATAAAGAGTTCACAATTAACAGCAAAGATTAACACTTACGTGTACCTTATATTGGTCGTAACCTCAAATAACAATCATTTGGGTTCACATAACTTGATCACATTTACTAGTCAAGTACTCTCGGGCAAATATTTGACGATTACGAGCCGGATTTCAAAGAACAATCATTTATGTTAGAAAAATTAAAGCGTGATTACTAATCAACTAAAATACTGTAAAGAATTCACAATTAACACCGTACCTAAGATTAACACTGATGTGTACCTTAGATTGGGCGTAACCTCATAGAACAATCATCATTTAGGTCCGCATAATTAGACCACAACTACTAATCAAGAACTCTAAGATACATATTTCACAATTAACACAAGGCCGAATCTCAAATAACATTATTTTTTGTTATTATTTATTTATTGAAATTACTATACAATCAACTAATTAATATGGGATAACGAGTTCAAAGTTAACTCTCCAAATTAATGCTTATATGTATCTAATATTGGCGTAAACTCAAAGAACAATCGTATGCGTTCACATAATTATATCGAAACTTCTAATCAAGATCTCTATGATAAATATTTAACAATTATGTGGCGGATCATCTCAAAAAATATTCATTTCCATTCGATTAATTTCATAAAAAATACTAATCAACTAATAAAGGCTAAAGAGTTTACAATTAACACTCGAGATTAACATTTATGCGTAGCTTAACTTTGACGTAAGCTCAAATAACAATCACTTGGGTTCGCATAATTATTTCGCACCTACTACTTCAACTATGGGCGTTTTTAATGCCTTTAATATGTTTTTAACGACAATCATAGTTTAATACATTAACATAGCATATAACTTTATTATTATTATTATTATTATTATTATTATTATTATTATTATTATTATTATATTTTAAAATACCCGAGGGGGTGAGGGGTTAGGCAGACACCCAACATGTAAATATCTCAAAGAATAAATATACAGCGTCTGTAGGAAATAACACTAAAATGAGTGTTACATCCAACATAAACCAAAAATATCTATCTTAAAGTGATAAGGATCAACGGAGGATCCAACTCTCAACTACAACATCAACAACTGTGTTATTCATAAATTAATACTACGTATTTCAATTTAGAAAAATATTATTTATGTATTTTTCAGTTTATCTATAAATCTTTAAATATTTTTTCATATTTTCCTATATTTTTACATAATCTATATTATTCTATATTTTTAAAATAATCTTTAAATATAGAAATAATTTTTTTCGTATAGAGAAATTCTACAAGGAGGTGGGTGGGTGTTAGAATATGGAAGCCTCTATGCGGAGTCAGGCGCAAATTTTACTTTCCACAAACTGAATGACACGTGTATGTTTATATCGCCAGACTCGGATTAATTCTCAACCGCACTTGAACCGATTTTTTTGGTTTATTTCCGGTTTAATAAAAACCGCCGTCAATTAAAGTAACACCGTTAGTAGAGCCTACTGCCTAGCTATATTGGAAGTAGGTGCCCTCAGTATAATGTGAATTCTTATTATTGTGTTGCTTTTCTTGTCGATTAAGGAATACTATGTATTAACTATTAACATTTCATTTATCTGTTCTTCTTTTTTCTTTTTTTCTTTTTTTCTTTTTTTCTTTTTTTCTTTTTTTCTTTTTCTGATTTCATATATGCAATATGATATTATTATATCTAGATTCTCGGCATATTTATAATAGTAAAATTCATACAAATTTCGTTTATAATAAGAAATGAATACAATAATAAGATTTTATATACAATTTCAATTATAATAATAATGGTGAAACAATAATTTGTAATGACAATAATTTTGCTAAATTAAATGTTAATACTCTCGGCTAATAGTACTTGTATGTATTTGGAGATTCAATTTTGTACGACTATTGATATTGTAATAATAAGATTTAGAAAAACATTTAATTATAATAAGATTTTCGAACTTATACTATATAATTGCAAAATTTGTATTGAAGTTATATCATGAAAAGAATATTGGAGTATAATATTTTGGGATGATTAGTAAAAAACACCCAAACTACTCTCATTGGTTATCGAATTTACTTCGAGTGCTATTTTTCCACAATGGAAAATTTACATGATGCACGAAAAATTACTCTAAATTTGTCATAAAATAATGTAGTTTAGTAGTACGATTTAATTAAGAAAAATTAAAAATAATCAAAAATTGTTGTAAATTTTAATATTGTGTTGTATAATAAACTCATAATTAAATCATATTACTCCTTCCGTCCTCCATTTATTGGACCTTTTCTTTCGGCACGCATTTCCACACTTCTTCTTGGCGATGGGTTTTAAAATGGATGTTCAAAGTTTTTTCCTTTTATGGGAGACTACAACTGTCCAAGTATTCCGTAAAAAAAAAATTCTTCAAAAATCCATTTTAAAATCCATCATCAAGAAACGTGGAAACGCGTTTTACTATTTTTACAATTGTTTCATCTTAGTATAGAATTTAGTAATATAATTGTATACCCATATTATAATTGAATTTTGGTATAAATTTTAGAATCAAGAACTTGATCATGAACCAAAATTGCCTTTATCTACATATTTCATTCTTTTACATTTCATTGCTTTGCTTCCATGTGGAAAATTAAGAAAACCCCAATTTTAATTTCAAGAATGCAAACGTAAAGAATTATTTAAGCTTGTGTGAGTTCTGATAAATGTATAATCTTTCAAGTATTATAACAAATGCTTTCAAACTCCAACTGAGAACTGTTTGGATACCATCACAAGCATAGCAAGAAATAAAAACGCAACAAAAATTGGGACAATTATATAAAACTATTTAACTACACCCACGTTATTTGTTGGACAAGGACTTCACATATGGTTCAAAGGCCTCACAATCAGCATTTTGAACATAAAATACATCACTAAGGGAAGAATATCTTACTACATTTATACCAAAAATAATGAACTCAAATAAATGCACCTACCTCATTGCTTAATTCAACAATGAAGAGTATGAATTCCTCCGTTTCATTAAAAATAGCTTGCAGTGGGAAAGTGGAGTCAAGTTTTACAAAGTCCACATTCAGAAATTCTTTACAAGATTAACATTAATAATTTTTTGGATACATACTGGAATCACATAATGGTTACATCAGTGTGAATCTAAATATTTACTCATAAAAGGTTTGGCAGAGGAGTATCATTTGTATACTGGCATAGGAGAAGAACCATGACTCGTCAAGTTTACACCAACACTACAACTTGTTAGTCTATCTGATGGAGATGAAGCCCATTGAACTGGATGCTTATCCTTCCAATAGACAGGCCATAACATTATAGCCACCAATGAAATAGCCGTGAGGATGAGACAGAGTAAGAATTATGAAAGCAATTTTGACTGAAATCTTCTTCTTTGAAGGCTTTAACTCGGATAAAGTCCTTGTATAGACAACAAGCTAAAGTATTTAAGCAAGCATAACTTATTAGGAAACAAGGAAATTCTCGTACATGAAGTAATTGCATAGTCATCCAGTCTAATGTTAGTGTAATTGGCCAAGCTAATTGTTCTATCATCATTGTGAATTAAATCTCCATATGATATATTTTGTCATAAATATGTTTGACTCTCTAGTTATGGTATTACTTTCCACAAAGAGTCTGCTGAATCCAGACCGCAATAATCAAACAAAGAAGTGCAATTTTCAGCTGACGCCCCATGTACTCAGAACCAACAACAAATCTGAAAATTGAAGCATAAATAATGAAAACCAATAGAGTATCTACCAAAACAGCAGAAGGAAGATTTAGAATTAACTGTGTGGTAGGTAAACAAAAAGTTTTGCATAGATAACATCAATGCGAGAGAAAAAGAGTTATTGTGGGAGATAACATGAACAACCATGTAACTTAGAAGTTGCAAGAGACCTTACTTGCATCTAGCTCATCTTTCTAAGCCACAAAACTTGATCGTGTTCTTGCTTAGAATGTCTAAGAATAAGCCAGGTAACACTTGTCATAACAAGATATACATATAGGAATCTTTTCCTGAAGAAAGAAGAGACTTTATCCACAATTCTTCTGTCCTACTCATAAGTTTAGGAAGATTTATGGAATCATGCCTCAATTTAAGTTTGTCCAGAAAATTATAAAAGCAGTATATCATAAAACAGAACCTCTGAACTTACACCACTTATAACTACTCCTATAATCAATGACATGGCAAATCCATATCTTTGATCCTTTGTAAAAATTGCGCTAGTACCTTCTGATGTTCCATGAGCATTAAGAATTGAACGAATGGACTGCAATGTTACCCTATCTCACAATTGAATAGCTCCATCTTTTGAAGCTATTACATAGATGCCACCAGTTGACAAATATCTGATCTGCAGAAAAGAAATAAAATGTAAAGATATTTATGAATACGATGATTGATAATTGATAGTTTACCTGGTTTATAGCTCCATTGTTAGTCTTTTGAACATTTGCTAATAGATAGCACTGGAAAGCATTAACGTCATAAAGGTATGGAATAGGATGGTTGCTGCAATCAAATCAGATCATCAGACCACTCAAATAAAAATATTCTATGCAATACGCACACACTAGGATTCTAAAGGAAAGTAAGAGCATTGTCAAACATTAAATTAAACAGAATGAAGCTTCTTAGTAAACCATAGTCAACCGTCTGATTTGCAAATAGTAAAACTAAATAGAAAGATAGGCTTTAGAAGTGCTCATTCTCTCAGAGTGCATAATCAGAATCGATGATCTTATGAAGAAACATTGAAACACCATAGTTAAAGTTAAATGCCAGTATACACAGATTAAATTCATAATTTCATAACCCGAATGATTTTGAGGCTTTCATAGCTGCTGTCTTTGAAAAATCAAAGAACCTGCCATTCAACAAGCATCTTAAGAATGACCTTTGAAATTCAACAAGTAATCTAAAGCATATAAATTCCTCCTTTTCATGTTGAACAATAGGATTGGCAGGATTCAGTGCATATTTTTGCATGATTTTTAATACACCATGATTCAGACGGAATAAACAAGGGTTTTTTTCCCTTTTAAAATGCCACCAAATCCGTAATGTTAGCTACCGATTTTACATGGAATAAATCAATCAAAGGGTGAGGGATGGATTGAGGCAGACTAAATTAATCATATTACGATTAAACCCCATAAAACTATTGTCAAGAAACACGCCTAAATGACTAAATGACGTTAGCAGATCATCAAAAGAAATTACAAAAAAAATCCACAATTACTAGACATAAACAAGAGGCGAAAGGTAAGCTCAGAACCAGTGTGGGAACCCAATCGAAGGCGGTGGCGTTCCGGCGGGTGGTCGAGACGAAGCCGATGGGATGGCGCAGGAACTCACGGCGGTGACCAGCGGTCGGCTGAATAGGCTGGTGGCTGGACTAAGCGCAGCGACATTTTAGTAAGCTGAGTGGTCGGTACTGTAGAAGGCAGTGGCGATGGTGGCGGGGGTTATCGAAGAAAGAATAAAATGGGAAAATCTAGGGTTGTAATGAGGAAGAGAAGGGAGTAAGGGCCGCCGCTATGGTGGCTGCGTTAGGGAGGCAACGGCGTTCGGTAGTCGGTACTCACTGCTGGCGGACAATAGAAGGACTACTTTCATGTGAAAATTGAGAGCACACTATCAACAACGCGCCCTAATTCCATTTGGGGAGGAAATTCTTTGCAAGTAAATGGAAAGGCAAAAATTTTATTAAATTTAAACTCTCGTGAAGAAAGGAGCGGGAATCCAATTGTTTCATTTCGCGCCGTTCATTTTGGGAGGGAATATCTTTCAGTTTGGGGGAGGAAATTGAGGAATACGGTTTTTTTGTTTTTTTTTTTTTTGGAATCAATACGGATTTTTTTTAAGAGAAGTGAATACGGATTTTTTTTTCATCCATATAGTTTAAGTTATTAGGACTAGGAGTAGTAATATGGATAATTTTCTTGCATAAATAATTTATATTTTAACTTTAATTAGTACTGCAATTTGTAATTATTTAAAAATTAATTACTTTCTAATTAAATAAATTGAGAAAGAAAGTGATGTGTAAATATGTTACTTCAAGTCCAAAATTAATATAAATTTTATGATACTCACAACTAATTAATATACTTACTAGTGTACCGTCCGTCGAGTTTCGACGGATCATTTTTGTGTATGTATTATTTAAATGAGAATATTTTTGTCATTCCATTCCATTAATTAAAGAACAAAGTATATAGCCGATTATTAATCTAATAGTTTTAATACTAAATGAATAAGTAATCCTAAAAAATGAGTAAAAGAATAAGTTAACGGGAGTATCATTTTTCTATTACATATTTTTTTTTGTCAATACACTCATTGTATATATAATATAATGAGTTCAAATTTTATTTTGATTATCAAGTGGCCCATTGGCTCAATGTATTTGGAAAACATGTCAATGTGGTAACATTTTCTCGAGTAATTAATTTAAAAAATATATGGTGATTGAAATTATTATAGAAAATAATGAAGATTAATACATGGTCTAAATTAAAAAGTTATAATATTTTTGAGTTAGTTATACTCCTTATATACTTATATCACGTAATTTTCATACTTATTGGAGTATTTAGAAACCATAGCTACTATACACTGATTTGATATATTTTTATACTACAATAAATAACAGGTGATTTTGTTTAATTTATTGATCTTAAATATGATGGCTTAGTTTTATGCCAGATAAATATTTAATTATTAATTATATATTGTTGTTTACTTACATATATTTTTTGGTTAAACTTCTTGATACCTACGTATAGACTATGCTGCATCATTATATAAATAATTAAAATTAATCTTTTGGCAACATTCTACGTGACATGAGATATAATAATTAGAAAAGATGGGAAGCATTTGTGTGGCATCAATAATAATTTATTTGATAATAATTCCACGTAGGATAGAGATGTGTAATCGTATTATTATATATATATACTAGTTTGTATCCCGTTAAAATTCGACGGGTATTATTTTATTGTATATTTATTAAAATAGTAGTATTATGATAAGTATACATCAACTAATCAATGATAAATAACAAACCTTGTAATGTGGGATAAGCCTCTTGTCTTCAATCCATTTTCAGCAACAACTCGCTCACCACAAGCGAGTTCTCGTGGCACACCACGGCTATTGCTTGACGTAGATTCGACTTCATTAGTGAGTAATTCGACTTCATTAGTGAGTAATTAAGCTAAATCACTTTTATATTTTACTAATTCTCCAATCAATGATTGACTCTTCGATAAGTATACATCAACTAATCACTAAATATCTGAGGATATAGAGCAATTCGACTTCATTAGTGAGTAATTAAGCTAAATCACTTTTATATTTTACTAATTCTCCAATCAATGATCGACTCTTCGATAAGTATACATCAACTACTCACTAATATCCGAGGATATAGAGCAATTCGACTTCATTAATGAGTAATTAAGCTAAATCCCTTTTCTATTTTATTATTTCTTTAATCAATGATCTACTCTTCGGTAAGTGGACATCAACTAATCACTAAATCTCCGAGGATATAGAGCAATTCGACTTCATTAGTGAGTAATTAAGCTAAATCCCTTTTCTATTTTAGTAATTCTCTAATCAATGATCGACTCTTCGACAAGTATACATCAACTAATCACTAAATATCCGAGGATATAGAGCAATTCGACCCCATTAGTGAGTAATTAAGCTAAATCCCTTTTCTATTTTACTAATTCTCCAATCAATGATCGACTCTTCGATAAGTGGACATCAACTAATCACTAAATATCTGATGATAATAAAACAATTCAACTTGGTTAGTGAGTAAGCTAAATCCCTTTTATATTTTAGTAATTCTCTAATCAATGATGGACTCTTATATAAGTATACATCAACTAATCACTAAATATCCGAGGATATAGAGCAATTCGACTCCATTAGTGAGTAATTAAGCTAAATCCCTTCTCTATTTTTATTAATTCTCTAATCAATGATCGACTCTTCGATAAGTGGACATCAACTAATCACTAAACATCCGATGATAATAAAATAATTCAACTTGGTTAGTGAGTAATTAAGTTAAATCCATTTTATATTTCAACAATTCTCTAACCGGTAGAGATCCTTGGATAATTAGGGAAATGCGAAGTTCGCCAGTCGAAGAGTCGATCACGGATTAGTGAATTTGTGAATGAAAAAATATATTTCACATGATTAGTCACTAATCGAGTTGAATCGGTGAATATCTTCAAATAATTAGCGAAACGTGAAGTCTACTAGGTGAAGAGTAGTCGATCCTGGATTAGTGAATATGGAAAGTGATTTCACTTGATTAGTCAACTTATGATACAAACTCATAATACTAAAATTTATACCAAGATTAAAAATATGGGTATTACATTACTAAATTATATACTAAGATGGAACAATTGTAAAAATAGTAAAATTATAATACTAAATTCAAGTAATATGATTTAATTATGAGTTTATTATACAACTCACAATAATAAAATTTACAACAATTTTTGATTATTTTTAATTTTCTTAATTAAATCGTACTACTAAACTATGTTATTTTATGACAAATTTAGAGTATTTTTTTGCGCATCATGTGAATTTTCCATTGTGGAAAAATAGCACTCGAAGTAAATTCGATAACCAAAGAGAGTAGTTTGGGGTTTTTTTTTGCTAATCATCCCAAAATATTATACTCCAATATTCTTTTCATGATATAACCTCAATACAAAATTTGCAATTATATATAAGTTCGAAAATCTTATTATAATTAAATATTTTTTAAAATCTTATTATTACAATATCATAGTCACAAAATTGAATCTCCGTATACATACAAGTACTATTTAGCCGAGAGTATTAAAATTGAATTTAGCAAAATTATTGTCATTACAATTCAATAATGATATTTGACCATAATGTGGCCGGCCATATAGTAGCATTCTACTTAATATACATAATTTAAAAATAATAAATTAAAAGTTATAATCAATATTTCAATGTTTATAAGAGATTATTCTTAATTACTTATAAATTTGAATATAAAAATATTTTTCTCCCCAATAATTAGTGGAATCGGTGGAGTTCCTCGGATAATTAGTGAAACATGAAGTACACTAGTCGAAGAGTCGAATTCGGTTTAGTGAATTAGTGAAGACGGAAAAGTGATTTCACTTGATTAGTCGCTAATCAAGTCGAATGTGTGGATATACTCGGATAATTAAATAAATGTGAAGTCCACTAGTCAAAGAGTCAATCCCGGATTAGCGGTTTAGTAAAAATGATATGTGATTTTACTTGATTAGTCACTAATCGAGCCGAATTAGTGAAATCCTCGGATAATTAGTGAAACGTGATGTCCACAAGTCGAAGAATCCATTCCGAATTAGTAGATTAGTGAAAATGAAAAGGGATATCACTTGATTAGTCGCTAATTGAGTTGAATCAGTGAATACCCTCAGATAATTAGTAAAACGTGATGTTCAATAGTCAACGAGTCGATCCTATATTAGTGGGTGAAAACGAAAAGTCATTTCACTAATTAGTGATGTCCACTAGTTGAAAAGTCGACCACGAATTAGTGAAAATAGAAATGGATTTTACTTGACTAGTCACTAGTCGAGTTGAATCGGTGGAGATTTCGGATAATATGGGTATACACTTATATTACCAAAATTAATAAAATTTATACCAAGACCGAACAATTGTAAAAAAAATAAAATTATAATATTAAATTAAAGTAATATGATTGAATCATGAGTTTGTTATCCAATTCACAATATTAAAATTTAGTGTTCAACTTATAAGAATGATTATAAGAATAACAAAAGTACAATACTATATTCAATCAATAAATATGGTATTCATAATCGGCATTATATTACGGAGTAATTCAAAACATTAAACAAAAGTATAGCAAATAGTTATTGTGGTAGAATTTTTATTTTATCCTTTCATTCCCGCCATAAGAAAAAGAATCCCCCCACAAAATCAAATTTAACAGTTGAAAAAAAGGCGCCCTCTTTATTCCCGCCATACAAAAAAAACCGTTCCAGAAATAAAATTTTAACCACTCAATCAAATTAGAAGGCGGCGCTTGCATTTCATTATTCTCTCCTCACTCTTCTCTCACCCCGCTCTCACCTCATATCAACACACTTATGAGACGGTAATGCCGAGAAATATGTAATTTTAATCTCAATCTTCTTCTCTTCCACTCTTCGATGGGTATTTTTTGATGGATTTAAAAACATTCCAGCGGTAAATACAAGGTTGCAACTGCAGACTCGAATCAATGTCCTCGATAAATGCTGAGGAACTAATTTCAGATGGGAATCTTTTAAATCAGCAATCGGTTCCTCTCTTCTGCAAAATGAAAGAGAGCAAGAAATTGAATTTTTGTACAAACCTGAAGCAGTATTTTTATGAGAAAGAATGTACCTTGAAAGAGCAGGAAGGGAGCATTTCACTTTCTCAAGTTCCACATATCAGAGATTGCAGTGCTCCTGCCTTGGGGTAACAGAAAGAAATGGAACATCTCTGAAGACACTAAAACAACTCTTTATGCATAAACACCAGACACCAAAACAAGACCGCTGGCATCTATCCTTGTTCTTATTCACAAGACACCAAAACAACTCTTTATGCATAGAAATTTCCAGAAACTGCCATTCGGTTACATGAGATAAAGATGCGACAAGAGGATGATTGAGCATCTATGTTTTTCTTTAATAATTTTCCATCGTTCTAGCAAACAACAACAGTGAGTTGCTAAGAAACTTAATCCTTGAGGTATGTTACCTCCAAGTTGCAACATTAGCCTCAAAGTACAAGATTGAGAAGTCGGTGTTAAAATTCGTATACATGATCTACTCATCACCTGTCCATATCACTTTCAACAAGTCCCGACAGGAGTGGCAAAAGACATGAACAAATATCCAATGCGAAAACAATGTATTTCAGTACTAAATATGGAGTTTAAAAATTATAAACTGCAATTGAATTCATCACCAAATACGCCATAAGAGAATTTGGACAAGGAATCATAATGGCACAGATTAGCAGTATACTAAAGTTCATTGCTGTGCACCTCAACATCTAGTCAAATAACACCATTAAACACAATTGTCATCTCCTCCATCATGTATGCTGCAAGCAACATAAGCATATCTAATTTTGTGCTACATTTTCTTATTCAAAGAAGAGAAATGGTAACAGGGTTTCATCACCGACATCTTCCAAAAAAATTGCCTAAGTAATTATCTCGAAATCAACTAGCAACTCCTACCAATCAAAAGATGAGAGGTGGACCGACACGTACTAAAGTCCAGATGTGGTCAAGAGACATATCTAAAACCATTTACCTATCACAATAAAACTTAAGACCAAAGGCTTACCAGAGCCGGTGCGTGAACACAACACAACGCTCTTCCGATTCAGATTCCGATATAACCATTTCTCTTAACGCTGCTTGACTTCTTCACACAAACCTAGTTCCCATTTATGCCGCATAGCCATTTTCCTCCTCAAACTCTCACTTACTGCGCTGCATCTAACAATTCTGAAGGTTAGGGAGAGCCTTTGGGATGCCTCTACCAAAATTTTAACAGCCGGCGGCAGCGATTGTATTTTCTTGAGGATGTGGTAATGAGCGATGGTGGAAAGAGGTCAAAAGGAAAGATGGGGCGAGGGGGGGTTCTATAGATTATTTGATGGATGCCAGCTTTGTAAATGTCCTTTCAATTCTGACACTATTTCACGATGTTAACGGTGTTAGTTTTGAATTAAAGTACCTAACCGATAATATTTGCTATATGTCGAGATCACACAGTGAGTGAGTTTTGCGCCTGACTCATGTCGGAATTTTTCATAGGTAAGTTGTGGCTACAAACCATTCCCCGCAAGTTTTCCTTGTGTAAGTGTAAACCTGCAATTGGAAAATGGAATCATAAAGCTTTAATTTGGAAAATGATTATGAAGCATCAACTAGTTTATTTACTTCTAAAAAGTCTGACATAATCATTGGTAGCAAAGATTACATTTGAAGCTAAACACCAATTAACTGGTAAAAGCAAGAAGGTTATGAAATATGAAAACT
Source organism: Mentha longifolia (assembly GCA_001642375.2). Classification (NCBI taxonomy): domain Eukaryota; kingdom Viridiplantae; phylum Streptophyta; class Magnoliopsida; order Lamiales; family Lamiaceae; genus Mentha; species Mentha longifolia. Next base: position 15,849,326 of record CM038117.1, read on the forward strand.
GTATACCGGAATCAGAACCAGATAACATACACTTTAACAACCTAAAGGAGATAGAAATGAGAAGCTTGTATTTGATACAAAGATTCGCGATACAGAACACTCATTCTAAATCGAAGCATCTCCATCAGAAAACATGATTTAAATAACTCTTGAACTACAAAATCCTTCGTTTTCAGTTTCCATTTTCAATAATTACTAATATTGATTAAGCAAAGAACCAAAATGACATGACTCACCCCCGACTTCCAATAAAGCACTACATGCAAATATACGGGATGATGTGGAGCAATGTATCTTATTCAAAAATTAACAATTATATGCAATCAAGAGAAAACCTTGCATCCAAAGAATCCCATGTGTGCAGTAAATCAGAAGGATGAGTTGATTTGAGATTACAGTGTTTTGACTCATCTATCAACCTGCATACAGAATTTCATTGTAAAAGCTTCACTGTAGTCAGTCAATTGAACCTACGATGCATAACAAAAACTAGATATATTTATTTTATCTGGTGTTTATTTAAACGTACAAAAGATATAAAGATTGGTCTTATGGCATTGTTTGGTGTTGACTCACTTTAGACGTTGCAAGAGCAAACACAACACAACAAAGATGCAATTGATCAATCAACATACCATGATGAAATATGGAATAGAAAGTTTCATTGCTGCACACATGAATAATAAAGCTGTGAGCTGAGCAAGATCAAGCATAATAACCACACATGAACTGCAATCACCAACCCTTTCCCTGACTTCTAAGCAAATGATAAGAACTTAATATCTGCAATCAATATAAAGAAAAAAGGAGTACATTGACTACGAAGAAAGGAAGAAAACTTAGAAAGTTAGAATAGCCACATATTATATACTCTACTCGGAATAAGTACTAAGGGATTGTGGCAGTGATGCTCTTGCTGGTGTGAGATTGAATAACCATGTCTCATCTCATAAATTCGGAATATATATAGACGCACAATTGTTTTAAAAAAAAAAAAAAAAGCTTCGATGAAACTGCATAGATTTAGGATCAGCGCCTTATTGAAAATGCTGGAGGAAGATGAAGAGCATTTTTGTTCTCCAGCTACTTGAGTAGAAAAAAAGGTTCAATTTTTTACCGTACATTAGGGACGAAGAAGCGGCCCTTCGCGTGAAGAAGGTTCGAGAAACGAATGCTTGCAGAGGCTCTACCTCTTCAACGGCTGGTGGAGAGGCTGCACGGCTGGGTGAAACGGTATCGACGAAATCGCCATGGTGGTGAAGCGGCGGCCGATGGTGGCGTGCGAGGAAGAAGAAGATGGATAGGGCTAAATTATTTTAGATCTAAAGTTCGATTTGGGTAGATAAGGATGGCAGCATTTTAATTTGATATTCTCACGGCGTTAACGGTGGTTGAGTTAGAACCGGAAATAGACCAAAAAAATCGGTTCAAGTGCGGTCGAGAATTAAACTCGGTCAACCGATATTAAGGGACACGTGTCGCATTATTGTGGTTGGTGAATTTTGAGACTGTCTCTTAATAGAATTTACCTTAGAATATGACAAGAGGTTTTGTACTACGGCTGACATTTAAGAAAATAAAAAAGACAAAACCAATTCACTGTACAATGATGGTCATTTCCTAAAAAACCATTGAACTTTACACGTGTAGCATTGAGAGGGGCTTATGCATAGAAAACTAAAATTTGAGTTTTTATGGTCGAATTTCATTACTGAATTTACATCTCATTTCCATCTAACTTTTCATCATGTATACCTTCTTCCTAATTATTTAATCAAACTCTCAAATCGTTCGCTTCGCTTACATACGTCATTTGTTATATAAATTCAAGTATTGTAAAATACAAAATGCCATCTCACATGAGCTACAACAATCCACATTTAAGTAGTCCCAACTCCTAATACATTTTTTTGTGGAGTTACAACTTCCACATTCAAAGTAAATTAACTATGAACCTAAAAATGCGGCAATATATTAAATATGCCTTACTATTTATCACCATTATACACATAATACACTCCAACGAAACAATTAATAATACCGGTGAACACTGCACACTTTTAGTTAAACAGTCAATTCACAACTCTGAAGGCAATTCATTCTTCAATGCAAGAAAAGCAAAAGACCAATGATAAGTTAAATGAAATCAATACTCCCTCCAATTTATTTTTTTTAAGTGTGGAAATTTATATTTAATTTCATTTATTGTTCTCTTCTTTTGAGTACCAACTTATATATATTAGTATTAATTATGAGGATAAAATGGGAAAAATTTAGCTATTTAATCATCAAATTCGTAAATGAAACACCAAGAACAAAAGCCAAATATGACGCTTAAAAAATAGAGGGAATACATTATACAAACTTCATTATGATATAATAAAAATCTCATTAACTATCACATAATTTCAGTATTTATACTGAATGAGGTATTAAATCTACAAACTTATACAAATGAGATACCCTCGATGGCAGCATCCAATTTATAGCCACCATCTCAAATTGAGATTCTCAATATCCTCTCAAGAACAACAACCAAAAAAAAAAAAAAAAAGAAGCAGGTACACCTATTTGATATTCGGTGCATAAATATAACCTATTCGGCCTAAGCGGGTGCAAACCTACCACCACTGCAATAGAGCCACAGCTCCCTCCCAAATTCCTCACCCTTTTATGCCAACAATATTAACTAATCAATTTCACTTTCAATCTCTTTTTTTCTTGCCTAATACTTTAAAATTTTACTAGAAAAACATTTTTTAATTACTGGTAAATTTATATGAAGGAACTTAATTAATTAAACTGGCCCCCCTCAAATGTTTGTCCGAACTGCCAGTTAGCCGGCGCAGCATTATTGGTGATAATAGTCCTTCCGTCGCTAGTTGTGACTTGGAAGGATAGGGCTTGGCCGTTGAGGTTGGAGTTGCTCTGCCAATTTTGGCCCCAATTTCTCGACATCGCTTGCCACCCCGTCCTCGATCCCTTGATCGAGACGGAGTGGATGTCTCCGGCCCCGCCCACGTTCGTCACCAGGACTAGGTTGAAGTACGAGTGCCCGTTCACCGTGAACCTTATCCCTCCCTTCTTCTTGCAAGCCACCCTGTTTATTTCAAAAATGTTGCAAGTATCTCATTAAATTGACTTTTTTACCCTTTATTATTAGGTGGAATATGAATGAAGAGTTTGAAAAAATATACTACTAGTATATATAAAAGAGTCAAAGAAATGTATTGGTACCTTCGGAAAGAAACGGGGACGATTCCGGCTCTGTACTGGGCAATTTGCAAGTAAGCAGGCTCCGCCAGATCAAAATGCTGGCGGGGAGGGTTGCACCACCCGCCGTTGTCATTAGGCAACGACGGGTTAGGTGGGCAGAAGTTAGTGGCGGTGACGGTGATGGTGCCCGGCAGGCACCATTTGGGGTCGCTAGAGCAGGTTAGCTCGTAGCAGGCCCCACAGGTCAGACCATTGTTAAAAAGGGCAGTACTCAGTGCTGCAGTATTTGTACCATATCCTTGGCTGTACAAATTTCCATACCCACAAGCACCCCCTGCATTAGCAATCACATTATTTTTTGTCAGAATCGCAAAATTACATTTGCCACGGTTAAATCAAAAGTAAAACGGGACGGAGGGAGTATAGGTTAACTGCTCCAGTATATATATATTTTAATTAATAATGGAAAAGTTGGGCCATGATTTAGGGAAACGACACCACCATGCAACGTAAGAAAGATTTGTTTTTCTAATTAAGTGAGTTTAACTTACCCATGGTGCCGGAAGCATCACCGCCGCCGTAGAAAGTGGCATGGGCGGTGTCCCATCCGCCGCCGTAATCACCGTAAACACCGTTTAAACAGAAACCGGCGAATGAGAAAGCTAGCAGAGAAAGGAAGGAAGTGAGAGGGCGTTGGAATTCCATTGGGAGATATATTCTAGAGAGAGAGAGGAGGAGGCAGAGGAGGAGGAGGAGGAGGTAGAGCTTGATTAATACAAAATGTGGAGTGAGAGGGGCTTATTTATACAGAGAAAATGTGTGCTCTGAGTATAAAGAAATAGTTAAAATATATAATAAGGTGGAAAGTGACAAGTTAGCAGAAATGAAGTCTAAGAGCCACAAGAAGTGAATCCAATCCAATATATGTGAATTTTAGGTAACATAACAAAAACCAAGAAGCACATGCACTTGTTCCAACTTGAACTACCAACTGCTTAATCTCATTGACCCTACACTCACATGCATTTTTCTAACTGTTTTTATTTTTATTTTTTCTTCTTTTACTTTTTCGACCACCTTTAATTTTCTCTTGAATCTCTGTCGATTCATTAAATGTAGGGATACACATATCGTGTGGTTTTTATTATAAATTACGATATCTATTGTCATGTTATGAGTAATTTGGCGCCAGAAGTTACGCCTCCCTGGTTATGTGGGATCTATTTAGAATATTGGCAATACTCTTCTTTTAATTGAATATTGGCACTATTTTGACTCTTCATGATTTGAGGCTTGTAAAACTAGCAAGGTTTCACCGTTGTGATTTGAATCCTCTATTGCGGTTTTGTGTTGACATTTCATATTGTATTAATGCAACTAGCAATACAACTAGTAATAATTAAAATTTTCATAACCAAAACTGACTGGTTTTAGAAATATATAGATACGTGTCAATCATTCATTGATGCAATAGAAAAATGTTATACCGAATTATAACAAGAGGATTGATTAAGAAATTAGATAGCAAAAGTCAGAAATTAGATGGCAAAAGTCAAGTTCTTTTGTAGTTCGTTGATTTAATTAAGGATGTTTAGATTATTTAGTTAAATTAATTATCTATAAGGAAAATTCATAATTATATAATTAGTCGTCCATACCTTATTAAACATCCAAAAGTTTATATTGTTTACTTATTACGACTTGTTTTCAATCAAAAACTAATTTTTATTTTAAAGGCGGCTCGTCCACAAGGGTAGACTTTAATTTAAAACTCGGAGAGTTGAAGAAATGGCTGTATCAAGCCAAAGTCAAGCCATACAATATTAATAGTAAAACCTTATCATTAATTAAGCTGGTGATTAAAAATCAAATGATGATCACTAAGCGAGTTTAGTATTCCATAGCAGGATTAAGCCCATTTTAGGGGCTTGCGGCACTATTCCGGTGGGGAGGGGCTCTCTCCAGATTTCATCTCCAGCCGCAAGCCCCTCCCCCGGGCTCTCTCTTATTTTTAATTAATTTTATATTCGATTTTTGATATGTTTTTTAAATTCGTTTTTCGTTCGATTTTATTTATTTAATTAATTTTATTTTCAATTAAAAAGTAACAATATTTTTGGATTTTTTTTATTAAATTGAAACGAAATACAACAATTTAAAAAAAACAATAAAACAAGCCTATTTTTCGATCATGCTCCACAACCGAGTCCTCATGGGAAAATGCTGCTCCAACTTCTCTGGTGACATTTGTGAGGTATCAGTGGCGATCAACTTGTTGTATGCAGTCATGATCTTGCCCGTATAGGCTTGTTTCTTCTTCTCCAAGACGTCCTCTTTCTTCTTTGCAATCGATAAGTACGTCTGATTAACTTCGGCACTTGATTGCCAAAACTCATGTTCGGCTCCCTCCGGAACGTCCTCCAAATCAATCGTTTCCTCAACTTGTTTGCCTTTTCCTTTATTCCTTCTTTGGGCAAGAGCTTTTTTGTTCCCGATCGGGTGGGGGCGTTCTGGAAAATAGTCATCCTCTTCAGCAGCTTCTGCGTCGGGATTGCTGGAGTTGGACGACCCATCTGTGCCCTTCTGCTTTTTGTTACCGCGAAAAATATCATACTTGGGCAATTTCAACAGCTCTGCATAGGCCTTCCCATATTGGAAAGCTTGTTTCGTCTCAGCTTGATATAGCTCACATGCTTTGTTGAAGACGTCGTTTGAGTCTTCTCCGCTCTTCCACTCCCTCACAGCTTGAGCGTAGTGGCCATGGAATTTGTTGCATTTCGGCAACATCCGCTAATAATGCCCCTTCAGCATCTTCTTATTTATGGGCTTGTAGCCAATAGTATGAATCGTAGCGTTGTACCTAGCTACGATCTTGCCCCAGAAAATGACCTCCTTCTGTCGATCGCCAACTCCCGGGTCTTCGGAAATGCTAGACCACACCTTGATAAGATGAGCCGACTCCTCCGGACTATACGGTACGACCTTCGTCCATTCGGTTGGCTCCGGATTTGGGGCGGCAGCCGTCGATGCGCTTGCTTTCTTCTTGGCCGCTGGATGCATGTTCGAAACAGACTCGAACGAACTTGACAGATTTAGCCCTTCGAGATCTTGCGTCGCACCTTGACTTCCCCTGAACTGCGGAGTTCTGAATTGATCGAAGACGGGTGGAGAGACATCTTGATAATCGGCAGGAGAAAAGCCCATCACTCCATGGGTAGGAGGACTCGCCGCGAATCCGAGGTTGGAAGGCCGCGGCGGCGATAGTGGAGAATCATCGTCGCCTTGAGAATCATCGTCGGGTGGAGTATTATTGTCGGGATGGAGGAGGAACCACCAACGGCTTGGGATCGCAATAATTTGAGAAATGACTCGTCATCCATCGTTGGATTTGGTTGAGAAAGAAGGAAATTATCTGAATTTGTAAAGAAATTGTGAGATTGTGAAGAAGTGTAGATAAATTGTGGAGGTGTGGAAAATGATTTGTGGGGGTATGTATTTATAGGGAGGAAGTGGGGAGGTAGCCGTTGGGCTAGCATGCAACGGCTGTAATTTTTTTATTTTTATTTTTATTTTATTTTTTTCGGTCAAAAAATTAATTTTAAAAAAAATGACATTGACGTCAGCACAGGGGAGATGGGACGCGAGCCGGGCTCGTCTGAGGAGGGGCTCGCCAGCGCCACCCGGGCTCGCGCCACGGGCTCGCAGGCGGGCTCAAGCCCCCCTCGCCCGGCGCGCTGTGGATGCTCTAATATTTAATCTAATACCTCTACAATAACATTAATTGATTCCGTTAGTGGTTTAGTCATTGCGGCTAGCTAATTGCAACCCCCATATGCAATTATGTCCTTTCGATAATTGACATTGTGAGTTTCCCAATATCGTTTAATTAATATGATCAGTTGCGAAGTTATTATACGTGACATTAATTAATTTAAGTTGGTTAATGAAAGATGAAATAACACGAAAAGGAAAGTACTTGCTCCGATCTATAAATTTAGTTTCAAAGGTCGAGCACAAACACAGATGTTTAGAAAATAAAATTTATTATAAATTGTAAAATCAAATCAGTACTTTTGTAATTAAAGCATGTGTGTGTCAAATTTTAAAGTAGAATAAAAAAAAATATAGAAAAATAGGGATGAATTTTTTTACGAGTACAAGGTTGGGGATGGGGAAATTTTTCAAGCCGGATATCGACCAACCTCGCCTTGTTTACATTCATATGGATTAAAAATAATAATAATAATAATAATAATAAAGTATTTTTTTTGTGAACTATAATATGACATATTGTGTAATTTAAGAGAATTTAGAGGGTATTTGTTTATATTGTAAATAAATGTAGATTTTATTTTAGGTAGGAGATTAAATTTGTGAGATGATCAAATTAAATAAGATAAATTGAACAAAATTTGTGGGATGGAAATAGTTGTAATTAAAAAAGTAGGGGAAATGTGGTTCAAAGTCAATCTAGGAGTTCTAGGGGCACCGAACAAATTTGTGGAAAACGATGGGCATCTGAGATTTTAGGGCCATAATTTGTGGGGGTGACCCATGTGTCAACTTGTTCTTAGCAATAAATTGTTTTTGAGATTGATGAGTTCTTCTTCATTTCTATATTAATTTCTGATTTTTAGATCATTTTTCTTTGACGTCTACTATACTAGTATTCATCAAACGATTTAATTTGATATATATATACCAATAGAAGATGTATAATTTTTAGTTTCTCTTTATCCTTGGTTTGAGCTCAATAGGCTTAATTAAGCTTGCGGTTATGTGATCATCATAGAACGTAGTGGACTTAGCTTTGTTGGCAATTTTGTTCATCAAAATTAGAGTTTAATTAACAAAAATATTATCCCATGTGTCAATATAGCATGAGATGTTTGTAGTTTAATTCTACACTAAGCCTAGTTGCATTGAAACCTAATCACACATATACATTGATTTATATCCAAAAGGCAAAAGGCGTAGAGGCATGGAAACAATGGATTTACAATTTTTTTTAGGTGTGATCTTTTTTATAGAAAATTATCATGGGAAAAAGAGAATAATCACCTTTTAAAATTTTCCTTATTTCCCAGCTTTTCCCACCTTCTACTTTTTTTTCCCCTTCCTTTTCACTCCAATGGAAGGAAAATATTTTCCATTGAAAAAAGAGTAAAATTCTTTATCAAAGATAAGGAGGTAGGAAAATGTGGGAAATAAGGAGAAATTTAAAGGGTGATTGTTCTCTTTTCCCTCCTTTTCCCATAATAATTTTCTATCAAAGAGAACAGACGCTTAGTATTCTAGCCCAATATAGACTCTAGCAAGTCGCAAATACTCGTAATAGGGATCCATTGATCCTCCATTTCCAAGCCGTTGCAGAGCCACTATGTATTTTTTTTTATCATCGTGAACCCCGCTAGCTCTTCCAACACTATACAATGCAACAACAACACTCTCGTCATACAAAATTGACATTGAAAAATATTCTCATCCCACGTAGGCTGCTTCGCGATATAATCTTGAAACAATCGACTTGTGCCACCTAGAAGCGGACGTAGAAAATTCACTCGGTTGGGATTAAATTTTTTTAATTTTCAAATCCAACACAATACTCCTAAAAATTCAATGTTTTAATGGTAGCTTTAGCATATAACTTCATTAAAAAAAAAAATAGAAAAAAAGCCAATAATTCACAAATTTATATGCAGAAAATAGGAAAAACTAATATTTTTGTGGAGGCTTAAGCCCCCTCTAGACTGCATGTGTGTCAGCCACTGATACCACATTCGCGGTCTCGTTCTATATACATCTTCTTTGTCTTTAGAGCTTGTTGCGCCTGCGTCTTTGCTTCTTTTTTTTTCTTCAAATATTTTTGTGCTTGTTAAGCTCCAACTAGCATTTTTTAAAGGTATTTCTTCATCACTACTTGCATCGGCGAGATCTCCAATCCAAGACATGTTGATGAAATTGGAAGATGTGGTGAAAAAAAAATAAAAAAAAATTGAGGAAATTATTTTGTGAGTAGAGTAAAGGAAGACCAAGAAAATTGTGAGAATGAAGTAATCTTGTTATATTGATCAGCTAAATAAGATCAAAGGAAACTTAAACATAATGATAATGTGAGTGGTTACTTATGTGATAATTTGGAATTAAATATATTAGGAATATAGTAGACCGAGTAAGTGTTTTTTCTTATTACAGGCGAGGCACAAATTTAATATACCGACAGGGACTCTAAATCCTTTGTCGGTTATCTTCATATGAAATAACACAGGCTACAAAAATTGACAATACATGGTCCTAATTAATTAAATTAAAAAACAAAACAAAAGAATTCGGATATACTATGTACTAATTAATTGTTTATCTTCGACTTTTGTAGGTCGGCTTATTAAAGTTAGGCATATAAAATCCGAATTTATCTCTCTAATCAATAAGATATTCTCAAAATATAATTTAATCACTTCAGAAACATCACGGTGACTCATATTCTTTACACCTGTCGATCCCATGGATTTTATGTTGTAAAAAAAAATAACAAGCAAACAAAAATTAGTATTAATTCTTTATCATCCATCAAATCAAGGGAGGGATTAATTCATTTTAAAATACATAAATAATATAATTAATCATGATAAGTTATAATTAGATGAAATCGATGGTTTTGATACCAAGGGACCTACCATGTTAGGGGCACATGCAAGTTCCGCAAAAAACTGACCCACCCCTTATATATTTATATATCGTTATCTTAATTTGTTACGACATATGAACATTATTTCTAGTTTATATTATGAATAATAAATGATACAGACTATGTTGTTATGACTTATGTATACATACTCACACAAACTATAAAAAAGTCCACATATTCGTGCGTCCACGTTTTTCTTTCAAAACAAAAACTTACTCTCTTCGTTTTATTTATAATGAACCAGCTCTTTTATTTATCATGAGTTAATACTCAATATAATACTCTCTAACAGTTAGAGATTAATTATATTAATTAAATTATTTTACTATATAAACGACCAATTTCTTGTCTATTTAGATCTTTGTAGATACCTCAATATAATTTAAATTTTAAAATTTTAAATTATCATAATTTGCTCGTTTGTTCTCTAATTTTTATGTCATTTATATCAAATTAAAAATCTTGATACAAACTTTTATTCAAATTCAATAATCAATATATTTGTATGAATTTATGATGCTCTAGTTTTTAAAAATTGATATATGTATTTATAAAATATTAAATTCTGCACTTCATCTCTAACTAAGACTTGTCTAAATACTTGTGCTAAAGAGATTGGGCTCATTATAAATGAGACTGGGAGAGTATTTAGGAAACTACTCCCTTTATTTTATTCTATTTGGCATGTTTGTATATTTTATACTTCACATATTGAATATAAGTGAGTCAAATGAGACAAAACAAATGAAGTATTCGTTAAAAATAATTAATATACGACTACATCTAGAGGTGGCAAAATGGGTCCGGGCCGTGGCAAAATGGCGGGCCGGCCCGCTTTTGGGCTGGGTTGGGCAACATATATTTAGACCCAATCAAATTCTGGGCCGGGACACACTGTCCAAAATTGATAAAAGCCCGCGCGGGCCCGACCCGGCCCGGACAATTTCACACTAAAATTACATTTTTAGGCCGGGTTGGGCTTTGAATTTTTAGGCCTGATTATTTTTGGGTCGGGCCGGGCCAACTATATTTTTTTTTATCCAAAGCCCGTCGGCTTAGGCCGGGCTGGCCCGGCCTTGCCAGTATAACAACTCTAACTACATCTATGAGACGGTCAAATAAGACAACTGAGACTAGTTAAATCTATGTAATGTTGGTAAAGGTGCCCACAAAAACTGAAACCGCCGATTCACAGCTACCAAAAGTGAATCTTGTATGTAAAATGTTTAAGTTGTTTTATTTTAAATATTTTAGGAGCTTGTTTTATTTGAATTATTGGATTGTTGCTTAATTAGATTAAATTATTAAAAATGCTTGAATTTTGGTGAATAAAAATTATATACATTTATTTTTTGAACTTTTAAATTCCTAAATATTGTATAGAAACATTTTTGCCGAATCACACCCTAATTTTAAAAAATTACATATTTCCGTACTCATATTATATCACTATCGCCTACACACTTGCTCCCCACACCCATGAAACGTAGATATTTTTTGATACGGTAAGTACAATAAAAGGGGCTTCTTGGCACTATTCCGGCAGGGAGGGGCTCTCTCTCATTTTCGTCCACAGCCGCAAGCCCCTCCCCCGGGCTCTCACTTATTTTTAATTTGTTTTTTTATTCATTTTATTTTCGATTTTATTTATTTATTTAATTTAAGTTCAAATTAAAATCGTAACAATGTATTTTTTGAAGTTTTTTTTATTAAAATGGAAACGATTATTGATTTAAACAAATAAAATACAACATAAAGAGAAATAATTTAAAAATACGCATAGCTAATTTAGGTCTCTACTCGCCCACATCTCTTCGACCAAATCCTTGTAAAGATCGCTGTGTTTGATCCTATCACGTAGCGACGCGTTCCGCTCCAAGTACTCCTGAAATGAACTGGTAGCTCCTCGATACACTCCACCATTAGCAGAAGTAGAGGCTTCCTCGTCTGGTGGAGCCCAATTTGTAGCGTTTGCTCCTTCATCCTCGATTATCATGTTATGCAAAATAATACAAGCATACATGATATCTTAAATATTATCACGATACCAGAGTCGAGATGGGCCACTAACCATGCCCCAACGGATTTATAAAATGCCAAAAGCGCGTTCCACATCTTTGCGCGCCACCTCTTGCAGAACTTTGAAACGTTCCACTTTTTCATCAGTGGCGTGTGGTGGGGCTGCAACAAAAACGGGCCACTTCGGATAAATCCCGTCGGCAAGGTAGTAGCCCATGCTGTATTGCCTTCCGTTGGCGAGGAAATGAACCGGAGGTGCTATTCCTTTGACGACGTCGCTGAACACCGGCGATTGATTGAGAACATTATGTCGTTGAGCGCTCCAGCTACCCCGAAAAAGGCGTGCCATATCCACAGATCGTGAGATGCAACAGCCTCAAGGATGATGGTAGGGTGACCCTTATCTCCACGTGTGTACTGGGCCCTCCACGTCACTGGACAGTTCTTCCATGCCCAGTGCATGCAGTCAATCGAACCGAGCATCCCTGGAAAGCCGTGGCGAGCCTCGTGCATTGCCAGAATTCGTTGACAATAATCTCCGGTTGGCTTCCTCAGATAGTGACCACCGAAGATGGTTCGAATCGCCGCTGCAAAGTTCTTCAACGATTCTAAAGCGGTAGTCTCCGACATCCGCAAGTACTCGTCAAATAGGTCACCGGAACCTCTGTAAGCGAGTTGACGTATAGCGGCGGTGCACTTTTGGATCGTTGTGAAACCCGGCCTGCCTATTGCATCATCTCGTTGTTGGAAATACTCAACGCGATTCTCCAATACTTGCACGATGCGCAAGAACAGATGCTTCGACATTCGAAAACTGTCGACGGAACAAATTGTCGGGGTAAGTTGGCCTCTCAGCAAAATAGTCGGAGAAAAGTTGGGCCGCTCCTGTGGCTCGATCTCGTTCGATCATTCGCCGAACGGGAAACCTTCAGCGTTTTGGAGCCTCACTGGCTTTTTCCTTCTTCTTCTCCTTGGCTTCTTTTAATTCCCGAGCTATTTCGGCAGTCTTCTGGATTTGTTGGTACATCTCTTCGAGTTCGCCGGAGGATGACAAGGAATCGGATTCAATTTCGGAGGAGCTCGACATATTGATGAATTTCAAAAATAGGAAATAGAATAATTTTTTTGGGATGAATTTGTGTGTAAATTGTGTAAAAAATGTGGATGAATGGGTAGAAATTGTGTATGTGTGTGTGGGAATTTATAGGGGGGAATGAGTTCATAGCCGTTGAAGAGCCGTTGCTCTCCAACGTTACAATTTTTTTTTTAATTTTTTTTAATTCAGAAAATCGATTTTTTTTAAAAAAATAAAATAAAAAATACCTGGCTGACGTCATAATGACGTCAGCACAGGGGGAGGGGAGGCGCGAGCTCGGCTCTTGTTTGCGCGTCGGACTCGCCGGCGCAGGGGCTCGCCAGCGCGGCCTGGGCTCGAGCCCCCGAGTCCGGCGCGCTGTGGGTGCTCTTACCCGCCCCTAATCTCAACCATCAACAAAAATTAAAGAAAAGAAAAACAAAAATTAAAGACCCTTACAAAAAGAAAGAGTAAGATCACAAAGTATCCCTGACCACATGCATATGCTTTTTTCTGTTCACCAATAACCAATAATGTTATTTTATTGAATAGAATAAAATTTTAAACTTTTATCACACAATACAATGATACATGAACTAAACTCTTTTTTTTTTTTTTTTTTAAACTTCTCCACGAATGCAAATTCCGGCGTAATCATTTTCTTTTACTTATGCATAATGCAGTGTCGCCTATATTATAAATACAACTATATATCGCTTTTATGTGGCGTTGAAGAGTCCTTGTTGGCAGTTTTCGTTGCCACGTCAATCTCAATTTTCACCAAATGTGAGTAACGAAAAATTGCCGAAAAGTGAAATTCTTATATTTTATGGAAAAAAGAAAGAAAAAAAAAAGTATTAGAATTCATATATTTTAAATCAAGTCAGTCTAATTTTTAATGCTAACTACTCCCTCCGTCTTTTTATATTTATGTGTCAAGATGTCAAAATGCAAATATCAAGGAAGTATATAATCTCAAGTATTTTTACCCTTACCTAGGATCGGCTGTTTTAATTTTGATGTTTCAATCGTATCCCAAATTTTAATTTTTATTAGTTTTATACGTTTTTCTTCAACTATTTTAATTTATAATTATTTAAATTAATTTTATATTATTTTTTAGGGTTTATCAATCCAATTTAGTGTCTGCCATGGGGAATTGTGCTGAAAATAATAATAAAAAATATTACTAAATAAAATCCAAGTATATAAACATTAAGAAACAAGCTTTTAATATCTAAAAAGTTTTTCTTTTTTTTACCATTAAACACATGAAATAAAACTTTTAGAATGTTGAAGTCGTGTGATAAAAATTAGTAGAGGCAAAAGAAATTATATTGCAATCACAAAATAGAACAAACATCCGATTATGAAATGGTAAAACGAGAAGAATTCGAACAGGTGTTGGAGATGACTTTTGCCTCATGCATATGTTTCCAATTCAACAAAAACTTTCAATGATTAAAAAAAAGAAAAGAAAAGAAAATGTAGTGATCCAAAATGAATTGAATAGACAAAACACGATCGAGTACCTAAAATAAGATCCATCCACAAAGGGCATGTCATGTGGAAGATTTATCCAAATGGTCGTTGTTTAGGGACCATTAAGCACTATTTTCAAAAAGAGGGTTTGACAATTTATGTTGGCAAAGCAAAATGTGGTATATATATAAATGAATACCCACTTTTCAAAGTTTATTAACATTTAAAAATATCTACATTTATAATTCTCTATAAAAAAAAAATAAAAAAAAATACCCACTTATATAAGAATGAACAGAATTGCCCATAAACGGTGATAAGAATTGGTTGAAAATTGGGGAGATATTGACATCTCTTACAGACTTCTTACGCGGCAATCTTGTTCAGATTCCTCGACAATTATGGGAGAGGGCTCTCCGAATTGGTTAGTCGAGTTGCTTGTAAGGAACATCATGATTAATTTTTAATATATGCAGTTTGCTTTTAAAATAATAATAATAATAATAATTAACCATACGTAATTACGCTCAGCCGAGGGATAATTTAAATAAAATACGTTCGTAATAATTCTTATAAACGAATGTAATACCAAATGTAAGTGAATTTAATGGCTTGTTTTAATTAGCAAATTATTTTACTGACCATGTACAATTATATCAAAATTAACTAAAAATTAGTAAGTTATTTTTTACCTACAATTATTCACAGTCAAGTATACTCGCAGATATACAAATCATTTTTTTTAATGTTAAATACATCAATTAAAAATTTAAAATAATTACGACCGTAATAAACTATACAACGAAGGTAAAATGACGTTTCGACAACGCTAAACGTTAAAAGGTGAATGGGGTGATATGACGAGTCACTTTTTAAATTTCATATGCAATTTCTGATTGTTACAGCGGTGAGATAAATAAGAGTGAATTTTCAAGAGCCAAACAACATTGCTAAAACTTGCAAGTACATTGTTTAATTTGTTCTTAATATAAAACTAGTTTGTCACATTTTATTATTTTATATTTTATAATAGTGGAACAAATGAAATGGGATTAAGTGATTATAATATCGTTTGACAAATCTTGCACACACTCCTCATTTTCTTATGTGCTTGCCTTTCTTAGGTGCGCTGATTATAATTACCTTATGTATGCGTTAGATTGGACGACATAAATATTGTGCAAATGGTCCGACACAGTGTATATGGGTCTAGTGGTAAGGGATTAATGTTTGGGATCATAAATCTCGAGTTCGAGTCTTCCGTGGTACATCTTTAAATTTAAAAAAGAAAAAAGAAAAAAAAAAAAAGGTCTGACACAAGATTCAGGCCTTTTCTAATTTATCTACATTTTCATCCTGCATAAAATTGTAATTTGATCAGTTCTTTGTTTACACTTTTTTTTTTCCCTTCCTGATATTTAAGAAATGAGAACACTAAACGGCAGGAATTAGTTCCATTTAAAATTAAAACCCCCTACTTTTGGCATGTGCAATTAATATGTACATTTTGGTTGTGGTAGGCCACGTATTGGCCCTTAGTGAGGTTACAAGCCAATTTAATTTTGGGGTCCAAACCAACCCCTAATTCGTGGACATATACATATACTACTAAAACATTTATACATCAAACTGAACTAATTTTCTTATAGTGATATTAGTATATGAGGGCTACGTGGCTATATTAGCTTAACATGAATCGAGTTACGTTTATTACTCCGTATTTAAGATCATTTAAGGCTTCAACTTAAGGCTTATATTAATATATGGAAAGAAAAAAAAAATTGTGAATGCAGTCATATTGTAATCTCAGGGTCTCTTGGAAACACTTTTGTGTAGTCACTGATCCGGAATATAATAATTATTGGTATATATTGTTTGGAAACCAATTAATATTGCTACATTTTATGTATGAGAAAGTGAAATTTTACGTTAAAATCTTTCTTGTTTCCAGTGACATAACAAATCTTAAAGCTAGGTGTGTAGAAATATATCATGTTGCCTTCTGAAAGACCGGGCTTGTAAAAATTAATAATGGTGTGTCTACATGACTTGAGCTACTCGTGAGCTATTCGAAACTCGATTCGTTAATAACTCATTTAATGAAGTTTCTCTACTGAAACGAGCTGGGCTCGAACTTCATGATATTCAGTTTGTTAGCCAAGCGGACAAACTCGATAACTATTTAGCATGAAAATATAAAACTATGATGTAATTACAACTTTATTATATATATGTATTATAACTAGAAACAATTGTATTAATTTTTTTTTCTAAAAAAAAACTTATCTGTTATATGATGAATGATTAATTTCGTGAATATGTCGTGTTATTTTACTCCACCAAATCTATGCTTATTATAACACTTTATTAAAATATATCTCACATATTATTATTATTTAATGTAAATATCTCACATATTATTAAAAGTGTTATAATAGTCTGGGGATGGAGGAAGTAATAAAAAAACAAAGGGAGTAGTTGATGTTGTCACGTTGAGGTATGAACATTTATGAGAATAACTTCGGTAAGACTCTTTCCCTCTAACTAAGAGGTCGGGGGTTCGAGTTCCTTTGAAGGAGAAATGGATAACCATTATCGATATTATTTTTTTAAAATAAAAAATAAATATATAAACTTCAGTAATCGTTTAGTAGATGAACATTAATTAATCAATATGATAGTATGTTAGAAAGAAATTAATACAAGGTGGTTAATTGGGCCTTTCTTTGCGTGCTTTGGTCCCCTTTTATGACAAATGCTGTTTTTTTTTTTTTTGGAGGAAAGACAAATGCAATTTTTAATAATGCTACATCTCTATTGTCTAATTTAAAAATAATAATAATAATAAAAAAAATCTGAACCAAAATACGGGAATAAGTCTTCGATATTTATATAAAAGCAGTGGTGCATAAAGTTCCGTGTATGTATAAGACATGTGTACTAATTTAGTGTCAATTCAATACTTAAAATTGTTAAGCAAGTATGGTATTTATGTTACTAGTAACGCTATCATGACTGCCTCCCACTCACGCAGTCTCTTCAATCAAATTCAACACATAAATACATGATTTTGTTTTTTGAGCTGCACAAAAACATGAATATTTTTTTAATTACAACTCATGTTTCAATCTTATCCATCATTGGTTTATCTAGGACTGTCATGTAGCCAAGACAAACCGAATATTTTGAGTCACTTTGTTATTTATCGAGTTGAGTTTCGATTTTTATTTTACGGAAATCTTTTAAGGCTCACAACCTTAATGAAGCCAAAATAAATAAGTGCTCTAAATTTAGATCCATGTTTATAAAATAAATTATTTACTCATAAAATTGAATCACTGAAATTCAAAGATTTTAAAATCAAATGTGGTTAGGTAGAGACTTGATATAATCAGCGGTGGACGTATAATTTTTAATAGGGACACACTTGGGTCAGCCGGAGGCACCGTGCGGCCGGGCTAAAACAATGACACTTTTATTCATATAGATTGACACTTTTCTGTATAAAGATTGACACTTTTAAAAATTGTCATTTTATTCGTAAAATAATTATGTTAAAGTTTGACACTTTTATTCATATAGATTGACACTTTTCTGTATAAAGATTGACACTTTGGGCCCGGCCACACGGTGCCTCCGGCTGACACAAGTTTTTGTCTTTTTAATAAGGAGTGTCAAAGTTATACTTTCTCCGTTTTTTTTACTTGGCTTGTGTTTTCATTTTGGGGTGTTTTTTTTTTTTTTTTTTTTGACTTGTCTTGTTTCTTTTTTTGGCCCAACAAACACTACTTTATCCCTAACATTACTTTTATCCCAAATTAATCCACACTCATTATGATATGTGCGCATCACATTTAGAATTTTTTAATTATATTTCTTAATCTGTGTAACCAAAAGAAACAGGCCAAGTCGAAAAAAAAACAGGGAAGTAATAAAATGAACAAAATTTAAATTTTATAACGTGTGTATATATATATTCAAAATATATTTATATTATATAATGTAAAGGGTAATATAGGTAATTCATATTAAAGTGTAGAATACATAAGAATTCTATATCTGATAAACTTCTATTCATCTCATGTCTATATATTTTGTGATGACAAATATTATTAAAGTGGAGTTAGGATATCACTTAAAGTAGTGTAAATATATTAAAGTGAAGTTTGAGTCCTACTTAAAGCGAAAACTAAAGAATTTAAAATAATTGTTTTATGTGGGGTTCACATTTCTAAAACAGAAAGTGTCCGTTTTTCATGGACTTACAAAAAGAAAATTGAGTTCATTTATTGTGGTCCGTGGACGAAGGTGAAGGTGGTATAACATAGCCATGTAGAATACTTTTGTTCCTGCCTACTTCCTCCGTCATGTTCCATTTGGCCTATATATATATTTAATATGTGGGGTATATAATATATATGCAGGTCAAATGGAACACGACGGAGGGAGTATATATATTTTTACTTTTATAATTTGTTAATATGATTACAATCGTAATAAAATATTTTCTATTTTCCACTCTGCTAAAACCAATATTCTAAAAGTCGCTAGACGCTAATCGGCAGTGGACTAGGGACTAGTGCCTAGGCGGATTAGAAAAATAATGCTTATTTTTATTATTTTTACATTATGTCATAAGTTGGAAACTATATCAACACATATTATTCATAATTTAAATACCTAATCATGATAAAAACATAGAATATGATAATTAATAGTCCAATTTAATAAATTTCATAGTCTACAATAAATTTTTCTAACTTCCAACATAATATCAATATTGAATTCAATATTTGTAATCTAATCCATAAATCTGTCTAGCCATCCAAATCACTTATAGAAACAACCTAGTTAGCGCAAGTATTAATTAGTTCACACCTAGTGACAAATTCTGACTGATAGTTAGGATGCCGCTAAGCGCCTAGGCAGATTTAACGTTAGTCGGGCGGTAAGGTGCGGGGACTAGGCGGGACTTTTAAAACACTAGCTAAAACATGGCAATCAAAGCAATATTTCTATGCTAAATAGCAAAAAAACAACTTCCGCTACTTGCACTACAAGCAGCAAACAACTGATAGATGTGCCAATTCTAACCCAAGTAGAAACTGGCTGTAAAATAAAGTCATGATTCTTCCATTTCCAGTTACTTTGAACACACATCAAGTACACACAAGGATAAAATGGAAATGCTAGAAACATTTAAGGTGAGTGAAGGGAACAACATAAAATCTTCCAGTTAATAATCAACACAAACTGATGGGCAAGTCCATTACAATCACAAGCTATGATTTCTCATGTTTGAACGAATAAATCGAAATGTAGATGAAATGAAAAATGAAGACATAACCGGCTTCCAACACAAAAAACAACGACAAACCTACAACACTAGGGGAAACCTAAAACAACCTGTTAATTTAAAGAAAGAAAAAAATTAATGAAAAAATGTGGACTGCTGATGATTCTTGATGTTAAACGCGGTGTCAGTCTATGAACAAGTAAACAAACAGATTTCCGGGAAAAAGAAAAATCAGAAAAACCTGAAATCAGAATGTACTGCTGCTTTCACTGGCTGATAAAGAGGGCCCCTCGGACTTCACATGTGGGCCCTGGCTACTGATATCGAGCCCTTGAAAACGTCCAAGAGGATCTTGGTGCATAGAGTCAGAAAGCATGGTATTCTGATGACTTGACATGCTAGCTTGAAGTGTATGGAACTGCTGCATTTGTACCTTTAGGGATTCGTTTGAGGCAGCTTGAGGTTGATGATTGGAGAAGAATGTAGTCTGATTGTAGGGAAGATGCTGCATGGTTAAATTGAATGTTTCAGAAGTGGTCGATATTTCTCCAGTTGCCACTCTGAGTCTTTCTACTTCTTGCCTCAGTGCTTCATTCAGTGCTGCATATTTCAAAGAGTAATGAATCAAATTTTTGTGGGTTGAATGAACTGAAGAAGACAAAGTAGGCAAGGCAAATCCTTGAGTGCGTTGTTGTAAGATAATTCGCATCATTGCCATTCTAAACTGGAAGCGGTTTAGCGATTTCAGAAAGAATTTTATCTCAAACTCACTCCTATGCAGCTTCTGTGCAAAGAAAATTCATAAAACTATAACCTTGTCCCTAGGATTATTTCAGAAGGATTCAGAAGCTAACTCCGAAAATTTTACTAGAGATATATGGCTGTTCTTGTGGACGAAAATAGATTTGGAAGACAGAAAGGAACAAAGACTGCATATACTTTGTTTAAACAAAAATTGATGAGCGATGACATGAGATGATGCGCAGAAATATTCTAACTATTTTAAGATAAATCAACCATTTGACACTACTACATACCATCACGTAATTGAGCTTGTTGTTCCATAGCCTGCAACCGAAGCTTAAGCTCTGTATTCTCATTGCTAAGTCCTGACGTGTCTCTCTGGAAGAGAGAGCATTTGTATTAGAAAACATCATAAAACTAAGAGATCATGATTATATGTTTTGCAAAGTGAAGATGCAAGGATGCAGTATCAAAAACATGGCTCTGAAAAAGAAAAAAAAAAACTAATAGGTCTTCGCACTAGAACCATGTTTCAAGGGCTATATTTTGCCAATCCTGCTAATAGGGCATAACGTAAGACAAGAAAAAAAAAAAACATCAAATACTAATTACCTGGAACAGAGTGAGTTGGGCAGAGAGAGTGGTCGCTTCAGTTTGGAGGGTCTGAACTTTTCTCTCCAGTTCCGATATGTATCGAGCCTTCCTTTCTTTCGATCGAGCAGCAGACTGTCGATTTGCTAGAATCCTGTGTCACATTATGGTAAAAGGAAAACAAAGTCAAAAGGGCTGGTGACGATGTCACATAAAAACTGACTGAGAAATGCATATTATAAGATCCAAAACATACTAGAAGCAACAGACAGCAAAAAATCCAGAGGAACTATGAGGTAAGCAATGGAGTGATGATGATCAATGTACAAAACCATCTTACGTTTAACATAGAACACATTTTAAAATGTACCAGCTCACCACTACAAAAACAATAAGGATAATCTTTTGTTATGTCCAGTACTCTTATATAACTGTTCAGATAACAAGTCGTGATCCTAAATGACCAAACTATTAAATCTATGTTTTCAAGCAAAAGAGGAAAAGTAGGCAAGGTTTCCAAATGGTTTGGTTTACATATCCCATGTTATACTAAAATTCTTTCGGGCCGTTCATCCCCTAGTAAAAGCTAGGCTCACAAACTGCAAGACCTTATACGTTATAATTTAAATTTACTCATATCGTATTTCTTCAGATAACGCTGATCTGTTGGTCTTGGTCTATTCAAGGTGCTTTAGTATTTTATAAATAGAACTTCTTCCACAGAAGTATATTATTCAGACTATATATGATCACTGATTCATTAGCAGGAAACAGATTCTTTTTTCTAATAATCAAGAAGAGATGCTAGAATACTCTATGCATCAAGAACAAACTGGAAGAAGGAAGTGATCAAGAAGAATAAATGAGCAAGACAATAGCAAATAAAGCAGTTTATATCCTGGTAATTAAAAAGCTCATATACACCTATGTACACCAACCCCTTTTTACATAGAGCCATCAGTCAAATAAACAAAAGTATCAAACCATTATTATAGAACAAAAAAAAAAAAAACACCCAAGTTTCAAAATCATCCGAAAACAAACCATAATATACAAACCATGTAGAACTAGAATTTAAATCTAGATCTTTAACACACATACAATAAAGCAGTTATGATAAATGTCCAGAAACAGATAAATCCAGCTTAATCCTTATCCTATGCCTATGGATTACTAACCAATCATAGATCCCAACACTCAATTATTCACAAAAGACAAAGTATCAATGCATAACAGATTAGATTAGAAAAACAAACAGTCAACTTCACAAACCAAACTCAAGATTCACAAAGATCCATCTCAAGATCCAATCTGAGGACACGATTCAACACAAGAAAAATCCAGTCACACAAACTAACCTATGGAAACTCAGATCACATCTACATACATTTGCCAACAACAAAATTAAAAATAACTGCCAAAAACAATAATAATAAATGAAAAAAAAAAAAAAAAAAGAGTTTGGGAGTGGGGAAAAGAAGAGCTACCTTTTGGCGCGCTTGGGATCAATAGTCCACAACTCAGCAAGCTTATCCGGCGGCATAGCTTTCTTAGCTTCAATGCTGTTATCGTTGAACAAGAAGCTCGAACTATCCACTGAATTGCTGTGCCGGTGTCGCGGCCTCGACGCGCCTCCGCCGCTACTCTTCTCCCCATCGTCATCGGCGCCGGCATTGTCGAAAACGGAGTCGGCAGCTCCAGATCCAGCGCCGGCGCTGAGCTTCTCTATGTCCATGTAGGTGGAGAAGAGATCGTCCTCGGATCCCATCTCCTCGAAACTCCCCGCCGGAGCGTCGAAGGGGTCGGAGCCCAGATCTAAGTCCTCCGGCAGTCGGAAGTTGACCTCGGAGTGGGCGCGGCGGTGCTGGGAGGGGCGCATTGCGGCGGAGAAGGGTGGCATTTGGTTGAGGGAGTTCTTGGAGTTGGGATCTTGCATATTTCTTGCGCGAGTAGTTAGAAAGGTATTACCTTTTGGGTGTGGGTTCTTGCAGTTGGATGATGGGAGTGGAGAGATGGAGTGGATTTAACTGTTTCTGGTTGACGAGGAAAGGAAGAAAAAAAAAAGAGAAAAAAAGAAGGGGGAGAGAGTGTGTTTTTGGGTTGAAAATAAGGGGGAGTCAGTATATGAAGTTGGGTGGACTTTTGAGAGTGCAATCATTTCATGGTGTGGGGTTGTGCATGGGATTAGGATCCAGCCTCTATCGCTCATGGGCTATGCCATGCTACTACATGCTCCATTTCTTCCATTTCAATTGTTCAAATTGTATTATTTTATATCTCATATATTTAGAATAATATAAGGAGTACAATACTACTTAATGTTCAATATATACTATGAAGAACGTAAAATTCAAAAAAATTCGACGATACAAAATTTTGTAGGTAAAAGGAATTTGAATGAATCCGTTGAGGCTTCCCTGTCTTCTCCAAAATTTTCTTGCAAAAAATATTGGGCCAAACCAAACCAACCAAACCAAATCGAGCTGAGTGTTAGATTTGCTTAAGTGATGACTGAGTTTAATAGTTTTTGGGGTTTCTATATGTGATTCTATTGTTTTTTGGGGGTATATGCGATTCTATTGTTGATGTTTAATAGTTTTTGAGTTTCTACTTGTGATTCTATTGTTGAAGTTTGAGTAGGTAGAATCTTAGGGACTAGACTAATCTAAGGAATTGACTTCTCGTGTTATGATAAACCAAGTCACTATCCAAGGATCTTCGAGTGAAAAAACAATACTCCAACGAAGCATTGTGTGCTGTTATATGTAGCATTGTTTTAATTCTCACCATGCTAACACTTCCAATGTTCTAAAAATCGCTAGGCGCTAGCCTGTCGGTGGTGGAGGGGGGACTAGCGCCTAGGCCACTAGGCGGGATCTAGACGGACTAGAAATACAATATTTTTTTAAAATTATTTTTACATTATGTATCAATTATAAACTATATTAACATATATTATTCATAATTTTATTACCAAATTCATGATAAAAATATAGAATTTGATAATTAATAGTCCAATTCAATAAATTTCATAGTCTATGACAAATTTTTCTAACTTTTAACATAATATCAATATGTATTGAATTCAATATTTGTAATCTAATTTAGCAATAAATCCATCTAGCCATCCACATCACGTATACAAACATCATAGTTAACGTAAATAGCGATTAATTCACACCTACAGACTAATTAAACTTTAATATGCCTGATAGTTAGGATACCGCTAAGTGCCTAGGTGGAGACTTTTAGAACATTGTCACTAAAATATGACTCAAGTTACTTGAGACTTTATATTAATCTGACACACAAATTTGCTCATTGAATTTCTTAAATAAGAACTAATTTTAGATAACTTCAAGCAAGTATAATTTGATCCTACACATTATGCATGAGCTTGACATCAACATCACTATCTTTCTCTAGCATTGTCGATGAAGCTTATGTGGCATTGACTTAATACGTCAATACACCTATTGAGAATTCAGTCTTCACTGACATCATGAATGAAAGATGTAACACCCATGTATTCACCCCTTCTCATCTATGTATGTTCTTGCTTATTTCGTGACCAACATTTTATAACAACATAACGCACTAACCTCAACGAATGAAGATAGGCTTGCAAATGTCTCAATAGATTTTTTTTATTTTTTTTTTATCATTCATTCCATGAATTGCGTAAAATTGTGCAATATTTGCACCAACCATGTTGGTATCAATATCAACAATCACAAAAATCGTTGTTGCAACAATTCCACCATCATCGTTCTTACTAATATTGGCAAGAATCTTAGAAGCCAATATCCTCAAAGAACAAAGAATTGTAGTATTATATAAGTTTTAAGGTTTAGTTTCATAGTCCTTCCTCGAAACCAATGTACAATCTCATTGTGCGATTGTCGGGGAATTTGTACACCCGAGAAACATGAACTTTAGAAATTAGTAGTTGCAAGGAAACCAAAGAAATGCAAAAATGAGATCACAGAGAAAGTAAAAACAAAACCGTTTTTCGTATAGAACAAAACTTGTTTCATGAACCACTATAAAGAAACAACTTCTAACCGAAGTCGAGTCGAGGCAGACCTCTCTCTACAAGACGAGATACACCACCGGTTAGTGTTTATGATATGACGTAACATCCTCAAAATTAAAATGACTTCATCTACTTAGATGATAGCACCACAAATCGAAGTAACTCCAACGGACTCAACAGAGTATAAGAGCTTGAGCAACGATTCTCCTATATGTAGAGAGAAATTTTGACGATTGGTGCAATTTCGAAATTGTGCTTCCATATTGGGCCTATCCTAATATAATAAATACTCTGTTTATGCCTCAATTCTTTTAGCACAAATTTTAATATATGTTTGATGATTGTGATGTTAGCGGAAAAATGAGTCTACTTTAATTGTAAATAAAAAGTGAAAGCGGGGTCATGTGTGACCTTTTTTGTAGGTAAAAGATGAAAGTGGAGTCAAATACTAATACGTAGTGCTCAAAAAAGGAATTGACATATTCAA
The DNA here is from genome assembly GCA_001642375.2 of Mentha longifolia. NCBI lineage: Eukaryota > Viridiplantae > Streptophyta > Magnoliopsida > Lamiales > Lamiaceae > Mentha > Mentha longifolia. The sequence goes on from CM038117.1 coordinate 15,874,960, forward strand.
TTGGGACGACTCAAAATGAAATACCACGTTAAAGTAGGATTTATAATTATTTTTTAGCAATTAATATCAATTCCATTAGTTAAAGTAGGGTTGATAAATTTAGAACTATGGGTATATTATTAATTATGAACCACTAAATTATATTCTCTCCGTGTACAAAAATTGTTGTTACTTTTCTTATTGGGTCCATTCACAAAAAAGTGACTACTTCCTTTTTTGGACATATTTGACAAACCTCACTCATATGGTCCCACCAATTATAAAAATATTCATCAACCTTTTATTAAAATCGATGCCCAATAAACAAGTCAAAATTTTTATAGAGTAATAATTATTATTTTTATAAAGAAATATTATTAAATTAATTAAATAATTATTACCGTGGGGGGCTTTAGCCAACAATTTGCCTCCACGTAGGCACGACACTCCCTCTTTTAATTGTAAAATAGTGTACGTAGCCATCAAGTATGATCTACATTAAGAGCATTCGCAGCGGTAAGGGCTGCGCCCTCCCTCCCGCCCGCCGCCAACTAAGCCTCCGCGCCCGGGCGCAGGCGATGCGGCCCTCGGAGGGCGCAGCCCAATGGGCGGAAACAAGCCCGTTTTACCTCCTGCCACGCCCGCCACATGTCATCGTCTGGTTGGTCAACGGTCTTTGACCGTTGACTGCCGAATTTAATTTAATTTTTTTTTTATAATTTTTTCCTATAAATACCACACTACATTCCACATATTTTCACACCAATTTCTTCATCAAACTCTTTCAACTCTCTCTATTTTCTTCAATTTGCACTTTTTTTCTCAAAATTCTACATTCAACACTCCAAAAAAAATAAATCGTGAGGAACGAGAGAGGCTAGCACATAAAGCTGTCGAGCTTTATCGACAAATAGAGGAGGAAGAAGATGTTGAAAATCGGCGACGTGAAGAATGCCAATTTTCAAAAAAAAAGAAGCAATATGTCGAGCGTGATCGTGAATTGGAGTACGAGCAACTCTACAACGACTACTTTGCCGAAAACCCGACGTATACAGATACCATGTTCCGGCACCGATTCCGCATGCGACGAGATCTCTTCTTACGAATCGTCTCTAGCGTGACGATGCGTGATCCATATTTCCAACAACGTCCAGACGCAACGGGACGAAATTCTCTCCATCCCCTTAAAAAATGCACGATGGCGCTGCATCAACTTGCATATGGTGGTCCGTCCGATGAGTACGACGAGTATCTGCACATCGCCGATTCAACCGGGCGAGAATGCCTAAAGCATTTTTGCCGCGCCATCGTTGCCGCTTTTGGAGAGGAGTACCTAAGGGAACCTCATTCGCGTGACGTCCAACGCCTCGTCCAAATGCATGAAGCGAAGCACAGTTTCCCCGGCATGCTCGGGAGTATCGATTGCATGCATTGGCCATGGAAGAATTATCCATCGGTGTGGAAGGACTGCATACACCAATTTCAAGAATGGAACTCCAACGGTAATTCTTGAAGCGGTGGCCTCGACCAACCTGTGGATTTGACATGCATGTTATGGCGTCGCCGGATCGAACAACGACATCAACGTATTGAATCAATATGACGTATTCAGCGATTATCTAAGGGGTGTTGCGCCGGTCGTAAATTTCACGGTCAATAACAAGCAGTACAATATGGGCTATTATCTTACCGACGACATCTATCCAAGATGACCAACTTTCATGAAGACGGTGCCATGTCCGACCGATCCACAGAGAGCCATGTTCGCCATGAAATAAGAAGCTGCGAGGAAGGACATCGAGCGTGCATTCGGCGTTCTCCAAGGACGATGGACGATTGTACGAGGCCCGGCCCGCTTGCATTGTATCGAAAATTTAACAGAAATCATGTATGCATGTGTTATCATGCACAACATGATAATTGAAGATGAAGGAGAAGCAAGCCGAAAATTGGAAGGACGACGAGGCATCGAGCTCTACAACTAATCCGTTACAAGCGCGTCGAGGTGTTGATGTCTCTTTCGCACGTTACATGCAAAGGAATGCAACCCTCCGCGATGCAACTGCTCATGAGAACCTCAAAACAGATATGATCGAGGAAATTTGGGCACGTTTCGGTCATCATTAGTTTTTTCCTACTTCATTTTATCGTTAATGTATTTTTTTTCTAGTTTTCTTTCATGGTATTGTAATTTTCCAAATGTGCAATACAATTAAATAAAAGAAAATTCTCATTTTTATTTAAATAAAAATAAAATAAATAAATAAATAAAATAATATATAATAATGAGAGCCTTTGGAGGGCTTCCAATACAACAAAAATGAGAACCCTCCAAATTAATTTAAATACTAATATATATATTACTATTTAATTAGGAGCCCTCCATTTTGGAGGGCTCCCATGCTAATGCTCTAATCCATGTAAGTTCTTAGCAATTATTGCAAACAGAGAATAAAGGATTCTAGATTAATGATATCTATGCTATGGGCATAAAAATTGTCAAGTGTGGGGACAAGGATTTGGTGCTGAGAATATGACTCCATTTTTAATAAGCTAAATTTTGATTAAAGGTAGGATCAGGTACCATAATCTAAATTCTCAAGCACCTAATATTAATTCCCTCTTTTACTACTTGTCTCTCTTAACTTTCTTCAAGGTTTCATTTCTCTCTCTCTCACAACTCTCTCTCTCCTCTACTGTGTGCTCCATAGCTATATACCTGAACACTGCATCTTTCAAAACTACCAACAGTTTGTTTTGAGAACTATATATGTTATGTTGTGGGTGAAATATAATTCATAGTGTTTTGATTTGATTGGTTTTTGCACGGGGTAAGGATTTTGTGGTTTCAGAATTTGCACTTATAAGCAGTTTGGTAGAAATTCCTAATTTCAGGCACCCCAAATAAAACTAAGTAATTATTTCTCTATTTCTCTTCTTTTGTAATTCCCTCCGGATCAAAGTTTCTCATGTCTCTTGCTAATATTTGCAGCTGTTATTAAATTTCAACTTTTCATATATAATAAAGGTTGTGATATTCTCAATTCTTTCAAGATTGAAGGGGAAAAGAAAGAGATTCGTGATTTTATCACAACAATGAATCCCCTGCTTTGTGTTTCGTTTGTGGTCCGATTTGCAATATTTGAATGTATGTGGAGGAAACATTTTTTCACAATATAATCCCTTTTTTTAGTATTTCAAAAATTCGAATTAATTAATTTGGGCACTAAACCAAAACTCCTGAGGTAATTTGATCCTTCCTCCGATGAGCTTCTACCACCGGCCGCGCCGCCTCCTCCTCGACGGCGGCGACTACAGCAGAGCGGCGAGCTTCGACACGAACATGGTCATCATACTCGCGGCCTTGTTGTGCGCTTTGATATGCGCTCTTGGGATAAATTCGATAGTGAGATGCATGCTGCGGTGCGCCACCAGGATGAGCCCGACCGCCGACCAGACGCTGCCGCGGAAGGGGCTGAGGAAGGCGGCGCTCAGCCAGATTCCGGTGGCGGTGTACGGACCCGAGCAAGGGGTTGGACCCACGGATTGTCCGATTTGCCTTGGCGAGTTTTCCGGTGGAGACAAGATGAGGGTTCTGCCCAAATGCCACCACTGTTTTCACGTTAAGTGCGTCGACGTCTGGTTGGCTTCTCACTCGTCGTGCCCCACGTGTCGCCAGTCGCTGGCCGAGGACCACGGCGGCGAGGTAGTGGCGGAGGGCGGCGGGAGGCAGTCGGGACATGGTGATACTACTCCTGCTGCTGAGGAGGTGGGATAATAATTGCATTTTCTTATCGTTGTTGCTATTATTATTATTTTATTGTCATGATAGTGACCGGAGCTCATCATCAGTTTCCCTATGAAATTAGAACGAAAAAGAGAAAAATTGTATAGAATAAAGAGGATTGGTGTTTGTGGTTACCACTTACCAAAAGCATAGCCTTGAGACCATATAGAAATTTAGGGGTGTTTGGCTAAGCTTACAAGCTCCTTAAAACATCTTATAGGTTGTTTAAAAACTTATAAGCTCTAAGAATGTACGTATTTGGCAAAATAAATTTTTCAAAAGTTTATAAGCTCCATAAATAGGCTATAATAGCTTATAAGTTCCTTCAAAATAAGTTACTCACTCCAACTTATTTTTATATCTTATAAGTTCTTAGTGTTTATTAGCTATTTTAAATAAGCTTAGCCAAACACCCCTTAATAAGCTTGCAAACAGTACCAATAGGATAACTCCAAATATAGATATTTTCATGAAGATCCCCATGGGAAAAAAAAAAAGAAGAAAAAGAATTATTGATGTCAAGATGGGATAATTCCTATCCTTTTACAACATTTAAAGAAAGCATGAGTTTTAACTCTGAGAAGCTTTGCTACTGGTCTAAGAAATCAACCCCTTCTTGTTGCATGTAACTTTTAGCCACTAACCTTGCCTTATAAACTCATTACAACCAACAACATTTTTTATGGGGGTAAAACAGTTCATTGCCAATTCTGATTTTGAATAATAGCATCTAGCTCTGTTTGCATAACCTATCTCCTCTCTGGATATCGGGATGTAAAAGATGTAAAAGTTACTGCTCAAGTACAAAGGAAATATTAAATCTCTTACTAATTAAACTACTGACGTGGCTAATATCCCTAACACCGGCTAATTATCTAGCTATCCAAGTGTATGATACATATGTGGTCTCAATATTCTGAATACATGCTTTAGTGTGCGCAGTTTTTCGTTAATTGTTTTTTTTTTTTTTTTTTTTCTGCAAATCTTAATTTCATGATTGCTACAATTAAAATCTAGATTTTATTAATTGTAAAATTAAAACTAGGGATATCAATCGAATAATCCATAATGTTTTCGAGTCAATTGTAATTGGCTCGAATTATTTTTGGTCCGAACTTGTTAGGTTAATTTTCTTATTAAATTTTTTAGCTCTAATTCTAGCTCTTCTATTTTCAGACTAGTTCGTCGGACCATGATGATTTCTGGAAAAAAAAATTAGCATGTATAAAATTTCGTGATTACTAAATTCTTGTATAATATAATATGCCATTTTTTTTCAATCCAATATATTGATATCGTATGACAAAAGTGAGTATTGTTCCAAAATCTATTTGTATACAGCCCGATAAATAATTTTGTCGATGTTAAGAATTCATCAAGCACTTTTCCCAAGTACTATTATCTTTAGTACTCCATCCGTCTCAAGTATTAAGACACATTTCTTTTCGACACGGAACTTAAGACAAGAGTGTTTAGTGTGTAAATTATAATGTGTGTAGGGATGTGATGTGGTTTATGTATTTATACATATTTTAAAATTAGAGTATCATAAATGCATAAAAACATATCCATGTTTGATTTTAAATGAAAGATCGTATCAAGACCTTTAATTTAGTATAAAAATCATAAAAATCAAATAACAAACGAGAAAGTTATAATAGTTTAAACTTTTAGAATTTAAATTATATTGAGATATGTGCTGAGAGGTGAGTGTATAACGAGATTTAATTAGATAATATTAAGTGTAATAAGGGATTTACTAATTATACTATTAATTAACTAATTATTTCCCAAAAAGAAAATGTGTCAGAATACTTGAGACGGCCCAATAAAAAAAGGGTGTCAGAATATTTGAGACCAAGGAAATATAATTTTAATTAAGTGTTGGAACAATAACGCATAAAGTTGAAAATAATGATTACAATTAAACAAAAAAAGAAAGAAAAGAAATATATAGTAATAGTAATAATAATAATAATAATAATAATAATAATAATAATTTAAAACACGACCATATAATCAAATTTATAAGTAAAGTAATGAAATGACATATAAAGTTTGGCATAGAGCCAACTTACAGGACCAATTCACGGGCTTTTCAGTTTAGCCCTAATAAAATAAGGCTTTTTTTTAGCCCCATTCAGACTTTTTTTTTTTTTTTGGCTAAATTTTTTCAATCATAACCCTTATCTTTTTCGGACTATTCAAATCGGCCGTTGATTTCAAGCTAAATCAAGATATTACTTAAAACTAATGGAGGTGGGGTGTGATTGATAATGATATATTTGAGAAGCACATGGGATAAGAATAAGAATAAGAAACACACATCATGTTTGGATTTAGGATAAACAGAATCGACAATCTAGTGTGCTCCTAGAATGGAATCTCACTCACTCTTACTTTTCTTTTTCTTTCTACCTATCTTTAAATTCAAATTGGCCACCTTGGGTAGCAAACAATCTAATTTTTTTTCCTTGAAGAATGTCTGTTCAATTGATCTACCAAAATGGTTTTGATTGAGACTAGTTGAGGATCAATATTCAACATTATAATTTTAAGTTGTGTTTTCGAGAATTATCATGAGAACAAACTAAATATCTAAGCGTCTACTGTTTTATTACAAACTAAATATCTAAGCGTTCACTGTTTTATTTATGTCAACTACATCAAAATAACCTAAATTGTAATCTGATTGCACAAAAATGATATATCCTCATTATTGGCACTACGGATTAAGATCAATTATTGCAATTCTGTGTCTCATTTCTTATTGGCATTCAATCATATATTTCGCTAGATAAAACAATTTCATTTATAAAAACATTAGGGGGAACTTGCTTTCAAGGGGCTGCAATGCAATGTTGAACAAACCGCAATCCAATTACATTTTTCTTAACTGAATAAAAGTACAATTCATCATTTTGATAACTCGGCGGAGAGCGTGGCGGCGAGGGAGGAGACGGTTGTCGGAGAAACTCCACGGCTTCCGCCCAAGTACCATTTCTGTATCATCTCAGCCACGTTCGCGTTCTTCACCTCCATCTTCGACTCCTCTTTCCCCTCGGTTGCAAATGCAATGTGTGCAGTGGATGGAGCAGCAGCAGGGAAATAAAAAGTGATGACAGAGTCTTTGTTGAAGTATTTGGATTGGAAGAAATGGACGACTTGTTCGAGAGCTTCTTCTTCTTCCTCCTCGTACTTATCCTCCTCAGCCAAACGGTCCCTTACCGTATTCTCCAACTGCACTCCGTATTGAGACCCTTTTATCTCCTTTATCACCACCACTCGCACCAATTTCTCCACCGGTGCTGAATTTTATTTAGATTTTAGAGGGAAACAAGCATTCAAAAAAAATAAAAAATTGATGATTTCAAGTCAGAGAAAAATTATTATTAATACTACCTTCATCCCACCATATTAGGTCACATTCACTTTATTGACTTTTTCGGCACGCGTTTCTACCGAAATCTAGTACGGTTTTAAAATATAATTTTAAAGTTTTTTTTTTTACAGGTATCTCGTAAAAAAAATATTTCAAAATTATATTTTAAAACCCGTACTAGGTTTCCGTAGAAACACGTGCCGAAAAAATCAATAAAGTGAATATGGCCTAATATGGTGGGATGGAGGTAGTATATCTTATAAAAACAAATCATACCAAAAAAAATATACTCTACTAAAAAAACAAATCATACAATTCATGTATATGTGATGTATAAAATAATAAAAGTAAACTAATAGATTGGAAGAGAGATTATATTTATGTAATTAATAAAGTGACCAAAATTAGATAAAATTCATGAGACTATGTAATTGATATGAGGTGATGAGTAGAAACTTAATATTATTTTTCTCAAATGTTTAAGGTGACTCCCATATATTTAGTCTCACTTGTTAAATTGGTTATTCCAAAAACTTAGTCTCATATTTAAAATAATAACAAACCTCCTTTCCAAAAGAGCATCATCAAGTACCTAATTACAAAATACAGTATGACATTATGTCTACAAATAATTACTCCACTTTTACAAATTTTCTTTCTTACTTTAAAATTGACAAAAATACTCTTATAATTTATGATTTTATTAAACTATTTGTTTCCTTGATATTTTTGTCCGCTATTTGGAACTAAATTTGTAGGATGAAAGGAATAGCATACATAAATACGTAGACTTTTTCGTATCGATTTCCGTTCGTGATTCTGTTCGTAAGCAAGGAATTTAAAATTTAAGGAATAGAAATGTTTTGATTGATGTGGAATGTAATAAACTTGAAGAGAGAGAATTGAGAAATGTCACCAGAAATAACGGCGTCGAAGAAATCATCGTCTTCGGTTAGGTCGGCTGCTGATTTGGCTTTCCATTTTTGGAGATGAGACACAATCTCAGGTTCCAAGTAAACTCCGATTGCTGTAAACTTAATCTGGAGGAAGTGGATCTCTATGTCCGTAAGTCCTAATTAATCATCCAAACAACAATCATTAGCTGTTGAAATGGATTCGAATCATCTATTGCAATATTTTACGTGTGACATCTTCTATTGCATCAATAGATGACTTTTACGTGTCCACAATATTTCTTAAACCAGTCATTTTTTGTTATACGGAGTAACTTTTTTCAATTATCGCGGGTTTTGCGTGAACATATGGCGATATCAATTGATATAATAAGCAACGTCATATGAAATTGCAATAAAAGATCTGAATTCATCATTATAATATGTAATTATATAAAACAAGAAAGGAAAGAGAAAGCATGGCATGGTTTAGTATGCTTCACTCATTTTGATTTGTGATTCGAGATGATCTAAGTTTTTAATGCTTATAACCTCTTTTAAATAAACTTATCCAAATGCTCTCTTAGTTAAACTATTTAAAGCACACTCATGAATAGCAAGTCTAAAGTAAAGTTTTTTTTTGTTTTTGTTTTTTTTGAATGATCTAAAGTAAAGTTTCTAAAAAAAAGTGTTTGGTTGGTTTGGGATTCAAAAAGGGCAAAAGGAAAAGAAGAAGCAAATTGTCTAGTTTTTAATATCTTTTCAATTTTGTAAATCTCAACAACAAAAGTTATACTCGTCATTGCCCATTTTGTCATTTTGATCGAGTCTACCAAATCTTGATTTGCTTATTCCTCTTTCGGACATATGTTTCACAAAAAATCATTTAATAATTGGTTTCGCAATACCATCTTATTTACATATTTTTGGTTATGATCCTATCTAATTTCACTTTAAGTGGGATCTTTATTCTCTAAAACATAAAAACGTGACAACCACCCAAATTAAACATAGAAACGTCATAATGAAGGAAATGATATACGAAAACGCAAACAAAATGTCTGAAATTTAGTTTTATTATATTCATCTTAGGTCTCTAGCTAATTTCCAATATTACCTATTATGCCGTTTACCACTGCATTGGTTATTATAGGAAAATAATTATTTCGGCATGACTACGAGTGATTTGATTAGGCAAGCCTACTATAGTAAATAATGGTTAGAATTCGGAAAAATGTATAGAGAAATAAATGAATAAATAAAAGAAGTATGTAGCTTACCATGAGCCAGCAAGGACAATGGCTTGGTTGTGGTGATTTGTCGAGAAAAGGGAACTTCATCCACCATCACAGCTTCCACCTTATTACTACCCACTGCATCACAACCATTTTATTATTTACTATTACAGTACTAATTAAATCCCTTCACTACAAATATTAATCATAAAAATAATTCATAAAAGATTTTACCCTTCTCGTCTGAATTTATATAAAGCTAGAAATACTTAATTGGTTAGCTATTAGAATTTAAAAGGCATTTATAGTCTTAATCATGTATTTTATGATTATCGTAGACAATCAAATACTAGAGAGAGAGAGAGAGAGATATCTTACTTTGGTTTCTGGATGTGAGGAGGAAGAGCAAGAAAGAGAATTGGGAAACAGAGAGAGAGAGAGAGAGTATAAAATTTTATCGCTGAAATAAATTTAATCTGCTGAACTTATAGAGTGTGGGAGCCAAGAATTTAAGCTACCTGTCGACCTGCCTCTTACCCCAAAGAGAGGTAGTTGAATATTTAATTAAATATTAGTACCATATATTTATACTATTGTGATTATTGTACTTTAGAAAAAGAAAAATCAATATATATGGGGAAATTAACTATTATACTAGTACATATTCTTTTGGAGTTCACTCTAATCAGTTTTGCAACTAATTAAATCTATATGTACGTTAGCCTGAGTAGCGTGAGACGTTTTTAGTGAGTTGTGTGAAATTTATTTCCCGAAAAGAATTTTTTTAAAAGATTAGGTAGGAATAAATATAAATATGAAAGTACTGTAGGAAAGTAGAGAGTTGAAGAAAGGGAAGTAGTTACGATGACATGGCAGCATGAGCATCGCTAGATCTACCTAACAAGTAAATGTAAAACTCCCATACCATACATACCTCATTTGGTCCAATTAATCGATGACTGAAAAAAAAGAATGTTGTTGAATTGCGACTCTTAATGCTGATAGCATCCTCTTTACTGGCACGACAAAAATGCAATAAGCTCTACTATACCATTTGATTTTCCTTGAAATGGTCCAATTTTACGATTCGTTGGGAAGTTGAAGTAATCCAACACATGTTTGTTTAATGTATGATTATAGGCGTGCATAGCATATAGCACCCACAACTAATTAATTTATGTAAACATAACATAGATATACATCAAAATATTAGCTTTAGAAGATACTAGTATTTTATTATATCCAAGTATCATAATAAATGTTGGCATATCGACATGTACATACATGGTAACTAAGAAGGAACTTTGGAGAGGAAAATGTGTTTGTTATATCATTTTCGCCTACACATTCATTTAGACATGCCAAATACTACTTGTGGCCTTAAAGTTTCCAACAAAACTATGGTGGCGTTGATTATTACTTGAGGCCTTAAAGTTTCCAACAAATATATGGTGGCGTTGATGTTTTTTAAGGGGGTAGCATTGATTTTACTTTCGTATATATCTTGTCTTTAGTTCACAAGTATTCATTAGTAATATTCCTCTTTTTTTTAATGAAATTTATGTAGAAACGACGACGACAACAACAACAATAATAATAATAGACAAGCTTAAATTTCTGATAGCGGTTCTAGAAAAAATAGTTCATCGTCACCATAAGCATATTTAATGTGCCCACCATTGATATGACAAAGTCGCATTGACAATTTTTTTAGTTAGGGTTTAGTTTCTTAATAAGATTTTTTTTTTGTTTGTAGGATTTAATTTTTATGGTATATATTTAAATGAATGTTCTTTATATCATTGTCATAGCAATCGTAAGAATATTAAGTGTGCTGGACATTAGAGTATTCCTCGAAATTCCATATGTAATAGCAGCTGATATGATAATGATAATGTTTGTTGCTTACCTTATCTCCGACCAATATAAACTTACTTTCACCGTGTGCATATTAAGCTGAAATGGCAACATTATATTTAAAGAAAATTATAATTAGTATAATTTATAAAAATAAATCATACTATAAAAAAATTAAATCCTACTAAAAAAAATTAAACTCTAATTTTTTTTTTATTAATGTGACACTGCCACGTAGCCTTTTCTATCTGGTGCATATTTAAGGTGGCAAGAAGAATGATTCATTGTTTATATAGAAAATAAAGAGACGACGCGTCGTTTGGGATGGAAAGAGATATCCTATTTTAGCCTTTTTACCAAGGGATATAGGATGGTTTTAGGAGGCAGTTATACGAAGCCGCTTTTTATTTATTTTCTAATTAATCGTTCTTTTCAATTTATTCAAAATTAATTGTTTTTTGTAATTTACCAAAATACACTTGGTAATTCATGTTTATTTTTATATTATCTCCATCCCTCGGCATTAGTCCTATTTAGGATGGGCACAATAGCCAAGGAAAATGAGATAAGGGAGTTGTGGGAGTTGTTAGTACAAATTAAATGACAAAATTAAGTATGCAATTACGTAGTATTATTCATGTGAGGGTGATGGGAGGGTGGATGTGATGGGAGAATCTAATTAAGCATGATGAGATGGTGGATGTGATGTTAATTTATTTTCTTTTTTAGAAATAAGACTAATAAGTGAGATGTCCCAAAATGAAAAATGAGACTAATAAGAGGGGATTGAAGTAGTATATTACTAATAGATTGGGGAGAATATTATAAATGTAACTTAAAAATAGTTTAAAATATTTATTTTATCCAGACGATCGCTAGGAACACATGGGTGCTAGATTCGTCTATGGTGTTCCTTTTATTATACTACATCCATCTCATTATATTAGAGCTTATTTCTTTTTTGGTCCGTCCCATTATATTAGAGCTCTTTCCTAAAATGGTAAAAAATACTTGGCTATAATTAACTCTTTCTCCTTATAATTAATTATAGTCACATATCCTTCCATTCATTGATTTCTGTGCAAGTTAAACTAGCTCTAATGGGATGGAGGTAGTACTTTATTACACAATCATAATGTGTACCTTGTGTGGTCGTGTAATTATCACAACTCACGATTATATTAAAGATATTAATATACTTAGGGGTGTTATCTTGGAGTGAAAATGAAGGAAAATGAATTTTTTTCTCTCTTTTTCCTCCTTTTTCCATGTTCACTTTGCTAGAAAAAAAAAATTCAGGCAGGAGGATAATTTTTCTTTGGACAACTCTTTATCCCACCTTTTAATGTGTACCTTGTGTGGTCGTGTAATTATCACAAATCACGATTATATTAAAGATATTAATATACTTAGGGGTGTTCTCTTGGAGTGAAAATGAAGGAAAATGAAAAATTTCTCTTTTTTTCCTCCTTTTTCCATGTTCACTTTGCTAGAAAAAAAAATTCATATAATTTTTCTTTGGACAACTCCTTATCCTACTTTTTCACTCCAAATCATGATTATATTTTCCCACCCATTTAGAGTGATAATGTTTTCTCGTTTTTTCCACCTTAAAGAACATATGATAAAATAAGTGAGATATTTTCCTTCCTTTTCTTATCTTATTTTCCTTTCAATTACATGATAAGTGACATAAGTCGAGCTTTTTGGATGCAAAACTAGAGGCGGAATTTAGAAATTTCATGGGAACAAATAAACAATGATAGAAGCGTTTGAATAAAATTGTGTAAACATCTGTGGTTTCAGATGACCATTAATTTATGCTATTAATGAGATCACTATATTATGTCTTTGTAAAAAGTTAGTTATTCGGTTTCACACACTCATCCGAGAAGAAAACATTAGTTTCGAGAAGTTTTATTAATCGAGCAACAAGTAACAAACTACATAAGTTCTACGTATTATGGAATTTATACGTTTCATTTTTGTCGAATTCATAACAACATCTAAGTTTTGGATTACAACTTTTGCCAATATAGTAGTATAAGAAAAAGGGTCAAGTCCAAAATGAATATCATCACACAAAAACCAGATAAACTTGCTACACCTCTACCTTAATTCAAGAAAACGAATCATCAGCACCCCCAAATCCAAACTCACAAGGCACAACCAATATGCGTATAAGGGTGGAAGAATACATATGAAATAAGGACTTTAATTTAAAAACCTTCAAAATTACTGCATCATTTCTACTCCAAAAACACAACTAAATAAAATTATTCCGCCATACCATCATCATCATCATCAGATTCCTCATCAGCTAGGTCGAGATCCGCAAGAAGCTCGTCCAGCGGGACAGAAGGAACGTCCTCACCATCAGTGACGGAAGCCATTTCTGAAGGCTGGTATTCTTTATTCCGATACAGTGACAGATTGAATCTCAGATCAGGATTCTCCTCCAAATCTCGCAAGAACTGTTCGTACTCGGTGCTCACGTTCTCCTCGTGATCTCTACCTCTAACACCATCATCCACCTCCATGTTCAGAGACTTGAGCTTCCAAGCACGAGACTTTCCATGTTTCTTCTGGCGCCTCTCTTCATAACTCTTCTTAACTAATATCACATCAGGGAGATCAAGATTTCTGTATTCGTTCAATTCATCACTGTTATTATTGGCACCATACAAATCATAACCAAGAGCATGATCTCCATGAGTCAATATATGCCCTAAGTGTGTCCTCACAATGCATCTTCTATCATTCTTCCCGAAATCCGACACTCGAGCTACTTCAGCATCTGCCAAAACATATCTTGATCCACCAACGTACACTTCAGAAGAAACCGGCTCAATATCTAACACTATGTATTCTATAAGCTGTCGGCTTGATAGTAAGGCCTTAAAACTCGTCCTCCAATACTGATCAGCATCGAGGAAGCATTGCCTAAGGGTGTGTGGGTCCAATAAAGCTATGCTATTGCTCACTTTACTGCATATAACCAGTGGTCCGAGGTTTCCCAAACTAACAGCAAGTTTAGGCGGGAGACAAATCAAATCCTCACGACAAATAGGACTAATCTCAACAGAGAAAGTGTACTTGTAATGGTAGGTATTGCTCTTCTGGTCCTGAGAGACGAGCTGCTTATCACTACGACTCCTAGTTGGAGCTACTTTACCAACAAACTCTACAAACTTCACACCATGGCTACGTTTTCCAAAGAAGAAATCAATACCCTGATGCATCTGCTTGATTCTGATGGCATCTTTTGCTGCATCGTGTTTGAGAATAAGCTGCTCGATGTAGAAGAAAGTGCGCCTGTGGGAGACATGCTGTCGAAGCTGAACTGCAGCTACCCACTGATCCGGATTAGCCTGAACCCTCGCACAAGATTCACACATCTGATCTTGCACGACGTATTCAACAGTGTAGGCTTGCTCGAGTACTGCTCCATGAAGAACCTCTTTTTGGACCCTGAGCTTGACTTTGATCCTCTTCGAATGGGGTTCAGTCCAGACGAACTCTGCATGCACCATTCTAACAGTGTTCATATTCTTCAGCCTCTTCACACAGAAGGTGAGCAGCTCTTTCGACTCGAGCTGTGCATTGATCCAAGTTCTTGGGGGTTGAAGGTAGCGCTCGCATTCAGGGCAATAGCAGATGATGACGTGCTTCTGAAGACCTTCCGTTATGTCAATCTCCGAGCGGAGGCAGTTGGCACACATATTTGCAGCATTCGGTTGCATTAAGATGCCACATTTGCAGCACAACACACTGCCAACAGTCTGTGGCACAGTAAACATACCTGCTGCTTCTGCCATAGCTACATAAACAATGCAGAAGACGATAAGTTCACAAATTGAAACATGCAAACCAAAAAAATCACTTCATAACGTTGAACTATGACCTAAGAATAACAAAATCAGGAATGAACAAAAAATAATCTTGAAATCAAGGCTCATAACAAGAAATGGGATTTAGGAACTGCAATATAACAAGACTTCACAATAACCTCTGTGTCTGATAACAAATTAATCAGTTTTAAAGCACAAATCTCTCGGAAGGAACGAGTGCATCACAAAATTATAATAACCAATAGGGAAAAAATATCGGAAGTAGAGCACAAACTAAAACAACTTGTTCTCTTGGGTTGAAGATCAACACAAGCTCTGGCCTTAATCATATAAACAACAATCAAGCATTTCTATGCCATCTAACAAAACGAAGCAAGTTAACGAAGAAATGAACAAAAATAAAAATAAATAAACAGACAGAAAATCGAGAGAAAAAGAGGATACCTGTGTTATCGACGGCTGAGGAATCGTTGCACACCGCCGGTGGAGCTCTGTTTGTAATTAGGGTTTTTCTTTTCCTTTTATTGTTTTTTTTTTTTTTTCGCTCCCTTTTTTGGATGGGGCTGGGTTTGTTAAATGACGTTATTGGGCCATGATTTAAACCATGTCCAATACTTAAGAAGTCCATCTATTGAATCAAACTTTATATGTTTGAATTTATTGCTGAATTTGCAACTTCGGTATAAAAAAAGAGGTTTTTTAATTTAATTTATTTTCTTTTTTTATATATTTTAAATCTGCATTTTTTTTGCATCTCGAGTCTCGACCTAATTCTTTTACATATTGATCGATTTTGTTTTCGTAGTTAATTAATAAACGTCAATAAGGAATAAATCGAGCACGAAAGTAAAAGGAACACAAGGAATTACGTGGTTCGATCTATTAGAATAGATCTACGTCCACGAAGCAAGAATATGAATCTTTATTGCTAGTATGAGTAGTGATTACAAGATTGTTCTCTCTCTTCTCAATCTATTCTAAACCCCTATTTATAGATAATTATATAGAGTTCGACTATAATACAAAGTATTTTCCTATTTGGACTTTTTGGCTTGACCCTCTTCTTAGGGATAGACACCGAGCTTCTATATCTCTCTTGGAGCTTGAGTTGTAGTCGATATAGAAGTCTTGATTGTCTTGGTGAAGAAGTCTCTCTTAGTTGGGCCGAGCTGCGTAGGCCGAGCTTAACTGTCGGGACCCAATTATATTGGGTCTGATGCTTGGGCCTAATAGGTAGGTCGTATCCTATCACACCCCCCCCCCCCCCAAAAAAGATATAGAAACGAGGGTGTGATTTAAGGGAAATAGTTGAGGTAGTAGTGTAGTATAAAGTAGGGCTGTCAAACGGGATTCCCGGTACCGAACCGGAACCGGTACCGGATAACCTGATTCCGGTCCGGTAACCGGTTCCAACCTCAAGCAAAATTTCGGTACCCGGGTAACCGGTACCGAACCGGGTACCGGTTAATATTTAATTTTTTAATATATTTTTATAAATAAATTATATATTATACTAATATTAACAATTACTAAAAATTTTAAATACCCTAAATCCTTAATTATATATTATTATTTTATAATAAATTATATATTATTATTTTCTATGTTTAATCATTGTTTAATTTGTTTTAGACTTTAAAAAAATATAAAAAAATACATTTTGATTTTTTATAATAATTTTCCGGTATCTTAACCGGTAATCCGATATAACCGGTACCGGAAACGGGAACCGGCTAGCTTATCTGGTTCCGATACCGGTTCCTAAAAAACGTGAATAACCGGTTCTGGGTACCCGGATTTCCTGTTCCGGTTAACCGGAACCGGACCGATAGTCAGCCCTAGTATAAAGTACGTTGCCCCGTCGAAAAATAAATTCGACGAAGTCGAGTTCGGCTTGTCCCGTCAAAAGACGAGGTAAAAAAGAAATGTCTTGCCCCGTCGAAAAATAAATTCAACAAAGTCGAGTTCGGCTCGTCCCGTCAAAAGACGAAGTAAAAAAGATGCCTTGCCCCGTCGAAAAATAAATTCGACGAAGATCGATCTTGTTTTCGTAGGTAATTAATGAACGTCAATAAGGAATAAATCGAGCACGAAAGTAAAAGGAACATAAGGAATTACGTGGTTCGATCTATTAGAATAGATCTACGTCCACGGAGCAAAAGTATGGATCTTTATTGCCAGTATGAGTAGTGATTACAAGATTGTTCTCTCTCTTCTCAATCTATTTTAAACCCTTATTTATAGATAATTATATGAAGTTCGACTATAATACAAAGTCTTCTCCTATTTGCACTCTTTGGCTTGACCCTCTTCTTAGGGATAGACACCGAGCTTCTATATCTCTCTTGGAGCTTGAGTTGTAGTCGATGTAGGAGTCTAGATTGCCTTGGTGAAAAAGTCTATCTTAATTGGGCCGAGCTGCGTAGGCCGAACTTAACTGTCGGGCCCAATTATATTGGGCCTGATGCTTGAGCCTAGTAGCTATGCCGTATGCTATCATATATTGAATAAATTTATTGTTTTCATAATAACATGATGTTAAATATAGGCTTTATACCATAGTCGCCAAAGTCCACTATAAGTATGTTACCACATCTGAAATTGTTGTGAAGGGAGAGAGAATCTATCCATTAGAATACACAATTACACATTCCATTTTTTCTAGCGTGAATTTGGTCGAAGATAGAGAAACGAGCTTTATATGTAGATTATGAATATTAATTTGAAATAACACTATCCCAAAACCTATTGAGATTTGAGACAATGTCTTTTCCAGATTGCCCGAAACCAAATTAGATAGTTTTAAAAAAATATTTCATCTTTCCCATTACATTAGTCTCATTTTATTTGGTCATAATAATTTAGGCAATACTCCTACATGTGTAGGGAATAAAGTGACGGGGTCCACTATAATTATAATCATCATTGGATTTGGATCCACTTTACAACTATTTTTATTTTATTTAATTTATTGTTGAATTTTGCTTTTTTAATTTATCTTTTTTATTAATACATTTATTTTTATTGTTATTTCTTTTTTAGTTTTCAGATCATGAATATTAATTTGTGTTTTTATTTCATAAACATAATAATTATATTATTATTATTATTGATATATATATATATTAAATTTTTAATTAATCATTTCCATAGGCTTTATGTTTTATAAATTTATAATTTTAGGTTTTAGGTTTATCATTTTAAAGATGGTTAATTATTCCATAATTAAAATTTATAGCTTTAAATAACTGACCATTTTAATTAGGAATTAGTAATTTAATATTGTAATTTTTAAAAAAAGTAATTTAATATTGCACTTATTATACTAGGTTTTTTTTTTTTTTTGGAACATACATATCCCTCATAAAGAAAAAATGTATTGTACATTTGTGCTTTAAACAGCACAGCACCGTGTGCTGTGTTTTAGTACACCACAGTAGGGGATCCTCCCCCATCATCATTAGCTAAATTTAATCATTTAAATTCTAAAAAAAAATAATAATCACTTAAAATTATTAATTTAATAGGATTTCTGACTAATTACATTAATTCGGCCAATTTAAGTTGGGTGTGTATAATTAATTTTGGAGCAATTTTTTTTCTTTCTATTTTAAGTAATAATGAAACTAATATGGCGGGACAAAAACAGTATAATAAGGGCCCAATTTAGCACTTAATATTAACATTAAACTAAGTAAATGCTAATGGGAGATTTTAAACATAGCCCCCATTTTATTCATTCTAGCCCCCTTTATTATTCAAAAAAAATAAAAATAGTAAATGTACAATAATAACCCTACAGCCCCCAAAGTAATGGTAAGAAACTCGATCTTCAATGAATAATCTATGTTTTTATCTAAGTATTGACGCCATTAACTTTGGTCAAATTGTTGCTCTACATGAAAGAAAGCGTCATTATTACCAAACTAAATATTTTTCATGGTCGTATTTTACAATCGTTTCGTCGTCCCTGTTCGTGTCTGAAAAAAAATTGCAAGTAGTATGTTGTTGAATTTTTTAGGTCAGTGGTTATGACCATAAAGTTTCCATCTTTTTAAAATATTGGTAGGAAGGAGATGAAGAAATAATGAATGTAGCATTTACTTTATAAGATTTGTTTGATTTCTTATGAAATGAACCAGTCGATTCCATCAGTACATAATTTAGAGTTCCTATAAAATAATGTTCTTGATAAATATCAACTCTTTCTCATTGTGTCAATAGATAGATTAATGGAATTTTTGCGTGAAAATTTCCGGTGGTGACGATGGTGTTCGATCACCAAAGTACTGTACTTTCCTTCTTTAGATGCTTATGATCATAGAAATTAGAAAGCAAGTTAAAGAAATGTATATAATGAAAGAAAACATATCGATATCTAACAATAAATTCATCCTATACATGCTAAATAATAAGTGTACGAACACCGCGCACCGTGTCTAATTGGTGCACTAATGTTATTCTATCATTTACTAGTGTCACAAGTTGCACAATATCCACATTTTTATTCAAAACAAAATTTATTTATACCTAACACGAGTAAACCTACCAGCCACGTTGCTACTACTACATTTCACAAAAATAAAAAGAAAAATGTGCTCCGGCGAAAATTTAATTGCAAATAATTGCCAACGTGTTTCTTTGGACCACCAACTTTGTCATAAGATGTGTGCCATTTAAATTGATGGTGGGCTACTACTTTTACACGGGTTGTTTTATTTAATGAAATGAAATTATTAGGAAAATGGTACTTACAACAGTTAGCAATTCCCCTTTTGAATGATAAGGATGATGTTACAAGAATAATGTAGTAATGTATACTACCTCCATCCCACTTATTAGTCTACAATTTCGTTTTGGTTCGTCCCACTTATTAGTCAACTTTTCTAAACTGATAAAAAATTTGTGGCTACAATTAACTCTCTCTCTTTAGAATTGATTACAATCACATATCCTACATTGCATTGACTATTGTTTCAAAAGCAAAATGGACTAATAGGTGGGATGAATGTAGTACAGTATATGTAAATTAATTCTGTGCCTAGAGTGAATCATTTGTTAAGGACAACCCACAATGAATGCATTATTTTTTAATGTAAAACTACAACCGTTAATTTAAAAGATTCAACTAAAATTTAGTCGTAGAATTTTAGAAAGGATAAATATCACTCTTTAATGTCCAGTTTTTATGTAGAGTTCAAGTTTTTTTTTTTTTTTAAATTATTTTTATATTTTCCACAAATTTCATTTTCGTTACGTGTTCAAAAAAAATTACATTTTCTTTTTTGAACACTATACCCCACCATAAATAACTTTATCTTTATTCTTCAACTTTATTTATTTATCATAATTATAAATGTTCCTCTACCCATAGTGGCATACTTAATGTGCCCACTGCTGATATGGCAGCGCCATGTCATTAAATTTTTCCATTTAGATTTGAGTATTTTTTAGTAGGATTTACTACTTATATTATCATATTGTACTAATATACGCACAATCAGGCACACGAAAAGCTGAAGCGTGGAGCGAGCCTCGATTTATCGGCACACGCCTTCTCTACATCACCACGCTTTTTACATTCAGCCTTGTATGCTTGCCGCATGCCAACTCACCAAATCCCTCCTCCCCTTTGATGACTTGTACAGCCCATCACCTCTCTTTCTCGACCTTTTTATATTTTTATTTTTTTCCTTTCGAAATAATTGGATAATGTATTCACTTTTTAATTTCCACGCCATTTATTTAATTTTAATTTCTAAATTATTTTAAACGATACAAGAATTTTTTTTTAACGAGTTACGGTTAAGAATATAGAATCCGACTTAATTACAAATTGCAATTCGCGAATTTAGGAAGGCGCGGCCAAATACAATACAATCTTTATAAATATAAATATAATAATATAAATAAACAGAGACGAGTCCTTCGTTGAGCCTCGCACCTCGGAGGAATCCTCTGCAACTTCTTCTGCGGCTTTACTTTCTCTCTCTAAAACTCTTAATTTCCCCAGCGAAAACCGCAGGATTCTCAACTAAACGGCTACATCTCCTCCTTTGTTGTCAACTTCAGTCGAGATGGCGTCAATCCGCATTCATACCGCCGGAAAATTATCGCGCCGCCCCTCTTTCCTCCCCCATAACAAATCCAACATTCAATTTATTTCCACAAAGAAAACCCCACACCAGTTTCCGCGCGCATCGGTCACTCCATCTAATCAAACAATTCTCCCGACTCATCGTCAGCATGAGGAATTGACGGAACCGGTTTCAAATTCGAACGCCAAAACCGACGATCATCTCGGGAAAATCGATTCGTGGGTGCAGGGTTCCGTTTCCGACATCGTGAAGAACCTGAAACAGGCGCCGCTGCTGGTGCAAATCTATTCCGAATTCGATGGGGGGATCAGGATCCGGACGGAGAGGGCCGTTTCGGAGGAATGGTCGGCGGCGAGGGGTGAGTGGAGGAGCGGGGAATCGAAATCGCCGGACGGTTTGATTTTTGTGGAGGAGTTAGGGAGAGAAAGTGGTGAGAATCGAGAATCCGTGGAGGGGACGACGAAGGCTTGGGGCATCGTAGTGCAGGGGAAGGGGGCTGAATGTGGGCCCGCCTGTTATTTGCTGAAGACTGATCGGGTGTGTGGTGGTATAGGGTTAGGGTTCTGCACCCATTTCTGTTTGATGAGGGTCAATAATTTTAGGGATTCTGCGTTGGAGCAGTTCAAAGACTCTTGGCTGCTGCGCTGAATGATTTCAGAGAAAAAATTGTTCATAGATTGTTAAAAGTCTTTTTATTATTATTGTTTTTTTAATATTGAAATAGTTTAGTGTAATTAGTTGAGTACAGATTATTGAATGAATATGAATTACATGATTCTTGAATCAAAAGGTGGTTATATTTTCACCTTCTGCGGGCAGTTTGTGTAATTTATTTTTGCATATAGTATTTATTTTTTTTAAACGATGCATTTGATGTTTGCATTTTTTTTTTTCAAATTTTGCATTTGAAAGAAAGGGGAATTGGGATCCGAAACTTGGATCTCAATTTTCCTCCAAATTATTATCTCATTTTTTTTGGATAATAGGCAAGAATATGATTGATCTTAATTAAAACAAGTTAGGGGTAGGGGGTTGGAAGGGCCTTGAATTGAATCGGATGTTTCGTCCAAGCAAGGGTCTTCAAAAACGCGTTCCCCTATCTAGAATTTGTGAAAGTGTCAATTTTGACGTTACCCATTCATAATTGAGAAGGACACCCGATATTGGAATTTCTAAAACTGGTTAATGTTCTTTTATTGGTAAAATATAACAAAATACACAAATTTAAGGTTGTATCTCATTTTTAATAAAACTTTTAAATTTAAAAACTATACACCAATTTTAATATTTGTTCAATTTTGACACAAATTTGATTTTATCTGAATTGAGTTTGATTTGGCTCACACAAGACAATGCAAATTCCACCCGGCGATCCACATCTGTAAATTAAACAACATCGCTTAAAATGGAGTATATGAAAACAATGATGTGAATTGTATTAAACCCAAGAATCAAACTAATTTGGATGAAAATCAAATATGTGTTAAAATTGAACAAAAATCAAAATTAATGTATTTTTTTCGAACTTTTGAAAGATTATGTTAAAAATAAAAATCAACCTAAAATTCGTATATTTTGTTGCGTTTAACCCTTCTTTTATTTAAGAGTATGCTAAAATATGATACATTCTCTCTTCTTTTTTTTTTTGGTCATTTAAATGATGCAGATCGATTTTGTATAATCTATATATTTGAAAGCTTAGAGCATTCGTTGCACCCCGACATATTGGGGATCTTAATTTTCTATTTTTTGGTGGACCTCATGACTCAAGCACTCTATTAAAAAGGGTTATATATACTTTACGGCCTGAACTTTGATCCCTTAGTTCCTTTATATTGGGGATCCTTTCAAATGAATATAGCGATCAGATTGAGTCCTCCATGACGCGATATTTAAATTTCATATTAAATTGTTTCAAAATAAAAAAATAAAAATAAAAATTAGTCACATATTGAATATTCACCACTACAAAAATAATAAAGTTTGTTTGACCTCAATTGAACAAATCATTGAACGCGTATATAACAATGATTTTTTGTTATCGAATTTTATTGTGGACCATGAGGGTCATTTTTACAAGTTCGGTCATAAGTCACTATAGAGGTCAAATTCAGGCCAATATTGTAATTTTCTAAAGCTCGGGCCATAAAGTCATTGAAAGAGTCAAAGTTCGGGACAATTTTGTATTTTTTGAAAGTTTAGGCTATAAAATAACTAAGCGGTTAAAGTTCGGGCTATAAAGTATATTTAACCCATTAAAAAATCAGCTCTAAGATTGATGGTACATAGTGGTGCATTGCTCAAGGTTTTTCGACAATTATGTTTCACAACAAATATAATTTCTGTATGTAGTTACACTTGATATGTTAGATTCAAATATCGACATTTGTTAACTGTATAATATTCGATTATATATGTACTGGGCGAGAGTAAAAATTAACGCAATAAACTTGATATTTTGGACGGTAATGTTAATAATTAATATTATAATCAAAAAATCGTGTATCAGTGTCTCGAGTAGATGATGTCCCCTTGAGGCATTCGAAAGTTTATTACTATATTAAACTATGTAGGTGGATTAAATTTCAATATAATAATAAGGACGAGTTGAGTTAATGAATTAAAAAGCAGGTATGCAATAATATATATAAGAAACGGACGTCGTTACAATATTATATCTTTAATGAAATAATATAATATTAATATAATTAAAATAAATATTTTTATACATTTTTAATCAATTAACAACTTAACATAATTTTCATCCCTCACAATTGTGATTATTACCAAAGGTCAATGCAGATATGTTTGGTGATGATATAAAATAATAGTATGAGGCTACAATTCTAACTAACTACGAGTCAAAAATTAAAACATTTTGCCATCTCGGTGGCCAAATAAATTGCAATTTCCTAAGAAAACATTTTGACATTTTATATTACGCATATTTATTTTAAAAATATACTCTCTCCGTAGTAGGGGTGAGCCAATATATCCAAAAACCGAAAACCAAACCGAACCAAACCAAAATATTTAATTTGGTTTCTTTGGTTAATTCGGTCAAAATTAATTTTTTGTATGGTTTTTTGGTTTGGATTGGTTTCAATTTTTAAAAACCAAACAAAATCAAAAACCGAAATATATATATACATTATATACATATATGTGTATATATTATTTTTTGTATTGAGAATATAATATTATTTATAATTTTACTTTTTATAATTTTTTTAAACTACGTTAACCTGAACCCTATATAATATCATCATCATATGACACTTCCCGCTTCTCTCTCAACTCTACACACGCTCTATTTCCTGCCCAACTCTTGTATTGTGATCGGCATTATGATTCCTGTGTGATATTATTTGAATTTCTTTTAATGATTCATTTGTCATATATATATTTCATAACTTTACTATTGTTATGCGTTCTACAGTTTAAGATTATGATTTCATATAATATCGACTTTTGATTTAACGAACTGGAAAAATTCGGATAACCGAATAAACCAAAATAATTGAATGATTAATTTGGTTTATTCGGTTCGGTTTTCAAAATACATTTGGGTTGGTTCGGATGTAATTTTAAAATTTTACTTAATTCGGTCCGGTTTGATTTTTTATCAAAACCAAACCAAAATACCAAATACTCACCCCTACTCCGTAGCGCCCAGTTACATATTAGTTTGTTAAAAATATTAGTTTATTAAAATTCAATGTTAGAAATTTCGAGAATTACAAGCATTAGAATTTTGCATATAAAATTGTTTTCCAATACGTAATCAATTTTAATTAAATTATTATAACAGGCTTACGATAACTTTTATTAGTTCCAATATGTCACTGCAACATGACTATATAAAATATAAAATGTGAAAAAAGACTTTGGATGAGTTTTAAACCATAATAATAGAAGAGGTCTGTTGGGTCCCGATATCATTTAGAGGGCATATTAGTCAATTAGCTTTTATAGTAATTTTCTTATTTTATTTAAGTCTCTTTTGTAATTTGGATGGAGTATAAGAAGGCTCCAGTATTCATTCCTTGAAATAAGAAAATTAGAAAATTGGCTCCCGCCTCCAATGTCGTGTTTTTCTCTGTTGCTCAAAACCCTAACAATTGGTACCAGAGCTTATCTTCACTGCCGTCGATCTGATCGGTAGTTTGATGAAAAGATCGCTCTTCCGCTACAACTCCGCTGCTATTTCTGAGGGTTTTGGCTGAGCATTCGGTCTACGCGTCAAGTTGCAACACCACAAAAAAAATCTGCAGCCATTTTCTTGAGATTCTTTCTGGTGAGTCATCCATTCTCTCCTCTGTTTAGAAAAGACCACTAGTTTTGTTTGGGTTTTTATGGTGAACCTCCGACTAGTTGCTTCTATCATTTCTGTGATTTGGGGAATTTACTGTGAGTAAATTTTTTACAATGGAGGAGAGTAGTAGCAGTAGTGGCACCATGATTAAATTGACATCATCAAATTATTCCATTTGGAAGTCTAGAATGGAAGATTTGTTGTACTGTAAGGATGCTTATGAACCTGTAACTGGTACGAAGCCAGGAGATGTCACTGATGCTGTTTGGACCACTCGGAATAGGAAGACGGTTGCTTTAATTAGGCAGTGGGTTGATGACTCGGTGTTTCATCATGTATCAACCGAAACTGATGCCAAGAAGTTGTGGGAAAAACTTGAGAGCCTCTATGAACGAAAAACAGCTCAAAATAAAGCATATTTCATTCGAAAACTTGTGAATATGAAATATCATGAGGGCTCATCAGTGAGTGAGCATTTAAGTCAGTTCCAAGACTGTGTGAATCGGCTATGTACTATGAAATTGGCCCTTGATGAAGAGATACAAGCCTTGATTCTTTTGCCGGATAGTTGGGAGACTCTTGTGGTATCATTGAGCAATTCGGCACCTAATGGCACTGTAACACTTTCCATGGTGAAAGATAGTATGCTCAATGAAGAGTTGAGGCGTAAAGAATTGGGCATTACCAATGAATCATCAGCTCTTGTAACTGAAAATTGAGGAAGGAGTTCATACAAAAACTCGAACAATCATGATCGAAATGACAAGTCGAAAAAGAGGTCAAAGTCTCGTAAAGGAATTACCTGCTACTACTGCCACAAGCCAAACCACATAATATCCGAATGCAGAAAGTTGAAAGAAAAGGGCAAGAGAGACCAATCTAGACCAAGATCAGATGAGAATGGGAAGGAAAGCACTACAACATTCACTTCTGATGGTGATGTGATCATCGCTTGTGATGACGGCTTTGTCAATTTTACAAGTCACGACTCCACCTGGGTGATCGATTCAGCAGCCTCATTTCATGTCACTTCTCGACGTGATTTGTTCACTTCTTACAAACAAGGTGACTTTGGCAAAGTAAGAATGGGAAATGATGGGGTATGTAAGATCTCCGGCATCGGAGATGTGTGTGTGGAGACCGATGGAAGATACAAGTTAGTTCTCAAAAATGTTAGGCATGTGCCAGATATGAGGCTTCATCTAATTTATGTTGGTGCTCTTGATGATGAAGGCTATCGTAGCCACTTTGCTGAAGGCAAGTGGAAGCTGTCTAAAGGCTCTATTGTTGTTGCTCGGGGTGAGAAGTGTAACTCACTTTATACCACACGGCTAAAATTATGTGGTGAGGTGAATGCAGTTGAGAGTAACTCAACAAATCTGTGGCATTTGCGTTTGGGCCACATGAGCGAAAAAGGGCTTCAGATTCTCGCCAAAAGGGATAGTGTATCAATTAATGATACATCGTTGACTTCTTGTACTCATTGTTTATTTGGTAAGCAACATCATATTGCTTTCAAAAGAATCCCTACCAGAAAGAAATCAAATGTTTTGGATTTGGTTCATACTGATCTGTGTTCTATGAAAGATAGGACACTTGGAGGAGCTCTTTATTTTGTCACTTTCGTGGATGATCATTCAAGAAAGTTGTGGGCTTATGCTATAAAGACAAAGGATCAGGTTTTGGATGTTTTCAAGCATTTCCTTGCTGAAGTTGAAAGAGAAACATGTCGGAAATTAAAATACATTCGATCCAATAATGGAGGTGAGTATCGTGGGCCATTTGAGTTTTTTTGCAAGGCTGCAGGCATCAAGCTTGAAAGAACTGTGCCGAAAACTCCACAACAAAACGGAGTAGCTGAGAGGGTGAATCACACAATTTGTGAGCGAATACGATGTATGATATCGCATTCAAAACTTTCAAAAGCATTTTAGGGCGAAGCTTTGAATACAGCTGTCCATCTGATAAATTTGTCACCTTCATATGCGCTGGATGGTGACGTTCCTGAGCGGGTTTGGACAGGCAAAGACGTTTCTTATGGATATTTGCGAGTATTTGGTTGTAGAGCGTTTGTGCACATTCCTAGAGATGAAAGGGCAAAACTTGATAGCAAGTCGAAGGAATGTATTTTCTTGGGTTATAAAGCTGGTGAGTTCGGTTATAGATTGTGGGATCCAATTGAGAAGAAGTTGATTAGAAGTCGAGATGTAGTCTTCTTTGAAGAAGAGAATATTGAGAATTTGAGCAATCTCAATAAGACGAAAACCTCTTCTAGTTCATTTGCTGATCTTACACCAATCTCTAGCAACGAAGAAATTGAGAATAACCAAGATTTTCAAGCTGAAAATGGTGGTGAACAGCCTGGAGGGGATGCTGATCCGGAAACCTTACACTCAAATCAAGACCCACCTCTACAAGATGTGAGACGATCAAGCCGCGAACGGAGGTTCAATTCAAGATATTCTCCTGATGAGTTTGTCTTGATTACAGAAAATGGTGAACCTGAAAACTATGAAGAAGCCATGCGTCATGAGCACAAAGTTAAATGGATTGAGGCTATGCAAGATGAAATGAAATCTCTGCATGAGAACTCTACTTTTGACCTGGTAGAATTACCGAAGGGTAAGACGTTGCTCAAGAACAAATGGATTTTTTGAGTAAAATCAGAAGGTGCAAGTTCGAAGCCAAGATACAAAGCACGATTAGTGGTAAAGGGCTGCGGTCAGAAGAAAGGGACAGATTTTGAGGAGATATTCTCACCCGTGGTCAAAATGGCTTCTATTCGAATTGTGCTCGGATTGGCAGCGAGCTTGAACTTAGAGATTGAGAAGCTTGATGTGAAAACCGCGTTTCTCCATGGTGATTTGGAGAAGGAGCTCTATATGGAACAACCTAAGGGCTTTGTCGAAACAGGTAAAGAAAACATGGTATGCAAATTGAGGAGGAGCATTTATGGCTTGAAGCAAGCATCACGAAACTGGTACATAACATTTGAATCTTTTATGTAATTCTTTCATCAAAACCAAGTCTGATAATTGTGTTTTTATTAAGAGATATTCTGGTGGGAACTTCATTATTCTCTTGCTTTACGTTGATGACATGTTGGTTGTTGGAAGTGATGTAAAAGAGATAAGAGCTTTGAAAGAGAAGCTTGGGCATGAATTTGCAATGAAGGATTTAGGTCCTGCAAAGCAAATTCTTGGTATGAGAATCACGAGAGATCGTGAGAAGCGCAGACTTTGGTTGTCACAAGAAAGTTATTTGGAGAAGGTGCTTGAGCGTTTCAATATGAGCAGATGCAAACCGGGTTCTTCTCCACTTGGTAGTCATCTCAAGTTGACTTCTGATGATTGTCCAGAAGATGAGAAGGGAAAGGAAGAAATGAACTGCGTGCCGTATGCATCCGCGGTTGGTTCATTGATGTACGCAATGGTGTGTACCAGACCCGACATTGCTCGCGCCGTCGGTGTGGTAAGTCATTTTCTTGCAAATCCTGGAAAAGGTCATTGGGATGCAGTTAAATGGATTCTTAGGTACATTCGTGGTACTACCAGCTACTGTCTCAGTTTTGGATGTAGCAAACCGTTTTTGGAGGCTTTCACAGATGCCGATTTGGCCGGAGATGTTGACTCAAATAGATCAACTTCTGGTTATTTGTTTTGCTTTGCAAATGGTGCTGTTTCATGGCAGTCAAGACTCCAAAAGTGTGTTGCTCTATCGACGACGGAAGCTGAGTACATTGCTGTCACCGAAGCTTGCAAGGAAATGTTATGGATGAAGAAGTTCTTTTATGAGTTGGGAATTCAGCAAGAAAGGTATGTGTTATTTTGTGATAGTCAAAGTGCAATTTACTTAAGCAAGAATCCCATGTTTCACTCGAGATCAAAGCACATTCAGCTGCGCTATCATTGGATACGTGATGTGCTTGAGAGGAAAGAACTATCTTTGGTAAAAGTTCATACCAGTGAAAACGGGTCTGACATGTTGACGAAATCATTGCCACTTTCGAAGCTTAGGACTTGTCGTGACAAAGCAGGTTTGGTTGAAGGTTCTGCCGCATCATGAATCGGGAGGAGGAGTTTGTTGGGTCCCGATATCATTTAGAGGGCATATTAGTCAATTAGCTTTTATAGTAATTTTCTTATTTTATTTAAGTCTCTTTTGTAATTTGGATGGAGTATAAGAAGGCTCCTGTATTCATTCCTTGAAATAAGAAAATTAGAAAATTGGCTCCCGCCTCCAATGTCGTGTTTTTCTCTGCCGCTCAAAACCCTAACAAGGTCCTGATCTGTGCCCCTCCGCCATCCGCCGCAACCACCTCCCCGGCGGCCGGCGCTGCAGCGAAGCTTCGCTAATGGACAGAATCCGCCATCTCCATCTGAACATGGTTCTTACTTTGTCGACAAATAAAGAACAAGGAAGTGGATCGGTAAACAGTCTCCTTCACATATTCTTCTGTTCAACTTATGCGGCCACAATGTATTTATTTTATCTTTGTGTCAATTAAATAAAATTCCAAATATTTCTGGCTTCATGTTTGTTCAACTAAATCAAGTTGAAATTTTCCTTTAAAAAAGGATTTATTTTATTTTATTTTGAGTCTAATATGTAGACGACGGTTGGAATGAACCCTAGAACTCAAACTCAAACCCAGCCTTACTGTTTTGAATTGGAATGTGTTTACAGGCGAGTTCGACACGCGTAGATTCCCTCCCCGACGATCTGTTGTTTGAAATTCTAGCACGTCTTTCGGCCGAAGATATCATGGAAAAAGCTAGGTTTATGTGTCGGAGGTGGAACCGTCTAATCCATGGCAATGGCTTCATCAACGCTCACCTTCACCATTCTACTTATGGACTTCTTCTCTCTAGATGGGGGAGTGAGCAGTTTTTCGTGACCGCAGCACGAGGCCGAATTGAGATATCTAAGTTAAGTTACTATGTCAGATACCCAACTCCGACAAGTTGTAATGGTTTGGTTTCGGCCGTTAGGGAGATTTCGCCTTCAAATATTACCCCCTTTATTCTGAACCCTACAACAAAATATACCTTGGATCTCCCGCCTCTTCTTTGTCGAGGAGATTTAATTTACGATTACTTTAGCATAGCTTATGTTGCACCGTCCATGGAGTATAAAGTGGTTGGAATATATGTTCCTGATCGGAAGAATATGTTAGCATCATGTGGCATATTAACTGTCGGGGTCGACAAATCTTGGAGACATGTTGTTGTTGACAAGTTATCCTTTCAAGTTAACAAGCTTCTCCTCGTTTATCCATTGCTCACCGAAGGTTTCTTGCACTGGGCTTCTCCGGGAGGGGAATGGAATGTCGTTTTGAGTTTGAATGTGGAGACTGAAGTTATGACAAAGACTCCTCTCCCTCTCCCTCTTCTTCATCCTCATCCTCAAGATTATAGATTTCTAGGATATGACTATTATTATATGACAACGGGGAGGCATCGATCTATGTTTGGCGATTCTTCGTAAATATTACGTGTGGGATGTTTGGGAGATGAATCCACAAACTGGAGAATGGAGAAAGTTGCCGTTGGAGATCAACTTGGAAGCTCATGCGTGCAGAATCCAAAAGTTGGGGATCAAGTCAATTTATTGAGTTAAGTACCCTGAGGTTTTGGCAATTATCCCCTATAATCATCACTCCTTCATTATCTACAATCTTGATACGCATGAAATCATCGACTCCATCGAGTTACCTACTCACGCGTATAGGTACCAAATTGTAGTGCATAGGAGAAGTCTGGTATGCCTCAACTAAGGACACATCTATTTTTGTTTCGGTCACATTGTCTTTGTTATTTGGGTGTGTAGAATGCGAATCGGCAGAGTAACTACTATGTAAAACCGAGGCGAGAATTTAATTCTCTCTCCGCAAGAAAAAATTGCTCCACACAGTACACGCGGTTCTGTAGCAATTGTCTCCAAGATACAACGGTTTTTGATTACGAGTTCTTGTACTAGAACGTCGTAATTACGGCGAACCTACTTGATACTCGAGACTTGAGTATGCAAAAGATAAACTATAAGATATATATGTGATGCTTGAAGCGAATTTGAATTGATGAAACCAAAGAGGGGGGCTCTATTTATAGTTTCCAAGTGGTGCGATCGAAGAGACGCGACCGGACGAAATGGCGCGAACCAAGTGGACACCTTGGTTCAGCCAAGATGCGGGCCGAACCGCTGCCTCAGTTCGCGAGCCACCCTTTCACCGTTTGCCGCGTGGCAGTGGCTGGGCGCGCCACGTGGCACACTCAGAGGTCGCCACGTCAGCGCACACGCGACGGACATACGCCAGCCACGCCTCCACGTCAACTGGGCGCACACGTGGCAACGCCACGCGTGCTCAACTGCCGGCCACGTCACCAAACGCACGCATTGTGCGGGTTTGACACACGCCGCTCGTCCACGTCACCGCCACCTTGCACGCCACGTCACCAATCCGAACCATCGATGCCCAAAACATCAAAGGCCCCTACGGCTCCTCGCGACGATGCGCACGTGCGAAGTGCAAAGTCAAAGCGCCCATTGCGACGTGCACGTGCTCGGATGGTGCTTCCTCGTAGGAGTTCGGTCAATGGTGACTAAAATGTCACTATGGTACACCATAAGGCACACCATAGAGGAACACACTTGATTGCTCCTTAGTGTTTGGAAATCCCTTATAAATGACTCTACTCTTCATTATTTTTCCAATGTGGGACAATGTTTTCCCCCACATTTCCCACATTCAAATGCTTTACTTTGTGCATTCATTTCTCATTCATTCCTTTATGGAATTAGACAAATAAATACACTAGATTCATCTACATAAAATGTAGATTTCAAATCCATTATCAAATTCCATTAATTAATGGAATTACCATAACTTAATTATGGATTTAATTTAGAGCATTTATTGGGAAAATTCCAACATCTTTTGACTTAGGGGGTGCTTGGCTTATTTGAAAGATCTTATAAGCTCTTTAATTGTTTTTAATTAGAGCTTATAAGCTCAGCCACACACCCTCTAAGTCTGAAAAACTTGTTGTTTTGGTGAACTTTTTCTTCTTAGTATAATGCTCGGCTGTGGTAAGTGAAAACAAATTATATAAGCTTTCAATGCTTAGTGCTGCCACTATTTATACACATGCATGTTATTAACATATTGAAATTTGGTTAGCATATTTATTTTTTTATTGCTTGAATGATGACGTATGCTGTTTTTTTTAGCTAAATGAAAGAGGCATGTCATTGTCTGGTTTTCAAAGAGATACTATGAATCTGAAAACAAAATCAAGAAAATTATTGAGAATTATCTTTACCATAAATCTACAATTTCATGCATCATGTGTACGTTCGTACGGTTACATGTTAAATTAAATTCACAGCTTGTTTGTTTCAGAAATTGAAATCATAGGCAATATTTTCTTTTCCAATTCTCAAATTTCAAAAAGTAAAGCCAAGAGCGATTCCCCAACTATTACAAAGTGGTGGGATTTACCACAATCTTCCTTTATCTAAAAATGGAAGTAGAAAAAGAAAAGAAAACAATGATTCCATAAAAAAATTAAACACATTGCGATTCGGTAATTGAAGGGTAAATCGGATCAGAAGGAGGGCTTCGGAAATTTTACAGCCAGTTAAATATAGTACATAAATATACATCTTAATTAGTATAGACGACGACGAGTATTTTATTCATTATAGTTTGGCAGGGGGCAAGAGCCATGTAGAGGCCCCGATATAAGCAAGGTCGATGAATGGCTTAACCTCTTGTTCATTTAGCTTCTTAGCAAACGTCACTCGCTTCTCCATGTTCGCTCCCGGACCTATGTTGTTGAATTCTCCAAAAAATACGGTGCTGCATCCGCATGCCCATAATTAAATTCACACGGAACGGAAACGGAAACGGAATTGCAATAGAAGATCTGAATGAATCGATCGATAGATTCAAGGGTACCAACCTGTTGGTTTCAGGATGGAAATTGTTAGACCATCCTTCAGGCTTGATAGCATCGCTGAGATCGCAGAAGGCATAGACCACCTTCGGATACGGAAACCACGACCTGCCGAGGACAGCGGTTTGCCCCGTGCCCGTAACCGAGCAATGCACGAACACGAAACCGCTGTCCTCTTTTGCGTCCGATCTCGCATGCGCTGCGATGATCGACATTCCATCTCCTGGAATCACATGTATCTCCGTGTTCTGCGCTCATCACATTTACATCAAACACTTTCATTTTTCCTAACCCTTACCAAACCATGCATAATCTCCATCCATCCTTCTCCTTTATATATATGTATATTTAGCTAATTAATTACCAGATAAAGGGATTTGGCGCTTCCAAAGATGAAATCGACCGTGCCCTCAATGTAGCAATCTTTGAACAAATGTCTCCCCTTGTAATCGAAGACGGTGTCTTGAAATCCATAGAATTTGCAGTTGTAGAAAACTGAGGCGTCTCCGCCTAGCCTCACGGCCGCCGCCTGAGCTCCCACCCTTTTTCCGTCGGGCCTTGGTGCAGAATTCTGAAATATCAAGATTTGACCAATTCCCAAACAAATTAACTATATATAGAAACATTATATTTTATTTTGGAAAGGGTTTTATATAGTCTATGCTACTTAGGCACATACTCATCAATAAATACATAAAGATTAAGTATTCGTTTGGTTGAAGTAGTGGAACGGAAATTGCATGGAAACTAGTCAAAAGGCAGAATGGTAATAATGCCCATTATTTTTATACGAACATGAATTACTTTTATAAAGAGATACTATATTCGTTCATGATTTTTAGATACGTACAATCAGGGGCGGACCCATAATATAAAATTGAAAGGAGCTCCATTAACTTTTATATCTTTTTATTGTCAATTTTCTTGTTCAGGGTGACAACAAAGTGGGGGAGCAAGGGCAAAAAAATTCAACAAATCAAAAAAATTACAGTTATAAAAAAAATAAAAATAAAAATAATTGGGGGGAGCCAATGCTCCCCATTGTCTATGTGTGAATCCGCCCCTGCATACAATTAAGTTTTTAACTGGTTTTGCGGTTTTATGATGATGAATTGTAAAATGGATTTTCGGATTTTTGTTTTCTTATGAGGCACTACGAGTGTCATAGTACCCTATAAAGAAACTGAATTCTAAAATTTTATTTTAAAATCGATTATTATAAAGCTTCAAAATCAGCTATAAGGTCAACTATATCAAAAAATCGTGGACGGATAAAATATTTTTCTATTCTATTTTTGGAGATAATAATTTGGTACATTGAGTTAATTTCAAGTATTAGTAATGGATACTCAATAGTTAAACCAAATAAAAAGAATGAAATAAAAAGAATGAAATCAATTAATTGATTCTCTTTTTAGACCTAGAACTAAAAAAAATAAATATTTTGATGCATCATTTAAACCATCAAATAAGCTCAAAATAAATTAGCACTACTAACCACCACTTTCAAATTGACGCCGATAAAATGATCGCTCTCGGCGGTCAATGTGGCGGAATCCACCGTACCGTACTTGGCCGCCGTGCCGTCGAACACCAAAACCGGCATGGCCTTCGGGTTGCCGTACAATGTGACGAAGGGCTTATCCTTGGGGATAGTTATCTTCTCCGTATAATTACCGGCTCCGATCGAGATGATCACACGCTGCTTGTTTCCCACGGGAATGCTGTTCACGGCTTCGGTCACAGTCTTGAATTCCCCGCCGGCGCCGACCTTGATCACCTTCGGAGGGCCCGTACCGGAGACCGTAGCCGACTGCAACGACGCCGTCGCGGCGGAGGCCTGGCCGAATGATTTGTCGAACCAGCTTGCCAGTTGAGACTTATCGGCAGGAATCAACTGGGCGCGAATAATGGGAAGGAAGAAGAAGAGAATGAACACCAACATTTTCATCTTTCACTTTTATTTTTGAAGCATGTGGAGAGG
The DNA here is from genome assembly GCA_001642375.2 of Mentha longifolia. NCBI lineage: Eukaryota > Viridiplantae > Streptophyta > Magnoliopsida > Lamiales > Lamiaceae > Mentha > Mentha longifolia. Next base: position 15,910,299 of record CM038117.1, read on the forward strand.
TTTATTAATTTGAAACGAAATATTAAATTCAAGTGTGTGAGTGTGTGCATTTATATGGAAATATTAGGAGGCAAAACGTTAGAAGAAGAGCAGAAAGAAAGGGGAGAAAGGGATGGAGCGAAGATATAGAGTTAGGTCCATGGTAGTGGTTTAGAATGGTTATGGCGATTCTTTTCTATTTCTAGTTTTTAGCTTTACTTAGTGTTTGCTTTTTCTGGTGTAATTTGGTTTAGAAATGCATAGCTGATTGGTTTCGATTTTTAAGAGTATTTTATAATTTCAGAAAAATTAATTCTTTTGAGCATTTCAAATTTTAAGACAAATTAAATATTATAGTCAACTCTTTCTGACTTTGTAGATAGTAAAACTCGATCTTTAACTGAGATTTAAATCTGGGGCCCTTTCCACTATTTATTTTAATTTAATTATTTGGTATCGTACTTATAGACTTACTTCAAATAGAAAAATACGTAAAAACGTGCCCAACATTCTCCAATCCAATCATCTTCAAGGATTCATAATGTGTAAATTAATTAAGAAGAATATTTTGAAATGCAAAATAATCCAAAAAAATGTGTAAAAATGAATATAATGGTAAAAAAAAATGAAAAGAACATAAAACAAGTAAAATGAAATAAAACAAAAAAAAAAAAAAAAAGAAAAAGAAAAAGGAAAAGGAAAAATGAAAAAATATATATATATATATATATTACTATGATATTGCCACCAAGCTAGCTAGCTCGCTTTGGCAAAGTGAATGATCAAGTCTAGGAAGCCCAAGGAAGCGAAGCGAGACCCCATTTGTTACATGCTTATATCGTTCGGTATGGATACTAGAGAGTTGCCTAAGTTTGTACTACGTGTTGGTTTGTTGGTCTCGAAATTCAGTACGTCTTTGCGTGTGTAGTGTGATGAACTAGATGTGTTTAACAACATCGTATCACTTACGGAATCTATCTTCGTCGCCATCCACTGTGATGGATTGATGAGCTGTCGCCAATCTGCTACAAACAATGCGCCTGTCTCACTCAAACTCGCAAACTAACGAGTTAACTGTAGATTAGGGTTTCCTTTATAACAAAGGATATAAAATACTCAAACTAGGCTTTGAATATAATATTTGAGCCTAACCTATAATGATGAAGTATGAATATCTGGGAATGAAGAATTGAATACTTAGAGAGAACATCTAAGATTGCATTGTTTCTTGCTTTAAAGGGGACCGTTCTCAGGGATAGTATTCTTATCACTTTATAACTTCAACTTTCGGCTATGTCAAAATATGCAGGGAATAGAGAGTTGTCATTGGTTTAGCACAAACGACAAACTCACACAGAAATAGATCGAAGCTCAGATATCATCAGTCCTATATATGAAGTTTGCAAATCTAATCCTATGTGTATTTTAGGGGATCGGTTCTTTTAAGTATCAAAATTGAGTATGTCTTTATTTTTGTTGTTGTTATTTTATTTATTTTTTCAAAAAATAAATAAAAATAATCTAGTGCTCCTTCCAAATTTTTTTAAAGTGTTTTATTTGACTTTTCTTTTCGTTTCATAATAAGTGTCTTATTAGAAAATCCGTGAATAAAATAGCTATATGACTATATCTTAACCATTTTGCACTTCTCTTTAACGCTACATGTGATACTAAAAAAATAAAATATATTGAATAAGGTTATAATTGTAAAATTACATACTTGATTAATATGAATGTTTTGACACTTAAAAAAAATATCGGAGGGAATAACAAATAATCTAGCAACAACTTCGACATTAATAGCCTTTTTTTTTTTTTTTTCCCATTTTAATAAAAAATTGACAACCTTAATCTTTAATTTTGTTGTAAATAATTGGAAAAACTGTAATCGCAGAACCATCAAATATAATGTTATGATTGAAAATGATACTCATTATTGTCCATGATAAACATGTCCCAATTATTGTCCATGATACTCAGTAGGGGGTTAGTGTCTTGAACCAAATGTCTCGGGCTCTAGTCATCCGTGGCACGGCCTTTAAATTTCATGTTAATTTAGTTATAAAAAAAAAAAAACATGCCCCAAATTTTTGGGCACGGTTTTTAATATTGATGAACATTAAAGTATTGTGAATATTAAAGTGAAGATTTAAGTCTAATTTAAAGTTAACAAATGTAAATTTAAAATAATTTTTGTAATGTGGAATCCACACTCTAAAATAGAAAATGCTCATTTTTTATGGACTAGCTAAAAAAGAAGTTGAATCCATTAAACGGTTAAAAGGTAAATAGGTTTTTTTTAGAAATAGTATAAGAAAATTTACCCCTAAAAAGATTTAAAAGCCCCAAAATATTAGGAGTCGGAGGACCAAACTGCAAATTCGCGGCAAAGGCGCCTCTGGTCTACAGCTCAAACCCCCTCTCCCCTCCATTCCTTCCATTTGAATTTGAAAATCTGAAAACACCGGCAAAATGGCAAAAACAAATTTATAAAATTAACACTCGCAATTAAACAAATAAACCCCCCAACCCCAAGCGCTTCTTTTTTTTCCTCAGCGCGCTCCCTCTGCAATTCAAATCCTTACTCATTTCTCACAACTTTACACACACAGAGAGAGATAGTCCTAATTCTGTTGACTCATTTTGAAAATCCCCCATTGCCATACCTCAATCAAGAGACCTTCAATCTACCGTTCTCCCAATCCTTTTATTGGATTTACAGACCCTTTTCCGTATCTGACTGATAAAAGCTGGAAATTTTCAGTTCGAATTTGAGTTCTTGCACTAAAAACAAGGGTGACTGAAATTAAATTGACAGATCTTTTCCAAAAGAAACAGCATTTCATGGATGGAGAGGGTTGGGTTCAGAATCAGTCTCCAAAAGGGCACAGATCTGATTCAAAGGTTGGATTTTTTCGAGTTTTATTTATATGTTAATTGATGTTGTTGGAACAATTAGTTTTTGCGTCTGAATTTGGGTTTTAGGTTTTGATTTGGTTGGTTTTGTTGGAACAGAAAAGGTGCAGCACGGAAATCGAAGAAACATCCGAAACTTCTCAAAAGAGAGTGAAAATGCGCGATCTTGAATCAGTTTTTCGCTCCGAAGGTACTGCTGTTGCTATTCTTTCCTAAATTTATTTCACTGTTTCATTTGGGATTTCTTATTTTAGATTATTGTTCAAAGATTAAGTTTTTGCATTTGATATACGAATTATGACCTTCGGGTGTATTAGTTCTGTAGAGAAAGAATTTTTCGATTCATTAATGCAATTTTCTGAATGTTTTGGAATGAAAACTCTAATTCTTTTTATTCTTAATTTTATATACAAGGATAAATTAGGATAAATCGTTGTATCTCCCTTTCTATTTTTTGTTTGTTTTGATTTAGGTAAACACCTAATTTCATCTTTTGCTGTTTTTTGCATCTGGTATCTATTAAATTCTTTGCAATATGTTAAGAGGCATGTTAGATGAAAGAAAAACTAAAACATGAAACTGATTGGGCTCAAACAGGAAGAGGAGGAAGTGATACAGCAACTCCAGATTCGAGAGCTCTTGATCTGAATCTTCATCTTGGTGATGATGATCCAGCGTGTGTCGGTGAATCAACCACTCTTCCCGCATCTGAGAAGGAAGACGTGCAACAGAATCATAAGCTGACTAAAGCTAGAGGATTTGATTTGGACCTAAATGCTGCAGATGTATCGAGTTCTATCAACGAGCCCTTGCATCCCAATAAAATGCACGAGCATTTAAGGTCCAGGGATGACTCGGATTGTGTCAGCTCAGTGGGCCCTCTGGATACGAAGGATCCAATGAGAGTTTGGAGAGGCTTGAAGCAAAATAATTTCTTATCGACCGCTTTTGGAGCTCCGCCTCGCACCATGCCAAAGGCGCGTGGGAGGAAGAAATCCAACCATGATTCTATGAAGAAGAAGATTGAACTTGCAAAGAAAGAACAAGTTGATAGATTTGCAAGTGTGGCTGCTCCAAGTGGTTTGCTTAATGGGCTCAATCCCGGAATTATTAACCATGTGAGAAACAGTAGACAGGTCCACTCTATTATAGAGGCCTTAGTAAGATCAGAAAAAAACGAGAACCTACTTTCAGCAAGCAAAAAACGTAGTCAAATCAAGACTGGTGCACAAGAACTCTCTGAGAGAAAGGTAGCTGCAAATGTGCGTGGTTCGGGAGCATATATGTCTGGTTTCAGTCATGGAGATGGTTTACTAGGGAAAAGGCAAATGAGTGATTATGCTTTCTTTTCCAAATCAAGAGTTCCTTCACGGTGTGGAAAGGAAAATGAGGATGATAAACTGCCATTGAAGCTATCGTCCTCTGTAGCAGTTGGTACAGAGAATGTCAGCTGCTTGTCGAGTGATGAATCAGCAAACATTGGCAGTGTTACTTCACTTTCTCTGAAAGGTTGTTTACTTGTTTTCTAATTTCTTCCTCTTATTCTCTGTAATTGACATGGTAATTTTCAGTTCAAGAAGGTGTTGCTTTTGCTAGTTTAACAATTGTATTCACGGAATGGTATTGACTAGATGCATCAACTAGGCTAAACATCTCAACACTTATATTTGAGTCGTTCTCAAGGGAAAAAAAAAATGCTTATTTTTACAATTTTAGGATAATGCAGATTGTTATAGCTGACATTGGGTCTGATTTGATTTCCAGCTGCCAATATAGCTTCACATTGGTTGGAACTTCTGAATCAAGATATAAGAGGGCGGCTTGCAGGTTGGTGTTTTCCTTTCAATAATATAAAATTTCGTTTTAATGCTCTGAGCATCAGATATTTTTCTGACAGAGATTGATCTCTACATGCAGCACTCAGACGCAGTAAAAAAAGAGTTCGTGCTGTTATTACCACTGAATTACCCCTCTAATATCCAGAGAGTTTTCGTCTAATCTAGAAACTGATTTACACGTGATGAATTCTACTGTTGGCCATTTAGAGCAAGCAACTGCCGATGCTTCTTCTGATAGATGGAGCACTCTCTTTTCACAAATGGACACAGCACTTTCAGAAGAAGAAAGCCATCTGGTGAGATTTGCTTGCAGATTTTCAAGAAAAACCATGTTTAACCTATTGTTTCTGTCTGCGATTCGAATCGTATTTGCCATTCTGAAAAACCATCCTTTGATTTTACATATTTTTCACTCTCTGAGTCTGATCAAATGAGTATTTGGACCTTAATATTTAATCTGGCTTCCTTCTCAGGACTTGTGCCGTCATCATTTGGTGAATTTCCTTTTCTTTTCCTTCTTATTATAAGTTCCTTCGTTTCATTTTAAAGTGGTTGATATACTATTTGGCCACCTGCAAATGATCCAGCATATATCTGAAATAGTATATCTGAATTATTGCTTTATTTTCTTGATTTTATTTCATCTTCAAAGTTGTAGAATGTTCTGTCCTTGTCAGAGGAACAATATCCGATTAACTTGCCTCTGAATATTATCAGGAGAATTGGTTGAACCAAGTGAAGGAAATGCAGTCGCATTGTGAAGTGGGTCTCAACATAAATAGTTTGCATCACCTTTCTCAGCAGACGCTTCCTCCGGGATACGACAGCAGGTAACTTTCAACAATCTTATTTTTTGTATTTCTCTCTGCAAAAGGTTTACTAGTATAATCGGCAGCTGTAGCATATAATCAGTTTTTTTCTAATTGATGGCAATGCTTTATACCTTATGACTCCTTTAACATCAACAGTTCCTACTGATTGGAGTTTTCTTTCGTGTAGCACCTCATGTTATGATCTTTAATTTGCTTGATATGAGGAAAAGAAAGCTTGCACAATGAGCTTATATGCTGCTGTTATGCTATAACACATTATAGTAACATAGATAGCAGCAAAAGAATCTCCACTTAAAGTCGATTAGATTCACATATTGGACTAGGATCTCCTCCTCGTGTGCTTTATACTAGTTAATGCAATCCTTTTATTTATTTATTTATTTTATTTATGTTCTCTCGTTATCCATGATAGTCCTATGTCTACTGCATTTTCTTGGTTCTGAGTTGCTTCAATGCATCAAAATCTTTTATTTTAGCAGCTAGTAAGCTTCACACAAGGAAGACTAATTGTGTATCAGCAATAATATATTCATAATATATTAGGCAAGACACATTTGTTTGATAAACTCTTTGAAATGCAGATCGGGATCAGCAGAAAACTCGGACAAGGATTTAGCTGTAAGGGCTGCTGCTGCTTCGATATATTCGACTTGTAAATTTTTGTCGTCAAGGGAAAACCTACCCTGTTGTTAGTTAACCTAAGCTTCTAACTACCATTGATATTCTTGACTGGACTTAGATGAATATGCAGTTATGGTGAATTTCTTTTAGTGTTAGCATAGTAAAATTTATTTGTCATTTTAAACTGCTGGCACATAGCCTCTAAGATGTTTCTTTCTTTCATTGTATTTTTTACCTTCTTAGGCAGCTGAATTTCTGCCATTTCAGGTTAAAAATTTACAAATGAAGCTTTAACCATCAGTTTGAGACTTGAGAACTAGGGGTTTTTCTATTTGTCGATTGGTTTGAACAATTACTTATTAGTGTACTCATTAAATAAGGAATACTTCATCTGTCTTACTATAATAGTCCTTTTTTATAGTAGACATTTTCTAAAATTGAAATGTTTTTATCATTTACATCTAATTCTGCACGTATGTCAATAAAATTGCTAAATCTTAAATTATTATAACTTTCTTGTTTTTTTATTATTATTTTATTTTTTAAATTTGTATGATTTTTATGTCAAATTAAAGGTCTTGAGTCATGACACAATCAATTACGGAGTACTCCTCCATTTTGTGGAGAATGACCTATTTGCTTTTGGAACTTCTGGCATGTTGTAGTATTCCGTAATAGAAAGAAATCTTCAAAAATCCATTTTAAAACCCATCATTTTGAAGTGTGGAAAAGCGTGCCAGAAGTTTCAAAAGCAAATAGGTCATTTTCCATGAAATGGAGGGAGTATAATTTAAGATCAATTACCAATATGCTTTTAGGAATCTATGATATTCCTTTGGAAAAAATAAATATGAAATGTGCATTAAAATGTCAAGAAATACAGTATATCTGTAGATAAGCCTTTTTAAAATACTGTGTCGAAAACATTTGGTGCTACTATAATGGGAAAGGAAAGAGTATTGCCAACAAGGTGAAATCAATTATATTGGGCTCATTTGGTTAGCTTAAAAATGATGCAATTTTGCTTTGAATCAACATTATCTTTTAAGCTTGTTAAGCTATATTTTGACTTTACATTGAAATAAAAATTGATGAATGTTATTTTCTAGTTTCAAATATATGATCACCCTCTCCATAGGAGATGGATGCAATAAGATAAGGCTATATTGATACCTCTTGAATCAATCTTGCACCAAATATTGAACATAATTGTCAATTTAACATGTTCCAATTTCTTATCTTCTCAAATAGCTTCATAATGTATTGAACTTGTGGTCTTGCCTCATTTTCTTTTTTTTAATTACATTCGATACAAACATAAATCATAAGTTGAACATATTGTTAATAACCATACATCACTAATCAATAAATTACAATCTCTCAAACAAATAAAACTAATACAATTAAATGAGGCAGCTAGCGTAGTTGTTTGACTCGAGAACTTCCGAGTTGAGTGTATGTGATTACCGGTTTGTCAAACACTATCATAGTTTACTATGATAAATCGAGTGCAATGGCAAACAACAAACACCCATAGATTCACAAGACCAAGTGTGGCGATGCTAAGGTAGTTAAGGTAGCAACGAAAAACGAGTGATTAATCTGTTCATCAAGAGTCAATTGGCCAAGAGCTTTGACAAGCACGTAACTGACATGAGACTGGCAAGCCTGTCACAGTAAAAACTTTTAATATAAGCGGGAAAATAAAATTGTACTAGCGAGTTTTGTTTCGGTAAGTCCTTCTAAATTTATTTTATACATCCAAAATAAATTTTATTAGAGTTGTGGTAAAAAAAAACCATCTAAGTTCAATATTGGGGCTAGAGCTTTATTCTCTCAACCTAATTCCACTCCCATTATATACAAGATTAAAAGAAAATTAACATGTATAGATAACTTTTTTTTGATAGGAAAAATAATTTTATTCGCAGGTTAGGTACCAGCGGTACCCAAGAAAGGACACATCAAGTTACACTCCATAAGAGCTTCAAATTTGAATCCGACCAACTCCAATAGCTAATATTCGGATCGTCGTCGCCCCTCACGACGCATCAACTCCAAAATCTACATTTAATCTCTGTTTCAATCCTCCTAAAGTCCCACTCTTTACCATCAAACACCATAGCGTTTCGCCATTTCCATGTCGTCCAGATGATACAAGTCCATAAACCTCCCATTCTCTTCTCATTTCTGCCTTTGCCTAGAAGACTAACGAACTTCTCCCTATGTGCAGCCACTTCTCCCGGCGCCACCCAACACGAACCAGCCCATGTCGCCATCCTGTCCCAAAGATTCTTAATTTCCGGGCACTCGATTAACAAATGCACAGCCGTCTCTTCCCGATTTTTGCAACAACAACACAGAGGATCAACCTGGGGTGCGACGTTGCATCTAATGAGATTTACTTTCGTAGGCAAACGATCCCAAAGAGCTCTCCAAGTCATCACAAGAGTTTTATACGGGGCCTGAGCTCGCCACAGCTCCTTAAAAGAGAGATTTGTGTGAGTATTGGTACCTTGTGAGAAGGGGCGCCTGCGATTCGAAAGCACGTCGTACGCCGCCTTCACGGAATAGCTGCAGCCACCGGGACCAGTCCACAACCATGTGTCCGGCTGTCCGACGTCCAAATGAAAGTTATGAAGGAAAGAGGCCAGCTCTCCTTCCCACTCCTTCTCGGTATCTCAGAGAGCTCTCCGCCATTCCACCTTCCACTTCCATTGCCCGTTTTCCCAGTAGCCTATCCCCGACACCCTTCCTTCTTTCTTATTACTTAACATAAAAAGTCTCGAAAAAATATCTTTCAACGCCTTCTCCCCAGACCACAACCCGTCCAAAAAATAAGCGTTGTTTCCATCCCCATGTTTCATCGCAAGATTATCCCAAAACCAACACCCTTCCTCTTCTCGTCACCCCATCTACGACACCCTTCCACCATCCCTCCCTCATTCTCCTCCTACCTAGTTTCTTCTCTCCATTCCTACCCCACATTAGAGGTCCGAACCTGGCCTTGACAATTCTCAACCAGAGACAACCCTCATCCTTCAAAAACTTCCAAACCCATTTTGTAAGGAGTGCTTTGTTAAATAAACCGAGATCTCTCACCCCCAGTCCTCCGTCTTTCGCAGATTTACACAAATTATCCCACCCCACCCACGCCACTTTTCTCTCTCCCTCCTTTCCTCCCATAAAAATTTGCCAAAAAGAGAGTTGAGATTCTATTCTACCGTTCTTGGAAGTTTTGAGAAAGAGAGGTTGAACAGTGGCATCGCTGTGAGCACAGCCTTAACCAAAGTAATTCAGCCACCCAAGGAAATCGACGAGGCCTCCCACCTCTGTAGCTTATTACCTTTCACTTTATCCAACACTCCGTTCCACGCCTCCACCCCATTAACTCTTCCTCCCACCTTTAGGCCCAAGTAGGGGATTGGCCAGCTTCATATATTGCAACTAAAAATTCCAGCCATTTCTTCTAACACCACGTCATCCACGTTTACACCAAAAATACTACTTTTATCGAAGTACACAGTGAGGCCGGAAGCAACCTCGAAAAGCTTAAGAATGTACCTGATCGCTCGGGCATTCTCTATGTCGCCTTTAACTGCAAAGATTGTATCATCGGCATATTGCAGGTGCGACACCCTTACCTCGTCGCACCCGACCAAAAAAGCCTCGAGAAGCCTGACATTGATCGCACTCTTAATCAAAAGGTTTAGGCCCTCCACCGCAACCAAAAAGAGGAAAGGTGATAGAGGGTCACCTTGTCTAATGCCTCGTTCAAGTTGGAATTCTCCAGAGGGACTGCCGTTAACAAGGTGTTAGGATATTATTGTAAGGGGGAACTTTGAATCAAGTTGATAATAAAAGATGTGTTTTGATTCGATTCCAAAAACTCGAATTTACATAGAATATTTCCTTTATTATCTTTGATGATCCAATTCTTAAGTTACAATGTAAAGTTTAATGTATTAGAAGAGTTTACTTGTTAGGGAGCTCTTTATTGAAATGTAACTTTAGAGCGTCTAAGTGAGAGCGTCGGTCTAAAAGAAAACCAAAGCGCTGGATTGGAAGCCGCAGGAAAGAGAGCGTCTTTCAAGGTCGGAGCGCCTCTTCAAGTCAAAGCGTCTGTCAAAACCAAAGTGTGCTTCCAAGTCAAAGCACCTATAGTGCCAGAGCGTGCTTCTAAACAGAGCGACTGAACAAGCTCGAAGAGCGTGCTTAGTTTAAAGCGTGAAGGAACTCGTTTTCACCATGCAAAGCGTCTCCATCCTTAGCCGCTCGAGCTTCCAGCTTGAGCCAGAGCGTCTGACAAGCAGGTAAGAAGTGACAACCTGCTAGTCCACGTGTACGCTTCTGATTGCTCAAAAGAACGGTGAGCCATCCAATCACCGAATGCACAGGCCTAGGTTCTAACAAGTCAACAACTACTCCCCTAGGACTGTGTGCTATAAAGTAAAAGATTTGATTCAGATCGGACATAATGAGGTGCACGCAATCTATCTTTTTAACGGATAGTTTTGCTTTCACTCCCTATAAATAGAAGGTTCAAACTACATAATAAAAAATAGAGAGAGATCAAGTGAAATAAAGAGCACAAAAGAAGAGAGAAGGCGCTTCCAACTTCGAAAAACCTCTTTCATTCTCTACCTTCAATCTCTCCGATCCAACCTTCTAGCTCACAACTTAGGGCTTCAATCTCATTTATCCATAAGCCCTAGAGAGAAATCCAAGCCTTCTACATTGTACTTCATTGTAAAAGGATTTCTCATTAGTTGGAAATATACGAACCCAAACCCAAACCCTAAACTGAGTTTGAGTGCTTTGTATGTAAAGGTTGTAAGGCTCGTGAGTGCCTATCGTATAAACTTATAGACTCGTGAGTGCCTATCGTATAAACTCACATGGTTCTTGGGGTACCTAGTTAAAACCCAAGTTGAGTGAAGTTCCTCACCGGGTTGTGGTGGGAAGAGTGGACGTAGGAGCGTAACCTCCGAACCACTATACATCTAGTCTTAAGAGTTCGTGCTTTATTTTTGGGGACCAACACATGGACGTTCGCTGAGGCAGTCGAAATGCACTCCCTGATCCACTGGTTCCATTTATGCGGGAAGTTAAGGATTTTCAGCATCTCAAGTAAAAATTCCCACTCTACGGAGTCATAAACCTTCGCGAAATCGACTTTGAAGATGAGGGCACATTTTTTGGATTTTCTAGCCTCCGCCACTATCTCGTTTAATACCACCACCCCGTCCAAAATCGGTCATCCCTTGATGAAGGCCGACTGTGCTTCCCCGATAACCTTCCCCACTACCTCTTTCATTCTATTCGCGAGCACCTTCATGAGGATCTTGTACATGCTGCCCAGAAGTGAAATCAGACAAAGGTGATTGAGCCCGCAGCTCCCCTCCTTTTTAGAAATAGGGACAAAAAAGGAGGAGTTGTAGCCACGAGAGAGTTTGCCGTTTTCATGAAACTCATTGATCATCCTCATAATATCTCCTTTGATGACGTCCCAGCAGTTTTTGAAAAATTCCAAATTAAACTCGTCAGGACCCGGGCTCTTCGATCCTTCACATTCCCACACTGCAGCCCTAACCTCCGCCTCCAAAAAAGACCTCGTCAGGAAGCCCCCATCGTCACCATATAACTGAACTTCAACCAAGTCTCTCGGTAACTCCAGTCTGAACCCGTCCTTTCTCCGGAAGTGATCTTTAATCAATGATTGAAAACAACACCTTTGACGAGAACTGGGTCTTCCAGCCACTCACCCTCCACCTCCAGCCCCGTAATCCCGTTACTAACCCGTCTTTTATTCACAACCCTGTGAAAAACCTTGTTGTTAACATTTCCGTCTCTAAGCTATCATAGTTTTGCTTTTTGGGATAGAATACTCTTTCTTCTATCTAGGCTTAGAAAAAGTTGGGCCATCACCTCCTTTCTCCTGATCATCTCTTCCCCAGTAAGGCTTCCATCCTCGTCTTTTGCATCTAAAAATGCAAGTTCATCGCGGAGCTCACCCACCTTTGCGTTAACTTGGCTAAAATGTTCTTTATTCCACAACCTCAGCTTCCCTTTAAGTCTCTTTAGCTTTTCTTTCAAAATGAAGCTTCCCCACCCCGTAATCCCCCATTCACCCCAAGACTCCTCCACCAACTCCTGAAATCCCGGACTAGAGATCCAAGCATTAAAGAAACGGAAGGGCTTGGGCCCCAATGTTTTCAAACCCGGACCGGACCGGCCGGTCGGACCGGTTTAACCGGGAACCGATTGGCTACCCGGTCCGGTTCTCTGGTAGCCGGGTCTTTCATATGACCCGGAGTGAACCGGTCAGACCCGGTCAAACCTGCTAGAACCGGTGAACCGGTACTCTACAATTAAAAAAAAATTGAATTTTGTAATTATTGAGGTTTGAACTTGAGACCTCTTGGTTGATAGACTAATACAATAGCCATTTAGACTACACATCTATATATTATTAGTTGCGACAATAAATATATTTAATCATACATTATTATTGAAATCAAGCTTGAAATACTTTTTATCATGTTATTAGCAATTAATATTTTTTAAATGGTTGATTTTGGTCTATTTGTATTTTTAAATAAAATTGATATATAAATAAAAAGGACAATTATAATAACAAAGGGAACATATTAAAAGAATGAATTGAAGATTTGTAAATGTTTATTTTGATGTAAAAACACTTTATCTTAATATGTTATTCATGCATAGTTGAGCAAATATTATTATTTTATATATTTTTATATTCATTTTCAATTGATTTAAAGTATAAAATTTAAAACATGTTAATAATTCAAATATTTATATATTTTATAAAATGTTATATATATTAATATATTTACGGGTCATCCGGGTTTTTAAGAACGGGTCAACCGGTCGACCCGGTGACCGGTGACCCACTTGAGCAACCGGGTCGACATCCGGTCCGGTTTTCAAAACATTGTTGGGCCCCACTCCACTTTCCTAGAATCAAGGATGATAAGGCAATGATCCGACACCGTCCTTGGGAGGCCCCTAAGCTCCGATTCCTGCCATCTCATTGTCCAATGATCATTAATTAACGCCCTATCGATTCTGCTTTTACACGGGCTAGCACTGCTAAAGCACGTGAATTTCCTACCTTGGAGATTCACATAGATCAAGTTGTAGCCATCGACGAATTCACAGAACTCCCTTCTCCCTCTCGATGACCCAAATCCTCCCACTCCCATTCTTTCCCCTTCCGACAGGATGACATTAAAGTCCCCAATTAAACAAATTTTTACATCTTGCCGTTGCCCCACAACCAAGGACAATCTATTCCACAAGAGCACTCTCTCCCCGTCATTGCAAGGTGCATAGACGTTTATAATACAATACTCCTCCCTCGATGAGCGCCAGAACCCGTTAACCACTAGAGTTCCGCCAATGCCCCAATGGCTAGTGCAGTCAAAACACTCAGCATTGCAAAAGGTAAGCAATCCCCCCGACCTACCCACAACTCCCTCCACGCACCATTCGACTTTCACTGCCTTCCAAATCGATCTCCCATCCAGCTCAGAGAAGGATTCCAGCTTCGTTTCCTGAACGCAGCAGAAATCCAATTTAAACCTTGAAAAGAAACTCAAAATCTCCTCATTTTTTACCAAACTCCCCAACCCGCGAACGTTGAATGATCCAATCTTCATTAGGGATGATTTTTATCTACACCCAACCCAAACCTCTTGTTCATCGCTCCAGATCTATCGAGCAGAGCCGCCATACGTTCATCCGCCAACGGAGAGCGTAATCCCATCTTCTTCCCGAAGGCCCAACATTTCTCCCCTTCAGACCCCTTTGAGCTCCCGACCTACCCTCCCCTCTTTGCCTTCCTCCCTTTTTAACCTTTCCTGTCTTATCGTAGCACCGATCGAGTTCCGAAGGCGACGCCGTTAGGGAAATGAACGCGCACCAATTGGGTTGTTCCCGCAGCCCTCTTCCACTTATTTCTTCCTTATCTCCGTTCAAACTCTCTCCAGTCTTCCTCCCCTCCTCCTCTGTGGTCTCGATCCCCAACATTCCATCGTCGTCGGCGCATCCTCCCTCTACACTAGCTAACATCACCGACTTAACTCTCTCCCCCTCTGTTCTACCCTTCTCGCAATTGTTGTCCAACGGCCCCCCTTGACAAGAGGATTGAATGGTAAAGGACCCACCGCCCATCCCACCTCCAGGCTGCACACTTAGCCCAACACCATCTAACAGCCAGGCCCAGTGGCATTGGGCCCAGGGATAGGAGACTGATGGGTTCCACTATTTTCACCTAAAGTAACAAACTCAACCCCCTTTAGGCCCGTAGAAATTTGAAACTTATTCTGCAACCCGACATCTGCCGCCACCTTAGCTATTTCCGAGGTGGAATGTTCCACCTCCGACTCTGCATGCATCTTGGGAATCGAAATGTCTCCTCTCCCATTCACTGACCGAGACTCTCCGTCTTCTGCCTCCAAACGGCGCAGGAGCATCCCATCGACGGAGAAAATTCTGACCAGAAATCCCAATCTGACTCGTCAAGATCGGAAGCCTCCCCGACCCCTCCTATACCGATAAGATCCAGCTCCTTGATCGGTGACTTAATCTCCTCGATGTGGATGCCAAATGGTATATCATTGATGATACTATACCTTCAGTGAGTTAATGGATCTTCACCATCTTCCCGAATTGGGAGCACCCTTGCTTAAAAAATCTACCTGACCAAGCATGTAAAGGCACCCCCTTCCATCGAGTTCAGACCGATCTACGCTTAGGGACGTCTTCGATGCACCACGCCTTGCACCATTCAAAGCAATAATCAGCCCATTCGTCAAAACCCCGCAACACCTTCGTCGTTTCCTCATCACTGGCCCTGAGAATCAGGACAAGATTGTTACCCATATCTCGTAACGAAAGCTTTCCTACATAGTCGTTATTCAGCTCCGTCCCATGTGTTTTCCAAGAATAATGCTCTCTCAGCAGTCCAACATGGGCTCCGTTCAACCACTTGCCTTCCTCCTCCAAGGTCCGGAACACTAGGGTTCCACCTCCACCCCCGCCGCCTTTCTTTATACTCCATTTTGTCACCTTTTCTGCTCCAAGGACCCCAGTGAAGCTGCGTTTCTCTCCTCTTTTCTCAGCCTCCCCCGCCGACTCGACCATTCTCTCTTTTATTGCTCTACTACCTCCTTCCTTCACAGCCGATCTATCCTCTTTTCCCCTTGTTCTCTCAAACCTCAGTCTCCAGGCTCTAATAATATAAGAACCGATCCATATCCGGTTCAGTTTCGCTAGGTAGTCGACCTCTCCACCTTTACCAAGGAAACGAACGAAACCAAATCTCTTACTAAACTTATCTTTTTTCAAGGGAGTGAATATGTCAACAACCTTCCCCACTGTTTCGAACTGATTCCATAATTCCTCAAACTGTGCAACTTTTTGGGAAATTACGGAAGAAAAAGGTGGTCCTCTCTTTTTCCTTCTCCGCTCGACCTCTCCGTTGCCGCCGGGAAACTACCTCTCTCCAACCCTCCATCTTCATATTATGTTACCAAAAAGGAGGAGTTGCAGCTACGAGAGAGTTTGCCGTTTTCTTGGACTAGTTATGTATAGATAACTAGTTATGTTAATTAAAAAATATCTCATCTATGTTCCATAGGTGCGGGGGAACGGGTGTGGGAGCGATGCAATATGGGTATGGGGATTCATATTTTAAAAATTATAGGGTGCGATTCATTAAGGATACGTTTATATATTATATTTTTAATATTTATTATATATAAAATTAATACTCCCTCCGTCCCCTTTATATAGAGCCCCTTTTAATTCAAATGAGTCGATTAAAATAATAAAAGGGCTCTATATAAAGGGGACGAAGGGAGTACAATATTTAGAAATTAAAAAATTAATAAATGAAGTGTATATAGTTTTTTCTCAATTAAAACCGAAATTTTTTCAATAATTTTATCTAACCAAGAAACAATGCAACAATTCAAATAAAACAAGGTCCTAAAAAGTTTAAGATAAAATAACTTAAGTGTTTTATGTACAAGATTCTTTTTCATATTTTACATATTTGGAATCACTTTGTTTATTTTATTGAATTTAAATTTAAGTCAAATTGAGATACTTAAAGTTTGCGAAAAATCCACAAAATAATTAAGTTTTCAAAAGTAACTCCATGTGCGCACTTTTTTTGCACCCAATTCGTGAATCCCTCCTACCAGATTCGCGTATCTAATATTTTTTATTATTTAAGGATTCGCCAAATGGCGAATCCGGTACAAATCTCACGAGAATCGCACAAAATTCGCACCCTACAAGAATCCGATACGGTAATATGCTATTTTTTTTGAAGAATCCGTACATTAGAGAAAGCAACTAAAAGAACGTAAAAGAACTAATTGGGTCGACTCAATATCGAATCGCAATGATAACAGAAAACTTTCACTTCTCTGTCCTCTGCTACATTCTCCTCTTGGTTATAGTATCTTCTCTAGACTGATTGAAGGCTCACAGTCTTGATCACGGGAATAATGACTGTCAAACCTATTACAATCAGCGATGATAATTTGTTAGGCGACAGGGTCAGCAAATTGCTGATGTATAAGCATACCCAGTAGAAGAAGATTAACAGTATCACCGATCGCATTGCGAATCTAAGTGAGAGGAATGCAATGAGGGAGATAGACATAAAAAATAAGGTGTAGAAAAAGGTGAATATGTAGTAGCCAAGCGCACCGCTAAGCGCGGTATGCTTCTCTTTCACGATTTCGGCATTGTTGTCCTTCCAAATTCCTTTGGAGGGGCTGAGCAGCGTGGAGTATGCCGCCGTTGCCACCATCGAGGCAATCCCCATTATGAGGTTCCTAACTGTTGATGACATTTCTTCGAATCTGAAGTAGTCAACATCCATGGATCTCCGACACTCTGGCGGGACAGCTCTGGGTCCGGGTGCTAGTCGTGATGGAGCCGGGGATCCTAGTGGTGCTGCCTCCTCTATATCGATGGCTACCTCTTCCGACATAATAATAATAATAATAATAATAATAATAATAATAATAATAATAATAATAATAATAATAATAATAATAACCTCCTTGGAGATGGGAGGGGGCTTTGTGAGAGAATATTAATCAAGTATAGCTGCAATGTCAAAAAATCCTCAAAAAACAAAAGAAGATGGAAACTGTAGAATTACATTCAGTCCAGTGGCGCGCGGAACCAACCTCCTCGAAGATGTGGGGAATTGTGAGAGAATAGTAATCGTATTGTAATGTGAATAAGGTCTCTATTAGAGGATTATTCTCCTAAAGATCGAATTCGCCAAATGGCGAATCCAATACGAATCGCACCCTACAAGAATCTGATACGACAATATGTTATTTTTTGAAGAATCCGTACATCAGAATATCTCATATAAATTCAAAGGTTTTTGAATTTTATTTTGTGAGTATAAAATGATGTTGATTATACACAAACACGTAGTATATAATGATCAAAACAATATCTTAGAAATATAGAAAAATATAATAATGCATGTATGTATCTATTGTATGTGATAAAATAAATATTGTTATCACAGCATATGAAATTCATGCTATGTTAAAAGATACTACCTCCAACCCATATAAGTAGTCCCATTTGCTTTATTGACTTTTTCGGCATGCATTTTCACCGAAACCTAGTACGAGCTTTAAAATACTACCTCCATCCCCCCTCATTAGTCTCATTTGCTTTATTGACTTTTTCGGCACGTATTTCCACCGAAACCTAATACGAGTTTTACAATATAATTTTGAAGTATTTTTTCTTTTATGGGATACTATGAGTGACGTAGTATCCCGTAAAAGAAAAAATACTTCAAAATTATATTGTAAAACCTGTACTAGGTTTTGGTGGAAACGCATGCCGAAAAAGTCAATAAAGCAAATGAGACTAATGAGGGGGGATGGAGGTAGTATAATTTTGAAATATTTTTTCTTTTATGGGATACTATGAGTGTCATATAGTATCCCGTAAAAGAAAAATACTTCAAAATTATATTTTAAAATCCATACAAGGTTTCGGTGGAAACACGTGCCGAAAAAGTCAATAAAATAAATGAGAATGCTTATATGGGTTGGAGGTAGTAGATAATACCGAAAGTAAGTAACCAACATAAAAGATACCCCCACCGTCCACAAATTTGCACAAAAATTGATACACTTCCCTTTTTGGATTTACCCCACGTACTACTATTGATTTTAAACCTTATTCCATTTCTTTATCTATACTTATATAAAAAGAGCCTTGAGTGCTTAATCTAGATTGTCTATTATGTCATCATTATTAAATTATATATAAGGGCAACAATGTAATACAATAAATTATATTTATGCTAGATGTTAATATCTATTTTACACCATATATACAACATTTTTAAGTGATATTATAATAAATTATTATTATAAATTAAATTTACCTTATTATAATAAATTATTATTATAAATTATTAAATTTATATTATAACATATTCTATGTATGGTTGTAAATCCAAGGGGGTCCTAACCCCACAAATTTAAGTTTAGTTTTAAGAAACACGTAATAGTTGTTCAATTTTTTAAAAGTTCTTCTTCTTTTTTTTATTTTAATTTTTTTGCCTTCATATTTTAATTGACACACGCTCAAATGTTATAAGAGATAATTCATTTTTTTTTCTCTTTGAAGTTAAAGAATTCAAGTATGATACACGTGTCGTGTCAACCAAATACCTAAAAAATAGAGTTGTACAACCTATTATTAATTAACAAGAAAAAAAATGAGATAGGTAAAGGTTTCATGAAATGATTAAAAAATAATTACAATATATCGGACTAGAAAAAAATATTGCATTTAAAATAGACTGCTATCAAGATTCATAACTAATCAAATAAATAGTTTTAGGAAAATAGTACTAATTCACACAAGATTGGAAAATACAAACAAAATTTTTCTTGTAAAAGAGTGTCATTTAATACTCCATCCGTTCCCAAAAACCTTTCCCCGATTTGACCGGCACAAATTTTAAGTAGGAATATAATTAAATAATATTGTTTATTGTGAGATAAGTGTTGTGAGAGGAGATTGTTAAGTGGTGAGCCATAAATGATAAGTGTAGTAAATATATAATGTTTAAAGGGTGCAAAATGTATTGTTATAGTGAGTCCATGTCCAAAAAATGAAAGATGCATATGCACATGTATACCCCTGAAATAATTAGTTTAAAGTTAAGAACGTTAATTGTCATAAGATTATATTTTAGTTTATAAATTTTGCCGATTTTTCATTACAAGTCTCCACTTTGATATATAAATCTTATATCTTTTCACCAATTGTTCTTTAATTCTTCTTTATATATATATTTTGAGAAATAAGTTTAGACCAATACACATAATATTTTTAAGAAATCATTTGCTTCATTAACTTCTAACATTTGTAAATGTAGTTTTCTATTGCTAAGTTTATCATTTTGCACTTTTACCAATATCTTTTGCAGTGGCGGATTCATAAAATTTGCTCGGTGAGGGCTGAGTTTTTAAAATTTTCAAATTCGACACAATACTCTTAAAATTCAACTAATTAGTGAGGGCTTTAGTATAGAAATTTTTTTTTTTTATAGTAGGGGCTTAAGCCCCTTGTGGGGTGTGCATAGATCCGCCCCTGATCTTTTGTTAATAGAGAAAACAACTTCAATATTAAAAGTTAACAAAGATTCTTCTCAAAGTTTTAACTTCATCTAAAGAGTTGTAAAAATGGAAGGTTACTAAAGCAAGTTCCTTATCCTTCCTTATTTTTATCTTTATTGGACTTTTACTTTGATATTTTAGGATTTTCAATAGCAAAAAAATTAGATCAATATGATTCTTAGATCTTATTTTTTTCCCTCTAAAAACCTCACTCAAGACTAATATAATTATAAGTTAGAAAATCAACTTTTATTTTTTTGTAATTAGATTGTAATTAAATATTTTGTTTGAAAAAAATAAATTAATTAATGTAATTTGAGAGAGATAATGACATAAAATAAGAAAAGGTAGTTGCTAAAACAAGAACAATGTTAAACTTTGTCATATATGCTATATAAAGGTTGATAAAATAAATAGTCTATCTAATATTTTGTGCATAACTTTTGTGACTAACTTAAGTGCTTCATTTGAGGATTCGTATGCTAAAATACTTTTTTCTCAATTTATTGTTGTTGAAATAATTATTTTAAGTTTTAATGGAACTAAGGGGGTAAGTTACATTTTTTTTTACATTAATCCAAGTAAAAATAAGGTAGGATAGATTTGGTTTTTTTTTTTCATATTTTTAAAATTAGTGATAAAATTACAGAATGATTTTTGCAATATGACCATGCCTACGAATGCAAATAAATTAGAAATATAAATTTATTCAAATTAAATTAGAAGTTACACGTGCAACGCACGTTACACTTACTAGTTTACATAAAATTACCCATAACCCATAAATTTTACTCACTACTTTTAGTTTTAAATCCCAGTATATACTTTATTCAGCGGTGAAACAATAGCAGAAATGCTCCCCTACCCACGGTGGACACATTTAATATGCCCACCGCTTATGTGGCAGTGCCACGTCGTTAATCTTTTCCATTTAGGGTTTAATTTTTTTTGTAGGGTTTAGTTTTTTTTTTTTTTTTTTGCAGGGTTTAGTATTTATGATACATTTAAATTAATTCCTTATTTAAAATATTGCCACATCATTCGTTGACATATTAAATATGTCCACGGTGAGCATTGTAGCGTTACTGGAAACAATAGTCACTTAAACATTATATATCTCAATTTTTATGGATCGGGAAAGAGCAACAATTTTTTGAGACCATATTTTGATGCCTAAACACGAAATCCTTCCATCCAATAAATATGGTGGGCTTATTAAGCTTGCATTTGGGCCTCAAACGAAACCTTCTCTCTCTCTCTGTCTCTTGTTTCCAATATAAGTAAGGTTGCGAGTCAGGAAGGGCACACCTACTTGATCTTATCTGAGCATGGGAGGCAGTGATGGAGGCGGCGGGGGCAAGATCGGACGCCGCCCTCCGTTGTTTTACGTTGCTGGTGGCTCCGTTTATCTTTTATTTGAATTGAGTTCTTCGTCCCTGTCGTCTTCTCTCTGCTTCTACTGCGATGAAGACTGCCTGCCGCCGGAGCCTGCTGCTGCCGGCGATGACGGATGAGCGGGCTTTTTCCCTAATAGAATTGATTTTCTTTTCATTTCGTCGGTTTTTTTTTTCTTTTTTTCTTATTGATTTTAATTTCCATGCCTATTACATCTTGTATGTTGCATTTGTTTTTTTAGGTTTTAGCATAAGAAGTTGCTATCCTCAGTTTCTTCTCTCACTTTTCTGCATCCAGAGCCTCAATGCTTAGCTTTATTTATTTGTAATTGCTGGCTCATATACGCTGGAAGCGCCTAGCGTTGATAGAAACTCCAATGCGTTCAAAAAGTTGATTATGTTTTAATTCACTGTTAGAGCATCTGCGTTTTTGTGGTTTCAGGTTGTCGATAGTGAAATTCATCCATTTTCGAAATGCGGCTCGTGAAATTGTTAAGGTATAACTTCTCCATCTACCATGGCTAGACAGTGCGTAATGCTTTGTAATATACACTCTCTTAGATTTTGTTGTTTGTTGATAGTATTTTTAAGAATGTTTTGATATTATGTATCGGCATTCAACCCCCAAAGAAAAGGTGAAGGTCATTACTGAAATATATGTTCAGTAGTTAGGAAATGGATATGGTTGATAGTGCCAGGATAAAGGCGATTCTTTTCTTTTGATGATGCGCTAGCCTGTCTTAATATGGATTGTTGCTACTAGCTTAACTTGATTGTTGGATTATGCCTGTTTGAAATTGTGCAGTAGCATCACTGTGTGTGAGTATGTGTTTTAGTAGTTTCAGGTTGTCGATATTGAAATTCATCCATGTTTGAAATGCGGGTCGTGACATTGTTGATACAATACCTGAAAGTTTAAACTATTATTTCTGTCTGCGATACTGATCATATTTACAATTCTGAAAAACCATCCTTTGATTTTACATATTTGTAATTTTGACTGATCAAATGAGTCTTTGGCCATCTGGCTTCCTTCTCAGGACTTGTGCCGTCATCATCTGGTTCATTTCTGCTTCGTTTCTTTCTTATTATAAGTTCCTTCGCTTCATTGCTGCAATTCTTTATTTGGTCTTTTAAAGTGATTGATATGCTATTCGGCCACCTGCAAATAATCCAGCATATATCTGAATTATTGCTTTATTTCCCTTTAATTTATTTCATCTTCAAAGTCGTATAATGAGCTGTCCTTGTTATCACAAAAATTGGTTGAGCAAAGTGTAGGAAATGCAGTCGCATTGTGATGTGGGTCTCAACATAAATAGTTTGAATCACCTTTCGCATCAGACAGTTCCTCCGGTATATGACAGCAGGTAACTTTCAACAATCTTATTGTGCTGAAGGTAAATTGGTATAATCAGCAGTTGTAGCATATAATCAGTTTTTTTCTAAATCAACGGTATTGCTTTATACCTTACGACTCCATTAACATCAACAGTTCCTACCGATTGGAGTTTTCTTTTGTGTAGCACCTCATGTTATGATCTTCAATTTGCTTGATATATGTTAAGGAAAGCTTGCACAATAAGCTCATATGCTTCTCTTATGTATAGACACATTATAGTAACGTAGATAGCTGCAAAAGTATCTCACTTAAAGTCGATTGCATTTTCATATTGGACTACGATCTCCTCTTCTTGTGCTTTCTACTAGTTAATGTAATTCTTTTTTTTTCTTTTTTTTTTTCCAATTTATGTTCTCTCGTTATCCATGATAGTCCTAAGTCTACTGATTTTTCTCGGTACTGAGTTGCTTCAATGCATAGAAATCTTCGATTTTAGCGGTTGTGTAACAGTAATAATATATTCTTGTCATATTAGGCAAGAAACAGTTGTTTGATAAACTCTTTGAAATGCAGATCAGGATCAGCAAAAAACTCAGACAAGGATTTAGCTGTAAGGGCTGCTGCTGCTTCGATATATTCGATTTGTAAAGTCTTGTCAAGGGAAAACCTACCCTGCTGCTAGTTATTCTAAGCTTCTAATTACCATTAATATTCTTGATTGGACTTAGATGAATATGCTGGTCAATTCTGTTAGTCTTAGGGCATGTTTGTTAGGTTTGATTAGATAAAGGAGGATTAGATAAAAAAAACTCAAAAGTTATCAAGCCTCATAAGATAGTGGTAAGATTAGAATTTTAACTTGTTGTTTGGTACATGACATAAAATAGTTAGATATCTTGACTCACATGTTTGGTAGGAAATATTATATCATGATAAAAATATAAAATTACACATTTATCCCTAACATCTTCAACTTTGTTTCCTTTGCATTACAACAGCACAACAAATTATTTTCATCTCTTGAATCGATTTACCACCAAATATTTTCACATCTCTACACATACAAGTCAAATATATACGATGAAATAGGCAATTATTAAGAACCTAGCAAGTTTCAAAAGATTATAAATCAAGATTTCATCTTGAATAACAACAATGCAGCAAGCGAACACAGAAGCATCTCAACTCAAAAACTAGACATTTCCATTAACTTCAAGATTGCATTGCATCGAAAACCAGTAAGATTCAAAGCTTAGATCTAAAGAATAAAAATTACAGAATAACGTTTCCTAATTTCCATAAACTTAGATGAATCGGCGACGGGATGCATGTAAGGATTAGACATTGGGGATGTGGTTTCTTCATCATCTGAAAGCTGAAATTTCACAGAGATAAGGCCCTTCGCCATTAGCAAACCTTTGTGAAGGAATATAGTCCTCCCCAACGGGAAAGTTTGGCTTCTCTTTGATGAGGTTGCATAACAAGATATCATCCATTTCTGCATTCCATATTCCATTGTAGAGGAACTCATCTTGGGGAGGAACTTCATGTGCCATTATTTAGAGGAAACCTGCAAATGAAATGAGGGGTAGCAAGAATAATGCATGCAGAAACATTACCATTTCATAAAGTGCAGATTTCCACCACATAAATCCAAACAACAAAATACAAATGATACATTCATCACTACATCTCATTTCAGCCACAACAACGTAGAAACATAATATTATGGTTTCAGTTCCTATAGCTAGAATGAAAGCACAATATTCATTAGTAAATCAGATGAACAACAGAAAAAGAAATTCCAGAAGGATTCGCCCAATATATATTTGATTCCCAAATAATTCCTCATTTATGCGAAAAAAAATATATAAGATAAAAAACACCAAATGTCGCAGCTAACATAAGGAAACTACTTCGTATAAGCTTGAATCACACACTACAATTTACAAATGAGTAGCACAAAATATGAATCATACAAAAATAGATGAAAGAAGGCAGACTACACACAAATTCGATTATGATTCATCCTTTTGAACAAAATAAAATATGAATCAAAGCATATTGGTCAATCTCAGCACAAAATATGAATCAAAGCATATGATTCAGCACAAATAAATATGAATCAAGCATATTGGAAATGAAAACCCATCCTTTTGCTCAATCTCAAATTCGATGATGATTCCGCTGAAAGTTCGATGTAAGCTCCTTCACATTCATCAAATAGTTTATATGAAACCAATACCAGAAATTAAAAGTTCAAACTAGTTCTCGCAAAAATATAAAGATAAAAAGCACCAAATGTTAGCTGCTCTTAGAAGGAAACTACTTCGTAAAAGCTTGAATCATAAACTACAGTTTACAAATGAGTGGCACAAAATATGAATCATACAAAAATTGATGAATGAAGTCAGACTACACATAAGGCATACAGTAGAAAATAAAAAACCCATCCTTTTTGCTAAATCTCAAATTTAATTATGATTCATCAAGAGTTCGTTGTAGGCTCCTTCACATTCATCGAACAAATATGAAACCAAGACCAGAAATTAAAAGTTCAGACTAACCCTAAAATCGAATGACTTGTTTCGATTCAAAGCAAAAATCGATTAAACCTAAGTAGCATTCATTTCCCACACAACGATTTTGTGCAAATTACCTGAAACATCCGATGAAGGTATGCGTCTACAGAAGTTGTGCCGACGAAGGAGAGGCGAGAATTTGGGAGGATATGAACTTCTCGAATCTCAGATCTGTTTTGAAGATGAATCTTCGATTGAAGGGTAATATTGTAGATTTGCTTTTGAAGCACAACTACTGTTCAACAAGGGCACCGCTATCGGAGGGGAGTGACCCGATTATTTATATAAAAGGCAACAGTGGTTTTTGTCCCGGGTCGGAAGATAAGCACAGGTCTTCAAGATTAAGCATCATGGATACCAAACGGTCATATTATCCCTGTTAACTTTTTTAAACTCATGATAACTGGACAACCAAACATGCCCTTAGCGTATTAATTTATTTGTCATTTTAAACTGTTGGCACATAGCCTCTACAATGTCTCTTTCTTTCCTTGTCTGTTTTACCTTCTTAAAACTGCTGAATTTCTGTCATTACAGGTTGAAAATTTACAAATGAGGCTTTGATCTAGCGAGTTTTGTTTCAATAAGTGATATTGTATACAATCAAACTTGCTATATTAGTATAAGTAATAAAGCAATTGATGGGCTTAAGTGGCATGTCTACTCCCGTTTAGCCTATCATGTCTCCTCCTTACAAATCTATATAAGTTTTACTCTTCATACAGTAAAAACCCTAGTATAATTTCCCTCCCAAGACAACGGTGGACGACCAAGGTTACTGTGAGAGTAGGTGATGGTTAAGCTATATGTTAGATCTGAGTTGAGGATCTATAATAAATCTTGTAAAACGACATAAGGAAAAATAGTTATAACACTTTACCTTTTCCACCTGGATTTGAATGTTCGGGGACGATTTATACGAGGACTTTGTACTAGTACTCAATCTTGAAAGGATCGGGGGAGCCCTACAAAATAAATTGGAGGAAGAGGTCGCTCAAGTCAGACAGGGAATTTGCGACTTAAGCGTATAAAGGAATTCCGAGGTTTTCCTTAGACGAGAAACCTTTATGGAGGGGGAGCTTAAGTTAGACAGGGAATTTGCGACTTAAGCGTATAAAGGAATTCCGAGGTTTTCCTTAGGCAAGAAACCTCTAGGGTGGTTGAGCGTGAGTGCGTGTTTTGTGGGGGAGCTCGGCATAATTCTCTTTTAGAGTTCTCGGGAGCACTTGTTTGGAAGAGAACAATGTACCTTGAGAATGAAAGCATTCATGTATTCATAGCCTATGAGAGGCAAGGGTATTTTCATCAGTTCACAATATTACAAAGTCAATATCGTCGTTTGGAGGGGAACAATATCTTGAGTGACTTATAAATTAGTAAAATTAAAGAAAGTACTACCTCCGTCCCACTTAAATTGTCCACATTTCCTTATTGATTTGTCCCATATAATAGTCCACTTTCTAAAAATGGTAAAAAATTTATCTCACAACTAATATCATTTTAAAATTTCTTATCTCTACTTGCATTGGTCTATGTGTCAAAAGCAATGTGGACTATTAGGTGGGACGGATGGAGTAGATTGATTTATTATAAGAAACTAAATCAAGACAAAGAGAGGGAAAGAGTCTCAACGTACCATAATGGTTTAGGAGTACTGAGTCAAAGGGAGTAGCTTGATTTAATATAAGAAACTAAATGAAGACAAAGAGAGGGAAAGCGTCTCAACGTACTATAATGGTTTAGGAGTACTGAGTCAAGACGCACCAACTCGAGTTTGATTCCATTGTCATCAATCACGACTCACGATTTCCTTCAGATCGGCAATCGTAGTAATTCCTAGCATAACCTTAACACCAAATAATGAGCCTTTAGTATCGCGGATGTTGACATCCACTACAGGGTCTATGAGGAAAAGAAAAAAAATCAACAAGCATTGATAATCGAATAATACTAAGGCTACAGTAAGCACATCAATAGTGTCATTGAGCTCTATACCTAGCGTCAATGTTATTGTAAAGAGCAAGTTCGAACTTAAGTTTAGACATTAATTCGGGTTTTATTGAAAGCTAGGTATAAATCACAATGACACTATTGGTGCGTTTATTGAGGTAGAAGAGCAATGTTATATTATCTCAAATGAATCTTGATTAAAGTATATGTAGCCTTAGTATTATTCGATCCAAATGCTCGTTGATTTTTATTTTTTCTTTTCCTCTCGTAGACCCTGTCGTGGATGTCAACATCCGCTCTCACAGTGGTCGTTCTCACGCTAACAAGGACAATACACATGAGGGTATTTTGCGGGCGGATGGTCACCCTTAACCATAAACTTTTCTTGAGAAATTTTATACGCACTCAAGTTTATATATAGGGCTAATAAACATTCTAGAATTTTGGATCACACTCTACATTGATTTTGGTCTTGTTTATAGTTTTAATTTAGACTTCTAGATCATTGCAATTTGTTCCTCACTTTTGCATTATTATTATTTTTTTTCCTTTTTTCGATAATGTTCTAGTATTTAACTGAATATGTTAATTTACATTATTATTTTAGAAATCATTGAGATTTTTTCCGTAACAATATGTTAATTTTCCCTTTATTTTGATAATAAATTCTTAAAATAAATAATGTAAACACAAAAAAAACTGATTCACCAGGGAGATTACGATTACATGTCACTTGTCACGTTGCCCATCTACATGTCATGATGCTCAATCAGTTTTTTCAGTTTAAGTGTAGAAACGAACACCCTTAAATGTCCTCTAAGTTTAAGCACTACTTACATGTCATCGATCTCCTCTTCAGCTTGATTCACCAGGGAGATTACGATTACATGCAACAATGGGCTCCAAACTGACCTGAACCGGCAATTCCAACCCTCCGAGTCTTCTTTAAGCTTCTCCAACGCAATTAGCACTCACGAGGCTCCGCCAAGTCTGGCCCGCAGTAAACCCACTCTCAAGGAGTGTGTGACGTTCTATATGACCCTGAATAACTACCTTGATCTGCAAGGATTTAATCGTGACCCACTGCGCCATGGACCTCGGGTTATCGTGTTCAATCGAATCACTTTAAAATCACGCTCAACGTATAGGGAACACATTATATAGCCATCATGTCATAGGCTTCACAAGTACTTTAATCAGTTATTGTACACTTCATCCAGATTAAATGCAAATTGTGAAAATTTAAAGGTAGCGAATTTATAATTAATTAATTTTTTTTATCTGAAAATAAAGACGTAATTATTAAAACTCAAGGTGAGCACAAGAAGTGCCCATCAAAATCCCCACCAGTACACAGTACGGACATTACATATTATTCCATTGTTCCACCAAAGTTTTGTTTGCCCAGATCTTGAAGCTCAGGTATGCTTCCGCCTCTCCCCAACTCGCACACCACGACCAAAAACGACACTTGATCTCTTCCGAAATCCTACATACAGACCACTCCTTGCCTCCAAACATTACCTCATTTCTCCATCTCCATAACACCCACATAGTGCATATCCACAACCCCCCAAGCTTCCTTCTCCATCTTTTCCCAGCGCAAAGAGAAGAGAAACACAGTAGGTGCTCCGTGATAGAGTGAGGAGCTGCCCAGTTTACCCCGACCCAAGCAACCACTCGATTCCACACCTGAACAGCCCTTTCGCACTCCAAAAATCCATGCACAGCAGATTCGACGACCAGCCTACAACCTCCGCAACGGCTTTCCTCATCGCTCAGTGCAATTCTCTTGCGGAGGTTGTCCGCTGTAGGCAACCGATTCCACAGCAGGCGCCACACCATGATCTTCGCTTTTTGGATGGCTCGGGCCTTCCAAACAAGCCTGAGACACACCGTCGGAGGCCTATTCGGGGCAACGATGCTACCTCCAGTGCATAGATGTTTGTACGCTTCTTTGACCGAGAACAATCCCGCGCTCTCATCCCCCCACATCCACGATGCTACCTCCAGTGCATAGATGTTTGTACGCTTCTTTGACTGAGAACAATCCCGCGCTCTCATCCCCCCACATCCACTTGTCAGCTGTACCAAGCGTGGGAGATAATTTATTAATAAACTCCAGCAGCTCCTTCTCCCTCCCTTGCTCTCTCTGAAACAGCTCCCGGCGCCACCCAAACGTCCAAGCCCACCTGTCATTGATCCAGTCACCCATGTCTTTCACACTCCCATCCTTTTGATTACTAAGGTTGAAGAGGCGCGGGAACAGTTCAGCTAATGGCGCCGTGCCAGTCCAAGCTCCGTACCAAAACGGAATGTCGCCACCGTCCCCAAGACGTACCACCATTTTCTCCCAAAACTAATTATTTTCAGTCCCCTCCACCAACTCTACAATACTTTTCCACCAACCAGGCTTCCTACCCCTACCGTTGCCAAAAACTTGCCCCCTCACCCAGCTAGGCTTCCCATGGCGCGAGCGTATAATTCTGGCCCAAAGACACTCGTTTTCCGTCAGATACCGCCACGCCCATTTGCACAAGAGGGCATGATTGAAATGGAGCAGATTCTTGATCCCCAGTCCTCCTTCTTGTTTTGGCTTGCACACCTCCTTCCATTTAAGCCAAGAAATTTTATTCACACCTTCACAGCCTCCCCACAGGAAATTGCAAAACAACGATCTGAGCTACTTCTCCACAGATTTAGGTAAGCGGAATAAGGATAGCCAGTACAGAGGAATGGCTGAAAGAGTCGCTTGTATGAGAGTAGCCCTTCCGCCCAGAGAAAGAGATTTCGCATCCCAACACCTGAGTTTTTTTTTACCTTCTCTACAACCTCTTTCCACCCTTCGAGCCCCCTTACCCTGCCGCCAACCTTCATTCTCTATAATTAATTTTGAATGTGGTGTGCAAAACTAGAACTAATATAAATATGGTGTACTTATGGCAAATATACTTTTTATAAAACGTTTTACTATTTACTATTTTCTTTTAATTTAGAACAATGTGAGCATTCACATTTTGACATTAAGTGCTCGTTTGGTTCAAGTTGGGTAACGGAAAGGGGATTGAATCAAGTCAAGTAAGGGAATGATAATAATAATGGTTACTTTTATTGAGTGTTTGGTTCAATAGTAGAAAGAGAGTCACTTGTGAGGGAAGTTCACTTTCTCCTTGTTTCCCCTCCTTCTTGAGGGGTAACAATATAATGGATTGAGTTACCCCCAAGTAAGGGAAATTGATAAAGTATTACTCAAACCAAACAAAATATAATGGAATCAATTACTTGTTTCCCTTTCCACGATCAAAAATAGAAACTTGGGCTAAAAGTCAAA
Organism: Mentha longifolia; assembly: GCA_001642375.2. Taxonomy (NCBI): domain Eukaryota; kingdom Viridiplantae; phylum Streptophyta; class Magnoliopsida; order Lamiales; family Lamiaceae; genus Mentha; species Mentha longifolia. Next base: position 15,940,800 of record CM038117.1, read on the forward strand.
GAAATAAAAATTTGTGCCTGTCAATATACTTAATTGTACAAACTAACTGGACAAATTAATGGGTTATGTTTCAATAATTCTCTTGCCGAAGATAGTAACAAGAAATGATTTCTTGACATTTTGGGTCGATGAATAATTGTTATCGGCACGTGCTAAATTTTGCAGTCTAGTAGAGGAAGCAGGTTGAAGTTTCTTCAAATGGTATAATGAATGATCATGTGTACATTAGCTTGCAAAAACTGCATCTTAGTAATCTTGCTGAATGACTTTAGAGATGCAAATATATGTAGTTCTCTATCTTCTTATGAGAGAAAAAGGTTATTAATTAATATCTTGAAAAATATTACTATATGTCACATAATTAGTGAAGAAGATCGGGAAATATTAAAAGATCTCAGAATTTTTGGAATTTTGATTCATCTTGCAAAATTTATTCCTCCAAATAAACGATTTAAAATTTAAGGCAAAAAAGCATTTCTCGTACTTTTTTTGAGATAAATTTTTAGTTATACATATTTCTTCTTCCCACAATTTGAACTTTTACAAAATAATTTTTGTAAGGGCATCTCCAACCCTTACTGCATACGCAATTTGCAGTAGCAATTCATCCCCAACCCTACTGCAAAACCCATCCCATTTTGCGTTTTTTGATGGTTTCTCTCTCCTCCAAACCCAATTTGCGTTGCTACTGTAGATGAAACGCAAAAGGCTTTTTAATTTTCTAATTTTCCATATTGGTCCTTTTCTTTTTATATTATTATGTTTATGGTGGTGAAAGTAGGAAAAGAATGGACAGAAGATGGGCTGAGAAGACAATGGCGAATTATGCATTTATTAATTAGGGCATAAATCAATTAATACGGTTTCCTTTATGTTAAATGTTGCCTAATATTGGGCCTAGTATTGGGCTATTGATTTATTCATCGTAATAGAATTTTTGCAAATCAATTTAAGCCTTAATCGGCTATTTTTATTTCAAATGGTTTATAAAAAGTTTTTCTAATAATAATTAATACAGTTTACAAACTTAAAATACGCACCACAATTATTCAAATGGTTTCAAAAAAAACATTTGATGAGATTATATAAGAAAAATGAAGATTATAACAACACAATGATATCGATTCATTAATAAAATAATTGAACAATACAACAAAATACTAGACATTAGTGCTAATACAATAATAAAAATAAAATAGATCATGAAATTACTAAAATAAAATAGATCACGAAATTAATAAAATAGATTACGAAATTATTGTTAAATGAAAATAATTTGTAGATCTAAAGTGTAATATTCATAAGTATATAGGTGTTATTGTAAAAATATTAAAAGTAGTATAGAAAGGAATATATAGAAAATATTCTTTTGGGTTTGAGTTTGAGTTTTTGGGTTGGAGATGAATTACTGTTTGATGTGATAGATACTGCAAAATGGGTTTGAGTTTAGCGTGAACCGTTGGAGATGCCCTAAGGTACACAATATCCAGCATATATTACTCCTTAAAAAACGCAAACTATAATAAACAAATAATAATGAATATAAACCCAAAAAAAACATGATATTACCCTTACAAACATCATATATCTTAATGACTTTTTTTAACTAAAACATCAACATACGTGCTTACATCTTTCATTACTCCCTCTTCAAGAAAGTGCTTCCATATTAATTATATACTGTAGTATATACACACGCTTATATAAAGACGCATAAAGATGATTTCATATCTCAATAAAGTGAAAGGTTCATATAAAAAGTTGTGAAAAGTGATATTAGAAACCACTTTTACTTTTAAAAGTGCTCAATCTTATTCTCGTAATAATATTGTATCCTTATGGATTCTCGATAGAAAGCTTTATAAATACTTTGAGTCTCGTTGCTTCAACCTTTTTTGGTATTTATAGAAGTAAAAAGTATTGTGTATCCTATCAAATTTTGATGGAACAAAGATCTTACTATAATAATTTCTTTTGAATTGATAATATTTTGATAATTCAAAAAGCCTTACATGACACATTAAATTCAAATAGAAAGAATATTGGCTTCCTTCTATCTCTGCAAAATTGATGTCTGAGATTTTTGGAGAATATTGTCTTCCTTGATCTCTGCAAGATCGATGTGTGATTTTTTTTGTATCGTTTAATCGGATAACTTTCGTCTTATTTCCGAATCAAACACTGATTTGGATCCTTTGTCGTGAAGAAACATTTTACCCTTATTTATGAGTGTAGAAATAATAGACATTGTAGGTTTTTGAGCTCCATATTGAGCTTTGATGATGAGATGTTACAATTTGATTGACTCATCAATATTTGTCGTTATCAACATCAAATTTTAATATTATGTGTAGATTTTGATACTTGGTAATCTCTAGAATCTCAATATTTTAAATTTCAATATCTATTTATTTAATTTATGAATTTCAGGAATTATCTTCAAGTGAATCCTAAAATATAAGTAAATGATATAATTTGATGTTTATATATTTAATTTTCATGTCACAATTTATTTGGCTAGTTAATATTCAAAAGTTACGCATATATTAGTTGTGCATGAGTCGTATCAACGTGTTTGATAGATTTAACACCAAGACAAGATACAACAGAAAATCTCATATCAGTTGGAATTAGAAAGGGCATGAAAATTATTTCCTATTTGGTAAAGCTCGAAAAAAAAAGCATATAAAGGGATTCAAATCCAGCTGAAATTCAAAATAAAGACCGTTTACTATGTTCGTGAATCGGGTCAACAAATCGTGAACAAAATTAGAAAAATAGTTTAAATAAACATAAAAACCGTGAACAAAATTAGAAAAATGGAGTATATTTATATGTGCTTTCTGAAAATGTAGTGATGGGCTTAACTGCTTAAGCAAAAAAGTACTCAAATTTTGTCTCTATGAATACTGATTTTGTCTCCCATTTTCACTCGACCTTTTCTTGCTTTTCATCTAATCGAAAATCATACATGAAAATGAAACATGAGTGAATGGACTCATGACAAAGGATTCCATTCCAACAAGGCGACTGACATGATTGCTCTATCGACTTTAGGTTGCGTCGATCATGCTTCATAATGCTTCCCTATTATTACTACATATACTAATATATATATATATAGCGAGATTAGGACTAGAAATCGATTTAAACAGTTGATATTTTTAATAATCAATGATTGTGAAGAAGAATGTATGATTGTGAAAAGGAATGATTGCAAAAAATAAATATATATATATATAGAGAGAGAAAGAGAAATGATATGCTACTCACCTCCCGGTGGGCACCTTCGTGGGCATCTCGTCATTTTATCACGTTTGCATTTCTTTTTTTAATTTTTATTTTTATTATATATTCTAATATCTTAGAAATTAATTTAAAAATCATAAAATCTAAAAAATCAATGTTCAATTTGTTATTTTTTATTTTTAACTTTAAAAAATGAGTAATAAAATAAATTGAGCTTTGATTTTTATGTATTTTTTAAATTTTATGATTTCTAAATTAATTTCTAAGATATTAGAATATAGAATAAAAATTAAAATTAAAAAAAAAGCAATGCAAACGTGATAAAATGACGAGGTGCCCACAAGGTGCCTACCGGGAGGTGAGTAGCATATCATTTCTCTCTCTCTCTCTCTCTCTATATATATATATAACGTACATAAAACAACATATATGTGTGTGCAGTGGCGGAGCCAGCTGAAACCTCCCTTCAATTTTTTTTTTCAGTTACTATATTTTGAATATTTTTATAATTTCTAAATATTTATATTGAACCAACTTTTATATTCCTTCCGTTCTAGACTATTTGTCTAGTATACCTAATTGAGTTGTCCCGCATTACTTGTCCAGTTTCTAAAAAAGGAAACAATTAGCTTGTTAAATGGACCATTAATCATCCATCATCCACTCATCTTTCAGCATATATCATAATATAATTTAAATTGTAAAATTTAAAATTATCATAATTTGCTCATTTGTTCTCCGATTTTTACGACTTTTATACCAAATTAAAGGTCTTGATACAATTTTTTTATTTAAGATCAAACATCAATATGTTTGTATGCACTCATGATGCTCTAGTTTTAAAAGAATAAAATTTTGCATTAACATAATAAACACTATACTTTATATCTAAACATACTCTTCTTAAAATACATGCCGAAAAGGAATTGGACAAGTAGTGTGAGACAGATGAAGTATTAGATATTTTAGTCCCCTCCATAAATGGTGAATGGTTCATATAAAAATAATTCTTAATGTGCAAATATAAGGAAAAATGCTTAAATTCGTACAAAATCATACTTAAATATATATGTGGTTATGTTTATGTTAACATCATGCTTATTTATGAATAATTTGATGTTTAAAGTATTTTCATACTTATTATATATTGCATTCATGATTATATTAATATGAAAAATAAATCTTAATAAGATCAATGATTCAGTTATGATATATTCTTATTTCTCATGCCATAATTTATTAATCAAACTATATACTATATTATTCACATATGCCAGCTGATTTTGAAAATGCTAATCGGTTAGGTTGCGTTGGGGCCAACATCATCATATTTATTAAACCATAGGGTTAGGGGGACAACTCATTTTGGTTACCATTCACATGCTACTCTATAATGCTTTCACTAAATTGGCATATCAACTAATCAAAGCATATATACAGAATTAATATTTAATTTTTTGTATTTTACCAAAAAAAGGCATAAGGGCATGCTTGTCCAATTTCAAAGGAATCGAAGCAAATATGAGCCTTACATTATTAATTTAATAATTTTCTAAACGCATTTTAGTATTTTTCAAGCAATAATAGCCTATATAATTTTTGGATAAGAAAATGATTGGACCAAAATATTTGGCACTAAATGTCGATAGAATATTTCACAGACGAACATACGACTTAGAGGAAAATACAAAATAGTAGCATAAAATTAATAAGACAAGAAAGAGTCAAAAATTGCAGAAATATATGAATACAAATATATAAGTTTGTAATGAAGAAAAAGACAGGAAGAAGAAGAAGGGAAAACCATGTGAATTTCAGCTGCCACTGACCTAACATAAGTCGCTTCATGTGATTTCAAAAAAGTGTATAAAAAATTCGAAAACTAAGCAACAAAAAATGCATTTAAACAACTCGGACAAATACGTAAAATTGTTGACATTATTATTAAAATAAGGAGAAGCTAAATTATTCCGACAGCATCAATCTTCTGGCTTTACATAAAGTTGGATTCCCCTGCATTATTTTATTTTATTTTATTTCTGTAATCTTTTAATTTATTTCTCCATTCCCTTATTTCATTTTATATTCACAACTCAGATTACTTGCTTGGGAGTGGGAACGAAGAATCTTGAAAACATTGACACTGTCAAATGATATATTTAGTACTATTAATCACACTTTTCATATTCACATATTAGTACCCAATATATAAACTTTTGTTTATAAATCTAAATTAAGTGGCATTTGGAATAGGAGGTCCAAATTTGAAAAACAAAAGATAATGAACATTTATCTTTAGACCAGTTTGACCGTCATGAGTTTTTCAAGAAATAATATAATCAATTTGTATTGTTTAATTGTAAGTGTAAATCAAGTCACACTTTTATTATGAACAGGGATTGTTAAGTGGTGAGTTCAAAATGCTAAATATAATAAATATAGAATGTTTAATTGGTATGAAAAATATTATTTTAGTGGGATGGTTTTGCGAAACAACTCAAATTGAAATTAAGGGCATGATTTTCAATACGGGAGTATGATCTAGTTTTGAGAAAATGTGCATGCTTTGAGTAACAAAATACTACACCCTCCATTATTTTTGACTTGTCTCGTTTATTAAATATATGAGTGGTATAAAATAATAAAACGAGACAAGTCAAAAAGAATAGAGGGAGTAACATTCAAAGGCAAATAGCAAGAATGAAGAAAGAAATTATAGCAAAATAGCAATAAACGTCCGAAATCGGCGAAAATAAATTCAACTACAACCGCAACATAAAGAAGACCTAACTTCAACTAAACCAAAAATTCTGTCAAGGAAACTGCAGCAAGAAAGAATTCCAACTCAGATTTCTTCTTCTCATACACATATTCTTGAATCCCTAACAGTTAGCTGAATTCTCCCAACTCATCCTGGCTTTCTGAAGGGCATCTGATCAGCTCCAATATGTTTACCACTTCGGCCATGTCGGGCCTATTCGAAGGCACCTGCGAAGTACAGATCAAACCTAGTTTCATAACCGGGATCGCCTCTTCAGCCGGAAACTTCCCTTGCAACCTTCCATCAACACATTCCTCAACTTTTCCTTCTTCGAGCGCCCCTCTCACCATGTCTGAAAGCACCACGACATCATCCTCCATGTACTCAACCGGCCTCTTACCCGTCACAATCTCCAAAACCAGAATGCCGAAGCCATAGACATCACATTTCTCAGTTATCTTCACAGTTTTGCATGCAAATTCAGGTGCCATGTAGCCAAGAGCACTCTGGATTTTGCTACTTAGGACGTAACGGTCTAACATAGGCAGAAGTCTTGCTAGGCCATAATCCGCAACCTTAGCTTCTCCAGAGCTGTCGATCAGTATATTGCTCGACTTCAAGTTGTAGTGGATTACATTCATCTTGTGTAGATGGGATAAGCCTTTAGCAGCTCCAAGAATGACGTTGAATCTGTCGTTCCAGGACATTGAGCCTTGTTCATGGAGATTCTTGTACAAATTTCCACCACTGACAAATTCATATATAATAAGCTGTAATGAGGGAGTCCAGTAATAACCATCGAGTGCAACAAGATTAGGATGATGAACTTTTCCCAATTTTTTCACTTCCCTTTCGAATTCTTCTTGAGATTTCACAAGACTAGAAACAGTGAGCTTCTTGATGGCAACAGAGCGTCCATCCTTGAGCACAGTGCGGTAAACGGCCCCAAATCCTCCACGGCCAAGCTCACAATCTTTATTCAGAAGAGCATGGGCCCCAGTGCTAAAGTCGGGATCACCCGAAAACATAACAAGCTTTCCTGAACTTCCATCAGTGGAAGGTGACTTGCTGAAGTCATCACCACCGGAGAAAGTAAGAGCTACTGCAGAGTTCGGCAGGGAAGAACGCACACGCAGATTAAGAACAGTGATGGTGATAACACCAATGACAATGGCAGCTGCTGCACCAATTGCTATTAGAGCAGAAATGCTGAGGATTTTCTTTCCTCGACCAAAGGCTGGAGAAATCATTGTCGGTGTTGCATCAGTGGAGTTTGGATTGAGTACGATAGGCTTGGGAAGGACAGTAGGGCAGCTTCTATTGACTGCTGCTCCACAGAGAGACGGGTTGTTGGACACAGATGAAGGAGCAATGGTGTTGAAGAAACTACCAGCTGGCAGTTCCCTTGCAGCTGGTTGTGTGAAACGTTGAATAACTGAAGGTGTACAAGATTTGCCAGCTGCTTAGGTAGGGGTCCAGTAAGCTTGTTGAAAGAGAAGTCGGCAGTTTGAAGATATGAGAGCTTTGAAAGGGAAGCTGGAATAGGACCAGTTATTTCATTATGGGCAAGATGCCTGCAATTTAAACAGAGTGTCAACGAACATCAGTAGACAAGCTGAAGGTGTACGAACTAGCAGACTAAGGAGCTGGTAGACAGTATACTTTCATAAAACTAGTATACTTTCATAAACCAAACACAGTTTTGGTAATGAATTATACATATATTAATGAAATTCAATGAACTCAGGCATTTGTTCTCATGATGATCTGCAAGCATCTAAAAGATATCAAAAGTCTAAGTTATCTACATACGTTCATGGAAAAGCACAGAAATCATACATCCTAAACTAAGATAGTAGTGCAATACTAACCATGAGTTTTTAGCAAATTAAGCAAGCAAGAAAGTTGCAGCAAGCGAAACACTTACAAGAACTTGAGTGACGTGCAATCTCCGATTGACAAAGGAATGTAGCCACCCAGTGAGTTTTTCTCGAGTCTTAGTTCATCAATGGATGATAAACCTCCAATCTCCGAAGGAATACTGCCATTTAACTCATTCTCACTCAAATCCATGAACTTTAATACTTTCAGTTGTCCAATACTCGATGGAATGCTTCCCAAGAATGAGTTATTGGCCAAATTTAACGATTGCAAGCTCTTAAAATTCCCAACAGCAGCTGGAATAGCACCAGATAGCACATTTTGTGAGATATCCAAAATCAGCAGCTTTTTCTGTGAGTTCTCCAGTGAAGAAACAAAAGCATCATGAATGTTCCCACTCAATTTGTTGCCTGAAAACATAACTTGCTGCAAACCAAGCATGAACACCCATGAAGGGACATCTCCGGAGAAGGCATTATGACTAATGTCAAGAGCTAGAAGGTTCAGACAATTGTTCATGGACTCAGGCAAGCTTCCAGTGAGGGAATTTTTTGATATATTAAGAATCTTCAAAGACTGAAGCTTCCCTAAAGAAGCTGGAAGTTGACCGGTAAAGTTGTTCTCGGAAAGATCAAGGGTCTCGAGGCTTCTCATTTCTCCAATCCACTCAGGAACCTCCCATCTCAAACCATTTCTACCTAAAACTAGATTATTGCACAAGGAAAGCTTCTGCATTGTGCTTGGAAGCCCTCCAGAGAGTGAATTTCGACTCAAATCCACCGACCTCAACAACAAACAGCTCCCAATCCCATCAGGAACTTCACCAGAAAACTCATTATTCCTCAAACTTATGAACCTCAAATTGCTCAAAGATTCAATCCCCATTGGAATTTCACCCTCCAACATATTATCAGACAAATCAAGGGATCTAAGCCCCATCATTGACCACATTCCCACAGGCAACGTCCCAGAGAACTGATTGCCTGAGAGATTAAGCGAAGCCAGAGTCGAGCAGGAGCCCAAACTCTCGGGTAGTGGCCCTGAAAACATGTTCTTAGACAATGAAATCGATCTTAACGATCCACATTGGCTAAAGAAATCACTTGGAATTTCCCCTGAAAAACCATTCTCACTCAAATCCAAGACCTTCAGATCAGATAGCTGAGCAAAGCTGAGGCTCAAGCTCCCAGTAAAATTGTTATTTGCGAGCGATAGCTTACGCAGAAACTGCAACTGAAGAAGGCCCCTGCCTAGCTTACCCGAGAGGCCAAAGCCATCAAGGACAAGATCAGACACTCTGTTGGATCTGGGGTTGCATTTTATCCCAACCCAATTGTTACATGGGCTATCATCATCTTCGTTCCATGAATCCAATTTCCCCTCAGGATCTTGAATATCAGCTTTGAACACAATCAACCCCAGAACATCATCATTCAAAGAGGGGCTTAACGATTTCGCTGACAACGGAGCTAGGCAGATGAAAAACAAAAGAAACACATGGCAAACAACACTCCTCATTTCCAAAAAATATCAGTGAAATCGGAACAAGCTATGGCATTGCTTAGTTTGATAAAATAATAAATAAATAAATAACACCCAACAGAAACACCTCCTAATTTTTCGGAAATGTAGCCGAATTCGAAATGGAGCTGAAACGGTAACTATTTCCTAAACTCCGTTAAAATCTTCAACAACCCAGAACTTACAGCGCAAAATCCTCAAAAGCTTGCAAGAACGAAAGGAGATTTGTATAAAAATTTGCACATTTTATCCATTCGCTTCACCACATTCGGCTCAGAACGGTAAAGTTTGAGGCCAGAAGAGAAACTTGCAGGTAAACCTAGAACAAGTAAACCACAAAAAAACCCTTATAACACCGACCAATGGCAAAAGCAGCCCCCAGCTCAAACAAAGTATAACTCTTTCCCAGAAGTTGAAACCGAAGCAAAGAAATAAGGAAAAAATAGAGAAAATGTAACGGAGGTCAAGTATTTTCGAGAAAACAGCTGGATTTCGAAGTCGGGGCACGAGGTATATCGATCTGGAAGTAAATGACAGAGCTCAAATGTGAACGTGAGAATACACTTGGCCTGAGAAGCTTGAGGAAAATGGTTAGGGACGGAATGTCACCGTAAATGGGCATAGAATGGGAATTTCCCGGCGGGGGACCTCAGTGGACAAATTGAGGAGTCGTCTCTCTCACTCTCTCTTTCTCTCTCTCTCTCTCTCTCCTTTATTGCAGCAGATGAGAGAGAGAGACATGCATTTATCAACGGGAAAAAAGTAGAGTGGAAAGAAAAAGCTGAGCAGAGAGGGCGGGGGGTGCTTTCATTAGGTTGGACACGTGGCTTATTACTACTGGTTAGGATTGCACCTATTTGAACAGAGCGTTGTTATGTGGGCCATCCACTATTAAATGAGAAATTGTCACAAGCGAGAGATAAATTCTTCTCAAGATTAACGAGGGCCTTTCTTTTCGTCAGGAATTACGACCGGACTGTTTAGTGATTTAAGTGCTTGTTTGGTACGGATGATGAGATAAGGAAAAAATTTCGAGATGAATAGTAACAAGTGTGATTAAAATCATGATAAGAAAAAGTGAAATGAGTGTTTGCCTGTTTGGTATGAAAATTAAAAATTACTGTAGTACCATGACTACAAATTAAAATTACAAATTTAACCTTCAAAATTCATAATTTCTAAAATGTATTTATAATATTTAATGATTAAATTGAATCCAAGAATTCATAATTACATTCAAATCCAGAAATAATAATCGAGAGGGCTTAGAAAAAATCGAGATTATTCAAAAATAATAATTCAAAAACTGAATCTTCAAAAATTGAAATAATAATCAATTTCCAAAAATAATCAATTTGAATCTCCAAAAATAATAATCAATTTCGCCCCCCAATCCTTCCCATTTCAGCCCCCAATCCCTCCAATTTCAGCACCCCAATTTCAGCTGCCGCCCAATTCGCCGATGTATTCTTTGTCGTCGTCAACCTCTCCCTTCTACCCTCGCCCATCGTCGGAGATCGGGAGGCGTACGGCCACGTCGCAGCGCTCTCATCTCTCCCCCCATCTCCATCATCGCCGTCGGAGATCAGAAGGGGTACAGCCGCCACGCCCACCCACGTCGCCGGAGAGCAACCCCGGCTGTGCAGTAGGGAAGATGGAGAGGTGGTAGGGGCTGCACAGGTACGAAAGGGAGGAAGGAGAAAGGAAGGTCAAGAGTGGAAATATATTTTTTTTTGTGATTGAACAGTGTATGTCGGGGGGGTGGAGGTGCGATTGAAAAGAGGGATTTTGAGAGGTTCAACAGTGTTTTACTAGCGGGCCGGGTGCTAAACGCAGGCTGGAAAGATATCCCACTCATAGATACCAAACGCAGTGATTATGTTAGATAAGGTGAGATATGTTGGGATATCTCACCTACCAAACAAGCCCTAAGTGTATTGTGTTTAAGGATGAAATGTGATTTATATACTACCTCCATCTCATGTAAAAAGTCCACTTTGTTTTATGCACGTATTTCCACCGAAACCTAGTACGGGTTTTAAAATATAATTTTGTAGTATCGTTTTTTTTACGGGATACTATGACACTCATAGTATCCCGTAAAAAAAACGATACTACAAAATTATATTTTAAAACCCGTACTAGGTTTCGGTGGAAATACGTGTCAAATAGTAAAGTAGACTAAATATATGGGATGGAGGTAGTACTTATGTATATTTTAAAATTAGAGCATCTTAAATGTATAAAAATATATTGATGTCTGATCTTAAATAAAAGAACATATCAAAACTTTTAATTTTGTATAAAAATTATAAAAATAAAAAAACAAATGAGCAAATTATAATAATTTAAACTTTTAAAATTTAAATTATATTGGATACGTGCGGAAAGGTAAATGAGTGATGAGATTTAATAAAGAAAAATTAAGTGTAATAAGGAATTCAGCAAGTGTACCTTAATTTCCCTAATTATTTCTCAAAAGAGAAAGGAGTGAGAGAGTAATAATTTTTCCTTCCCCAAATGTATATAGTAGGGTTATTTATTTATTTATAAGAACTTTGGTATGAATTTGATTTTTAACATGAACTTAAATTTTAGCTTCACAATACAACAAATAAACAAACTTTGGTATGAGCTTGATTTTAAACATGAACGTAAGTGTTAGACTGACAATACACCAACTTAATTTTTAGGTTAAAATTTAGAGGAAATGTAGTTTTTTGCCCACTTTGAGCATAAGAAACTAAAATTTGTCCACCACATAATAAAACACAACTTTTGCCCATATTTTCAAAAACAAGACTAGAATACCCTTTCTTCTCTCTCCTCTCTCCTCTCTCCTCTATTCTATTACACGCCTCCCCACCCAAGAATCACTTTCATTCATTCACTCTCTCTTTTCCTCTTTCTCTCTCTATCTCTAAAATTTTAATTTCAATTCCCTCATCTCTCTCTCTTTGAGAGGGAAGAAGATGAGTTGTGAAGACTTTGTCGACGCCGGCGTCCTCTGCATCGCACGGTGACAAGCTAGGGTTTGGAAGGAAGGGGGTGACGGGCTAGGGTTTGGAGGGAAGGGCGACGGAATCTATTTCTCCTCCGCCTCCGGAGCTTAGCAGCAGCAGCCACTCGATCTCATTGCCGCCGCAGCATCCACCTCCGCCGCAGCAGCCTCCCTCCCCCTCCCCCCCCCCCCCTCTCTCTCTCTCTCTCTCTAAATCTAGATTTATTTTTGTAGAACTAGGATTATTTTTTTTTTTTTTTCCTGTAAATCTAGGGTTTTGGGTTAATGGGTATTTGTTAATTTTCGCAGTAGCTGTTTGATTCATTCATGGGTGAATTCATGACTTTGAACTTTGCAAATAGAATGTCATTCATATGCTTTTTTTAGGGTTTTCGTATGGTTATTTTTTGGTTAAAATATTGTTAGAATTGAATAAGAATGTGCAATTCTTAATATAAGAATTTGGCAAAATTCTTATGATCGGGCAAGTTAAATAATAGTTAGAAAATTGATTTAGAAAAATAAGAATTTGACAAATTCTTACTAAGTGAATTTGTCAAATTCTTACCAAATAAATTGGTAGAACATTGGAAATTGTCAAATTCTTACTGTAAGAGTTTAAAAATGTAAGAAATTGATAAAAATTCTTACCAAATGGATTTTGGATTTATCAAATTCTTGTCTCTACCTTCATATGAAATTGAAATTTCTAACCAAGTCACGGCCACGCATACAATTTCTAACCAACTATGAAGTCAGAAATGTTAGAAATGTACAATTTCTAACCAACATATGCAAAATTCTAACCAACACACAAAATTCACAAATTCTAATCAACACGCAGACATTCTATCATTTCGTGATAAGAATCATTATATTTTTTTACTAAAATCAAAGCAATCACACTACAAAACGTAAGAAAGTTTGGATTTCTCACCAATATGTGCAAGTTTCTTACGAAGTCTACGATCATGCATACAAATTGCTCATAATACAGAATATAAGAAATTGTCAAATTATTACACAAGTTGCACATTGGTTAGAAATTGATATTTTTTTTTCCAAGTTCAATATAAGAATTTTTTCAAGAGAAGGTAAGAATATGTCAATAAACTTGATAAGAATTTAAAAAATTCTTACCAACTCTGTGAAAGTCTTCACAGTATGGATAAAAAAAAACTAAAAAACAAAAGAAAAAAAAGGGAATCTGGAAAAAAAAAAGGAAAAAAAATGAAGAGAGAAGAGAGGAGAGAGAGAGAAAGGTGTCACATGTAGGGAAAAGAGAAAAAGGTGTCACATGTGGGTGATGTCATAGGGGTAGTTTGGACCCAAAATTAAAAATATGGGCAAATATTGAGTTTTGTTATGTGTTGGTATCCTCAAAATGGGTATATTTGTGGTTCACTCTAAAATTTAAGTTCGTGTTGAAAAATTAAACTCATATCAAAGTTCATGTATTTACAGGCAAATAACCCTAAATAGTATTACTATTAGAAACGCTCCCTACGTGCCCACCGCTTATGTGGCAGTGCCACGTTATTAATTTTTTTCTATTTAGGGTTGAGTTTTTCTTAAAAAGTGTTTAGTTTTTTTTTAGTATGGTTTACTCCCTCCGTCCCTGATATTAGTGTGCATATTTCCCGTTTGAGACGTCCCCCATATTAGTGTGTAATCCAAAAATAGAAAGATTCTCTAGGCAAAAATACATATTTACCCTTCCATTTTATTCTTTATTTCAATACTTACCAAACTGGGCCCACCTTTTTTCCACTATCTCCACATTTTTTCCACTATTGGTGTGAGCCCCTTATTCCACTATCTCCACATTTTTCACTTTATACTATTTTCGTCTAAAACTGCGTGCCGTTTCTCTCAGCACGCTAATATCAGGGACGGAGGGAGTAGTTATTATGGTATATATTCAAACGAATTTCCTTATTTATTATATTGCCACGTCACCGGTGGACACATTAAGTATGCCTACCGTGAGACATTGGAGCATTCCTCATATTACTATCTAAAAAACCTAAACTCCAAAAATTAAATTTAAAATTTATCATTACAAAGTTCCAAAATCAGTTAAAAAGTCAATACAGTTCAACAAATTCGCGACAAGGGAGTAGTATATTATATTTTCTTTTTTATCATAAGTGAAGATTGCGTTTTAATTTTAAATATTGTGAATTGAGAATAGGTCTTATTGATAGTAAAAAAAATTATAATTTAATTACTCTTTAATGATTGTATAAAATAAATGATTATTATCGTATTATAATTATTTTTTTATTCTAAATAATTATTTTAGGGTAAAATTTATTGTCCTAATTTTCGTAAACTCGATGGCCTAGTTTCGAATTAGAATCTGGACATAGTTCGATCATTTTACTGTATGTGGGCTAAAGTGGCCCAAATTTGGTCAAGCCCATTAGAAAGGAACGCGAAAATTAACGAATTCGGAAAAACCCTAGATGAAAACTACAGACCTTCAATTTGAACATCTTCAAAATTGATTTTTTGCGCGGAACCGAGTTTTGGATTCCGAAGTAATGGCTACTCAAACAGTGCATGATACGCTTTCTGTGCTCTTTGAGCTCTCTTCAATTGATGTAAGCCTCCAATTTCTATTATATACTTTAAATTTTAGTGTATGAATGTTCTTCCTTTCCGGGAAAGAATTATCTAAAAACAAATAAAAATTAGTAGTTGTTGTGCTCACTGATTCTTGCAGAGTTCATTGGTAAAGGATCTCGAGAGAATTTTGAAGAAGTCGCCACAAGATGGAGCAGATGATCTCCAGAAAAATGAGGTGATTTTAGTATTTGCGGTTACGTTTGTGTGTGCGAGCGCGTGATTTGGAGCTTTTTTTTTTTTTTTTTTTTTTTTGTAGTTGTTAAGAATCAACAATCTCTGTTTATTGAAAGATGCATATTCTGCTGGCAGCTACATAAATGGACGAAATTTGCTGAGAGTTTTTCAAAAGATTCCGATGCGCAGATTAAGGCGCTTACTGAACTGAATGAAGAGTTGATTACGAAATCCGTTTTTTCGGGCAATGGGCTCAAACCATCTGTAGCCGATGTTTACGTTTTTGCGACAGCTCGATCATCAGTGGTATGTGTTCTCCATTGATGATGCTGCTTTGTAGAATAGTCTATTAGATAATGTATGATTGATTGGTTATTACCGAGGGCCATACTAGGATTTTGTATCTGTATTGAATAGTAAGCAGAAAGATTAGAGAAGAATTGAGAGTGTTGATATAGACAGTGTCAATAGAATACATGCTTGCTAACTCAGGGAACTGAATGATGCTAACTATGCCCTTTGGTTGATTGAGGAAATAGATAGAGCAAATCATACTATTTGTTCTCTTACCTTATTTTCTGATGATTCCTTCTTTGTTTGTTGCTCTAGCTTGGTCTTTCAAGTTCTGATAGAGCAAAATTGCCACATTTGTTGAGGTGGGTGGATTACATCCAGGTAAGAAATCTTTTTGTAAACGTAAGATTTATCATACTTAATTTTTTTTTTTTAGCCGAATAGCCATATCATCTCTTCATTCGTTGAGAAACAAAGAAGTTGGCAGCTAAATGCTATACATTATAATTATGTGTTTCCTGTAGTGATAATTTTTTTAACAAATACTGTGAAAGATGTTCTTTTCAATATATTCATTTCTGTAATGCACCATAGATGGTTTCCATTATTTTCACTTATTCCTCTCATTTTTATCGCTTTAGTGCAGAGCTCTGTTATGACGTTTGGTCTTTAAAATTTAGTAGTGATTTTCGTTTAGACCTCTCTAAATAGATAGATGGCATTGCAACAGTGCCACACATTTTCACTCATGAGCATTTTCTTTTTCTTTTTTTTCGTTTGAAGTGCAGAATCAGGACGATATTGCTCAAATATTGGGAAAGATTGTCATAGAGAAGGCTGAGTTTGTGCCCCCAGTGAGTAATTGAAAGTCATTTGTTGGATTATTTTTATGTTTTCTTGTCCTTTTAATGATCTTTTTTTTGTGAAGAATCCTCAGGTATCAAAACCTTTAAAGAAGGTTGAAGATTCCAATCCAAAGAAAACTGTCGAGCCAAAAGAGGCTGGAAAGCCAGAGACAGTTGCTATAGGAAAGAAGAGTGATGATGCTGTAAGTGTTTACCCTTCATATCTGCTTTGGTAATTTAAACATATGAATATATAAATAATGCAACTCAAGGTGTAGATTATGTGGGTACAAGTCTAGAGCTGCTGCTAAATGTTATCTTTTGAAGAAAGGCATTTGTTTGTATATTTTTTCTTACTTCTGAAAAGCATTTTGGCTGAGATTCTTACTTGGTCGCTTTTGGAATTTTATATTGTATATACTATGTACCATCAAAGTTGTACTACCCACTGAATATTGCTCCTTATTTCTCCTAAACATAAAAGAAAAAGGTTGAAGAAAATCAGGCTAGCCAAGCAAAGAAGAAACTTCCCGAAAAAGATGCAGAAAAGAAAGTGGAAAAGAAAGATGAAGAACTCAGCGTCAGTTTGCTGAAAATCCAGATTGGCCACATTTGTAAAGCATGGAAGCATCCATCAGCCGACAGGTAAAATGAGAGTGTCTAGGTATTTTGAGAGTTGTTCTTCATGCATTGGATGGGTTTATTGCTGCATCCAGTCTGTCCTAAGCATGAATATAGGACTCTTATGACCTCCATCATAGTTTTTAAGAAGTTTTCTGTGAAGTTCATTCAGCCGTACTTGGCCCATTTTCCTTATGTTATTCATATGGAAAATGTTTGCGTTGAACAGAAATTTCAATGCAGTGCTTTCTCCGGTTTGAGTCCAAGCTGAGCTGTTCTCTGTTCTTTTTGCATGTAATGCAGTTTGTTGGTTGAGGAGATAGATATTGGAGAAGCAAAATGCAGGCAAGTGGTTAGTGGCCTCGCAAAGTTCTGCACTCCTGAAGAATTGACGGTAGGATACTGTAAATACCGTTGGATTGGATCCATTTTTGTTTACTTTGAACTGCTCTCTCATGTGTAATATAGTTTTCTAATGATCTATATGCCGCATCGCTTTGCAGAACCGCCTGGTGGTGCTGATCACAAATGTGAAACCCGGGAAGTTACGTGATGTGATGTCCGAGGGACTGGTATACGTCTCCACTATCTTATTTCTCTCTGCATCTTTCTATGCATTCTCTTTTAATTTCATTCTTTTTTTCTCCATGTCATTCAGTATCTGTGTGTGTTATGTCCTCCATTTTCTCTGAGCTATATGTATATGTTGCTTAGCACATATCTTTTGCATGTGCTCAGTTTGTAGAATACCAATGGTTTGTGATCGTGTTAAAAGTTGATTTTAGCATGTTGCGCCAACTCTTGTGAATTTTTCACGATTCCTTGTCTTGCAGGTGTTATGTGCTTCAAGTAAAGACCATACAGTGGTAGAGCCTCTTATTGCTCCAGATGGTGCGAAAGTTGGGGAATGTGTTACATTTTCTGGGTAATGTATTTCACAATGTGCTTTGCGTATCTTACAGTTTCTGGCTTATGTGTTCCATCATAATTCTGTATCATACTGTTTCCTGCACCTACATCGTCTCTTTATTGTGTAATTTTTGTATGTAATGGCTTTCCTGAATATTGTTGGTCCTTGTCTAGTTATTTCTCTATATAATTGGAATAAAAATTGTATGCAGACATGATGGCAAACCAGAAGAAGTTTTAAACCCCAAAAAGAAGCAGTTGGATAAGATAACTCCGGTATGTATTCCTTATTGATGTTACTATAGTATGCTTTCACAAAATAATTGCTGAAACAATTAAAGATCAGGTCTTGACCACCTTTGTTGTTTTGCATTAAAATTATTACTCTTAACTATTGATCCCCAAATACTTTACAGCTTCCACCAACACTTGGACCTAGGATCGCAAATAACCTAAAAGATTACCATAACTCATCCCTTTGAATGTTTGTTCTTGTGCCAAAAATAAAAATACTAGGCCTCTCTTTCTTGGTTTCTATCCAAGAGTTCCATAGATCAAAAAATCTTGTTGATATAATGTTGTTGCGGATGCAGAATCTTTTCACCGACGAAAAGGGTGTAGCAACGTTCAAAGGCACCCCCTTCATGACTTCCTCTGGACCGTGCACGTCTTCCATTCCTAATGGAAGCATCAAATAATGATGAGTTTCCGTTTCCAGTTGAAATTATCATAGTTTGTGGTAACTGAGAGGCTTCAAATTCCTACTGTATAAACAAGATCATATTCTGCACGCGTTGTTTGATGCTGTTTTTGAGGTAATACTATACATGAATTCTGTTCTTGTTACTATTTTGTTTCCTGATTTACCTCAAGTAAATATCCCCAAAGAGTGCAAGCAAAACCTTTGTGTTTCTTCCATTATAAGGATTACCCATTATATTCTAAAAGTGTAACTTGAACTTGAAGAGAAAATAAAATGTACTACCTTTGTCATTTTCAAGTTATTACATTTTTTTCAATAATTTTTTCAAGCGTTTTTTAGCGTCTCGATGATGTGTTTTAAAATAATTTTTTAAATTTTTTTTTCTTTAACGAGATACTACAAGTGTCGTAATATCTAATAGAGAAAAGTAACAAATAAGCTCCTAGGGTACAAGCCCCTAACGCAAATAGCACCCTAACGTAACATTCGGCCCGTATCTCACCCCAACGTGTGTTAAATTTAGCAAATCCACCCCTCCGTCTAATTCCTCTCTAACGCTGTTAAGTGCAAGAGCCTATGCAGCGCACAGACACTCTCAACGGAGGCTGCAGCCGTGCTTAAGCACTACCTCAGCCTTGCCCGCGGCTATGGCCACGCCCAGCTCACCCATCTCCATGTCGCCGCCACCCTCCTCACCTCTTGCGCCAGCCTCCTCCGCCGCGCCTGCCTTAAGTCCCAGCCACACCACCAGCCATCACAACACCCGCTCCAATGCCGCACCCTCAACGTCGCCCTCAACCGCCTTCCCGCCACCCCTGGCCCCCTCCCTCCACGCCCAGCCCTCCCTTTCCAACGCCCTCATCGCCGCCCTCAAGCGCTTACCGCTGTGGCTGCATCGAGCAGAACAACCAGCAGCAGCAGCAACCCCTCATCACCATTAAAGTCGAGCTTGAGCAGCTCATCCTCTCCATTCTCGATGACGCCAGCTTCAGCCGCGTCATGCGTTAGGCTGGCTTCTCAAGCACCGCCGTGAAGAACAACCTCGACGACTGGCCTCCGTCTTCCACTGCTACAACTCCGCCGCCGCCGGCAACTATTACACCCTCAGCTTGCGCCCTGCCGCTGAAGGCCCGCTCCCCCTCATAAACCCTACCGCTCTATGGCAAGCCCATATTCCTCTCCCACTCCTCCGATCAAACCCTTTCCTCTTCTCCTCCCCTCAAAAGAAACCCCCTCCCCTCTCCATGAACGACGACATGAATTGAAGCCCATCTTCGAGGTCATGATCGGAAGGAGGAAGCAAAACACCGTCATCGTCGGTGACTCCTCCTCCATGGCAGAGGCCGTCGTCGCCCACCTCATCACCCTCATCGGAAAGAGCGAAGTCCCCGACGAGGTGAAGGCAACGCAGGTGGTGAAGTTCCAGTTTCTCATCGGTGCCGCTGGCGTTGATGAACAAGGATGAAGTCGACATTAACGTACGTGGTTGACCTCAAAAGGAATTAAGGTCGGAATTAAGGTCGACTCTTTCGCCTCATTAAAAGAAAAAGAAAAAAAAACATAAAAGCTAATTATGAGTAACTTAACGGCGTTAGAGAGGAATTAGATGGAGGGGTGGATTTGCTAAATTTAACACACGTTGGGGTGGGATACGGGCCGAACCTTACGTTAGGGTGTTATTTGTGTTAGGGGCTTGCACCCTAAGGGCTTATTTGCTACTTTTCCCTATCTAATAAAAGAAAAATTATTTAAAAAATTATTTTAAAATTCATCATCAAGACGTTCGAAAACGCTTGAAAAAATTGTTAAAAAAAGTGTAACAACTTGAAAAGGACGGAGGTAGTATAAAATGATACTTCCTCAGTCCCCCATATTAGTGTGCATATTTCTTGTTTGGGACGTCCCCCATATTAGTGTGCATTCCAAATATGGAAATATTCCCTAAGTAAAAAGACATATTCACCCTCACTTTATTCTTATTTTTCTCTCTTTCTATCTACTTTTCCCACTTTCTCCCTACTTTATTTTACTTTTTCCACTTTACACCAATTTCGTCTTAAACTACGTGCCGTTTTTCTCAGCACACTAATATGGGGGACGGAGGGAGTAAATTGTGGTCAGTGTAATATGAGTGTCTATACTGGACTTGGATTAGTGATTTGCCTCTCGTAATTCTATATTTCCTCGGTCTACTACATTTATGCACTAGATCTTTCAGCACTTATTTCAATGATGTGGTTCACAATTATTAGATGTGTCATTAGCATAAATTTAATCATTTTAGGATTTTTTTTTAATTTTCCTGAATAATTAAATTAAAAAAAAATACTGGAAAATGGGACCTAACTGAGCTCCTAATTACAGTGTGGTTTGAACTAAATATTTCCACTTTCTATAAAATAAAAAAAAAATCTTCGGCATGATATGAATATAAAATTTTAACGAAACATACACTAATACATAGAAATTCAGCCACTGTGGGGCTTCGAGCCCCCACATAGATCCGCCACTGTGGAGTATTATATACCAGTACAGTCAGTACTATACAATCCGGCACTGACGGAGGAAGTATAATGTACTTCCTCCATTTCGTTCAATAGACTCCATTTCATTTTGGCAATTCTGCCACGTTTTTCCACGCTTCTTGATGATAGGTTTTAAAATAGATTTTTGAAGATTTTTTTCTTTTACGGGACACTACGACAACCTGAGTATCCCGTAAATGAAAAAAATCTTCAAAAATCCATTTTAAAACCCAACATCAAGAAGCGTGGAAAAGCGTGCCAGAATTGTCAAAATGAAATATAACATATTGAACGAAATAGAGGGAGTATTATATATTGTACATTAAATAAAATAATAAACTATGAGATGTGAAATGAATAACTATTTTCCAAAGAAAAAAGAATTGGCATTATATTAGAAATAATGATTCTGCATAAAATAATCTTACAAAACAATGGAATGGAATCGTGGAGAGAGATCTGTACTACTGGACAACCCCAATAATTGAGCAAAGCATATTAAAACTAGAATGAAAATAGTACCAAAAAAAAACAAAAGAGAAAAGAAAAGACAGTAGGAAAAGTTATTACATTTGATTGGCAAATAATTAAAAGATGATTACTTTGTTTATCTTCTCATGATCATAAAAAATAAAAAAAAATAAAAAAAACCTGTCACCAAATTCCAAATTAAACAATGAACGCCTTAATTTTATTGAAAGAGAATGAAAATTGCACCTAAACAAAAATAAACCAAAACAAACATCATATCTGAAATATTCTAGAGAATATCGTCTGAATAATTCCACCATCGAATGTAAAAATAAAAAAAATAAAAAAATAAAATCAGCGAAAATGCTGGTGGTGATGGTGGTGGTGCCTGTGATCATCGAAACCGAAGCACTGCAACAAAGGATAGCAGGCAACAAACACGCACCGTCCGATCATTCCGAAGATCGACGATACTACCAAACAAGGGCAGCAACAGCAAGCCACCATTGGATTATCGTACGGACTGTGGCGGCCGCCGTCGCCGTGGTGGTGGTGGTCGTGGTGGTGGTGGCCCATTTACGCTTCTTTAAATCAGCTGATCACAAAACAATACCAATAATTAATAGTATTGAGATTCGAGAATCCAACTAGGCCTCAATTCTTATTCTCTAAAACATAAGGGATAAAGAAATTATTAATATGAACTCACGTAGATTTAGAGGTAGAGCAGTATTCAAGTGAAATTCCTGGAGATTTGAATGAATATAAACACTGGATTAGTTTGAATTTTTATGGGAATTTGCCAACAAGAATTCCCCAAAAATGAGAGAAAACGAAAGTCATATAGAGAATTGAATGGCTGTGAATTGCGTCGTGGCCGTCATTATTATTATAGGTAGATATATATAAAAAATCTATTATTAATTTACTTTATAAAAATAATTTTTACAAAAAAATTAAAATATACTAAAACAAAAATAAAATCCTAAATGAAAAAATTATTATTGTGGCAGTGTCATGTTAACCGTTGACGCATTAATTGTTTTGTTTTTTTAAATAACAAAATTTTCTTTGAAAGGACAATTATTGTGTACATATCTACTTCTTTTTTTCTTTTTCTTTTTTTTTTTGAAAAATTGTATCGTTTTTAACTTATGAGATCGATAGAATGACCCCTACTCATTATAGACATAAGTATTAAATAAACTCACGAGTTAACGATAATATATTTAAACAAATTATTATTAATATATTTTATAAAAATAAATCACTAAATAAAAAATGATTGACATAAGACTATTAAATCACTTTTGAACGTGATAATCATTATTATCTCTATTATTTTGTTTCTATTTCATATTGTGAACGTGGCAATCATTGAGTGGTGGGACAGTCGTGGAAAATTAAGGTCATCCTTAGCTAGTAAGGTTTTTGATGGTTGGACTTGGGAAACATACATGACTTTGTATTTATCGGCAGCTTTCGGTTTTGAGAAATTTTCTTGTGGATTTGTTTCGTTTACATAGTGTGAGTGTGATTATCATTAAAGAAGAGCGTGTCATAAAAATTACTAAATCTTAAATTAAATAGATAATTTACTTCGACAATTAAGCTCGTGAGTTGAAAAAATGCGACGATATAATCCGTCCCTTGCTTTTCAATGGCAGTTATTTAAAAAGATATATTAGAATCATATGATATGCATGAACATTAATGAGACAAATCTTGGATAATGATTGTAGTGGTTGAGACAAATCAATGGGACGTGTTTCACTCCATTTTAATTTTTTTTTTCTACTTTACGATCTCATGTACAGACATAAACGCTTTATTACTCATCATGTTCACCGATATATCTATATTAATATATATTTTTTCGAAGAGACTAGCACCAGTGTTGAGTATTCACGACGAGTTTGATCCGAATCACGTAGTCAATTTCAATGAGGTTTTCAGTAGTCAAGATTTACATTACAAGGAAAGGTCAACATTACTCAATTGATCGAAAGATCAAGGTATTCATGAACAAGAAGATTTCGTAGATAAAGTTTAGATTTCATTTGATATATAGTATACTATACATTATTACTATATAGAATAATATATTGCAGAATCTAAAGTTTAAACTTTATATTAAGATCAATTTCTAAACGCATAAAAATGGATAGTGGAGAAAAGTCGGACAACTTGAAACTAGAATAGAACGTAGATATAAGGAAAACACACACACATGTTTAGTGTATTTTTGTGTCGATTGTCTAGTATTTCGTGAGTTCTTTTTAGTTTCTTTTGTTTGTTTTTCTTGTTTATTTCTTGTGTTTTAGGTGAAGTTGAGGCCGAGAGGAAAAATGCTCGAAGATTGTGAAGAATGACATTTTTGAAGTGAAGAAACAAGTCTCAAGTGTGCAAAGAATGAAAGGAAGTGAAGTGGATCGAAAAGAAGAAGAAACGGGAAAAGAGGAACGAGAATTGAGCCAAAGTCGAGTAGATAGTCCAGCAGGCCGCTGGGCTTGCCAATTTCAAAGAAAATCGCGAGAGCAAGGGCCAGCGGGCCTCTGGAACGGGCCGAGTTTTATTATTTATTTCCTTATTAGATTATGTTTTAGGAGATATATGTATATATATAGGTAGTGAATCATATGAAAACTAATTAGATTGTGAAACCTAGAAACCAACAAGAGCCCTTGATTTGTGTCATCTTGTGGTTAGGAATTAGTAGGATTTTCTATTTTTAATTAGTTTTAATTACCTGTAAATTATTTTTTATAACTCAGCAAAGGTATTTAGGTCTTTTAAGGCATATAATTGATTTCATAAACAACATACGCAATCCATCTTCATCCTCACGCTTCTTCGTCTTCACGCAATTCTGCAGAAACCTACCTTCACGCAATTCACGTTGCAAGCAATTCACAAGAGAAGACGAATGTGATTCATACAAATGCGATTGGAATCACGTCGCAACAATTCACATCGCAATTGAATTCACACCGCATCTACAATTTTTATTGGAATCGATTGGAATAATCGCCGCCGTTTTGGTATTGCCATCGGCCTACTGCATCACCGCCTCCTTGGCATCGCGCTGCCATTGCCGTAAACATTCTTCGGCAGTAGCAGGTTCAGGAGGCACTGCTCCTATCTCTCCTTCATCTCTCGTTTCCGGCAACTACTACACCACCGCGCCTTCTCAAAGGAGCGCCATCAGTGACGTTGCCGGCGCTGCCGTATGACCACCATATCATCGCCGTGGCTTTCCTTTCCCTCATAAATGGCATCTGTAGGCTATGGGTTTAGAACTCAACCTCCGATTCAAGTTTTAATTTCTATTCGTGAATTAAATACTCTTGCTTTTAGATCTTAAAAGCTTGAATTTCCCTATGTCTATTGCTCGGTATTTCAAGTATTGCATGTTTCAATTTGGTTATTAATTAGCTGGAATATGGTTCATCTCTTTTTAGCATCCTAAATTCTTAGATAAAAGTTGAATTGTAGTCATGCAAAAACAGTGGAGATACTTATTGATTTGTAATTGAATTTTGGTAGAGTGTATATACTTGTGGATTGAAGAAATAGATGCTTTGGTTGTGATGAAACTGGATATCAGGAAATTCACTTGATTTCCTCTTATGCATAAATAAAGTTGGATCAATAAATTGGGCATAAGTTGTACATGGAAATATGGAAATCTCTTTCTATGGAAAGGTTTGGATTGTTGTAGTTGTTGGCTTGAAATGAAAATATCTTTAACTCTTCTATTCTCTGAGATTTCTTCTTTTCCTTCTTCTTCTTCTTCTTCTTCTTCTTCTTCTTCTTCTTCTTCTTCTTCTTCTTCTTCTTCTTCTTCTTCTACGTTTTTATCCGGAAGTAATTCTCCTCTCTTCTTATTTCTCTCTACTGTATATTATGGTCTACATTTCCACCGCGAGTTCATTTTCATTTTTTAGCAATTTCATTGCATACGTGTCATTATATGTTGCATTTTTGAGCAATTTCATTGCATACTTGTCGTTATTTGTTGCATTGTGAGCAATTGGATCACCTCTTTTATTTTATTTCACACCATCTTCTATCGAAATCAATTGTGTTTAGATCAGGATTTCGTATTTTAGGGTTAAGGTTTAGTTTTCTAAGGGTTAGGGTTTCGAGTTTAGGTTTCTAGGGGTTGGGGTTTAGTGTTCTAAGGGATAGAGTTTAGTTTATTAAGGTTTAGGGTTTTAGTGTTCTAAGGGTTAGGGTTTAGTGTATAAGAAGTGATCGACGAGTTCATTTGCATTTTTGAGCAATTTCATTGCATACGTGTCATTATATGTTGCATTTTTTTGCAATTTCATTGCATACTTGTCATTATTTGTTGCATTGTCAGCAATTGGGTCACCTCTTTCATTTTATTTCACACCATCTTCTATCGAAATCAGTTGTTTTAGATCAGGGTTTCGTATTCTAGGGTTTAGGATTTAGTTTTCTATAGGTTAGGGTTTCGGGTTTTAAGGTTATAGGGTTAGGGTTTAGTGTTCTAGTGGTTAAAGTTTAGTTTATTAGGGTTTAGAGTTTTAGGGTTCTAGGGGTTAGGGTTTAGTGTTCTAGGGGTCGAGTTTAGTGTAAAAGGAGATCAATAATGGTTCCATATTTTCACGGCGAGTTCATTTGCATTTTTGAGCAATTTTATTGCATAATTATCATTATTTGTTGCATTTTTTTAGCAATTTCATTGCATACTTGTCATTATTTGTTGCATTTTTTTAGCAATTTCATTGCATACTTGAAAAGTAAAATAATTTTAAATTAACAAATGACCATGATTGATTAATTGTAAATCACAATTGCAAATAAAGGTCAAATCCGTCAATAACTACTTGAACTTATCATGACTACTGCAACTCCAATTTATAACTTTGAATTCCAAGTCAACTTTTCCTCTTTCTTCTTCGACAAAATCAAGTAGAAAGCAGCAACATCGTCAATTAATATGTTGCCACTTTTAGTTGCATTTCGTGTAGCTGGAAAAAATAGGATACATTATAATTTATCAATATATAACTTCTCCATTTCGTCGAAATAACTCTATTTTATTATTTTATACCTTACATATATTCAAGAAAGATTAATGTTCTAGGGGTTAGGGTTTAGTGTAAAACGAGATCAATAATGGTTTCACATTTTCACCGCGAGTTCACTTGCATTTTTAAGCAATTTCATTGCATACTTATCTTTATTTGTTGCATTTTTTAGCAATTTTATTGCATACTTTTCATTATTTGTTGTATTTTTTTAGCAATTCCATTGCATAAGCAAATTCAAATCATGAGTTAATATAATATAATAAGGGATTACAGTAAAAGGACAAACATTCCTTTAGTTTTACATCACGTATATCAATCCTATTGTTTGTTTTAGAAGTAGCAAACATGCTTCTTGTATTTCGATGCTTTGAAGGAGTCGACCTATCAAAATCATCCGTTGAGCTCGATTCTTCCTCTTGAATATCTGATTGTATTGCATCTCTTTTCCGCTGAGGCCGGTCATGAATTGCTTTTGATCTAGGTGCAAAAAATAAAAATAAAACACAACATTGTTGCATCCAAAACACAAAATTGTTGCATCCAAAACTACTTTAAAATGCATTGAATTCAAGTTTATTTGTAATAAAAGTACTCTTAACAGAGACACATGTTACAATAAATAATAATTATGCATAATTAGAATAACACTTATGCATCGTTTAGCAGTAGAAATCAACAATAAGCACTGAGAAGCAGCAGCTACTACAAGATAAATATCAATAGCAGTTAAACAAACTTTCAACCACAATATTTTCCTAGGATTATGCACTAATAATCAGTTCGAACTAGCCTCAAAGCAGTAGTAAATAAAGTGTAGCAGCAGCAGCTAAGTATCAGGTAGCGAATCAAGTCTGCAGCTCTGCATCTAATCAAGTCCAGTTATCAACAAGCAAATCAGACGGCAATTTCAGACAAATTGTAGCAATTTAGGTTTACAAAAATTGCAGGTGTAACAGCAACAATTCCTAGAGGCTAGAATTAGCACTTATAAACCAAACATGTTAGCAAGAAGCACAAGGTTTTAAGGCACAAATCCACACAAACAGGGTACAACAATTTGCACACACAATGGATGCACCTACCCTAAACTTGCACCTCACAATAATCACTAAATGCATCACTAATTCAATTTAATTCAACAACTAATCGACAAAAACCATAGTAAAATTTGTTACCCATTTAAAACGTAATCCAAAAATATGCCCTGTGCCTCATAAAATTTATGCAACATAACTAAAGTAATCATTTCATCAAACATCTTATGTGCATACTAATAATTTATAAGAAATCCCCAAAGGTGAAATTAAACTAACCGTAAATACGACTAATCACTAGCAAAACCTACATGGAAGTTCTAAATGTAAAAGCGATGAAGAGAGAAGCTAAAAATCTAACATCATTCGATAATGGAAGAGAATCAAAATAGTAACAAGTCATATATTCACTCCAATGCTAGAATTTCTCGGAAAAAAACCCCCTAGAATTTCATATAATGCAGAATTGAAATCGTATAAATTCGTATAATGCGGTATTTTTATGAATCCTTAAACTCGAAATTAAAATAAAATCTATGATTCAATTTACTTGCCTTCTTCAATTTCATTGAGGTCTTGTTCCCGACGCTATTGCATTTTGCTTCAGAAATCGATGCACCGCTACAGTTTGAGTCGGATGATTGAGCGACAATGGAGTTGTGAATGAGATTGAAAATCGATGCACCCCCAGAAGAATTTTGTTCGCAGCTATGAGATTCACACCCACAAGAGTTTCGCGTGAGAAGACCGAGAAGAAGAGAACCGTGATTTTTCCCTATTCTGAATTTTTTATATTGGACAATTTTACTCTTATAATTATACTAGTTAATAGATTCATGTTTTAATCACAGCCCTTGATTCACTACATATTAAGGGTGTAGATTGGTTTCTAGGTTTCACTTTAATATGGGTTTCACTATAGTGCACCCCTATATATATATATATATATATATATATATATGAAAACTCCTTTAGACATTTTGGACACTTTCATTCTCTAGTTTTCAGCCTCCGAACTCTAGTTTAAGTTTTGTTGAAGATTAATTCAAGTGCCGATTTCCTTTCCGTTCATTCTTTTCGCTCTTAATTTCGTAAGTTTAGTTTAATAGATTTGTTTGATTGCTTTACATGTTTTTAAATTCCATCTTATTAATTGCTTTCTAGAATAGATTTAATTGCTTTATTTTTCCTTAGATTTATTTTAACAAGAATGTCAGGATTTATTTGCTCGAGTTTAGTTTTTATTGCTTTCTTTATTGCTTTCCTTTCGATTCTTGCCTAGGTAGAATTTATTGCTTTCTACATTAGTTTAAGTTTTAATTATTATTCTAAGTTTAGGTTTAATTGCTTTTAATTATTTCTATTTGCTTACTTGCTTAAATTTGCTTTCAAGTCTAGATTAGATTTATTTGCCATCTTTTAATTAAGTCTAGGAATTAATTAATAAACCAAAAATCCTTAAAAATTTACTTGCTTTTGTAGAGTGTTTAACACGTGTGTTCATACGAAAAATCACCCTGTTAAGCTTTCCTTGAGATTCGATATTGGGTTTTACTTGCTAGTACTACAATAGGCCTAGTTCTATTGCTAGCACTATTTTAGGTGAAACAAAATTTTGGCGCCGTTGCCGGGGAAGGCTTTAGGTGATTAATTGTGTGATTTTTAATTTTTGTGTTTATATTTATATATATTTATATTTATATATAAATATATAAAATTAAAAAAAAATACTTCTTTGTTTTCTAATTTTCTTTTCTCCCACCGGTGTGTTTAACCTGTTTGTTGAGTGTTGTGTATGCATGGTCGTTGAAGTCTTCAAGGAGAACTCTCACCGTTCATAGACAACATCAACCGCAAGAAGGCGATTCTGGCAAGTAAAAAGGGAGGAGAGAAGATTGAAAGTTTTGACAGCGGATTAGGTTTCATTACATCACCAATCTTTGAGAAGCTGTCTAGTCCAGAATCTTTAGCGCTAAGGTCAATTCAAGCGTTAGAGAAAGTTGAAGTGGAAAGCACAGACGAAGGCTCAAGCTATAGCTCAGACGAAGGCTCAAGTTCTAGCTCTCACGAGTCAACATTTTTTGAACAACCAAGGATCATGGCAGAGCAACCACTTAATCAATATGGCCGCCCCACCGTCACCGACTCTACCTCGGCGATTGTCCTGACCAAAGAGGTTAGGGTTCATGAACTTAAGCCGCAACACCAACAGCTTATGCCCTCTTATCATGGCATGGCGAATGAAGATGCCCTTGATTTCATCCAAGAGTTCTGTTCGATCGTTTTAAAATTTTCCATTGGGAAACATATCCGAAGACCAATTGAGGATGAAGTGTTTTCCTTTCTATCTGAAGGATCGCGCAAGGATGTGGTATCATTTTCTCTCAGCCGGATCGATGACTATATGGAATCAAGTCTGTGAGAAGTTCATGCTGAAGTATTACCCTAATCGGAAGACTCAAGAGGTTCGATCGAAGATAATGCACTTTGTCCAAGCTGCTGATGAGCCGTTTCATGAAGCATGGGAGAGATTCCGGTATCTATTACAGCAGTGCCCACATCATCAGTTTGCCAGTGAAATGTTATGGCAAACAAAGACCACAACTGAATTGAAGGTGATATTTGAGACTGCTGCAGCAACCTCACAATGCAAGTTGTCTCAACCTCAACTGAGAGAGGCTAGTGCAATCAGTGCTAGTTCGGAGATGAAAAAGCAATTAGCAGACATGATGAGGAAACTGCAAGAAATCAAGATGAAAGCAGAGGCACCTTCTCCCACTCCTCCGGTCAAGGTTTTCAAACGACAACAAGTTCAAGTCCAACCACAAGAGAGCGAACCGGATGTTTGTGAGATCTGTCAAGAACCTAACCATTATGCTGATTGCTGTCCGAATATGGAGAATTTTACATATGAAGGAGGAGCTGAAGTGTATGCTGCTCAAGGATCTTTGCCTCAAACCCTACCTTAGCAAAATTTCACTTGGAGAAACCACAAGCACAGGTACAGGCCAAGGTCGAGGAGTAGGTACGAACTATCCATCTCGTCGGCCACCTTTTCAAAATTCTCAATATCCTCCCCATATTCTCCACAATATCCATCGCAGTCATACTACCCTCCACAAAATCTATACTATCCATATCCACCATCACCTTACTACCCACCTCATCCATACTATCCACCTTACAAGCCTCCACAACAATCATATTACCTAATGCCACCATCACAACATTACCCTCCTCAAAACAATCGTCCTCATGTTCCACCTCCTCAAGTTCCACCGCCAAATCCTCAAGTACCTCCACCTAATCCTCAAGAAACTCAAGAGGCTTTCAACAAGCGTGTTGAGATGTAAATTGGGCAAATGGCGGGCACAATGAATCAACTTCAACAAAATCTGCAGCCAAATAAGATTCCAGCCCAAGGACTTCAACCACATGAAGTCCAAGCCGTGACCGTTTTGCGAAACGGAAAAATTTTCGACAACAAGGTCAAATATCCCGAGAGGCTAACCCATCGGTCCCAATTAAAAATCCCGAGAGTAGCTCCCACCGGGCCGCTGGACCCTGAAGATTCCGACAATAAAGTTGTTTCAGAACCAACTTTCTCTCCACAAAGCATCAAATCCTTATGTTCCACCCATTCCTTACCCAAGTAGGCTCAAGAATCAGAAGAAGGATGGACAGTTCGCGGATCTATACAAGATGCTTTCCAAAGTGAATGTGAACTTGCCTTTGCTCGATGTGATCAGAAATGTACCTGCTTATGTTCAATTCTTCAAAGAATTGGCATCCAAAAAGAGAAAGTTTGATGAATCTGAGCCGATCATTGACAAACATGGTTTTTACTCGTCAAATTAGGATATAATTTATGGGTTTTAGGTGAATTCATCGAATGTGTATACCTTGTTGCATGTGATTTTTATTCTTTGTCGATTTTATTGCTTCTCTAGTTTTTCTTGTATTTTTGTAGGAAAAGGAGCATGAATTTGGCAAAAGGAAGGAATACATATCAAGGTTCAAGGCGGAACGAGGTCGAACGGGTCGAAGGATCGGAATCAGGACCTGGCGCGCGACCCGGCGCGCACCTGCTTCAGAGAGGGGCTGGGTCGCGCGCACATGAAGGAAGTTTCTATTGGCGCGCGCGACCTGGCGTGCTGATACGATCACAATATGCGGAAGCTACAAATCGAACAACATCAGATACGAAAGATTCAATCCAAATTACAACTATGAAAAATCGAATGATAATTCCCTGAATTTCTACCCACAAATACACTGCATAGGCGTCGACAGTAACCTAAGAAATTCAATTCCGATTAAGCTCAAATTTTAAAATGAGTTACAACTTAGGGTTATGAAGAACATATCCAAAATTCAGTGAAAACGCACGAGTAGTTTTCGATTTGGCTCGGTGGTCAGTTTTGGGCCGAATTAGGGTTTCAAAAACGGATCTAGAATTAAACTATGGGTTTATGAGATATGATGGTTATACGAATGATGGGTAATGGATTTTCGGGATGTATGAAAGATGAGGGATGTCTGGGAATGAGAAACAAACAAAGGTTTAACAAAATTCGAAAATTAAAGGGTGAAAATTACCAGAATCGAACCTCGAATCTAAAAGGATCCAAAACGCGATTATCAAGCAATCTTCATGGCTCGACTAACCTGGATACTACGAGATATCACGAACGAGTCGATTGAAGTTCAAGTTTGAAGTGCTAACAACAAACCCTACCAAGAACTCTTCAGTTTTTTTGTGAGACAAGAGAATAGCGTGAAGTTGTTTTCATTCAATCAAGTCTGTCTCAAAGTATGAACAAAAATTAACATAAATACTAATCTAATTCTAAGATCGAAATTAACAAGGCTTGGGCTTGATAATTTCGGACTCCTTAATTAAATGTAACTGGGCCAATTAATCACCTAAACATGTTGTGATAATTGGACTAAACTAAAATAAAAATAAATACAAAGTTTTTAAGCCTAAATAAAATATAAAACATGAGCAACTAAATAAATTCATCAGTGCTGGACCCCGGCTCATCACGCGCGGTCACGCCGCCCTCCTTCTGCTTCCCGGTTTTCGCGTTTTTCACCCCACTTCTTCCGGTTTATTGCTATTTCACCCCCATTCTCTTATTTCCTAAATTACAATATTTACCCCATTTTTGTAGAACATATAAATAGCTAGTGTGGCACAAATTTCTAGGTTAACAACCTCCCTTCACACACACTACACCTAGAACACACACCAAATCTCTACCCACTTTCCTTTCATCAAATTCCTCCATCTTTCATCCATTTTTATTAGGGGATTCATCCACACTTGAGATTTCTTGGAGAGGAAGCATCAAGGATCAAGAATCAAGGCTTGGAAATAGGATTTGATTCCTCAACTCCTCTTTTCTCTAGTTTTTATTCTATGATTTCTTTGTATTTGGAGATTATGCTAGCAATGAACATGTGTGGCTAATTTCCTTTATTCTAGAGATTTGGCTAAGTGATTTTGTAATGGATTGTGATTGATCATGCTATTCTATGATTGGGTTTTTGCTTATTCTTATTAATCATGCTTTGAATGCTTGTTTAATTGATTAGCTACCTTTTAAACATGATTGATTGATATTGGATCAAAATTCGGGAGATGAAATTCAATATAGGATTGTGATTAATAGGCACTTTAATTTAATAAACCGGGAGGTTGAGAGTTGAGTGAGGGCAATTGATCCTAAGCACTTTTTGGAGTTATAGGCTAGCATTCGGTTGGGGACAACGTTTCTAGCTAGTAACCTACGGAATTGGTCGTCCGGGAGGAGGCCAAGTCTAATTTGTGATCGCCTTATTAAGTAAATTCCAATCATAGGATTAGTGTGGTTATGATCAATTCACTTGCAAAATCATTGACGCTAAGTCTCTAGGATAGCTTTCCTCCTTTGATTTCCAATCACTTTGTTTACTTGCATGTTTTCATTCACTTAGTCACTTTTGCTTTAAGTAGTTAGTTCTAAAATTAAACCAAAAATATTCGTTAGCTTAGATAAATCCAAGCAATTTAGTAATGGTACTTGCACTTCTATTGATCTAGTCTCCGAGGATCGACCTTGATTTCCATTGTACTACAATTGAACCTATACACTTGTGGGAGTCTATCTAGTAGGTGATCAAGTTTTTTGGCGCTGTTGCCGGGGACTAGTAGAGTTAGAAAGTGTGATATTGTGAAAAATTAGGAGGGTTTACTTTAAGCATTTTATTTACGTATTTTACTTGTTTTTGTTTGGTTCTTGTGTTGATTTCATCTTGGTGTTGGTTGATAGGTAGTGCATGAGAACAAGGTCTAAGGGGAATCCAACTAATCCCATAAACCTTGAGATCGAGGCACATTGTCGACATAACAATACAAGACAAAGGAATACAAGGACTAGTGAAGAAATGGCAAATCCGGGTGATGGTGCTCTTATTCGCCAAATGCAACAACAACTTGAAGCTATGCAAGCGCAATTGCAAGCTCAAGAGGCCGAAAGGAATAGGCCACGACCTCCTCCCATTAGTGAAGTCTTCCATCCTATGATGCATCAAGGCATGATAAACGGCCCAAGAGTTGAAGCCAACAATTATGAATTCAAGCCCGCTCTTATCTCTATGATAAAGCAAAATCAATATGGAGGGAGAGCTCATGAGGATCCAAATGCTCACTTATCTCAATTTCTAGAGATTTGTAGCACCATCAAGATGAATGGAGTGCCCGAAGACGCAATCAAGTTGAGGCTCTTTCCATTCTCCCTTCATGATAAGGCAAAGCTATGGTACAACTCGTTGAAAGCCGGAAGTATCGACAAATAGGATGACATGGTACAAAAGTTTCTCTTGAATTTCTTTCCTCCCAGAATGACTATGAAACTCAAGTATCAAATTACTCAATTTCAACAACTAGAAGGTGAATCTTTCTATGAGGCTTGGGAAAGGTTTAAAGAGATGTTGAGGAAGTGCCCAAATCATGGGTTTGACTAAGAGTCGAAAATATGCTTCTTCTACCATGGTTGTAGTGTTGAAATGAAAAGGTTATTGGATGTCGTGGCTAATGGAGCTTTGATGAGGAAAAGTCATGAAGAGGCTTTGGAAATCATAGAAAACATGGCCATGAATAGCTATCAATGGCCAATGGAGAGAACTATATTGAAGAGGGTTGCATCTACTACCACTCCAACGGATCCTATGGAGCTATTGGCGGCTCAATTGTCTACCATGAATAACAAGATTGATGTTATGGCTAAGCAAAGGATGGAGCCTACACCTACTATGGAAGAGCAAGCTCAATATGAAGATGTCAACTATCTTCACAACAATAGGAGCTATGGTAACTATCGTCCTCAACAAGGAGGCTATCAAGGAGGGAACCAAGGAGGTAACCAATATCATCAAGGTTACCAAGGTATGCCTAGACACCTAATCTCTCATATGGGAATTCTAACAATGCATTGCAACCTCCTCTGGGTTCTCGGTATCTCATGGAGTTATTAATGAAGAGAAGAAGCCTAGTACGAAGGAAGCAATTTTGAAGGTGCTTACGTCAATGCAAGCCAAACTTGATAGTGGGGATGCTAGAATGAGTAAAGCCGAATCAAGCATAGAGGCTCAAGGGACCCAATTGAAGATGATTGAGAAGCAATTGGGGCAACTAGCTACGGTTCTTAGTAATCAACACAATAAAGAGAAATTTCCAAGTGCTACAATAGTGAATCCAAATGAGCATTGCAAATCGATTGAATTGAGAAGTAGGAAGGCTTATGAGGGACCAAAAATGTCTACTCATGAGGATGAACATGAGAAGTTTTAGAGAGGCAATGGTGCTAAATTCAAATAAAAGGAGGGTGAAAAAGAAGGGCTCCAAGAAGCAAAATGAAGATCTCATTCCTCCATCTTATGTAGCACCTCCGGCCTACAAACCTCCTCTTCCATTCCCACAACGATTCCAAAAGAAGAATGTTGAGGAACAATTCTCCAAGTTCCTTGACATTTTTAGGAAGGTGCAAATTAATATTCCACTTGTTGAAGCCCTTCAACAAATGCCAAGTTATGCAAAGTTCCTCAAGGATGTCGTTTCCAAGAAGAGAAGGTTGGATGAGATGGAAACGGTTAAGTTAACCGAAGAGTGTAGTGCCATTCTCCAAAGAAAATTACCAACGAAGGCCAAAGATCCCGGAAGCTTCACCATCCCTTGTGACATTGGAAATGATAGATTTGAAAAGGCCTTGTGTGATTTAGGAGCA
The DNA here is from genome assembly GCA_001642375.2 of Mentha longifolia. Taxonomy (NCBI): domain Eukaryota; kingdom Viridiplantae; phylum Streptophyta; class Magnoliopsida; order Lamiales; family Lamiaceae; genus Mentha; species Mentha longifolia. The sequence continues at coordinate 15,976,753 of CM038117.1, forward strand.
AGCATAAATTTGATGCTCTTGTCGATTTTCAAGAAGTTGAAGATTGGAACGATTAAGCCTACCTCAATTGCCTTGCAAATGGCGGATCGTTCCATCTCCTATTCTAGAGGAGTCGTAGAGGATGTACTAGTCAAGGTGAATGACTTTATTTTTCCAGTGGACTTTGTGGTATTAGACATGGATGAGGACAAGGATGTCCCATTGATACTAGGACGTCCATTTCTAGCCACCGGAAGGGCCTTGATTGATGTGTCAAAGGGGGAGCTCACTCTTCGAGTCAATGATGAGAGCCATACCTTCTCGATCTATAATGCTCTAAAATTTCATAAAGATGAGGAAGATAAGCAAGTGGAGGAGTGTAAAGTTTTGAGCATAGTTGACTCTTGTGTTCAATTGGAGGCCCCACATAAAACCAATGACCTTTGGAGAATATCCTTCTCAACTCTTCTCCATTTTTTGCATTCCATGATGATATTTTCAACTTGGATATAATGGAACTTACCAATGATTTGAATAATGTGCAGGAAATTCCAAGAAAGATGAGAGAAAGTTTCATTGATCCAAGAAAAGGAGTGGAAAAAGAAGAGGAAAAGCAAGAAGGGGATGACAAGAAGGCTCCCAAGTTGGATTTGAAGCCACTTCCTTCACATTTGAAGTATGCTTTTCTTGGCGAAGGAGAGTCTTATCCGGTGATTGTATCTTCTTCCTTAACGCATATTGAAATTGAAAAATTGCTTATGGTGTTAAGAGAACATAGATCGGCTATAGCATGGACTATCTCGGATTTAAAAGGGATTAACCCTTCTATTTGCATGCATAGGATCTTAATGGAGGATAATTATAAACCAAAAAGGCAAAATCAAAGAAGATTAAATCCTATGATGCAAGAAGTTGTTGGGAAAGAGGTTCTTAAGTTGCTTGATGCGGGTATTATCTTCCCTATTTCGGATAGTGAGTGGGTAAGCCCTACTCAAGTGGTAGCTAAGAAGGGGGGTATGACCATAGTCAAAGGTGAGAATGATGAAATGATTGCTACTAGGGTAGTGAATGGTTGGAGAGTTTGCATTGACTATAGGATGCTAAATGCCGCCACTAGAAAAGATCATTTTCCACTTCCATTTATAGATCAAATGCTTGATAGGTTAGCCGGATTTGAGTATTATTATTTTCTTGATGGTTATTCGGGTTATAATCAAATCATGATTGCACTCGAAGACCAAGAGAAAACCACATTTACTTGTCCTTATGGTGTCTATGCTTATAGGCGTATGTCTTTTGGGCTTTGTAACGCCCCGGCTACCTTTCAAAGATGCATGATGTCTATTTTTCATGATTTGATTGAAAGAATAATGGAAGTTTTCATGGATGATTTTTCGGTGTTTGGATCCTCTTTTGATAATTGTTTGGAAAATCTTTCTTTGGTTACTAACTTGGTCTTAAATTGGGAAAAATGTCATTTTATGGTCCGAGAGGGTATTGTTCTTGAACACAAAGTGTCTTCTACAGGTTTGGAAGTTGATCGTGCGAAGATCGTAGCCATTGAAAAGCTTCCGCCTCCACGTAATGAACGGGGTGTAAGAAGTTTCTTGGGGCATGCGGGATTCTATCGAAGATTTATCAAGGACTTCTCCAAAATTGCAAGACTACTTTGTCATTTGCTTGAGAAGAATGCCACTTTTGATTTCAACGAAGAGTGTGTAGCCTCTTTCGAGATGTTGAAGAAGACATTGGTAAGTGCACCAATATTGATCACTCCAACTTGGAATGAGCCTTTTGAAGTGATGTGTGATGCTAGTGACATTGCCGTGATATTTAGGGTCATATACTATGCTAGTAGGACCCTAGATAAAGCACAAGTGAACTACACTACAACGGAGAAGGAGTTGTTAGCGGTGGTTTATACCTTCGACAAGTTCCGTTCATACCTCATTGGAGCCAAATGTACGGTCTACACCGATCATGCCGCCCTTCGATACCTATTTGAGAAGAAGGATGCCAAGCCAAGGTAGATAAGGTGGATTCTCCTCCTTCAAGAGTTTGACATTGAGATTCGGGATCATAAGGGTTGTGAGAATATGGTGGCGGATCATCTTTCAAGGATAGAAAATCCGGTGGAAGGAGAAAAATATGATGTGCCAATCAAAGAAGAGTTTCCGGATGAGCAACTTTTTCTCCTTCAAGAGCTTTTCAATCTTCGACTCTCAACACCATGGTATGCGGACTTTGCAAATTTTCTTATTTCAAGAAAGCCTCCTCCGACATGACCTCTTCTCAAAAGAAGAGATTCTTTCATGATGTGAAATTCTATATGTGGGAAGATCCTTACCTTTATAGGAGGTGTGCCGACTTGGTGGTTCGAAGATGTGTGCCTCAAGAAGAATGGTCTTCTATCATGAGCCAATGCCACTCTTCCTTGAGTGGTGGACATTTTGGAGCACATAGGACAGCTATGAAGGTGCTTCAAAGTGGTTTTTATTGGCCCTCTCTCTACAAAGATTGTTATGAGTTTGTGTCTCGGTGTGATAGGTGCCAAAGGACGGGCAACATTTCCAAGAAGCATGAGATGCCATTAACAAATATCATTGAGGTAGAGTTTTTTGATGTGTGGGACATTAATTTTATGGGCCCATTCCCTACTTCCTTTGGTTATCAATACATCTCAAGATGGGTGGAAGCAATTCCTACTCAAACTAATGATGCCAAGATTGTCTTGAAGTTTGTGCAAAAGAACATTTTGTCAAGGTTTGGAGCTCCAAGGGCCATTATTAGTGATGGGGGAGTTATTTTTGCAATATGTGGGTGGCTAATCTTCTAACCAAGTTTGGGATCAAGCACAAGGTCACCACCGCCTATCATCCTCAAGCTAATGGTCAAACGGAGTTGGCAAATCGAGAGATTAAGAGGATATTAGAGAAAACAGTCAATGGAACAAGGAAGGATTGGTCTAATTTGCTAGATGATGCTCTTTGGGCATATAGACGGCATACAAGACCCCTTTAGGTATGTCTCCCTATCAACTTGTCTTTGAAAAATCATGTCATTTGCCGGTTGAGCTTGAACATAAGGCGTATTGGGCAATTAAGAAGTTGAATTTCGATTTCTCCAAAGCCGGACAAGCTAGAATACTTCAACTCAATGAGCTTGATGAATTTCGTTGTGAGGCATTTGAGAATTCTAGCATCTACAAGGAAAGAGTGAAGAGGTTCCATGACAAGTTGATCAAAAAGAGAGAGTTTGCTCCGGGGGACGAGGTACTTCTCTACAATTCTCGTCTCTCTCTTTTTCCGGGCAAATTAAAGTCGAGATGGTCGGGTCCTTTCATTATCTCTAGAGTTTTCAAAAGTGGAGCTATTGAGTTGAAGGCAAGTGATGGAAGAGTTTTCCTTGTTAATGGTCAAAGAGTGAAGGCTTATTATCGAAATGAGCAAAAGGAGGAAGCCTCGACCATTTTCCTCATCAATTCTTGATTCACCTCGCCAAAGGAAAGTCGAGCTAACGACGTAAAACAAAGCGCTCGTTGGGAGGCACCCTAACAAGGTATCTTTTAATTTTTGCATATTAAATAATAATTTTTTATTGATAGAAATTTTGTCTCAATCAGTTTAATTAGGTTTTGTTATTTAATTTTCAAGTTATTATGTATATATATATTCCATATATATACATCATAAATTTAAAATTAAATAATATATATAAATAGTATTTAAAAAAAAAAAAGGGCTCGCGCGCGGGCGGGTTTTTTTTTTCCCTTAGACGCGATTTTCTCTCTTTTCTCCCATTTTTTACACACTCTTCACCCTATTCTCTCTACTCTCTTCTCCACACTCGAACCCTACCTCAAATCCACCAAGGTATGTCATTCTTTGCTTAAATTCTTATTATATTCTTGTTCTTGGGTGAATTTAACAAGGTTTTATGGTTTAATTCTTTCAAAAATTCAAGATTTGAACATTTTTGAATTTGGGGCTCTTCCAAACTCGAAAATTGTTATATGTTTTAACGGATGAATTGATACTTGGGTTGTTGTTTCTACATGTCTAGGAGCTTGAATTAATGTGTTAATCTTGTTGGGCATGGTTGAAACTTGAGGAAATTTGGAAATTTCATTGTAGTAGAAACTAGGGTTCTTCAATGGTGAAATTTTCAAACGTGATGAATATTCAAATTGATGCTTGGAATGATGTTCTTACATGTTTAGAAACTTAATTCCATGCTTGATTTTGAATGGGTATGATTCCAAGTAGTGAAATTAGGAAACATCCCAATGTAGAAATTTTGGTGTTCTTCATTTTGGGGGATTTTTCCTATTATCCTTGATTCTTATTCATGAGTTATTTAAGCAATTTGGTATGAGATTTTTCATGATTTTGTGCTTGAGTTCTAGATCTTTTGATTATTTTTTTTTGATAATTTCCTCAAAAATCATGAATAAATGTTGGTTTTATTGAGTTTGACTGGAATACATGTTTTATGTGAAGAAGTGTGAGAAAAGAACTTGTTACTATATATAGTTGAGAATGAGGATTGTTTCTTTGCTTCTTTTGCTTAGAATTAAGCAATTCTTTTGTTGAAATATGGTGGTAACTAAGTTTGGGGGGTGTTTGAGTTTGTTCATTGCTCTTCGTTCTTTAGGTATAATGGCCGGAGGAAAGAAAAGTCGCCCAAGCACTTCCCAATCCATTGAGAGGGCTTATGCCGAAAATGAGCCCGGTTATTATGGAGTCCATCTTCCCGATTCCGAGGCTTACAGAGGATGCGATGAGCTATATGGCATACCAATGAAGCCAACGAAGTACCCCGAGGATCATTGCCTTCGGAGAATGGGCATATATGATGCTGTATGGGATTTATTTGCTAGAGTTGGATGGACACACATCATGAGGGCGAAGTGGGCTACCTACAAGATATTGGTGCTTGAATTCCTAAGCAGCTTTGTCTTCGACAAGCGATCAAACTCAATGTTCTTCCAACTCAGAAATGAGCCAAGGCATCTCACGATGACTTCAACCAAATTCTTCAGGTGCCTTTGGGTGGTCTTGTCACTCCTCCACAAGGCTTTGGTCACTAGAATTTATGGTCACAACTCATCATCAACAATGAGGTCTCGAATGCTTCCAAGGCTTCTTCACTCCGAAACCCCATTTTCCGATATATCCAAAGGGTGATGGCTCACCATATATTCGGAAGGGAAAACAACTCGAGGGTCACGGTCAAAGAACTCCTCGCCTTCCACTGCATGGTTACTAGTACCAATCTTGATGTGGGCAACATTTTGAGAGAGCATTTCCACTCTTTGACCACCACCAAGACGAGTGCTATTCATATTGGTGGATTCATCACTCCAATTGCCGAGTATTTCAATTTTCAACATCCCTACACGGCGGTCGAAGGGTCAAAGGAAATTGGTCTTGACACACTCCAACACATGAGGATGATCGAAGGCTTAGGGCAAACAAATTTGATATTCAAGGATCATCAACTCTTCCCATTACCTAATCCGGCCCTCACCACCGTTCGTGATCCTACATCACGATTCAATTGGAGGATGGATTCACCGACTCACCTTGCTTGGCAAAGAGGTGAAGCCCAAGGATCACATGGTGAGAGTTCGAGTGGAGTGCATCGGAGAGCAAGAGAAGGAACGTCGAATGAAAGGCCTAGAGCACAAAGCTTCGAGGAGGCAATGGAAGCTAAGATGCAAGCGATGGAAGAGAGGGCTACGGAGAGGCACGCCATCTATGCTCATGAACTCCACACAATCCGAGAGGATCAAACAAGGATGATGGATAATCAAGCTCAGATGATGGAGATGATGAACAAATTCCATAATTACTTGTGACCTCGACATCCCCCACCTCCATGAGTTGTGAGCCTCAACAAGTAAACCAACCTTCCTTCTTCAAACTTATTTCACACTTTGTGTACAAATAAGTTTGGGGGATTGGAGGAATGTGGTTTACTTATCTTTCTATCCTTTAAATGCTTTCCTTATGTTTAATTTGTTTTCTTTGAATTAGTTAAATTGTGGGATAGTTAAGTTTGTTTGTGATGAATGTGGTGGATGATTGTGAGAGTGATTTGATTTGAAATTTTTGAGTGTGATTGACATGATGAATTGGTGTGAATTGTATGAAGTGATGATAAAGTTGTGTTTTGTTGGCATTTCAAACTTGGATTTCTGATGGTGCTAAGGAACAAGAGGGAGCATTGAGAATTTTATAAGCATGTGTGCATGAGTTTGATGTTGGCCGATGATGACATAGAAAATTATTTTGTTTATTTGGGAGTGAAGCACTTGATTTATGCATATATGATATGTTGATCAAAAATGAAAAGTTGATGCATTTTGGCACTTTTTGAAATCTTGAATCAAAATTTATAACTTGTAAGGATTTGAACCTTTGATTGTCATGTTAATGCAATCTTAATATTTCTTGATGTATGATAATTTGAACATGCTTGATACCCTCTAGAACTTGCCATGATTCTTCCTCGAAATGTGAGTAGATGTGTTTTGAGTTTAGAAATGATTTAAGACCATCCTTGTTAGCCATTTTACCCGAAAAGAAATTGTCCAAATTTTCATTATAATCCTAGGGAACCCCTTTTGAGCCTTAGCCTTTCTTTGATTAGACAAGCATAAAAAGGGGTAGAACTTAGGTTTAGTGAGGATCTTTGATGAAAATGGGTGAAGTTGATAATAAGAATGGAAATCCACCTTGCTCTATATTTATGAATGTCAAAAAATATGCTAGTACCTTTATAAGCTCTAGTATGCTTATTATTAAAATAAAAAAAAAAACATAAAAGGGTGTGGTTAGCATAACATCTTGGAAAAGAGTTCATAATAAGGGATGTGAAGTTTATGATGAAAAGAGCTTTTGTTTTGGTTGTTGAAAAGGGGAATTAAGAGAAAAACAAAATTTGTTTCACACAAAGTGTGGAATAAATTGGTTGGTTTGAAGAGTTGCTTGGGTGTTGGTTAATTGGTTTTGTTCACTCTCATTACAACCAAATATAAAGTCATTTTTGATCTTTTCTTAGAACACATTGAAGGAAAGAGAGGTTAGAATAATGACAAGCTTATGGTAGGGTTCTCGTATTGTTTCAAATTTGAGAGAAACACATTCCTTGAATACACACTTAAAGAGTGGAGTGCACATTTGATAAAAATCCATTTGGGAGGATTCAAGTTTTCAAGAAGGTTCAAATGTTAAGACTTGTCATTTTTTGTGAAGCATTGAGTGTATGCTAAATCATGTGTTCCCATTCTTCTCTTAAAATTTCTGAGGCCTAAGTACATCACTGACTCATAAAATCCATGTTTTGTAATCTTCTCTTTCTTTTCTCTTTGTTGTTTGGGGACAATCAACAGTTTAAGTTTGGGGGTTGACAAACATGGTTTTTACTCGTCAAATTAGGATAGAAGTTATGGGTTTTAGGTGAATTCATCGAATGTGTATACCTTGTTGCATGTGATTTTCTTTCTTTGTCGATTTTATTGCTTCTCTAGTTTTTCTTGCATTTTTGTAGGAAAAGGAGCATGAATATGGCAAAAGGAAGGAATACATATCGAGGTTCGAGGCGGAATGAGGTCGAACGGGTCGAAGGATCGGAATCGGGACCTAGCGCGCGACCCGGCGTGCACCCACTTCAGAGAGGGGGCTGGGTCGCGCGCACATGAAGGAAGTTTCTATTGGCGCGCGGTCGCGCGGCCCTCCTTCTGCTTCCCGGTTTTCACGTTTTCGCCCCACTTCTTCCGGTTTATTGCTATTTCACCCTCATTCTCTTCTTTCCTAAATTACAATATTTACCCCATTTTTGTAGAACATATAAATAGCTAGTGTGGCACAAATTTCTAGGTTAACAACCTCCCTTCACACACATTACACCTAGACACACCAAATCTCTACCCACTTTCCTTTCATCAAATTCTTCCATCTTTCATCCATTTTTTAGAGGGGATTCATCCACACTTGGGATTTCTTGGAGAGGAAGCATCAAGGATCAAGAATCAAGGCTTGGAAATAGGATTTGATTCCTCAACTCCTCTTTTCTCTAGTTTTTATTCTATGATTTCTTTGTATTTGGAGATTATGCTAGCAATGAACATGTGTGGCTAATTTCCTTTATTCTAGAGATTTGGCTAAGTGATTTTGTAATGGATTGTGATTGATCATGTTATTCTATGATTGGGTTTTTGTTTATTCTTATTAATCATGCTTTAAATACTTGTTTAATTGATTAGCTACCTTTTAAACATGATTGATTGATATTGGATCAAAATTCGGGAGATGAGATTCAATATAGGATTGTGATTAATAGGCACTTTAATTCAATAAACCGGGAGGTTGAGAGTTGAGTGAGGGCAATTGATCCTAAGCACTTTTTGGAGTTATAGGCTAGCATTCGGTTGGGGACAACGTTTCTAGCTAGTAACCCTACGGAATTGGTCATCCGGGAGGAGGCCAAGTCTAATTCGTGATCGCCTTATTAAGTAAATTCCAATCATAGAATTAGTGTGGTTATGATCAATTCACTTGCAAAATCATTGACGCCAAGTCTCTAGGATAGCTTTCCTCCTTTGATTTCCAATCACTTTGTTTACTTGCATGTTTTCATTCACTTAGTCTCTTTTGCTTTAAGTAGTTAGTTCTAAAATTAAACTAAAAATATTCGTTAGCTTAGATAAATCCAAGCAATTTAGTAATGGTACTTGCACTTCTATTGATCTAGTCTCCGAGGATCGACCTTGATTTCCATTGTACTACAATTGAACTCATACACTTGTGGGAGTCTATCTAGTAGGTGATCAATCATGGTGTCTGAAGTTGCAAGCTCAATCATGCAACAACCTTTACCTCAAAAGCAACGTGATCCAGGTGGTTTTGTGATTAATATTGATATGGGTAATGGTAAGGAAGCATCTGATATGTTGGATCTAGGAGCTGGAATAAATCTTATGCCTTATTCTATTTTTAAGTTAGAATTAGGTGAATTGAAACTCACTCGCATGACGCTACAACTTGCAGATATGTCACTAGATATCCTAGGGGTGTTATTGAGGATATTCTTGTTAGTGTGGGGGGGGGGGTTTAATTGTTCCAGTAGACTTTGTTGTGTTAGAAATATGAGTAGGTGCATGAGAATGGTAAAGAGCACACACTTTTGCTAGGTAGACCATTTATGGCCACAACTAACACTTTGATAGATATTAAGAATGGTACTATTAAAATATATGTTCTCGAAGAAACTGTCTTTTTTTGTTCGTAAGTCTGATCGTGTTATTCCTTCTTCAGAATATATGGATAATTGTTCTTATATTGATGGTGATTGATGCCTTGGCCGAGAAAGTTATTGCGCAAGAACAAGAAGAAGAGAGGCAACAAGTGTTCATGGGGTCCTGGAGATATGGAGGAGTGGGCTCGAATGGAAACTGATCTTGGAATTTCTATTCTAATTCTTCCACTCGAACCAACAAAGAAGGAGAAAGAGCAAATGAGGATGGAGGAAGAGAAAGTGGAATTGAAGGAGCTTCCCTCGCACTTGAAGTACGTCTTTTTGAAGGAGCTTCTCTCTGTACTCGACGAACACCGCCACTGCCGTTGTCCTCCATGCAACCACCAACGAAGCTTACCAATTTTCGGCCGCCGCCGTCCGTGCTCCTCTCACCACAAGTCGTCATTACCATCGTCCTTTTCACCTCAGTCCGCTATACAACGATAAGCTACTCTCATTCCCTAGTAGCCTCTCTCCTCCTTTCTGTTTTTTTCACTCCTCAAGTTTAAAGATGGCTCATCCTAGCAAGTGTCCGGCTCGTTCCCAAGAGCCTACTCAAGAGGAAGAAAGTTCGGGAACCCGAGTCCCACACAATGATCTCACTTTTACAAGATTGTACTCATTTATGTTTCTCCTCTTATCTCATGCAGAAGGTAAACTTTTCAGTTCCTTGTTGCGTCTGACAATTACTCACCCACATCATTATGATTGGAGCTAGGTCACTAGTTTGGGTATTCGGTCTCAATTGGTGAAATATTTGAAGAATTTGTGTTTGTACAAGCTAGCTGAGCATGTGAATGTTGGATATGATATGTTATGTTTGAAGATGATTGTTTCTTGCGATTATAAATCTGTGAATTCAAGCATGACTTGTCGATTTTTAGGAGATGAGTATGAGGTTACTTTGAAGGATATGCATGATGCTTTTGGATTTTCTATTGAAGATGGGGCTTATATAGGTGTTCCTGAGAACTTTATTGTTAATGATGCTTGGCATGAGTTGATGGGGTTCCATAATTGGAATCCAAGTGGAACGCAAGCTGGTTTTATTCGAGATGGTGCACTTTCATTTTTGCACAAGTTTCTTGCTTATAACATTTCGGGGAAGCAGGAGGCAAATTGAGTAAATAGCAATGAGGTTTTCTTACTTTGGTGTGCTAAACATAAGAAGAAGGTGTGTCTATCAACTTTTGCTTGGGCTCAGATTTCTAGTATCAAGAAGAGGGGCAAGAGTCATCCCTCTTTGACTCACATTGGTGCCGGTTTGGCAAGACATTTTGGTGTTCAACTCCCGGGCAGCCATATGAATGAAGTGCGGAGTGTTCAAATTAGTTTGGCATAATTTGTAAAAGGAAAAATTTTGAAGTCTACTACTGAGTTTTTCCCCGTTTCTATCTGTCCTTGTGTTATGGACGAAAATGAGCTTACAAGACGATCACGGGCTGATGGAGAAGGTCCTTTGGGAGTAGGGGGTCATCCTCTAATGTTGCAATGGAAGAAGCGGCTTATGAAGAGCCATTATCTCCACCTGAGGGGCCTACTTATGAGTATCGTGCTGGTTTTGGTTATGATACTTCCTTTCAAAACTGTTTAATGGAGCGTCTTGACAAGCATGGAGCCACTCTTCTAGCGATTAACTCACATTTGGGCTCAATCAGTACGGACGTGCGAAATCTTGATGGTCGAGTCTCCAATCTTGAAACTCATTTTGCTCGTTGATCCGGAATTAACCTCACTCGTCGCACGGAGATGGATCCTTGGGCTGGCACTCCTTGGCCAATTTTTCTGATCCCTCCAACCCACCTCCCTAGTTTGATAAGTTTGGTAAGTTTATTAGTTTTTCTTTTTGATTTGTTTTTATTTTATTTTTAGTCGGTATTATGCTTTGTTTTTCTTTATTTTTATTTGTGTAGGTGTTCAACTTTGGCGTTCCTTATGGATTTCAAAGCTTGATTGCCGAGTTGTGTCATAAATAGTAAAGTTTTCTCATTTTTCCTCTCTACTTTTGTTGCAATGGGGACATTGCATGAGTTTAAGTGTGGGGGGGGGGTGTAGAAAATCTATGTTTAGGATTTTTGTTTTTATTTTTGCTTAGTCATTTTGCATGTTGTTCAACAACTATGTGGATTGGTCAAGTATGAGTTGTGTTGTGATAATGAGGTTAATGATGATTGCTTGTTTTTATTGAAAATTCCTACTTGTGAGCATATATCTTGATAAGTTTGATTGGTAGATTTAGACTTTTAGCCTCCGCGGACTTGAATCACCATTTTAACCCTTATTGTGAGGATTCTTGAGCCTTGACTTATGCATGATTATGGTCATGTTTCTTTCTTGTGTGTGATTGTTCAAGCATGCATAATTGTCTCTAGAACTTACTTTGGTTGTTCCCTCGACGTTGCATAGTGTGTGATAAACACGGTTTTTCAATGGATTATCTATTATGTTGGATTGCAATATTGGGTAGAATTTGTTGTTTTGAATGAAATATTAATCCGTTTCTATCTTTGTAATCCAAATCACGTGTTTGCTCTATCTCATCATTTTAGTAGGTTTTTACAAGATTTTTAAGCCTAACAAAGGCTTGTGCGCTTATGGAGGATCGATGATCAAGAGAAACCGAAGAAACCATCAAAATGCATCAAAATGTCTATCCTGAAAAGTTCTATACCAGAGCACGGACCGTGCGCTGAGAGACACATAAGAGCATGGACTGTGCGATGAAGTCAAAAAACATGTGATCGTCCAAGTAGCCACGCACGGACTGTGCGTTTGATGTCCAAAGGAGCACGGACCATGCCAGAGAAGTCAAAGGCGGTGCCCCTCACTAAATAGAGATGCATGGACTGTGCATCAACATAATCCTAGCGCACGGACTGTGCGTTCTTTGCATGCAAACGCCTTATTTTTGCTCCTCTATAAAAAGGCGTGAAAGAGAGGGTTTTCATCATCATTCATCCATCCCAAAACATACACAATACACACTAGGGTTCTTGAAAGAAGAGAAGATAAAGGAAGGAGAAGAAGGGCTCAAGCTTTGGGTGCTTCATGGAGGAGACTTTGTCTCCAATTTGAGCGTATCTTTAGTTTATGTTATTCGTTCTGTACATATTTTGTTTATCTTTGTTATAAGTTGCTAAACTCATAGATTCTAGGGATTGTATGAACTCTATGGTTTGGGCTTGTTGATTTAAGTTGATTTTTTTCCTTTCTCATGGTGTTTATGCATTTGATTGGGCTATTGATATGTGTGAATGATTAATCACCATTTATGCTTATGTGTTGATAAATCTAGATTCAAGAGAGCGTGTTTTATTGATATGGTAGAATGATTGCATAACATTGATTTGATGCTAGACCGAAAGGTTGGTAGATGTTTGCGAGGAGACTATTAATCCGAGGATTTGGGGAGTTAGTTGATTATTCGGAGACCGAAAGGGTATGGATATCAATTAATCTACATATTTAGCGCTACCCGAGAGGGAGGTTAGATTGAGTTTAGCGATTACTCCTACATTCGTGAGAATTCAAGTGGTTGATAATATCTTGTATTGATTACCCAAAACGTAGAATGATTACATGCCCTAGGATCATTTATCTTTATTTAGTATTTTTGTTTATGTTTGTTTAGTTGTTAGAAAACCCCCACCTCACTCGTTGATTTTGTCTTTATAACGTGGTTATGTTTGTTAGTAGTATTCATTTATTTAATTACATCGGTCTCTGTGGATACGATACTCTTGCTTGCCACTATCTACACCTACACCGTGCACTTGCAGTTTGTAGTCGAAAATATTAGCGAACAGTGTGCTTGATAATGAATAAGTGATTTTAGGCCATTTTTCATAGCCTTTTCTTTCCTCTTTTTGCCTTGTCCAAATTGAAATTATAATCCTAGTTAGCCCCTTTGAACCTTGGAGATCTATCATTTAGATCTATTTTCTTTGAAAAGCGTTGGGTAAGGGAATAATGTTTATGGATTGAGTTTGGTGTGGATAAGGTGTGCTTATTTGTTTCACCTATAGAGAAGGAACAGAAATAGGAAGTTTTGGTATTCATTAGTTAGTGCTTTCTATCCATATATATATATAGATAGATAAATTAAAAAAAAAAAGAAAAAAAGAATAGAGAACATATTTCTCTAAGTAAAAAAAAAAGAGTTTGAATAAAAGCATAAATGGGTAGAAAGTGAAATGTGGAATTGATAGGAAGTGTTGGTTGTGAATTGAAGTTTTTCTTGCTATGGTTTGAAGTAGTGTGGGGGAATTGAGAGTTGATATGAGAGTGAGAGTTGAGTGAATAAGCCTTTGGGATTTTAACTCACTTAAGCCAAATTTCCTTATTTACCAAAGATCCTACATTACAACAAAAAATAAAGTCCTATTTGATCTTTGTTTTTAGCACACATCGAAGCAATGGAGAGGTGAGACGATTTGCAAGCATACATGGTAGGCATTGTGTTTGTTTTGAATTGAGTGATCTTTTATCCAAAATTAAACACTTGAGAGAGAGAGCTCACTTATATGTATTTCCATGCCGTAAGAATTTTTGTTCAAGGAGGTTGATTGTTGAAAGTTTGCTATGAAAAGCTTGTTGAGAAATAGTATGTTTCACTTGTAGTTCTTTTAGAAAATCCTGAAGCCTAATGCATTGTCACTTTGTGATTCATTGCTTGATATCATATCTTGAGTATAGTTTGCTTGAGGACAAGCAAACGATTAAGTGTGGGGGATTTGTTTAGTGTATTTTTGTGTCGATTGTCTAGTATTTTGTGAGTTCTTTTTAGTTTCTTTTGTTTGTTTTTCTTGTTTATTTCTTGTGTTTTATGTGAAGTTGGGGTCGAGAGGAAAAATGCTAGAAGATTGTGAAGAATGACATTTTTGAAGTGAAGAAACAAGCCTCAAGTGTGCAAAGAATGAAAGGAAGTGAAGTGAATCGAAAAGAAGAAGAAACGGGAAAAGAGGAACGAGAATTGAGCCAAAGTCGAGTAGACAGTCCAGCGGGCCGCTGGGCCTGCCAGTTTCAAAGAAAATCGCGAGAGCGCCAGCGGGCCGCTGGAACGTGCCGAGTTTTATTATTTATTTCCTTATTAGATTAGGTTTTAGGATATATATATATATATATATATATATATATATATATATATGAAAACTCCTTTAGACGTTTTGGACACTTTTATTCTCTAGTTTTCAAACTCCGAATTCTAGTTTAAGTTTTGTTTATGCTCTCGGGATTGAAGACGAGTTTTGATTCAAGATTAATTCAAGTGCCGATTTCCTTTCCGTTCATTCTTCGTCTTTGATTCCGTTCATTCTTTTCGCTCTTAATTTCGTAAGTTTAGTTTAATAGATTTGTTTGATTGCTTTACATGTTTTTAAATGCCATCTTGTTAATTGCTTTCTAGAATAGATTTAATTGCTTTATTTTTCCTTAAATTTATTTTAACAAGAATGTTAGTGCATGTTTACTTGGCTGGATTAGGTAAGATAAAGATTATTATCTAGGCCTATCCAATTGTTTGCTTGGTGAGATAGTAATCCGGGTGGCCCGAGTTTATAATCTGGGCCAGGAGAAAAAGCACTGTAGCCCTTGTATAAGGTATCGGGTCTAATTAGAATAGAGGTTGAACAGTGTCGATCAAAAAGGCTCGTAAATTACCCCTTCACACTCTACCCCCAAATCATGGTTCACCGGAAAAGAAGCGCTGAGTGGAGGAAGAAATCATCAATGGCTTCTCCGCAACCACTTTCGATTTTGCTCTCATCAAATCTCGATTTGAAGTTCGAGAAGGCACTGAGGACTCAATGGGGACCGATTCCCTCTTCTTCGGCTCTTACAACTACGTCGCCTTCGCCACACCAGAATTCTTGCGGCAGACTCAATGCGCTGAGAAACGCATCAAGATTGGCGCTGCCGTTTCCATCAGCTCGTTGTTGCGACGATCCGTAAGGTTCTTGGAATGAATCGCTGATTCTTGCGGCGGCGAAGAGGCGGTGTTGGGATGCGAGAAATCTATGATTCGGGAAATGGGTCCTTGAATTTGGGGGTGCAAAAGTGAATTGGGGAGATTTCATGAAATGGGGCGAGGAGGAAAAGAAATGGGGCTAAGGCGTTGATAACTCGCGGCCGACGACACTTTCCTTCTCATCATTGATGGATTGATGGAGAAGGTTTCTGCATCTTCTTCCCCAATTTTAATATTATTGATTTGTACAGGGTTTAAAGAGTAATTTTATATTTTAGTCATGATCTTAATTTGGCCTACCAAACAAATAGCAAACACAATGATTGAATTACAATCTTAGTCAAGGTAAGATTATAATCACAATTTCAATCTTATGTAGGCTTATCTTATGCGGTCTAGCAAACAAGCACTTAGGATTTATTTGCACGAGTTTAGTTTTTATTGCTTTCTTTATTGCTTTCCTTTCGATTCTTGTCTAGGTAGAATTTATTACTTTTTACATTAGTTTAAGTTTTAATTATTGTTCTAAGTTTAGGTTTAATTGCTTTTAATTGTTTCTATTTGCTTACTTGCTTAAATTTGCTTTCAAGTCTAGATTAGATTTATTTGTCATCTTTTAATTAAGTCTAGGAATTAATTAAGGGTTATTGGCGCCTAAATACACGAACTTTACCCCCTATATATTTTTTTCCATCACCTTTTAACTTTGGCATTTTAATACACGACCTTTCGATTTGTAGCAATATTTCCACATTCTATATTTCCAGCCAAAATTAATCTGAGCTGGCAGTCGGAGTTCATCTGATGTGGCCTTTTGTGTGATGTGGCCAACATCAACAAATGTGACTGAAACACGTGGCACAACTTAATGAACCAGATTTTTTTAAAAAAAAGAAAAAGAAAAGACATTGCTTCATCTTCTACCCCTCGCTCTACAGAACCAGATTCTAAGAAAATAAAGAAGAACATCGGCTACACCTTCTCCTCCTCGCCGGGTACTTCTCTTTTCTCCTTCCATTCTATCTCCCCTCCTCTTTTCTATCTCTCTCCCATTATTCTATTCTTGCACCGAAGCCTCCGCCGCCGCCGCGAATCTCATCTACTTTCTTTTCCGATTAGTCGTCGCCGTCGCTGCTACTGCAATTCGCCCTGACACCATCGGTCTCTACCTCTGCTCTGATACTTCTTATTTCCTCATCGGTCGTTCCTCTCTTCTCCCCCTCCGTTGCCAACGCAGGGGTCACCTGAAGTCCAGAACTAGATGCTCCAGTTCTCCTCCCTCATCGCCTCCTACGGCCTCCCCATCTAATAAGTCGGCTCCGCCGTCCACAACTGCCTAGCTCAGTCCCGCATCAACGCCCTCCACCCAGCATGTCCATCCACTTCCAAGACTTCCCTATCTCTCCTCCTCCACAGTGGCCACCCTCCAAATCTGCCGCCCCTTCGCCGCCTTCCTCCAGAAACTCGCCGAGAAGTCCAAGAGGGTCGTCGTCAACAACAAATTTGTCAGAGTTGTGATATGAGAGAAGGAAGATTAGATAAATTAGGGCTTTAAATTAGGAATTTTTCTTTGGCGAAAAGATTGAGGAAAGTGGTAGTAGCAGTGGTAGCGAGATGGCGTTCTTGGGCGGTGGTGTGCTACGACATGAACGAGAATGGAGGTCGATGTTGGTGGGGGATTGGTAGAGCAAGGCAGAAGAAGATGGCGGTGGCTTCTGTGTGAATAGAGAGAGAAGGTAGTGTTGGATTGGAGAGAGAAAAAAAGATAATACATAAGTTAAAGAAAAATTATTGTTTAATAGTGAAACGATGTCGTTTATGCTTAATTTTTATACGATATCATTTAGTTCGCTGTCGACATGTGCCACATAAGCAACTCCGACTGCCAGCTCAGATTAATTTTGGCCGGAAATAAAGAGTGTGGAAAAATTGCTACAAATCGAAAGGTCGTGTATTAAAATGTCAAAGTTGAAAGGTGATGGAAAAAAACAAATAGGGTGTAAAGTTCGTGTATTTAGGCGCCAATAACCTATTAATTAATAAACCAAAAATCTTATGAAATTTACTTGCTTTTGTATAGTGTTTAGTGCATGTGTTCATATGAAAAATCACCCTGTTAACGTTTCCTTAAAATTCGATATTAGGTTTTACTTGCTAGTACTACGATAGGCCTAGTTCTATTGCTAGCACTATTTAAGGTGAAACTAGGGGTGGGTCGGTGCGGCATACCTTCGTTTTTTCGTCATACCTTATACCTTACCTTAAATTGTGGCATGCTAAATTTCATACCTTTACCTTACCGTACTTTTCGGTATACCTTAGTTTCGGTATGCAAGAAACTATATACTTTTATCTTACCTTATCTTCGGTATACCATACCTTAATCCGGAATACCGCGGTATACCTTAGAATATCATATCACAATAATTAAATTTCAACATTGTGCACATCTTATCGATTGATATTCAAGAAAATACATTGGGGGATAATTATTAATACTACTAACTAATACTCCCTCCATTTCATGGAGAATGACCACTTTGCTTTTGGAACTTCTGGCACGTTTTTCCACGCTTCAAATTGATGGGTTTTAAAATGGATTTTTGAAGATTTCTTTCTTTTACGGGATACTACGTCGAGTAAGAAATATTTATTTTCTTTTCTTTTTAAGTTGTCTTTATTTATTCTTCATTACTCTTTTCTATTTGGCGTGTATTACTCTATAATAGTAAATTTAATAATAAAATATATTTTTTAAATTATAAATGTTAGATAAATATAAAATAAAAATATGATATAATTAATAAAAATTTAATGGTATATGCAAATATAGTGAATTTATGGTATGTATATTGGAATTTCGGTATGGAACGGTATGTGAAAATTGATATATTTACCTTACCGTAACAGTATAATACCTTACCAAAATTTTCGGTATACCTTAATCACAGGTATTTTTCAATAATTTTTCGATACGATATGAGTGGTATAGCGGTATTTCGGTATATTTCCCTAGCCCTAGGTGAAACAACACACACATACACAAAAAACAACAACAACAAACAAAACAAACAAGCAAACAAACAAATAGAAAAGACAGTAAGAAAAGTGATTACTTTTGATGATTGGCAAATAATTAAATGATATTTATTTTGTTTTCTTCTCTTGATCATCGTAACTCTCGAATAAACCACAGACAAACCTTTCACCAAATTAAACAATGAACGCCTTACTTTATTATTTTGAAAGAGAATGAACACACCTAAACAAAAATAAACCAAAAAAGAAACATCATAACTGAAATCTTCTAGAAAATAGTATCATCTGAATAATTCTACCATCGAATGAAAAAAAAAAAAAAAAAAATCAGCAAAAATGCTGGTGGTGATGGTGGTGCCTGCGATCATCAATACCGAAGCACTGCAACAAAGGATAGCAGGCAACAAACGCGCACCGTCCGATCATTCTGAATATCGACGAAACTACCGAACAAGGGCAGCAACAACTAGCCTCCATAGGTTTGTCGTACGGACTGTGGTCGCCGTCGCCATGGTGGTGGTGGTGGGGGTGGTGATGGCGGTGGTGGTGTTGGGGGTGGTGGTAGTGGTGGTGGTGGTGATGGCCCATTCAAAACAATATCAATTGAAGAACACAACTATTAGAGATTCGAGAATCCAACTAGCTAAAACATAAGGAAAAGGTAACATGAACTTACGTACTAGTATGTTTAATTAGAGGTGGAGCAGTAGTATTCAAGTGAAATTCGTCGAGATCTGAATGCAAATAACACTGGATTAGTTTGAATTTTTATGGGATTTCGCCAACAAGGATTCCCGATATATTAGAGAAAACCAAATTATATAGAATTTGAATGCCCGTGAATCGCGAGTCATTATTATTATAGGTAGCAATATTATACTAGTACTAGGTTTCACATGAGTAATTGTTTCGTTTTTTTAAACGACAATTTATATATATATATATAAAAAATTGTCAAATTATAAATGATTCCTATTTTTCTCGTAATAAATAAAAGTTTTTGTAAATATACAAATTATTAATTTTTCGGCTAAAATTGAAAGTGACGTGACATCCAATATGGTTAACCTAGTTTAGTGTTTTACTATAAAAAAAAAAATTAAAAAAAAAAATTGGCTTAGTTTATATGAATCAATCCGGGTTGGCTGTAATTGAGTTTCCTATTTTTTAATTAATTTTTCTATTTATTATTAGATCGATGGTAACTTTGTTGAGGCGGCGGTGTCATCCTTGCAACAACCACCATGGACGGCCATGGCCACCGGGGAGGAAGCTGAGACACACCAAGACATCGAGAGCAGCCCGCCACCCGACGCACCGGAGGAGGATGAGGGCAATCAATCGTCGTCAAGAGTTTTGATTTTATGTATTTAATAGATTTAATAATTTCTATATTAATTTATAAGATAACGGAGTAGAATACGTATAAAATAACAATAAAAATCAAAAACACTAATGTCAAAGTGAAAAAACAACGTAGGTGCATACGCATGAGGGAGCATCATATCATTCTCTATTTTCTTTATATATTACTAACACTTAAAATTTCACTTAAAGAAATAATATGTTACTCCCCCAATGGTGGACATCTTTGCCTTTCTTCATTTTGGTATTACTTTTTTCGATTTTTCTTGTTGTTTTATATTCTGATACCTTAGAAATTAATATAGAAATCATAAAATCTAAAAAATCAAAGCTTGATTTGTTCATTTTTATTTTTAACTTCAAAAAATAAGTAATAAAAAATATCGAGCTTTGATTTTTATTTATTTTTTAGATTTTATGATTTTTATATTAATTTCTAAGGTAATAGAATAAAAAATAACAAAAAAATCGATAAAAATAATACCAAAATAAAAAGTTCACCATTGGGAGAGCAATATATCATTTCTCTTCACTTAAAATATGTGTAAGAAAAATGGCTCATAATAATTTATTGAGGAGAAAAGGCAATGCGAGCGTCGGACACGTGGAATCCAGATATTGGATGTAATAGGCAATAACAAATTTTTTAGTTTCTTTTTTCCATTTTTTCCAATTAGAAACGGGACAAAGTAGCGCATGTCTTCTTCCCTTTTTGTTTATCGTTGTTGAAATTATTTTTCCATTTTTTTATTTTATTTTTAGAAGACCTTCTGATTTTTTTTTTTTATTTTTTTTTTTGAAAGGAGTATTTTTCTACTTTCGACAGAAATAAGGGTGAAAATATCGTCCTATCAGTAAATTCGTCACTACTCAGTACTCACTAGTATTATTTTATTTCATTTTACTAAGGTAAATTTCAATGATGACAATTTTGATAGCCGCACACTAATTTTGGTGGAATTTGGGTTGAATTCAGTTCGACGCTAGTGTATATTAAATAAAGTATGTTGAGATATTTAAAATGAAGTATCATCTTCATAGTTTAATATAAAGTATGTTGAGAGAGAAAAAAATATAAATCGAGCAAAAAATCAAAAATTTATAGATCGGGTATTTTTTATTGAAATACCATTAATACAATGAGGATATATAATTAATATGATGTATAGTATAGGGGAAATTTTTTATAGGGGATGAGGGATGTAAGATCCAGATTCCAGAATCCCAATTAAGATATATAATTTCAAAAAATACCATGTTAGTTTCTTTAATTTTATTATGCCTTTAGAGCTCTATGAAATAAGTCGAGATTTTTTTTAATATCATTTGAAAAAAGTCTCTTGTCAATTTGCTTTTTTTTTTTTTTAAAAAATAATTAAATATCATGCCACTCCAAATACGTCATGCTTATATTCAAATTAAAGAGTTTTGTATTTGAATCTCACATACTAGAATTCTTGAAATCAGAAGTTGTATAGCTGACTTGTAATTTTTCAACTATGTTATGGCAAAACATGTGAAAACTAAAAATTAGGGTCTTTAGAAATTTCGTTTTAATTTCATTTCACTATCACTCTCTTTCATTTTCTCTTCCTCATTCGAGTTGGTAGGCAACCATACATTAAAGGTACACCGAGAGAAACGAAATGACTGTGGGAGGCAAAAATGAACAGACAAGGTCCACATGGACGAGTCCTAGGGATGGCAGTGGATCCTGGACTCGGTCCAGATCCGGGAGTCCAGATCCATTTTTAAGGATTTGGAGTGCTAAAATTTTAGACCGATGGATCCGGACCGAATCCGGACTTCATCCTTAATTTTCGGATTTGAATCTGGAATTTTATTTTGGAGATCCAGATCCGGTCAAGATCCGGCCCGAGGACCCGATAATATATAATATATATTACTTTATAATATTCTACTAATAAATATTTATATATCTACATAGTTATTCTAATTAAATCTCAAACCCTAATAAATTTATTTTTAATTTAAAAGTTCGATGCCTAAAATGTGGATATGTATCGTGTTTTTTTTAGATATGTTTAAGTGAATGACACTTTTTATTAGAAAATTCTTGATAGTTAGTGCGTGGAAAATTATTTATCGTTGGTGCAAATCAATTCATTAATGGTTTAATTTTTTTTTTCCTGTTTATTATTCTAAGACATTTTTTAGGTGATAACTACGGATCTGGGTCTAGACCCGAGATCCGCCCGATCCAATGGATCTGGATTTGGAGTCAATTTTTTTGGACCCGATGGATTTGGGCCGGATTTGGACCTCGGGTGAAAATTCCGGATCTGGATCTGGACCAAACAAGATCCGGCCCAGATTTGGCCCATTGCCATCCCTACGAGTCACCTCTCCTTTTTCTCTCTCTATTTTTTATTAAATGTTTTCATATGGTCTTCCATTTTAAATTGTTCATCAATATATTTTTTATAAATCGAAATGCTCTAATTTTAAAAGAAAATTATATTACTCTCTATGTTCTCTATATATGTGTGCATATTACCCATTTAGGACGTCCCCCAAATATATGTGCATTCTATAAATAGAAAGATTCTCTTATCAAAATTACTTATCGGTGCATTTATTTCTATTTTTCTCACTTTTTACCTACTTTTTCTCACTTTCTCGCTACTTTATCTTATTTTTCTCATTTTACACCAATTTTGTCTTAATCTGTGTGTTGTTTCTCTTTGCACTCATCTATGAGGGACGGATGGAGTATAACATTACACACTATATTTTATCATCAATTAAAATTTCACATAAAATACTCCATCTGTCCACAATCTTTAGACCCTGTATCGGAACGTCTACTATCTTTAGATCCTTTTCATTTTTGGAAATAGACCCCACAATAAAAATACTTTAACATTTTAAACTTTAACACTTTAATACTTTAATACAACTAAAAATATTACATGTTCCATAATTATTTTACTTTAACACTTTAACACTTTAATTTATTAATATATCATCAAAACACATTAAACTTCATACTGAATATTTGAGTCTAAAGATCATAGATGGAGACTATCGCTAAGCCACTGAAAAAGTATTGTGATAACTCAGCAGCAGTATTTTTCTCTAAAAACGATAAGTACTTTAAAGGTGCTAAGCATTTGGAGTTAAAGTACTTTGTCGTGATGGATGATGTTCAGAAACAAAGAGTGTCAATAGTACATATTAGCACAAACCTTATGATAGCTGATCCTTTGACTAAAGGATTGCCGCCCAAGATATTTACGGAACATGTTGAAAGTATAGGCGTTACTGTTAATGATGTTTATTGAGATTAATGTTTGTTTTAAACGATTGACACTTTGAGCTCAATTATGATATGTTTCTGAATTACTTGTTTCTATTAACATGCATTATTATTTTGGAGTAAATGAAACAAGTATATATATTGAAATATTATGTTGGACCATAATGTGCTCTAGTTACGGTCATATTAAGAAGAAGTCTAATTTGTAGTACATGTAAGAGAATATGTCAATCATGTGATGTACAACCGTCATGACTCGAATTAGTTCATATTCTTAATGATGAAACTCAATGAATGTAAATTATTTAGTCTTTTACGCAATCTTATGTTTGATTATTTATTTATTATATCCATGATGTTAAGTCATATGATCCAAGTGGGAGAATGTAAGAAATTATGTCTCACATGACTTAATGTATTAATAAATAAATATAATTGAGACTAATTATTATTGGGCTTATTGGTGCAGTTTAATGCGTAATTGGTATTCGATGGAAATAGCATATTAAGACCCACTAAAGTCATACTACCTCAATCTCATTAAGGTAGTCTCATTTACTATTTGACACGTATAAAGTAAATGCGTGCATAAAGCAAATGGGACTACCTTAATGAGATGGAGGTAGTATATAACTAGGTTCTCCCCCTGACATAAAGTGATATCTCTAACGCTAGTCATCACGTACGTACAGAGAACCGTCAAGGGAGAGAAACGCTAGTTGTATCCCGTTGATTGATTTTATCATGGAAAAATGTATATGAGAATTATTAATTTCAAGATACTGTTCATTAAGTATAATTTTATGAGGGGAACTCATAACAGACTAGCGCTCGACACGTGGAATCCAGATATTGGATATAATAGGCAATAGTAAAAAAAAATTGTTTCTTTTTCGATTTCTTCCAATCAGAAACGGGACAAAGTTCGCGCATGGCTTCTTCACTGTTTGAGCCGCCATTACCTCCCAACAATTCGCTCTTCAGCTGCTCTAAACCCTCTTTTCAACCATTCAAACCCAATCCCAATACCTATTTTCTCCCTCTTTCCCGCTCCCCCACCGCCTCACCTCCTATCTGCCTATGCGCCGCTGATGAAACCATCGCCTCGCCACCTCCGTCGCCGCCGGATGCTTCCCTGGAGTCCAAAGTTTTACTCGAGAGGAGCAGAGACCGGCGCAAGGTGGTGCGTGTGGCCTGGGAAAAGCTGCTACGCTGGTCCCGCTCATTGCGGTCTAAGGCCAAAACCGATGTTCTTGAACGCACAAAAAAGGTCTCATATTTATTCTTTTTTATATTTTGGATATGTATGTATGCTGTTTAATTTGTATAATTTCCTTTTGGTGTCCGTTTACTTGGATTTGGACTCGCAATCTTTCACGTTGCAGCAGTCTTAAATTTATGTTCTTGGTTTTATGTTTTTCTTAAATTTATTTATACACCTTGTTGTACATTTTCTTTTCGGTTTATCTATTCTTTCTCATGTATAACTTTTGGCTTCAAACATGGGTAATCTGTTTTGGAGATTGATCAATGGTAATGAATTACAAGTTGAAGAAAAAACTTGCATTTTAATATTTCAATTATTATATAGTAGCAGCATTTCCTGTTCCAAAATTATGAAATTGAATTCCAGCAGCAGGTTCTTCGTCGTTGCCTGAGTTTGTTGTACTTCCTCAGTCAGTTATAACGTTATCATATTCCTTCTTTGTCTTTATCAAGTTATAGTCTACTCTCTTTTAATCCATGTGGAAAGGGGAAAGGGACTAGCTCTGTGGAACAAAGAGAGTAATTATCAATTTAACTTGTTAATAGTCTTGGTTAAACTACGATGGAGAAGAGTTAAATAGAACTGCTTGCTTCTTTCGAACTTGAATTTTTTTATTTATGTTTCATAACCAAACTATTTTTAAGTTCTTGTGTTCATGAAATATTTCAATGTTTGCTCTTTTCTTGACATATGAATAAACTATTGGCATGTTTTCAGCTGAGGTGCATAATACATTTGCTCTTCTACGCCTTGTTTTTTCATTCTTTTGATTTTAAGTGGAATTTTATTTTTGGGCATAAGGTTGTTGTGCTTGGAGGTGGTTCTTTTGGAACTGCTCTGGCGGCTCATGTTGCTGATAGAAAAGCTCAGCTAGAAGTTAATATGCTTGTACGAGATGCTGAAGTTTGTCAATCAATTAATGAGAGTCATCTTAATTGGTAGACAATTCTTATTCTTTCACTGTATCATCCATAAAGAAATTTCAAGATCATCTTTACTATCGTACTCTATTCATCTTTTATTCCAGTAAGTATTTTCCAGCACATACGCTGCCAGAAAATGTTGTTGCTACCACAGATGCTAGAGAAGCTCTACAAGGTGCAGACTTTTGCTTCCATGCTGTGCCTGTCCAGGTTATTGCATTTCTTCTATATGGTGCCCTGTTTTCATATTAAGATGTTTCAATTTAATTTTGATAGTCGAGTGTTCATAGATGGGACATTGTAAATAGTGTGCCTAAAAATACAGTCTCATTCAGTTAACTTTGAAAAAAATATTATTGCGTAACAGTACCTTAAGCTGTAGATTTCTTGCTTATCTACTGTCTCTTGCTGCAGTTCAGTGCCTCATTCCTTGAGGGCATTGCGGATTTTGTTGATCCAAGCCTACCTTTTATTTCTCTAAGCAAAGGTCTAGAGCTCAATACATATAGAATGATGTCTCAAATAATTCCACGAGCATTAAAAAATCCTCGCCAGCCTTATGTGGTTCTATCTGGGCCTTCATTTGCTCTGGAGCTGATGAACAAATTGCCAACAGGTATCTCGCTTATGTTCCTATATGTGGTGCTTACCTTGTATATACTTTAATCTGAAGCGACTTAAACTTTTTTCGTGTATGTTTAGCCATGGTGGTTGCATCAAAGGACAAAAAGATGGCAAATTCTGTACAGCAACTCCTTGCTTATAGGAACTTAAGAATCAATACTTCAAGGTTGTAATTGTACTAAAGATTTAATCTTGTCATCTCTGTCTACTTCTTTTTGATCTTGAATAGAAATGTGATAGTTATGATATTTTTCATAAACTTGAACCAATTTTATCTTGTATGCTCAGCAGTAACGCCTGATGCTACAGTGATGTTACAGGGGTTGAAATTGCAGGTGCTCTTAAGAATGTACTAGCTATAGCTGCTGGGATCGTAGAAGGGCTGAATCTTGGAAATAATTCTATGGCAGCTCTCGTTACCCAAGGCTGCTCTGAGATAAGATGGCTGGCAACAAAGGTCTGAATATTCGTTTATGTACCATGATACTAAATTTTACACATTCATTCAGTTTGTCAATGGCTTTTGAATCGTGTAGTTCTAGTCATCTGTTCATCTTAAGAGGAAGGCTGCATCCAGTGCCTATAGATATGTCCTCCATAACAAAGGAATAGAAAATATTAGAAGGGCAGGGTCAATTTTTTCTCTTGATTGTAAATTCATTCATCAAAAGTTCCAGTTCCACCAGCTATTCGTTAATGACCAACTAATGCATATCTTGAGCAAATAAAAGAGTGGATTCTTACAAAATATGATTCCTAAAATATCTATGATTAATTTAAGGTTGATATGGTAATATTGCTTAATTATGAATAATACCTCAACAGTTTAGCTGAATTTAATTTACACTAAATAGTTGTAATAGTTCTCTCAAGAGTTTTAATGAGTTTAGAACTTTTTATCCGGATTAATGGTATCAAACCATGAAAATAATCGTTTTTGTTTTTTAATCAATATTATCTACTCATTAACATTTTATTAAAATCAATAATTTATCATTAATAATATTATAGCTTTTAAAGGTATATTTTGTTTTTAAATATAATTATTATTTATGAAAAAAAAATAGTTGCACGTAATCTTTGCTAGTTTCAGAAAAAGAATGCATCTGGCAGTATACTAGCAACGAGGCTCTTTTCTTGAAGATATATTAATATATATCCTATCCTTCCATTTGAATATGTATATCCCTTGTGATGCTTCTTTTTATCCTTTAATCTCCAATCAGATGGGAGCCAAATCAACAACATTAACCGGTTTGTCCGGAACTGGAGACATCATGCTCACTTGCTTTGTGAATCTTTCAAGAAACAGAAGAGTTGGGGTTCGTCTTGGATCTGGAGAAAAACTTGATGACATTCTCAATTCCATGAATCAGGTGTTTGGAAAATGTTCACTTCATCTATCCAGCCCTTTCGAATTTCTTTCAATTTAACAGCTCTCGGTTTCAGGTAGCCGAGGGTGTATCCACTGCAGGAGCTGTGATTGCACTAGCGCAGAAATATAAGGTTAAATTGCCAGTTTTAACAGCAGTTGCTCGCATTGTGGATAACGAACTCACACCTACAAAAGCCGTTTATGAACTGATGAATCTCCCACAGGTTTGTTTCTCACGTTTTTTCAGATCTTATATGAGGAGAGATCTGCAGAATAACGTTTGATTTTCATGCTGTGTAGGTCGAAGAAGTTTAGGTTTTGAGAATGTTAAATGATATGGCTCTTGGCAGAGATGACGCTTATTTCATTCAGATATTCTTTGTGAATGTAAACCTATGTTCTTTTACAAGGCAAGCTAGGTAAGATAGGCTGCAAGTTACTGCAAAATTTTGATAAAAACGGGCGGTAGTAACGATGCATTCACCAGGTTCGTTGATGTACCAAACTGCTATGTGGGATTCTTTTGCCTTGTTTAAGACTAAGGAATTGTTTCCAGATGTAAATAATATTTTTTCTTAATACTCCCACCCTCCGTCTCATTCTACTCGACACGTTTCTTGTGAGTAGACATGTCCAGATTTGTCAAGTGACCAAAAAAAAAAAACAGATGAGATTTTTTTTCCACAATGCTAGAAAATTCAATTAGGCAGGATTTGGTCAGATTTTGAGAGTGTTTATTTATGACAGTGGAGTGGATGGTTTTCATAAGGTATGAAAATAAATTTGTAAAACAACTCAAATTAATAAAGTGTGAACAAGCAGATTGACTATTGTGTACAAGTCTCAATAATATACATGTGAAAACGTATATAAATTAAATTACTAATAAATTAATAACGCCTTGTAGAAATTAAATAAAAATGATGTATGGTGGGAAGTCAAATGTAATAACACGTGAATATGTGAAATTTTGATTGGTATGAATTTTAGAAAAATCTGATGAAGTTATTGTAAGTGGAAGATGGATCCTACTTGTTTGAGTGAGTATTTTCTATTTTAAGTAATACTACTAATACATATTTGGGACGTCCCAAAAGGGAAATTTTCGCACATATACCCCCACTCCATTCGCTTCTCGACTGAACAAGCACGGATTAGAAATTCAAAAACAAAACCAGAAAAGCGAGGAGATGAAGAATTTCAGTTTGCCAAGGTCTATTTGATTCTATAAATTCAGTTAGTGTAGTAGTTGTTTACAGTGGAGAAACAAGAAGATACAGGGGGGGGGGGGGGGGGGGGGTAGCACTAGCACTTGTATGTATATGCACATAAGCTGCATCGATCATTCTCTTTTATCCTCCTCAAGATCTTCCCCTAAACCAAACACATGATCTGAAGCAATTGATGCCTTCCTTTCTTTCCTTTCAACTTTTGATGTCAACTCTCCTCCCACTACTACTCCTGCCCCTGTCAGCGATATCCCCTCCTCCTCATCTTCCCCTGTCTCGTACGCGTACCTACAATTATTCGATTGGTTCATTATGCCACAATCTTGAAACCAATTTCACTAATCAATAAGTTCCAAGAATGTCAAACCACAATCATAAGGGACATATGAGCATATTCTCGTATTGCATATTGGAGTTTCTGGCTCAGCTCCTACCCATCCGATGATGGTGAAGGTTAGTTAGTGTCAAGCTACTTAGACTGTCCCGCAAAACTTGACACATTAGTACCACTTGCCTATTGACACTGCTATTCTATATCAAAGTCAGTTTTCTTCTTACTTCTCGAGGCGGGATATTTTATACCTTCCCAGCTAGTTCTCACAATTCAATTTCTTGATGCTGCATTCATATCCATGACATGGGAAAATGGGATACCCACAGATGACATCAAGAACAATGCTAATCCTGTACCATCTTAAACTACTAAATCTTCTTCTACAGCCATGCTCCTATAAAATAACTTAAAAGTCAATACTGCATTGAAGAACTGCCAAGATACCTATATTTTTCTGTTTGCTTTCTGTAAAATTGGTTGCATATATAACTTGCTAGTTGACAACACATGACTAATTATATTGTTTCCAGATTATTTTGAGACCTTAAATGCAACTTGCAAATGTTTGTCATGTTCTAAGATACTGTTCAAAGTAAACTACCCAATTCTAAGCCTGGATTTTAAACACCAGCCAACAATATCTTGGGACAAGCAAGCAACAATTGATGGAATTGAAAATTGAACGAGAGTAAGAAGGCCAACAAGAACATATAGAAATTACCTTGTAGGGTTATTAGAAGGAGCAAAGAGGATGCATATGATTACCAACAATATGAAGGCGAGCAAAGTCCAGAAAGCTGGGATAATCCAGGCTCTTCGCCATGATTCACTAAGAGGGTCACTGGCATTGAAATATAACTGTCCATGCAAAAAAGTTAGGACATGTTTTTGCAATCATAGCATAGAAACAAATTTAAGTAACTTCCACAGTTCTGCTGTTGCATCTATGAACATAGATAGAGCTTCCTATTGAAATTAAGGGATAATAAAGCTTCATGGTATTTCATTGCGAAAACCCCAGAGCCATTTATCCGCTCAGATTCCAATATTAGGAATGTTGGTGGATGAATACAGCTTTATAAGTAAGACACAACTATGTGGATATAGCATTACCTCATAACCAATCCAAGCCACTGAAAGCAGAATGGATATTGCCAGAGCATTGGTGAATTTTCGATAAAGCTCAAGTTTTGCCATACTTCTCCGTATCTGATCCCAAATACAGAATTAAAAGTTTTGTCATAATATGGTATAGTAGAGAATAAACACTTTGAGAAATAAAGCAAGGTTTTTATTAAAAATTTCACTATTACAGACTATAGAGCTAGTAGAAAGAACTAGCAACACTTTGCGCTCTTAAATATCTAGGCGAGAGAAAAACTTATAAGGGAAGACTTCAACAGAATATAAAAAACAACAATTAACAAGGTATACCATTAGTTTTTCAGCAGATACATTTAAGTACAGTTCTAAATTTTACACAAATTCGAAAACCCAGATAATCTAAAATAGAACCTAATTTTTACTCTATCAGCTACAAACATATTATACTCGAATCACCAGTCAGATCACATGTATTATTTGACACCAAATTTTAAGATCATTAATCTGACTTGTGTAACTTGTATCTTATTAAACACAAATGGATATGGGGTCCACATTGATGCCAAAGTACAAGGCCAAGTAAACTTCTCTATCAAAGTATGAAGAGTAGATGGAATTACGTGCCACAAACCCATTTTACATGGCCCATAGATGCAATATACATGCATAAACACACAAAGCAGCATTATAAGAGGATCAGGGAATAAGGAAAAGAATGAAATATTTTGGGATATTACAGACCTTGTTTAACATTAAACTGATGAAGTTCACAAACCCAGACACGAAACAAAATTTATGAAATCATGAACTGAGGCCAAGTTTTTATGCCAAATCCTTCCCACCAATCCCAAATATCCACAACCCTCCAAGAGAAACGACAAGTTACAAAAAAAAAAAAAAAAAGGAAAACAAAAATGATCCTCTCATTTGATGAAGGAAGACAAGAAATAACCTGAAGCTTCTCCAATGTTTTGGATAATGATGAAAAGATCCAAACTATAAAGCATGCATCCAGAAGTGCTACTGGTAGTACCAAAAAGAGCCTGGTTTTCCCAGCAAAGTCATTGATATTTCCCAAATGTTCAACAAGCTCTAGTGCTTCTGATGCCATGAAATAAACCAAACCGAGAACTACTACTTTCCCAGTTATTCCTCCTAAGGTTGGTCTCATAACTCCATAACCCATTGAAACCACAAGCAGCAGAAGGCGGGAGACAGTTTTTTTTATAGCAGTAGATGTAACGGCCCACAGTGTAATTCCAATTGGTCTGCTGCCAGTAGCATTAAAGTTTGCATATTCGAAGTACCAGAGAGCCATTTCACACATTCCTAGGCCAATCACAGCAGTGATTTGATAATGCAGTTGAATTATATCTTTCCACTGTTGTACAAACCGCAGAAACCACAGGAGGCCAAGGACAAGATACGCAAGAGACATAAACCCATAAAATGTCATCATAGGTGCCATCTTCCCAGGTAGATAACCTTCGGGATTTCTCCAGACAGTTCTTCCACTAATTAAAGTGCCCTTCAGCTGTGGGTCACAAACCACAAAATATAGATAGTACATACCAGTTTTGTTAATCTCAATAGTTTGGAAGTCCATCTTGGCCTCTTCATTGTTCCCCTCAAATGCAATCTGAAGCCTTTTTGGCCACTCAGGGTTATCAGGATGATTACGGATAATGACCTCACCAACCTTGCATACCCCTTCCTTGGCAAGAGTAGGATTGCAACATATTGCATTGGAGTTCATATAAGCTCTTCCAATCTTGTCACTGTCTTTAACCTCAACTATAATGGCCTCTACCACTCCAGTACTCTGCTGCCATTCGTTCTGCTTTTGGGCAACCTCCTGTGGTCGCCTAAGGATGACAGATTCAAACCTAGAAACAGAGTAGAATAAAGTAACAATTATGATTTTTCAGACCCTGGATAATATAAAGATTTGGGTCAAGGAGAACTGGCCTAATAGACAAAAACAAAGACAGCAAACCAAAATAACCGTGCCTGGTATTACCATAGAACTTCCCACTAGCTTAGTAAGAAACCTAACAGACATCCTCATGGAAGCTTGTATTGATTGTATAGAATACTCCTGAGCTTCATACATAGTAAAATGTTGTATTTTGACAACATTCAGAACCCACATGTATATCACCTTTCAAATTCTCTAATTGACTGTTCATATGCAGACGAATTGTGACAATTAAAGATGGCTAAGACTAACACAAAGAAAACAAACAACCAAACAGTAGCATAGCATTCCAGTGTTAACTATATTAACATACTAAAAAATCATAATAATTGAGGCTGAAACAGAACCACTTTTTGATGCCTATGTCTAGGACATATATACTCTCAGCAACCTATGTGTCACATTAGTGTAATTAAGCAGCAGCACTAACTAGCTCGTAATGAGATCTACTTCAGATGTAACTTTTACGTTCAGGGAAACGCATCATAGCACATATTCTTACAGATAACTCTAGCATAAGTCTGGAAAGTTTTGTAAACTACAGACAGCATCAATATATACAGTCCACAAAAACCTATCCATCTCAATTGACATGTGCTGAAATGGAGTAAGAAATCATAAATCAATCTAAATTAATAGATTCTAATCAGCAATATTAATATTTTCGGCAGAAGAAAAGTAACTACGTAAACAGCATTATGCAAACTATAATATGCCGAATGGGAGTAATGGAAAATTTGATTAAGCTTCTTCCTTAAGCTCAATAAACATTTCACTGCTTCAGCCCAGAAGATAAATGTCATATAATATGCAGGTGATTACATGCCCTTTCAGCAGTCAAAATTGCACTACCGAAAAAATCTTAGCTTGTTCAGCTTAAGTGGCAAACATTAGACCAAAATGAATAAGCAACATGTGCTTCATAGAAATCACATGCCAGTGTCACCTTATACATCGATCACCCAGAAGAGCCCATTGGTCCTACTTATATGGAGTACATCAGTGCGCTCCTACGAAACCGAGACATACACATTTTGAACTATTGGAGCCCTACTACACACCACAACACAGTCGAGAACAAGAGAGAAACTATGCCAGATCTTTTTTCACAGTGACGAAACAATTAACCAAATAACAGATATCCATAATATTACCACAGCAAAAATATCAAGAAAAACAAGGGGAGATCCCTAAGTAATGTAGCACTTCACAATGTGAAATATAGTAAAATTTATTCATCTTACACAGTATGGCAAAATTGTTACCTGATGAAGGATTTCCCATTAAGGGGTTTATTATTATCATCACTGGGCGTAGTTTTGGGAGGGTCAACAAGCTTAGAAGCATAGAGTCCTTCACTTCCGCCATGGAAGAAGAAGGAATTGAAGCGAGGGATGAAAGCTTCATTCTTGTACTCATGGATCGACGCTCTCACTCCGTTTTCTCTCACTAAAATCAAAAGCAACAACAGCACGAAAACCATTGGTATTTTCCTTCCACTGGCCAACAGTAGATCGCACTGAATGCCTCCTCTTAACACCATTTCTCCTTTGCCAACTCTCCGTGATTCAATAAGAATATGAATGAAAATGAACAGGATTCAGCATCAGAGAATTAAATGCGAAATATGTAGAGATAATAGAGAGAAAAGGGGGAAAAAACGTAGGAATCTATAAGAGATGGAGGAGGAGGAGGAAGATGAAGATCTATGAGTGTTAAATTTCTTGTATGTAGATTGTAGGTAGCATTTAGCAATACAAGTTATTTTTCAGAAATTCTTTTTTCAGAAATTCTAGAAATATTTGTGCAATGCTATAATATGCTGATTACTTTGCCGGAGATCCTTCATAATTTTAGTTTTGTTTTGTTTTATTTTATTTTAATTTTGAGCTAAAAGTCTCCTTCTCTTTTTCTTTTAGAAGTACTTCATTCGTCCCATGCCATTAGTTAAAAAAACAAAATGTATAAATTCTTTACCATTTTGATTAAGAGGACAATTAAATGGGACATTTTAATAAGAATTGAATTGGCACGTGCTCATATAATATTTTTTAAACTAACAATAATTAAATGTTATGAATACATAACAAACATCTATATGTGCAGTAAAAAAATGTCATATTATTAGACAATAAAGGATTTGAATCTCACACGTAGAGTAATGTTTGTTAACAAACCTATATATATGTAACGAGTTTTGGATAAGTAAAGTTATTCTTGACAACGAAGCGTAACTTAGTTGCTAAGACATTTCCCCTCCAACTAAGAAGTCGGGGGTTCGAGTCATCTTGGGTACGTGTGTGTGTGAGTATGTTATGTTTGTCTGATTAAAAAAAAAAGTAAAATTATTCTCTTCATCCTATCCATCTTGGAGTAATGCTCCGATACCCACCGTGAACATACTTAATGTGCCCACGGCTGAGGTGACGGCATTATATTTAATTTTTTTTTTAATTAACATACCTGATAAAAATAAACCCTACTAAAAAAACTAAACCCTACCTAAAATAACTAAACCCTAAAAAGAAAAACTATTAACGTAACAATGCCACATCAGCTGGTGGACACATTAAATGTACCTACCGTGGGTAGGGGAACATTCCTATCCATCTTGAGTGTTTGAATATTTTAGATTCTCGCAATAGTACAGTACAATAATGTAATTATGGAGCAAGAAACATATCCTCCAACAATCACATTCAGCGACAGCATAAACTTGAGCAAACTCATCTTCAAGCGTCAACTATCATAAGCTCCAATACCATCCGGATTACTCCAAGATGCAAGGGATTAAGGTAAATGTAGTCATATTAAAGTTGAACTTAATACTCGTTTAGTTCAATTAGGAAAATGAAAAAGGAATGAAATGAAGGGAGAATAGTAACAATAACCAATACATTATGTTTCTCCTCAATTTTTTAGGGTAACTATTTGGTAGATTGAGTTGCCTAAAAGTAATGGATGACTCATTACTCAAATTAGGGCTGACTATCGGTCCGGTTCCGGTTAACCGGGACCGGAAATCTGGGTACCCGGTACCGGTTATACACGTTTTTCAGGAACCGGTACCAGAACCGGATAAGCTAACCGTATTCCCAGTTCCGGTACCGGTTCAGTACCGGTTATACCGGATTACCGGTTAAGGTACCAAATTTTTTTAAAAAAAATCAAAATGTATTTTTCATTTTTAAAGTCTAAAACAAATTAAACAATGATTATACATAGAAAAATAATAATATATAATTTATTTATAAAAATAATAATATATAATTAAGGATTTAGGGTATCTTAAATTTTTAGTAATTGTTAATATTGATATAATATATAATTTATTTATAAAAATATATAAAAAGTTAAATATTAACCGGTACCCGGTTCGGTACCGGTTACCTGGGTACCGAAATTTTGCTTGAGGCTGGAACCGGTTACCGGACCGGAACCGGGTTAACCGGTACCGGTTCCGGCCGATACCGGGAATCCCAGAATACCGGTTTCCCAGTTTGACAGCCCTAACTCAAATCTACTCAATAACAAGTAATATAATCAATTAATTGATTCTCTTTCTAGAAGAAAAAAAAAGACTGAACTATATATATGGGCTTAGTGAGTCATAAGTTGCGAGGAGCTGCATGGAAATGATCGATTGGCTGCTTGACATCCAAATCGATACCATTCTATCACCGCCTACGCTGATTCCGTATGTACTTATTTTTCCTCTTCTTCATTGCAATGGTGATTGTGATTTATATATTTCTTCATTCACCATATATAGATTCACCTCATATAGCACAGATACTATTAGGGAATTATAAAATGTTTGTGAAGAATAGTCTGTTGTATATGGTCGAGTAATTTTATCCCACTCTGTAATTCTCTTGTATTTATGTCTTTCATTATTATGTGAATAAATTATCAAAGAATATTTCTCTATAAATACAAAACGGAGTCACAATTAAATAGTTCAATCTTACTTGACATGTCACCTCAAGCTATGAGTAAAAGTTCCCGAGTCAAAGGAATAGTAAAGTTTTTTACAAAGTGAAAAGAATAGGTTTTCGCTGAAACGCATTCTGTTACAGATGACAAATGGTTTTTGAAAACAATACAACACAAAATCATCGAACCAAAAGTTGCTACTCTTATGAGCGTGCTTATAAGTTTAACCGTAGTGAGATATAAAAAAGAAAAAATTTACAGACTCCTATAAGATCAGATAACTATTCTACATTCCCCGACGATGTTCTGTTTATCCTTTGAGCACCTAATCTTGGGGCAGCAGGTTTAGCCCCTCGGCCTCGTCCACCTGTCATTGGCTTGTGCCCAGCTGTAGGTGGAGGAGCAGCTATAGAAGCCCAAAGATCATCATCTGCAGAAGCACTCGATTTCAGATTCATAGACTTGGATGATGACTTTGGAACAGGGGCAGCAATTGCCCCCCAGGGGTCATCCTCATCGACTGTTTTGCTAGATCTTGCATTTGAGGCTCTGGATGTGGATATAGGGGCAGGATCCGCTACAGCACCCCACAGGTCATCATCATCATCCCTACTCGCCTTTAATGTGCTCTTTGGTCTTGAATTTGAAGCTGAAGAAAGTATCACGTTTGCTAATTATAAATTCCCTTAATGCTCTCAGCTATTTAAGAGAAAAGGAGGATGAAGTTGCAGTCCTCTTTTTCAAAATTTCTAATAAAATCTTGACTAGAGTTCTTTTCATGCCATTATTCGATCTTATATATTTTTATCTCTGACCAAAAACAAAAGAATTAAATACCTTGTGGTTTTGGTGCAGAAACAGGGCGTTTTTGAGCTGCTTGGATACTGGCAAGAGCTGCTGATGGTTTAGGCTCTTCCAGTGGTTCAATGTCATCCCAACCATCTTTGTCACCATCATTCTCTCCATGAATTCCATTTTCAAGTTCTCCCCACCCATCTGTCGATGTAGGTGACGGAGGTGGCAGATTATCAGATAAATCGGATAAATCTGTTCTGGAATTTACTCGGACTTGTGGTAAATTTGCATCATCCGTCACTGTCACACCCAAATACCAATATCAGCCCTGACTCATTAGCAACGTCTTACAAACAATGCACAGCAATCATATGCTTAGGTTAAAAATTAACAAAAATAAGAAGTTGCCAAAAAGATCCAACATAGGTATCAGGGAGTTGGCTACGACAATTAAACAAACAAAACATAATTTTCCACATACACCAAAGCAAACACGTGTGTGTGTGTGTGTGAGTGTTTTTTTGGGGGGAGGGGGTGGCAAAAATATGCACCAGAGCTGGCATTGGAGATTGAAGATGCAAGAGGTGCGGCTGTTCTTGCTGAAGCAAGCGTACTCTGTTCAGAAGGTTTGCCTTTCAAAGTCAAAGAACTCATCGCCCATCTGCACCATTTTAAACATTTGACTGTGAGGTCCATGTCCAAAATACAATAGAAAATAGTAATATATTCTAGGCAAGGATTTCTGCAGGGGGTGGATGGTGAACGAGTAGATGTTTCAATTTTCGGGCCAAGCACTATATTTATATCATGACCAATGTACACACAGCACGGGGGATCAAAAAAGAAGAGTGCCCATCAAATCCAAAAGCTTCTCGCTCAAACCCAATCACCACCAGAAACTTGGATTATAAAATGGCATGACACCAAGTAGAAAAAAGAAACAGAGCAATCTTTATTTTCCAAACAATAGCTTGGTGTTTAGCTATAATTAAGAGAAACACAAAGATCCCAAATATCCTGATTGAATAACTATGGTCAGGAACTAATTATCCAATTTGATGTACATTCAGACATTTGTTCTGTACATTTTATTTTCGACTCTTTATTCAAATGATTTAAATACTTTCTCTGTACTTCATGTTTCTTTCCATTTTCTTTCAATTTAATTGCATTTATCTACCAAAAAGAAGAAAGGAAAGAAAACCTCGAATAAATAACATTAACATTAATAAATGGACCATTTATCGAATTCACCAAGAAAATCTCTAGAATCTTTACCCTAAAAAATCAACGTAAGATGAAAAATCCAATAAATAGGAAATAAATAATTAAGACTTTATTTTTTATGCAATAAAAATAATGGTAACCCAAGAATTCCAAAGATTCTTTTATGCAGATCATTTGTCTCGTATTATATCCACTCCATTTTCTAAAACTTAGAAGCGCCAATATGTCTATGTTCATTGTGCATGTTACCAACTCTAGTTTCAAGAAAATTGAGGTTAAGAAATGTTCACATCAAAGTTTGAATGACATTCTTCAATTGTTTATTCAGAGTGGATGCTTATAACTTATCAGACTTAGAAAGGGTGGTCCCGGGTTAATTGATGCATTAAACTATAAAAGTTCTAGTTTCTCACTAACCCAAGCAAACTAGCGTTTCCAGGCATAGATGAAAGTGTTCCAGCTGCACCTGGGCCATCTCCAGCTGTCTACAAGAATCAAAAAGGGAAAGTAAATACTCTATACATTAAGCAAACCTCTTTATCAAAACTTGAGACATTTGCATTACTGATATCCAGTGATCATATCACAATACCCACCCCGACCTCCACTGCTGCCCCCATCATAATTAGGAAATAAAAAAGGAAACAAGAACTTGGCAAACGAATACACGAATACATAATCATAAAATAAGTTCCAGGAAACTATGATCAACTGGAAAATATACACAAGAAAAACCTTTAAATAATATAAGTATGTATGTAAATCAAGATATGTTGTAAAAATAGCTCCAAGGAGAAAATTATGTTTTCCATAGACAAACATCTTCGAAGGCAATAATCGAACTGGTGAACATTAGATATCAAAGACACCTTTTTAAACACTTAGAACATCACTCACCGCCATTGCAGTATGTTTAACCTCTCTTCCCAATGAAATGAGCAGGTTAATCTCAAGAATTAGTTCAACAATCTAAAATCTGAACTATAATAATGCAAATTTATAACCGGAGACCTTCATAAAACACAAAAAAAAAAAAAGAGGGTAATAAGCTACAAACCTTTTCATGGAATTGTTTCACTAATTGCAAGAATTGTTCCACAGCTTGAAATGCTTTTGAGCGGACATCACTGTGACAGGCAAATGAATAACAAAGCAAGCAGCTCAGTTACAAAAGGCAAGAGAAAAGCAACATCTCGGGCTACTAAACTAGCAAAATATAACTTCCAAACATTACAAGGATGAAAATTCCCCCAACCCAGCCCCTAGAAGAATAATTTTCTTTAAAAAAAAAGAGAGAGAAGCGAAGAGAAGAGAACATAGGTAAGTTTGACGCAAAAAATGTATTTTCCTGTTTTTGAGAGAAATGAAATGAAAATAAAAGCAAAGAACGATTTTCATGAGAAAGAAAGTGTATAAGGATGTTATGGTAATAATAAACATATTTAATTTCTAAAGCAACCCAAGTTCAATATATATGTTGTTTTTACTTTAAATCTTGTTGGCATCATCACAAGCCACATAAAGTTTCAGGATGCTTCATTGAGTTGAATCATACCGTAGCTTCTTTTGCGTGTTCGTGCCCATTAAGTAAAAGAAAGGGTGGAAAAAGTTCAACTTTTACTAATCAAACATCAGTTAAATATATTTAAGGAATTCTGGGAATGTAAAGTATAAACAGAAGCCTTAATAATACGAAGACATGTTCTTAAAAAAAAAAAAATGAAGATATGAACCTCAGCAAAGCATAGGATATGATATTTGTAAAAGAACCACGGCAATACATTTGAGGAAACGGGTGAATGATACTGTTTTAGGGTCAATCAAACAACATATAAATCAATTAGCAGTGAATAGCACCTGTCAGGGTCAATTGTCAGGACAACAATGTTTGGTAAAATGCGAGTTGCAATCTCAGTTGCGTCGTAATAAGAACTAGTGGCACATAAGGCCATAATACCTGACAAGAAAAGAAGTAGCATAAATGCATAGGATAAGGAGACACCAGATAAAAAGAGGATGACCCAAATATCATGAGGATAACCCAAAGTTCATGAGCAGGAAGTTGTCTCAGCCAAAAGACATTTACTGGTCCTGATCATCATATAATGTCAAGAAAACAAGTGAGGCTTTACCTGCTCCCCGGGCAGGGGAGAATGTATCGCGTAAAGCTCTAACTGTGAATGCATTTATCAAAACCCTTTTCCTTGTCTGCTTCGCAAAAAAAAAAATCAATCATCAAAGGTAACACATAATATTTCTTCCAGCATAATGATACAAAAGCACAACCTCTAGATGTCTACCAAAGGATAATCAGCAAGGAAAACTTAGTACTAACCCCGTCATTAAGGTAACTAGCAATGTTTCCAAGCAGTATGGTAGTATTTGTACGAATGGCTGGTTCTTCATCGACCTGCATCACAAACAAATATTGAAACTAAAATCCTACCCCAACACTATACGGACAATATCATAGGATACAGGAACAAAGTAGGGAAAAGCATATCCAAGAAGCACCCTGGTTGTGAAACACAGAGACTGCACACCTGTAACTTCGAAAGAAACTTTAACAACGACCCTGATATTGTTCTCTGCGACAGCTGCAAGAAGATAGATAAATAAATTAATAAGTGGGAAAAGACGACGAACCATCGAAAGACATAAAACAGATAGTGTTAACTCGATTATCAGACTATATATGTTATTCATCTTAAGAATTTGGATTGTTGTTGATTCATCTATACTGTCACATACTAGAATACAAATTCCAGTATGCCTTTGATGCACTTAAATACAAATCCATTGTAGACTCATGCCTATTGGCACATTAAACTGCTAAAAAATCATATGCTAAAGTTTCATGGACTGAAGCTTATACTGAAGCTCCTTGACAACCAGTCGACAAGATACTTTCATGGACTTCAGCGATATTGTATTAATTAACTTAACACCATCATTAATGACTGCCATAAACTTGTGATTCTACCTTAAAGAGACCTTGCAAGTAGAACCCACTACTGGATGCAACGCATTTATGTATGTTAAATCATTCAAATAAAAGGTGCACTTACCTTTGGAGCCAGGACAAGCATGGACTTTAGAGTCAGTTCTCTTAGGAAAGCAGATGTATCGGAAAACCCATTTGCAACATGAGGGTAGACCTATAAAACAAAGTAAATTCTTCACTCCTCAATCTTCTAGTTGGCAAATTTGAACTATGTGCATTACACACAGAGGATGCAAGCAATAGATTTTTAATGATCACATAAAATCTTACTTGTTCATCAACATTCTGTGCGGATAATGACTCGCCATATTGATCAATATGTTGAAGAAGCCCGACGCGAATAGCACGATCATTTGATGCAAAAAGTTTGATTATTGTCGGTAATACCTACAAAGCAACAAATAAATAAAGATAGGTTCAGCAATAACATGCAATTGTTTGTGCCCATTTACAGACAGTATGGCTCTGAGTCTCTGACAAATAAAAACAAGATACAATAAGGATCCCCTGGAAATTTATGGAACAGTAACCTTAACACCATATTCTTCTTGTGAAAGCCAAGATCCCATTTTCAACAATGCTGTCAAAGCAGGTGCAGTAGCAGAACCAAATTCTAAAGCTGATGCTAGCAATGGAAGAAGCTAGAGGAAACAAAAATAGCAGTAAGTCAGAAGTGATTGCTTTACCATAATATTAAAATGCAAAAAGAATTCAAACTACGTGAGATACCTTCTTCTGAACTATCTGGCGAGGCAGCTGGTCTGCAAGATTTGGAAGCTTACGGAAAAAATTATCCTTTTCTACACTGTCCTTCAAGTTAAGGACTTCCATAAACTGTATTGTGTCTACCAACTTATTTTGGAAATATTCTGTCAATACAGATTGGCAAATTCAGAATATGGAGAAAAAAGAATCTTGTACATTTCCGAAGAAAATATATATGCTGAAATCATAAATACGAACATTCTCCTCCCTTGCATGAAAAACTGCATGATTTGTACTCCCTCCGTCTCAAGTATTCCGACAACTTTCTTTTGGCACGAAACTTAAGACGGGGGTGTTTAGTATGTAAAGTGTAATGTGTGTAGGGATGTGATGTGGTTTATGTATTTAGACATATTTTTAAACTAGAGCATCATAAATGCATAAAAACATATCCATGTTTGATCTTAAATGAAAGATTGTATCAAGACCTTTAATTTGATATAAAAATCATAAAAATCGAATAACAAACGAGAAAGTTATGATAGTTTCAACTTTTAAGATTTAAATTATATTGGGATACGTGTTGTGAGGTAAGTGGATGATGAGATTTAATTAGATAATGTTAAGTGTAATAAGGGATTTACTAATTGCACTATTAATTAGCTAATTATTTCTCAAAAAGGAAAGGTATTAGAATACTTGAGAACGCCCAATAAGGAAAGGGTGTCGGAATACTTGAGACGGAGGGAGTAGTAATTATGATAGCTAATCTTACAAGAGGAAAAATAATACCCTACTATGGACATTTCATAACTACATGTTTCAGCTTGGTGCAAAACTCAAGCAATATAGACCAGATGAAACAAAAAGTAAAATAAAATGCTTAAATAAATATTCACAAATTAAGAAATAGAAATAAATTTTATTCAGAACATTAGCATACATAATCATATTCAAGGACATTTTGACGCTGATCTTTCACACGAATACAAACATTTCACTATACGGATAAAATTTAGCAAAAGTTAAACAAGCCCAGTCTAAAGTAGACATAATTAAGTTACCAGAAGCAATCTTATCTCATCAAAATCATTGGCTGTTCTCCAGTATCTATTTAATTTATTATTATTATGTTGGTGAACAAAAGGCACTTATCCTTTTCATGTTTTGCTACTGTTGAGAATAACTAGTCAATGTAACTTTGGTGTTTGGACATGATAGAGTTCCAGCCTTCCAGGTTTAAATAGTTATTCCGGCAAGTGTGCTTAAAATAAATGTAGTAAAACAACAACATAACTAATCTAGAGAAATTTTATGGAGCACAAAGGTTCACAACATGCAATACTTGGCAAATTTATATATGGATCACCGAGTACTAAACTACATGATCATAATACGAGAAACTTCTCCTGGAAGTTTCTGAGTCAAAACTCACTAAATGTTGATCATGAAATGCAGGGGAAAAAATAGTAACTCACAAAGAAAAAAGGTGATGCATCACGAACATGCAGGGTAAAAGGCAAAATAAGACCATCTTAATTATAACAGGAACTCAAATGAAAGTTGAAACCTAGAATATGTAGGCAGTACTGATATTTCACCCTCTACACTTGGATACAGAATAAAAACTTACCACTGTTCTCTAAAAGCTTTGATGGATTCAACCTGCGAGAAGGCATAGAACTCAAGAGACGCTGATAATCTTGAAGTAGAGACTGTCATGAAAGGATAAACAATTTATAAATGAAAATGAACTTATCAAACCAATGGACGCTGGAGCAACTGTTAAATGAAGATAAATAAACCATGTCATTTAATAAAGGTATCCAGTAGGTGAAATGATTTTCAAATGAAACCGAAATCAGGAAAACAGTATGTTATGGGAAAGTTAATAAACAGTCTAACCTTTGGAATGTTAGCTGTATTCCGCAATTCCTCAGTTCTACCCAGTTTCATTCCAGAAAAGAGCTCATAGATAAGGCAGCCTAACAAATTCCGTAGCAAAAAAAAAGAGTAAACTATGTTACAAGTCAAAATAGAACAAGAATGGGTAAAGGATGTATCTTGTTGAGCAAAACTATAGAAAAGAAGAAAGTGAAAGATAGTATAATGACGAGAAAAACAAGAAAGCCAAGAAAAAAGTTGTAGATTAAAATAGCTTGCAAGTAAAGGGAAGCACATGAGATCAAGTCATAATGAGGACAATCTTAGAAGTGCACACACACAGAATCAAATAATATTTCATGTATGCTACATAATTTACAACCTCATATTAACACATAATTATTCTGCCTATTCAAGTGCTAAAAGTACACACTTACCCAAACCCCAAGCATCTATAGCCCAAGGTGGAGACTTTCTGATAGCTGACCAGTCTGATTTTGACAACTCCATTGATTTGTATTGTGTACCAATAAGCCATTCATATTGCTGCGTCAGAAATTATGCAGAAATAGGAAATGAAAATTAGCAATCGATCATCTATCATAGTCCTCAGTCAAAACGCAGCACAAGCAGTGAACTTTTTACTATACATACATTGGATGAGCAAAGCACATACTAGAAGATATGACATACCTTTAGACAGATTAATCTACTAAAATATATATACAATAAGTATAATTGTGCCAAACCGGATTCATTCATAATTTCACATGTACAAGTTCAATACATGCGCACATTTTGGTCGAATTCCATCTCATTCATAATTTCAAAAAATGAAACTATGAACTTGTGTACAAGAACATCTTTTCCAGCCGAAAATTTCATTTGCTTTGTTTATCAATTATCACTTTATCTTAAAAAATTATTACCACAAGAAAATTGTGAAAAGGCAATACCTAAAAGCTCTTTGAAAAACAGGGCTTCAGTTTACACAACATTTTTATATAGATCATTGATCAAAGGAACTTATATACTCAATCAGTCAAACAGTACATCTGCTCTATATTTAAGCCATTATCAAATCCATGAAACATAGATCATAAACAAAAATGAAGCCAAACAAAGCTAATGCCTTCAGGAATAATTCCACGTGTTCTGCTAAATGCTTTTGTAAGGCACTGTTCAGTTTTTCCTTCTCCTACAATGCTCTAAATTGGAGAAGGGAGTGCATTACAACGGCACTCTACTTTGCAGTTAGAGTATAAGTAGAACGGTAACACTCTGTATATAGAGTTTGAGTGTTCAAT
Organism: Mentha longifolia; assembly: GCA_001642375.2. Classification (NCBI taxonomy): domain Eukaryota; kingdom Viridiplantae; phylum Streptophyta; class Magnoliopsida; order Lamiales; family Lamiaceae; genus Mentha; species Mentha longifolia. The sequence continues at coordinate 16,021,373 of CM038117.1, forward strand.
ACTCCATACTCTATATTTACCGTTTGAAAAATATTAAATTATAATTATAGTATTCAGTTGATGAATAGAATAATTATAATTATGTCACTGTTATAATATGATTTTTATTATCGTATTATTTTATTTCATTGATTATTGTTTTTTCACTTTTTTATTTAATTTAACACATTTAATTTATATGAACAGAAATACAATGCTAACATTAAAATATATATAATATATTTAATCACTCGAGATACATTTTTATTAATTATTCAATATGTTTAATATTTTAGTATGTCATCTATTAAAATTGAACAAAAAAAACAAAACAGGAATAGAGAATATATGTATATATAGGGAGTAGTTCATATGAGAACCCTTCTATTCGTGAGAACCCTCTTATTAACATATGTTATATGCAATTATGATTTTTTTTTTTGTTGCAAATTCTGCTTTCACACTCTTATATATATATATATATATATATATATATATAGAGAGAGAGAGAGAGAGAGAGAGAGAGAGTAAGTGGTTGGAATAGATTTGTGAAATAAAGTAACATAAGACTGCATTTTAGGCAGCATTTACTTTTTATATGTCTACTCAGAGGGATAGAAGATGATATAATGTGGTATAAATTTATAACATTTACATCATTTTTACCTTGAAAAATAATAGATTTATACAACTGTTTATATTATAAATGTAAGTTGTTAACCTTGTAAGAAATGGATAGATAAAATATGAAATGTCTAAATTGCCCTTACTTTTTCATTAGGAATGGAATGCAAGGGTAGAGAATTTTTTTTACAAAAGTGTTAAACATGTTATACAATTATCACATCATTCTCTTATGTATAAAATTATCACATCATTCTCTTATGTACATAGAGTGAAGCAAAATAGAGTTATTATCGGAGATGGCCTTATACCTTCTTAAATATTGATCTGGAGTTCAAGAACTGATCCCGAAAACTGGAGATTAGGACATGTTAGACTAAATATAAGGCTGCATGGTGAAGTCCTTATTCAGATCTTAAAGATAGATTGCAGATTTTTCAATAAGACATTGTTACATTATATCATTAATATCTAGCAATCAATTTTTCCACCCTTCACTAGACCAAGCAAAATTGTAGGTGTCCAACTAATTGCAGATGAAAAATGGCAGAAAAGAGGGGTTAAACAGAAACTCACAAGCATTGGTCCTGTTGCTGCTTCATTGTTTCCATCAAACTCAGATAAGACATCAAATGCATGGAGTTTCCAGTCCAAAGTTTGGGTGACAACAACACTAGCCATGCAAACATTACCATGAACCTGAAGCAACCACCATACAAAAACATCATACTTGACATATATGAATACAGCCAAGAACTGGAAATTGATACAGCACCAGAGTTTTGTTGTGGTAATACTCGAACATGGAGTTTACCAAACCATACTTAGTTGAATTTGTCTACAAAGTAAAATGTTAACCACGTAATTTATGTTTTGAGATTAAAAATGCATACCAATTTACAGTCATTATTCAAGAAGCTCACAGCTTTAGCTATCCGGTGCAGTCCCCATGCATAATATTCATCCCTGATACAATCATACAAAGCGGAGTAAACTCTTTCAATATTTAATTCCAGGAAACATGAAGAAAGAACACATGGTTATATTCAAGTGAGATGTCTCTTAATGAAAATAGGTCCTCAACACTTCCAAAATGTTCAAAATAATAAAGCCAACTATTATAAGTAATAACAATACAAACATTAACCAACTAACTACGTTTTCCTGATATCATGGCCCAAGGTACATCAGACCAGAGTATAAGCAGTTTACATTTTATAAGTTCGCACAAAAGAAAATAATGTCAATAGAAAAGTTCTTAAATAAGGAAATATTTCAACTTTCACCTTTGACTGCCCTCCAGCCCCAATTCCTTGACCTTTTCTGAAAGAGGCATAACAGGTTCTGTCACAATATAAATGGTCACCTTAGCACTGGAACCATCTAAAGTTTCTGCCTCAGTACTGTGAAGAAATGACAAAATATTTGGATGTCTGACCTGAAAGAAGATAGACATAAACCGTGAGCATAGTAGAGATTGAGACTAATAATACCTACGGAAACCAGAACATGTATCCATTCTACAGACTCCTAGAACTGGAACAAAATCTTAGAAAACTAGGGCATTGCAGTCAAGAAAATGTCGAGAGCACTAACACGATCTTCTATTCAACAAGTTCATGGTTAAAGACCAAACCAGAAATAGACCATTCATAGGGATTTATATGTAAATTATATATATGTATCAGGGGAATTCATTTTTTAGCTTTTTCCTTCTAACTGAAAAGGTCTTTTCATCATTTTGGGTAAAAGTAATTCACTGTACAGCATTAATATAGGAAAAGAAACTTTCAAGTCCAATTCCTGGTAGGGCATCAGCTATCTTTCATCCATAAATAAGCATTTCACAAGCATCATCTAATTATCAGTTGAAATGTTTATCTTAATTTCATCCATTAGCTATTAGATACTTGAATAAATTGACTGTCAAATTTACACCGAATGAAGAAAAATCAGTGTTTTACACACTAGTAGGCCTTTTTGGGGGGTCAGGTGGCAATGCATAAGTAGTAAAAGAGATGATTAGTTAGATCAAATACAAATTTATAGGATTGAATTTTGAATAAGATACTTGGACAAGTGTTTACAAAGACACCTGTCATGGAGACATCTTTAGTAATGGATTCACAATCAAACCAGCAATTAAGGTAGTCGGATAACACTAATGAAAGAAGAAGTTATATTAAAAATATGGAAACAGAAATATCCATCAAAAGCTTACCGTTCGTAAGCGTTTAACACCATTACGACCAGCAACTAAATGCCCATCGTTCGCACTGCTGCCTGAAAGAGAAAATATCGAGACAGGTGCTCCATCATCCTGTCATATAAATAGAGCATAGAAAGAAGGGAAAAGAAAAACCAATAGTAAGAGGCGGTTCCAGTGAGTACTAACAAAGATAATTCAGAAGTATCAACAAATTTCCGACGAGATCATGCATGAAGTGTGAAACAAAGACAAACATCAAAGGAAAAATCACAAGGAACTATTTAGGTGGCTCGGTCTTCTACATCTATCTGGAGATGTAAGCAAATTCATTTCTGAAGCAATAACAATTACGATAACAAAAATAAACAAAGTTTGTCTAACAAATCAATAACTTTGTTCATTTTCTATCCACCTATCTTCAGAAAAAATTGTTTTCTCCCTTTTTTCTTTTTGTTTTTTGTTTTTTGTTCTTGTGTGTGTGTGTGTGCGCGCGTGTATCCTCATTGGCATAAGAACAAGCTTCAATAACCATAAGATTCGCAAACACAAACTAGTTTGAGCAGCAAATGTAGTTCTCATGACATCATTTCAGAAAGAAACTGCTTTCACAGCATTTATGCCAGCTATCAACTGAGAAAAACTGATACATCAACTATACAGGAAATGGAAAAACAAACTGCACAGTAACATTCAGGAGTGGATAAAAAGTGCACAAGCCCAAGCATTATAAAGTGAAAATTTTATGAGTGCTGAAACACTTTGAGCAAGAGATAAAAGTTATGATCGATATGAAAAGCTACAACAAATACTGTTTAGTCATCAATGTAGCTTAAAATTATTGCATATCTCGGTCTTGCCCAGCACCTTGACTCATAACTAAATCAAAAACCTCTGTCTGAAACTCCAAGTTAATAAAGAATTAGCAACAAAAAAAGTGTGGGTACAACATCGTACCCCATCGAATTGTCCTGCAGTGACCTGTTCATCTAGCCGCTAATGGCACTTCTTCTAATCTAAGGTTTTCCCATCTAAAATATACAGTTTCCTCCATCACAAATTTATCCTTCCATCTCCAAAAAAAAATATATGTCGTGAGACCAAATGACCGAGTGTGTCTCATATTTGCATGCAATGAACAAGAAACCATCATTGAAGCCACTTCATTTTCTTTGGCTCTTCACATTCTAAATCATTAGATTAAGGTTTTCTGGAACATATTTAAGATGAAATCGATCCATCAGTTGACTAGGACTGGCAATGAGGTGCATCCTGTGTGCACAAATTTTGAGACCTAGATAACAACTGATTTACGGTGAGAATCTTGAGCCCCCAGACAAAGCATTATACAGGGTCCAGACCAACTGTGTAACATGCAAAAAGCCTATGGAGTTCAGCTCTTATAGATGAGTTAAAGGTTTCCTTAGTCGGTTAGCCCTAAACTCAGAACATTTCAGAGAATTTTAGTAATCTATTTGTGGAGATAATCCGGAACCCCAGCTGTAATTCGACTCTTAATAAGTTGTAAAGAGAAATAGAAGCCCAGATCAAGATTATTATCTAGTACTTGACATATTGTTTTGCATAAAAATGTCAAGGATGTACACACCAATTCTGTTTAGCAGTGAAATTGAAACTCTATCATAGAAATTTAGTCATCTATTTTCCACATATAAGAATTCAAACAGCTTACAGACATCATAGCTACGATGTAGTGTGTTATAAACAACTTTAGGCCACAATTGACTAGAGAATGAACATTTCTGAAAGACAATATAGGAATTCCTTTGACCACCAACTTAAAATCTAAATCTACTGGTGAGGACGTAAACATTCATGGTAAGAAATACAACAATATGGATGCATATAAAGTTCAGTCATTTACAATTTTTAACTATCAAAACGAAAGGTAGGACCATCTTTAATTGAGAGTTCCCGTGATGCCAACCTATGGGTACAACTCCAAAAGTGAGGAATTCCGGATTAGATATTAGGGAATCTCAAAGGTATTTGTATTCATCTTACCTCGTTATGATTCTCTTGTAAATAAAGTCAACTACTGTACACAGTAAAATGGAATTCTATTGTTTCAACTGTTACCTAATTTCATAACAGATAACAAACTTCCAATTATAAGCGTATGAAAGTTGAAGAACTGATAACCTACATCCAAGTGAGCAAAGACTTGTAATGACACTTATTCAAAGAGCTAGAAGTAAACTGCAGGAGATGATGACCCGTCAAAAATAGGTCATGGCATTTCAGATCTAAATGGAACCAAAAAATGTACTCCAGTTTGAATCTTCATCCCCTCAACCCCCTGGGCATGGACGGCCAAAGATGAAGATTTCCAGAGACCACAACTCCATAAGATTTTACTTTTACTGCAATTGATTGTAATGCGAAACAAGCCATATCGAGCGGGACGGAGGGAGTACATAGTTCCCAATTGACATTAAGAGAATGCCATAGCTCATGGCCGGCAAAGCTAATTCAGATCTTACAAGCGATGAACTCGACAAATAAACGTGTTTCCCATCTTCCTAGCTCTACAGTCACCCCCAACTCATCAGTTCCCAACAAAGCAACATCTTATCTCAAGGTATCAGAATTCAGAACATAACAACGCAAATGCGAGGAGATTCGGAATGTAACCCAATGAAACGGAAGCAAATCCCAGCAGTAGAAACAACGTGATTGCAAAGCATTGAAATGGAAAGACGATACACCTTAGAGGTTCCACGATGATGCACCCAGGAGCCCCACGCAGAAGAGTACGGCTCCCCGATGTTATACGGTAGATCCTTGAGACCAGCGCCCGATCCGCCGACGACTCCTTTCAGAAATTTCAGCATCCTCCCGGCGCAATGAAGAGAGAGAGAGAGAGAGTTGATCTGATCGGAGATTTGAGGGAGAAAAGGTGAAGAGCTGTACACTACGGTGACAGAGTGCGAAACAGGGGATGAAATTGTTCTTTGGCAGAAACGTGAAAACAAATTAATTAATCATAAATAATCCATGAACATTTTTTTGTGATTTCTTTTTTTTCTTTCTTTTTTATGACAAATATTTATACGTTATCATCATTTTTCTCAATATTTTACCGCTCATTTCCACCTTAGAAAGCATTAGATAAAATAAGCAGGTAACCACTTATATAAAATTAAAAAAAAAATCATTATTTTCTTGTTCCTCATTTTTCTTTTCCATTACAGAGAAAAATGAGAGAACATTTTTTTTTTTACCATTTCGCTCATTTTTTTCCTTATTTACTATGGTGGGTAAATTTTTTCAGACAGGATGGAAATTTTTCCTCGAGTAGTTTTTTTTATATATATATTTTCACTCCAAATCATAATTATTTAAATTTTATCTCAATATTTATTTTTGACAGATCGCAATGTGTACTTAAAGATCTAATACATAAATATAGTGAACAGAGAATAAGATTCAAGGAATGTTTACGAGATTTCAATAATCTAAATCTATTTCGAAATAGTCCAAATCGAGAAGGTCTAGTAATTAAAATATGAAGTCAACTGTTCAACTCCAATCCAGAAGATCAAAGTTAGTTACTAATCTTGCTAAGGGGGGACTACCTTTTTCGTCCACTAAAATAAACACGCACTTTTTGGTTCTAACTAATTAGAGAATGCAATTTTAGTTATGAGACACTAATTAAATTAAAAGTTAACGAGAGACTATAATTTCTTCTACCAACACAATATCCTAATATCCATGTTTACCATTGTCGCATTCATTAAGATAATATGACTAAAATTGTGTCACTCCCAATGAAATTTTGGGTCGGGTCGGGTCGGCCTGGCTCAGCCCGATCTCAAACACTCTCAGAGCCGGTGAAATGGTAAATTGTTTTTCAAGCCAGCAGTGACGACTTTAGCAATTATAATTTGAGGGTGCGAAAAATAATTATATAACATTAATAGTACAATCTTACAATATATATACCTAATACTAGTATTTTTGCTAATATATATACATAAAACATAATACTAGTAAAAAAAAAAAATGGGGGTACAGCTGTACCCCCAATGCCCAAGGCTGGAGTCGGCACTGCAAGCCGGGCTGGGCTACCTTTCTCGTGGGTCGCGGCCTAACATATTTTTCAGGCCAACCCGACCTAGTCCGACTCGTGCCTTAGGCCCGATGGGCTCAGAATAAAAAGTGTTACTTAAACATTCATAATTACTGCCAAAAAAATGCTTATAAACCCAACCCACTTAGTTTACTTACAAGTAAAATAATAAAAAAAAACAAGGGAAAATTTCTTGATAGTCCAAAGATGTTGGTTTCAACGAGGCCAAGTCTTCTTGTGGACTTGTAGCAAGGGGTAGAATTGAAGATGAATTTTACAAAGAATTTAGACCGCGACTAAGTCATTATTTTCTGAAGTTTCTTCTACTCAGCGTGTTCAACTTATGCATAATACTTTGAATCTTGATTTTCCATAATTCTTAATTTCCTTCCTCTTTCCCATACTTTTATATATAGCCCACACACACTTCCACCAAAATCCCACCACAAAAAGTAATACATAATTCAAAAAAAAAAAAAAAAAAAAAGCACCTTAAAATGGATGAAAATCTGATATTATATGGGTGTAAACTGGCTAAAGAGATGGAACGGAATCTTCCAATGTTGGCAAATCAGCCTGAAGCTCTTGTGGCATCGTGCGAAGAAATAATTAGCATATTTAGTAGCGTTAGAGAGAGAGTGATCGTCTCTCAAGGGGAGATGATGAGTTTTCATGGCGGCGGTGGGATTCAAGAATGGCTGAGAAGTCGCGGCGGCGCCACCAGTTTGACGCCTGCTACTAGTGCTACCACTAGCACGCCTCGTGAGCCCATGGATTTGCTCAGTGCTCAGTCGATGCTTGGCTTCGACCGGAACAAGTTCCTTGAGAGTGATAAGATGAAAGGATTGCAACTCGAGCAGCCGCAGCCGTCGCCCGGCCTCGATTTCGTGTTCGGTGGTGGAAGGGATGTCGGTAGGGTTGGTGCAGTCAGTGAAGTTCAGACTACAGTAAATGCACCGGATTCCATCAGAAGTTCGCCTCCGCAGAGGTATCAGAGGAGGAGGTAAGAATTTTTGAGTATGGGTAAAATTGATAGTTAATATATACTATATATGTCTCATTTTTCTTTAGCACGTTTATTAAATATACGTAATGTATAAAATAATAATATATATCAAATATTAATTTTCGTTTGTTATATAGTATGTTTTTACTATATCGGGACAAATGCATATTTGGATCATCATTATAAAATTAAATAGTTTGCTCTTCCATGCATGTGTGTGCATGGTATGAACTTAAAGTAATGGTTTGATAGTGAATAAAATGTTGAACATTGGATAAATATATTATATATCTCTTGAAGCAAGATTTGATAAATATATTAATTAATATAACTTCGTGGGCACGTACGTAGAGTTCGTGTTGATACAATAGGTTGAATGTTGCATAATGAAGTAAAACGTGATCCAACTAAAAACGCTGAAACGCTCATCGTGTGCACGCTTACGTCCATTACGTAGAGTTTAGATTCTTTTGGTATGCTTAATTAGTTTTTTAAAGTACATATTTATGGTAATTTTCTTAATATGTGACATTATTACGTCAGCCCCTCTAATCCCGACCTGCTTAAAATCATAGATTTATATTATTGTTTACCAAACAAGCTTCATAAAGGGTTTTTTTTTCACCTTTATAACAGCATACTCATAATTTATAAAGATGGTGGAGATGTCACCTTTTGTGAATATGGCTATTGAGAATAATGTCAATTGTCTTTGATCTAGTTTGTAGTGAGAACAAACAATAATGAAGTAAAAATAGAGTCTTATTAGTTGCTCGAAAAAAAAAAAAAGATTTTTATTATAGTTTAGGAGCAACCTTAATTTAGGAGTTTTCTTCTCTTTTACACTTTGATACGTGCTGTCGGATGATCTATCCCAATTTTAGTGTTTGATTGTGTCTCAAATATTAAATTTTTATTAGTTTTAAAATATTATTTATTAAAATAAATAATAATATATTATGATGAATCATTATTAACATTTATAACTGAAAATTGATTTGTTTTTAAATTATATACTACCATACATTGAATTTATCAACCTTATTTTAACAAATAAAATTTTAATTAAATGCTAAAAAAGAATTTTAAACATTGATTAAATTCGTGAATCCTAGGTAATAACTTAAAAAGTAAACTAAATCATATTACATTGAAATTGGAGAATAGAAATTATTAAAAAGTTAGAATTTGTTTTTTTGAATTTGAAACAACGTTGGACATTGAAATTGGGACAGAGAATCCCAAGTATTTTTTTTCTTTGGTGGAAAAGGAAAAAAATAATGAGATAAGAAAATGATAAAAAAAAATAAAACTATCGTCATTCGAATCTCCAACAAAAGTATTATCATGGTTGGAGAGAAAATGATAGCCTAGTAAAAAAAAATCATCATGATTGATAAAAAAAATATCAATTATAGAGAATAAAATGAAAATTAATAATGAATTTTTATTCATTTTCCGTAAAAGAGAACACCCATTTGAGTGAATTAGCTATCAAAATCTTGAGGGAAAATATTGCTATTTTTTTAGGATATACTGTATGATTTAAAAATTTATATCAATTTTAGAAACAATATTTAGGTGTATAAAAATAATTACAATCGAGTAAAGATGAGTAATTGTCCTTAATTTGATTGAAATGGATTAGAAAGGATGAAGGAGAGAAATTTGTGACGACGGTGGCGGCTCCTCAAATGGGAAATCTTGATCTTCCTCCAGAAGATGGTTATACTTGGAGAAAATATGGCCAAAAGGAAATCCTCGGTTCCAAATACCCAAGGTAATTATTTTATTTCTTTTTTATACTCTATTTTCACAATCACGCGCATATCAATTTGTTAATAAGTAACACTCTTTTGTTTTGTTATAACATCACTGGGTTTGGTTTATATAGAAATAAGTTATGACATAAAAAAATAAGAATAAATCTGAACTATTGATCTTAATTAGACATGTGACTGTCATTAGTTTAAGCATAGTTACAAGATACAATAAACATGATTATATTTAAGCATCAATTTGTACATTAAAAAGCACAGTTATATAATAAGCATAATTATGTGTATATTTAAGTATGATTTTGTATACTTTTAAGCATTATTTTCATTTTCTCACACTATAATTTATTTGCATAACAAACCCTTCCTTGACATCAATTGCCTACTCATAGATGTACTCATTCATATGCATATCAGAAATTAATATTGCCCCCTCGTATAAACAAAGAAGATATTTTGATTGAACATATCATTTTAATAGTTGCATGTAAAAGTTGCACTCAACCATATAAAAAAAATTACTCATTTTAATAAATAATCAAAATGGACTATTATTTTTGTCTAACCGCTACCATCTCATACTTTTACCGACCCTAAAATCTCTACCGTCACCACCCAAATTCCCCAAACTCTCTGACACCCCCTAAACCACCCAAAACCGCCTAACCCTAATCGACTGGGGAAAAAAAAAAAAGCCCAAACCGCCCTACATTCCCAAATTGTCCGATAATCGCTTCGAGGGGTTTGCACTTTTCTCGAGCCCGGTCAAAAGTGGTGGTCCAGTTGATTATTTTATTAAAATAGACATTTTTTACATGATTTAAAAAGTATGGTCATGTTTTACATGCTCATCATGAGTATTTTTGCGTATTAAGAGAGCTTATATATATCATGTTACAAATTCTGGTTATACATTCACCAATGAATTCAACGAATTATGTGTGTGTGTTATGCCCCAGTCCTAACGATAGAAATGGTCAAATGGGGCATGAACCCTTTTGTTTTCTGGGTACGTGAGACCTCTTCTTGTGTGAAAAACTCGAAGTCGTGGTGCACGCGACGTGATTCAAAGAAAATCATGCCTACTTCTAATCTTTGAATTTCAACAAGAAAGTTTTTTATTTTTCACACGTTGAATTGAATAAACTGTAGTTGACTTTGATAATTCAAAAGAAATTTGAGGGCCCTTGTAAATAAATTCATATTTATGACAAAAGAAAAAAAAAATTGATAACTAAAAGTGAAACATGAAAAAGTCTTTATGGTTAATAAGAGTTTCAGACTCATAAATAGATGTTGAGGAAATCTCATTAGTCTGACTTTCCAAGAGTGTTCTGGAACACTAAACGGGAGGCCAAAAAAACACACATACTCCTACCTATATATTCTGGGTAGGGGTCACATATTTATAATTTTTCATAAATATAATATCCTAAAAATGTATATTCATAAAACAATTCAAATATTATTTAGAAATAAGTTCATATGTCACTAGGGATGACAATGGGTCGGGTACCCACCCATTTAGTTTTTCCTAAACCCAAACCCGTTAAAAATTTCCGTACCCATACCGTCCCAAACCCGTTTAAAAATTGATTTTGATACCCATACCCGCCCCAAACCCGTCGGGTAATACCCACTAATTACCCGATAAAACCCGAACTCTACAATATTAATATAAATAGTTTTTTAAAATTTTATATAACAAAAAATATAACTATATATATATATACAAATCGAAAGTCAAAACTATTATTTAAACATGCAAATCTTATTATAAATATAAACTAACAAAATTATAAAACAAATCTCAAGATAAAGACTAATAAAATATTAATTTTGATACATAAAAAAAATCTAGAATTACGAATACTTATTAATATTTTAATTCACGCACACATACATACATATATATGGGTTTGGGTAGTGGGTACCAGAACCTATCTACCCATATCCAACCCAAACTCATTGCGGGTATCAATTTTATTACCCAAACTCGTTTAGTTTTACCCAAACCCGTCCTATTAGGGTTTGGGTGGGACGGGTACCCACAAAAACCCGACCCATTGTCATCCCTATATGTCACTACCATATCAATAGTATCGATATTATTTGTGCCATTGGTGGATAGAAAAACATTTCTACACAAGTAACGGAAGCTTATAGCAGCGCCCGTTATATATATTTTTCGTTTTAATTCTTTTAATTCCGTAACAAGTCTACAATTATTGAAAAGGTAATATACTATAATGAGGTACTGAAGCATTCACAGAAAAAAAAAATGGGAAATAATGAAAATAACGGATGAGATCCCCTGTTCCTATTATAGTATATCAACCATATACCAAAATTGATTTTTTTTTTTTTTTTCTCAAATTCGATATACTATGATATGTTCTAGTAAAACTGGTTCATTAATTCAATTAGGGCATTTATTATTTTTTTTATAGCATTTTTTCTTTATTTTTAACTAGTAAATAATACTCCCTCCGTCCACGATCTGTTGGTCAAGTTGACTTTTTGACTTTTTTTTGAAAGTTTGTGATGATAGATTTTAAATTGTATTTTTTGAGTTTACTTTTTTTACAAGGTACTACGAGTGTTATAGTAAGGGTACTACAACACTCGTAGTACCTTGTAAAAAAAAGTAAACTCAAAAAATATAATTTAAAATTGATCATCACAAAGCTCCAAAATCATCTATAAATTATTTTTGGCTAACAGATCTTGGACGGAAGGAGTATATAATAAATCTTAATTGGATTGATGAACCCTAGTCAATCATTATAAAGTTAGATTAAATCATAATATCAAAAACTTAAGAAAAATGAATAAAAATCAAGATAAATCGATTTTGGTATACGGACGTTGTAATGGAAATAGAGGATCCCATATAACTGATTAAAATTTCCTTAAATCGTCATAAATAAATTACATCCTAATTTATGGGATTAATAGATAGTAATCATCGCGCCTATATCACTCACAGATCTCACCAAAATAATTTTTAAGGGGAAAAAGGGGAATGCGAAATATTAGTCTTAATCACAATAATCCAAATTTTCAGCCATTATGAATGCTACCTTAGGACCACAATAGTTAAAGATCGACGTTCACGCAGTTCGTCCCTTTTCACTACATCCGAGTGTGATAGGGTTGTGAGCATCGATCGGGTTAGAAATTTTCGAACCTAACCTTTTTTTTATTTGAGAAACTATACAAACCGACATGTTAATTAATTACATTCATGGGTAAAGCTAGTGAAGTTTGTTTATAATTCTGAAGTCAACTTTTATTTTATTAGCATATACTTCGTACGTCATATATGCTGAGAAAGTGAACATAATTGAAACACGACTTATAAATATATAGAAACATGGAATCATTCATATAAAATTAAGTCGAAATCATGCTTATTTTAGGCATCGTGCTTATTTATATGTAATTTTTATGTTTAAAGTATTTTCATGTTTATTGTATAACACAACCATGTTTATATCAATATGAGCCGTAGATCTTAATAAAATCAATGGTCCATACTTATTTTTATATGAACCAAACTCTATATATTATTAAACGGGGATTGAAATCCCATGACAGGAGTTACTATAGGTGCACCCACCAAAAATTCTACGAATGCCCCGCCAAGAAGCAAGTCCAGCGCTTGGACCACGATCCCTTCACCTTCGAGGTCACGTACCGCGGCACGCACACGTGCCACATGTCCTCCACCGCCCCTTCCGCCCCGGCACCGCTGCCGGAACACACCCTCCCGATGCCAACAGTTGCCGTCCACCACCCCCTCTCTTCATCACTCGCTAACACCAGTCACTGGCTCTCCATGCACATAATCCAAGGTGCTTCAGCCACTAGCAGCAGTGGCACAGGCCCCTCTGCCGCCAACCGATTTCCCGATTATCCGCTTCCGGTGGCAGACATGGCTGATGCGATGTTTAACTCCGGCAGCAGTAGTAGTAGCATGGACATCATCTTTTCTTCCATGGATGAAAAGTGGGATTCTGAGGTAAAGAAAGATTAATATTGGTTAATTTTTATCGAAGTTGGTGAAATTAGTGATTTAACAAAACAAAAGAAAAAGGAAAGTGATTATTTTGCATTAGAGTTACTTTCTCTAATGATTGACCTTTGATTAGTCTGATATCGATGAAATTTTTGGTAACAATTGTAATTGAGTTCACTTAAAATGCTTCTTGTATTCTCCATTGTATTCTCATTGTATTCTGTACACTTGATTTAATTTATTCAGTTTTGTCGATTTATCCTTTCCCTACACGGACAATAATAAAGAAATATTATTTGTTGCTTTGTTTTTTCAGTTGTTAAGTTGTACTAGTAGAATTCTAGCTATATGCGGAAGCAATGTAACATTTACATTAGAAGACAAAAATAAATTTCATTTTCTATTTTAGCTCAATCATGTAGTTAGTTACAGATTATGCTATTTATATTTGTGCTTCATAGAATTACACTTCTTAACTATCACGCTATTACAAGTTTTGTTCCACGCCGTTGGATGATCCGTGTTTAATATAGATTTTTTATATTTTTCTTATTTAATTTCTATTTATTTAAATTAGTCTTTTATTTAAATTAGTTTTTTGTTATTTTACATTATTTTATTGTGATTTGTGTTCGTGAGTGATAGGTGAAAGGAAAAGAAAAGCAATTATGGAAGAGCAATTATGGCCAATTGGTAATTAATTGTGGGCTTTGTTAAACAATGACCCACGATTATTGTTGGAAGCATTGTTCCAAAAGTCGCTAGACGCTAGTAGGACGGTGGGGGAGCGATTAGCGTCTAGGCGGCCTAGGCGGGAGTCTAGGCGGTGCCTAGACGGTCTAGACGGATTAGTATAAAATCAAAGTCTACGTCAATTTTTTCATATATTTAACCATGATATTCAAAAGTTAAAGTATGAAATCTATGATTTTTCAGCTATAATTTAATTTCACAATCCTTCAAGCCCCGACTAGCCCGTCTAAACACTCCTAGGATTGCCTAGACATGCCTAGGACCACCTAAGCACTTGCTTAGATGCCGATTAATTCATCGCCGTCTAGAAAAAACCGTCTTGCCATTAATCGGGACGGTCCGACACCTTCTAGCGCCTAGACGCCTTCTAGGCGGCCAAGTCGGCCTTCTTTTAGAATATTGGTTGGAAGGGAAACGAATTATTGTGATGGACATTAACGTGGCAATATTGGGCTCTCGTGGGTGTCCAAGTTAGAGGTGTCCACCGGAACCGTCAGTTTTTAACCGGAATCGGGCGGTTCCGGAACCGAACCGGAACCGACCTGAGGAACCGGTGGAACCGACGGTTCGGTTTCGGTTTCGGTTCGGAACCGAAAAGAACCGGTTTTTTTTTTTTTTAATTCTTATTTTATTTTATGTTTCAATATTATACTTATATTTGTATACTTATTTGATATAACATTTGATTACTGATTAGTGTGTTATATTTTTTTATATGGAAATGTTTCTATTTGTAAAGTTAAATAGTTTTATCATTTAATTATAATTCACAATTTAATAAGCTAAAATAAATAAGACTAATACAAAAAAATATCTTTAAATTAATAATAAACAATGTCACATGATGATGAAGAATTGAAGATGACAATTTACATAAAATATGTCATATTGTCATCAAAGTGAAATTAATTGTAGATGCTTTTAAATACAAAAAGTATTATGAAAAAAGATATTAAGTATAAATAAAATTTATACACATAATAATAATTATTAAGTATGATATTAGTAATGAGAACAAATGGGATGAGGTCTTTGAACATGATCCAATCAGTACCACCGAAGCAGAAACCGACACCGATGCCTCTAAAGAAACGAATGATTTCGACGACGATTTCGATTTCGACAATATATAGTGGTCTATTAAAATGCTTAGACGAGTCATCTTTTTCCTCACGGAGGTTTTAACGAGGTTCGGCCCTTGGAATCGACATGTGATATCCAAGGGTTTAGGATTAATAAAAAAAAATTAAATAATCTCACTCTCAAGTATATTTTTACATTTTATAATTTGAATTGTCTTACAATTACGAAGCATTGAATCATAATCGAACGAAAAAAAATTAAAAAATAAAAAATAAAAAGTCGGTTCCTATCCGGTTCCGGAACCGGAACTGAGCCGGAACCGAACCGGAACCGAGCCGGAACCGACCGGAACAGACCGTTACTGTTCCAGTTCGGTTTCGGTTCTGGCCATCTTGGAACCGGAACCTGCCGGTTCGGTTCCGGTTCCGGAACCGTGGGCACCTCTAGTCCAAGTTACTAACTGCTGCTGCCTCACTTATAGGGGTGGATATTCGATACGGGTCTTGTATCCGTCTCGAATTTTTTAGGAATTTGAATTCGAAAATTTAAAAATTCACTATTCAAACTCGAACTTGAAAATATTTTTGAGAATCCAAATATTCAGGTATCTCATTCGGGTATTTATGTACCCGAAAAAAACCCAAAAATTTAGAAGGAAAAAAAATATATTTCTTTTTCTATTTTAAATAATGCCTATAGCTAGCAAATAAAGATATTATGTGTATATAATTGCATAATTGATAAAACATCAAATGAAAAAAAAATAAAAAAAGAGAGAAATGTGAGTCTGAAGTATTTTTGCTAAGTTAATTATTTTTTAACTATTTTTTCTTAAATTTATTAACTATTATTTATTATTTTTATTAATTAGTTTAAATATAATTTCGGGTGGTTTTTGGAATTTCGGGTAAAAAAAAAATCGGGTTCGAATTTTTCAAATCTCACTACCCAAACCCGAATTTTCGGGTTTTGGGTACCCAAAAAACCCGTTCAAGTTTGGGTATTTCTTTCTCTACCCGAAAACTCAAACCCAAATTCCCACCCCTACTCACTTTGGTCCAACGCATGTTTTATTTCCTATAAAGAGGGAATAGAATCAATAGATTTGTTCACGCAGGGGACAAGACGCATGCTAATTCTTCTTTATTTATTTTTTTAGCTTTTATTCTATTCTATTTTATTTTATTTTATTTTTACATCGGAGAGACTTGGAATTAGGATTCGGATTTATTCACATTGGAGAGACTTGGAATTACGGTTTGGATTGATTTGCTATTAATTGTTTATATGATGACGAATAATGACTAGATTCATTCTCTCGGATTTAGGATTCCGAAACCAATGATTTAGGATTCCGAAACCAATAATTGAGTCTTGTGAATATTACATGCTTGTTGATTAAATTGGGTTTGTTTAATTTGAAAAACTGGCATTTGTTTTGGATTTATTAGATATTAGATGATATCGAGAGATAATTCTAGTATCCGATCTATGTTTAATTGATATTGGTTTTAAATAGGAAACGTATGAATTGATTATTTATTGTTTATCAGTGTTTTTATTTGTGCAACTTGAATACAAGAGCTATGGTTGTAGCCTAGTTATAAATACGAAAGTTATTAATTAGGCAGCTTTTCAGAATACTTGGTGATTAAATAAGTGCATGTTCATTAAATTAGATTATTGGTGGATGGTATTCTGAATCTTATGCCTTTTTATCCTCGAATTTTCAATGTGTTTAATTGTTTCCTGCTTATTTCCTGTTTATTATTTTAGTTTAATTTCTTCAAAACAAACTTAGATTAGAGTGTTTAGGACTGTGTTTATATTTTGTAATTCTGTTAGCACTTTTAATTAATAGCCTTGTTATTTTTTTCTTGAGATTCAACATTGAGTAACCTTACTAAGTCTACAATAGATTGTTAGAAAATTTATTTTCTATTAATCTATTTTGTGGGCAACATATTATTATTGCAATTATATTGACTATTTATTTATTATTGATGGACTTAATTAAGTGATCTAATTAAGTATTAGTCCATGGGCTATGTAATTGATATGGGCTTTTATGAGTAGATACTTAATACTAGTCCAATTAGGTGTTTATGAGTAACCTAATTAACTAATATATAAAGAGTCTTTGGTTATGGTCCCCAATATACTAAATCGAAGAAAGTTTCTCTTCTCCCCAAGCGTAAAGCCCTCTACGGAGATTTAGTTGAAGAAGACCATAATACCAAATCCGTTCGTGTTCGAGATTTGTGTTCGTGATTTGAGATTGTTCCTGAAGGTATTCCGCATCAAGTAATTCAATCTCAATGGATCCAGATATTCTTATGATCTTTGATAATCGAGTATCGATGTTAATGAAATTGAATTTATGTTTTGTGTGATCTATAAATTCTAATAAGTGGTATCAAAGCAGTCATCGACTGCTCGATTGTTGGGATCTGTGGAATCTTATGAGATTTGTATGGCTAACTTATTGAATCGTGAATCTGGTTGTCGCAATTTGTAATCAATAATATTGTTTTGATCGAATTTGTGCAAGTTTTATTTTATTTATCGTTTAGTGGATTGTTGTATCCACATGATTGGTATTTCTTGATTTAATTTACAATTTTGATTGTGATGTTTCGGTCAAATTATTGGAGCATGCTTATTATTGATCAAAAGTTGCAATCGTATTATACTTCGGTCCGTATATATATTTGATGTTACTGCTGTTGGCAATGGTGCAATTTTTTATTTCTTTAGTTATGTTGAAAAGCTTAATTACATATTCAGTTTGCACGAGTTTGATTGCTATACGATTCTTGCTTCTGCCAAAATTATGGATTCAGAATATGTATTTTGTTGTTGACTAGCATGAATTTTGGGGTTTGCAATTATGGATCAAGCATGCCTATTTGTATTTTGACTTAATACGCTTAAGGTTATGCGCTTATCATTATTTTATGGGATTAATTATTGATTAAATTGATATGCTTAATGTTTGTTGATTATTATGCGTGAATCTTGTTTCGACAATTACGGCAAGTGAGGATTTGTTATGGTATAATATTTTTGTTACAAATCTTCGTTATATATATCTATATATAAACCTCTAGTTAATTGCTAATTTGGATGCATATTATTGGTTATTATGCATATTTTCGGTAGCAATCATTTATATATAAATATATATGTTGAATTGGGGAGATATATTTCTTATATTGTACAATTGAGCTTATTTGAATTTAGCTTAGTTGGTCTAGTAATTTTCAATTTATTTGATCAAAGCTTCATGTTGCCATAGTAACCTCTGTATGTGGAGATCGATTTATTAATTTAAAAATATATGGCCTGTAGTATTATTTATGCGTCATGTGCTCGGCCCACAGGAAGACACAGTTTGGCCAAATAATAACACACGTGTGATGATAAGTGCGTGATAATTATATGGAATTTCATGTGAACATTAGCCCGTCCATAGATAGATTTTTGTTTGACCGAACTTATTATCAGTGCTTGATCATTACACCAAGGTTACCGCTGTAGTTAATTATCCGTCCATAGACAGAGATTAACGTTGTACTAGGAATCTTGAGATGGGTCCTCAATTTTTTCTTATTTATTCATGTCAATTATGTTTTGTGACATGTATTTGAGTATATTAGTAATTGTTCTCTATTTTAGTTTCTCTTGCTTCAGCTACAAATCTCTCTACTCAAGTTAGTAACATCCCTATGTTGTTTGGGATGAACTTTAAGGTCTGGAAAGAAACCGTGGAAATTATTCTCGGTTGTATGGATTTAGATCTAGCTCTTCGGTCCGAAAAACCCACTTCTATAGATGAAAATCCAAATGAGGCCAAAATTGAGAAGTGGGAACGGTCAAATCGAATGTGCTTGATGATCATGAAACGCTCCATTCCGGAGGCATTTCGGGCCTCTATTACTGAAGGTGAAAATGCAAAATTGTTTCTTACTGCTGTAGAGCAGTACTTTTTCAAGAATGAAAAATCGGAGGCGAGCAGTCTTTTGGCTAAACTCGTCGCTATGCGGTATATTGGAAATGGAAACATTCGGGAGTACATTATAGAGATGTCTAATCTCGCATCAAAACTCAAGGCACTAAAGTTAGAGTTGTCTGATGACTTGCTTGTGCACTTGGTTTTGATCTCACTTCCTCCACACTTTGGGCAATTCAAAGTGAGTTATAACACTCAAAAGGACAAATGGTCCCTTAATGAGCTTATATCTCACTGTGTGCAAGAGGAAGAGAGACTGCAGAGAGATAAGACTGAAAGTGCTCATCTGGCATGTTCATCTTACAGTAAGAAAAGAAAGGGAGCTAAGGATACTGCAGTAGCAACTTCTGAACAGAAGATGGAAAAGAAGAATCATGAAAATGATAAATGTCACTTCTGCAAGAAGTTGGGGCACTTTAAGTAAGATTGCTTTAAGTTTGCCGCTTGGCGTGCAAAGAAGGGTAGACTTCTGACTTTAGTTTGTTCTGAAGTTAATTTATCATTTGTACCTTTGGATACTTGGTGGGTAGATTCCGGTGCTACTACTCACATAAGTATGTCAATACAGGATTGCCTGTGGAGCCGACCGCCAAGTGATGGTGAAAGATTCATCTTTGTGGGCAATCGCAATAAAGTTGCAGTAGAAGTTGTGGGAACTTTTGGATTACATTTAAAGAGTGGTTTTTTATTTGGAGTTGTTTGAAACATTCGTTGTACCGTCTTTTAGACAGAATTTAGTTTCTATTTTTGCTTTGGACAAACTGGGATTTTCCTGGTCTTTTGAAAATAGTAAAGTTAGTCTCATTCAAAATTGAACTGTTATTGGTGAGAGCTCTTTGATTGATAATCTTTACATGCTCGATCGATGTAGAAAGTTCCCATAATGTTGTACTACAAACTTGTTCAAAAGGTACAAAGCAAAAATTTCATGGAGATTCCGTCATTTTGTAGCACAAGCGCTTATGAAACATTTCTAAACAAAGAATAGAAATGTTTGTGTCTGACGGAATTTTTGATCCCTTAGATTTAGCAGATTTTGAAGTCCGCATTGAGTGTATCAAAGGGAAAAGAACAAACATGAGGAAATTAGAAGCCCATAGAGCTAAGGATGTCTTAGAGCTTATTCACACTAATATCAGTGGACCATTCCCTATGGCTTCATGGAATGGACAAAGATATTTTATTCTTTGGAGAGAAGCTCTTAAGACTGCAGTATATATTATGAACAGAGTACCAAGTAAAGCAGTTGTCAAAACCCTTTATGAACTTTGGATAAGCAAGAAACCTAGATTAGGCACTTGCATGTCTGGGGTTGTCCAGCTGAGGCGCGACCTTACAGGCCGCATGAAGGAAAGCTGGATTCAAGACTAGTTAGTTATTCTTTTGTTGGTTACTCTAAACGCTCTCAGGGGTTTAAATTTTACCATCCCACTTCAAGAACATTTTTTGAAACGAGAAATGCCAAATTTCTTGAGGATATTGAGTTTGGGAAGGAAGATATTATTAGGAATGTTGTCTTTGAAGTGCAAACTCAATAACTCAATAGGTGCCATTAAGGAGATCCACTAGAGAGAGGAGAAATGCAATTTTGGATGATTATATAGTATTTCTTCAAGAACATGAGGATGACGTTAGTTTGATAGAGGTTGACCTGGTCACCTTTGGACAAGCTATGCGTAGTTCTAACTCTCAAAAGTGGATTGATGCCATGAAGGAGGAGATGAAATTTATGAGTGACAATGACGTTTATGATCTAGTCGAGTTGCCTGAAGGTGCGAAACCTATTGGTTGCAAATGGATATTTAAAACCAAAAAGGATTCAAAAGGTATTGTTGAAAGATATAAGGCTCGTCTAGTCACGAAAGGATTCACTCAACTATAAAGAGACTTTCGCTCCAGTTTTCTTCGAAAGACTCTTTTAGGACTATAATGGCAGTTGTGGCTCATTTTGATTAAGAGCTACACCAGATGGATGTTAAGACTGATTTCTCAATGGAGACATTGAGGAAATGATTTATATGGTGGAACCAGAAAACTTTGTATTTGGAGATTCAGAGTCTATGGTTTGCAAATTAAAGAAGTCCGTCTATGGTCTCAAGTAGACATCTCGTCAATGGTAGTCGTGATGACTTCAAGTTCAGTGGGAGTAAATACATTTTCTTGATATTATATGTCGATGACATTCTTCTTGCTAGCAACGATATAGACTTATTGACGAAACCAAGAGTTTTCTCAAGAAAAAAATTCGAGATGAAAGATCTTGGTGACGCCTCTTTTGTATTAGGGATCCAAATATTACGTGATCGTTCTCGAGGTATTCTTGGATTGTCACAAAAGAGCTATATCGATATGGTCTTAGGAAGATTCGGTAGGAAAGATTGTAAACCTTTGGATACCTCTGTGGCTAAGGGAGACAATCAGTCTCAATCAATGCCCCAATAATGATTTTGAGAAGAGTGAGATGCAAAAGATTCCATACGCTTAGGCAGTAGGAAGTCTTATGTATGCTCACGTTTATACCGTCCAGACATAATTTTTATAGTGGGAGTTTTGGGTAGATATTTGAGCAATTCAGGAGAGCATCATTAGAGAGCAACCAAAAACGTGATGCATTATTTGAGAGAACAATGAATGACATGATCACTTATCGGATATTAGTGAATTTGGAGATCATTATGTGCTCTAATTCCGATTTTGTTAGATGTTGTGAGCGTCTAATTATGTTTTATGGTTACGGAATTTTGTCACAAGGCTGCGGGTGGTCGATCATATAGAGAGACCGTTAAGGATTTATTGTGACAATAATATAGTCGTGCTTTACTCCAACAACAATAGAGTGTCAAGTCTAACTTTATCAACATTAAGTATCTTGTTGTACATGAGAGAGTTCAAAATGAACATATTTCTATAGTTCACTGTGCACATATGAACAAGTGAAATGCTAGCAGTTTCTCTAACTAAGGCATTAACACCGAAGGTCTTTCAGGAGCATACTGCTCATATGGGTGTTGTTTGTGACATTGCCTTAGTTTAGTGGGAGTTCTTGTTCTATGTGATATGGAGTACACTTATTTTGGTTTGTTCAGTTTTCTGCAGAATAAGATAATGGTTTTGATTTCATTCTAAATTCGCTTAAGTTATCCTTTGTAATGTTTTACATTACATTTATGGATTGATCTCATTAGGACTAAAGTTGGACCAGTTGGAAATAGATATGATAAAGATCACATTACATGTAATTTTCATGCTACTCACCATATTTGACCTATGTCATTGAATATATTAGTTATGGTAATTATCGGGGTTAAGCCACGATTATAATATGGTAAATATCGCGGGTAGTTTCATTTATAGTATATGAGATGGACCAGATTGTTAAGACATAGTCTGAAAATAAATAGCATACAATTTCGCAACTAAGGAATTCCTTGATATAATTGATTTTGGGAATAACATGTAGCCCAAGTGGGAGATTGTTAGAAAATTTATTTTCTATTAATCTATTTTGTGGACAACATATTATTATTGCAAATATATTGACTATTTATTTATTATTGATGGACTTAATTAAGTGATCTAATTAAGTATTAGTCCATGGACTATGTAATTGATATGGGCTTATGAGTAGATACCTAACACTAGTCCAATTAGATGTTTATGAGTAACCTAATTAACTACTCTCCCCGTCTCAGATTAATTGTCTCACTTTATTATTTTATACTTCACATATATTCAAAGTATGAGACAATTGAACTGAGACGGATGAAGTAGTATATAAAGAGTCTCTGGTTATGGTCCCCAATATACTAAATCGAACAAAGTTTCTCTTCTCCCCATCTGGAAGAAAACGTAAAGCGCTCTACGGAGATTTAGTTGAGGAAGACCATAATACCAAATCCGTTTGTGGTTCGAGGTTTGTGTTCGTGATTCAAGATTGTTCCTAAATGTATTCCGCATCAAGTAATTCAATCTCAATGGATCCAGGTATTCCTATGATCTTTGATAATCGAGTATCGATGTTAATGAAATTGAATTTATATTTTGTGTGATCTATAAATTCTAACATAGATCTCGTACTATTGCGAGAACCTATAGTACACTCTTAGGCTGAACAATCCGGCTATCTACGGCTCCAAATTGCTGCACAACTGTGACCCGGATCTGTCTCAAGATCGACTCCTCACGCCAGCAATGCAATACAATGCTTATTCTTGACTCCCCTTAAACATGGAGACGATAAATAATAGCCCCCCATCTTTATTCTCCATGTATTTTGTACACTTCATTAAATT
The DNA here is from genome assembly GCA_001642375.2 of Mentha longifolia. Taxonomy (NCBI): domain Eukaryota; kingdom Viridiplantae; phylum Streptophyta; class Magnoliopsida; order Lamiales; family Lamiaceae; genus Mentha; species Mentha longifolia. Next base: position 16,045,223 of record CM038117.1, read on the forward strand.
TATTCAGTTTTGTCACTTTCTCCTTTCCCTACAAGGACAATTACGTTGTTTTTTCAGTTGTTAAGTTGTAGAGTTCTAGGCTTCTAGCTAGCTATGTGGAAGCAATGTAACATCACATTAGAAGACAGAAATATCTTTTATTTTTTATTTTAGCTCAAAATCATAGAGTTAGTTACAAATTGTGCGATATTTATATCGGGCCAAACCACCATCTACCATCTCCCACATAAAAAATTTTAAATCTACCAACCCCTTTTAATTTACATTTTAAATACCCAACTTTTACAATTTGGACAATTATACCAAATCGGGGCACTCCCTTCCTCTCTCTCCTCTATCTTTTTCACGCCATTTTCATTTTCATTCTCTTCCTCTTTTTCTTTTTCTTTTTTTTGTAGTTAACTTTTTTATTTATTTCAGGATTTTTTGTTTTTTTTTTTATATTTTTCAGCCTTCTTTTGTTTTAATTTCTTCAAATTTTTTTAATTTTGATTTTTTTTCAACTTTTTTTTTCTTTTTTCATTTTTTTATTTATTAATTTCTTTGTTCAGTTTTTCTTTTATATTTTCGTTTTTTCTATTTTTGAATTTTTTCAACTTTTTTTTTATTTTTCCATCTTTTTCGTTTTTTTTTAGCTTTTTTTCCCTTTTTTCCCTTTGTTCCATTATTTTCAGCCTTTTTCCACCTTTTATTTTATTTTATTTTTCATTTTTTTTCAACCTTTCTCCCTTTTTTCAGTCTTTTTTCGTTTTTTTTCAGTTATTTTTCTTTTTTATGAATATGGAAGTGGTACGAGATACGAAATGTCAAGTACGAATAAGTATGAATACGAATTGTAGTACGAACTAGTACGAATACGAATATTTGTACCTATCAATAACCAAACGTTATGAATCACACAAATAAATATAAAGTTGTTGGTACGAATTTGAATCAATTCGTACCGATTACTGATGATTATCAGTACGAATATTGTTCAATTCGTACCGATTACCTATACTATAATACGAATTCAAGATGAATTGGAAAACAAACGTATAGCAGCAAAACCCTTCACATATCTCAACAACGAGAAATTTCTATATTTCTAACGGTACGAATATTATTCAATTCGTACCGATTACCTATGATTATCGGTACGGATATTGTTCAAATCGTACCGATTACCTATGAATATCGGTACGAATATCATTCAATTCGTACCGATTACCTATAGTGTAGTCCGAATTCAAGAATAACAATAGCGTTAAATCCACTCTAGAGACAACAAAAAGCTCAAAAATACACAAAGGTAGTTCAAGAGAAACTGAAAAACAAACATGTAGCAGCAAAACCCTTCACATATTTCAACAAGAAGAATTTTTTATATTTCTATCGGTACGAATATTGTTCAATTCGTACCGATTACCTATAGTGTAGTACGAATTCAGGAAATTACAATAGCATTAAATCCACTCTAGAGGGAACAATAAGCTCAAAATACACAAAGATAGTTCAAGAGAACTGGAGAACAAACATATAGCAACAAAAAACCCTTCACATATCTCACCAACAAGAAATTTTTATTTTTATATCGGTACGACTATTATTCAATTCGTACCGATTACCTATGATTATCGGTACGATTCATTCCTCCCACGCAACATTCATCAAAGCAATAATTAATTCAAATTACACACTCATTCTACCATCCCTAATTTCAGCAAACGAGCTAAACAAATCCTCAAAACTAAACCTAGAAATCATTCAAGGACGATTCTAAAGTACCATGCATAAATCCAATACATCAACCCAAAAAAAAATCCAATACATCAACCATCCTAAAGTATTCTGCATATGTAAGGCCTACACAAATCATTCTGCGTACTGAGGATTCAACACGTACTATGAAAAATTCGACCAGTTTTTATCATAAAAATCCATCAATTATACCTGGATTAAAGACAAATCCCCCGCATTGATCAGAAAAATAAATCACAGAAATCCAAACGAAACAGAAATTTAATCGATTTTCAACGAGCACAAGGAAAACATTGACATTACGATTCAATTACAGCACGAGAATGTAAAAATAAAATTCGAACCCTCGAAGAAATATATCTCACATTTTCTATGAAGAGGACATCGTAAATGGAGCCGATTACTCCGGCAGGGTGGTGGTGACCGGAGATCTGACAATTCCGGTGAGGCTGTGGAGGATCTCGACCAGCGCGGCCGACTGCGCGAGGATGAGCGGCTTCTCGACGGCGGCGTAGATGGATTCGTGGCCGGACTTCCACAGAGTCGCGACATCCATGGGAGTGAGGTAGAGAGTGAGGTAGATTCGCCGGAATGAGGAGAGGATTCCGGCCATGGCCGCGGCGGTGGCGAGGCTGCGGTGGTCGGGAGAGGAAGAAAGAGGAGAGAGGGAGAGAGAGAGTTTTTCGCAGCAATTGGAAGAATGAGAAAGAAGAAAAGAGTGAGAGAGAGAGGAGAGGAGCGAGACAAAATTGAGAGAGAAATAAGAAACACACAATTAATATATTGAGGGTAATTTAGTTCCATTTCAAATTATTGGGTATTTGGGTTATAAAATTAAAGGGGTGGGTAGATTTTATGTTTTTTAAGGGAGGTTGAGTATTTCACTATAACACCACATTTATATTTGTGCTTGTTATGAATTCACAAGCAATAATAATAACAAAAATCGTAAAGAATACACAGATTTACATGAAAACTCAAACCGAAAAGAAATCAAGAATAAATAAGAGAATTTCACTATGAAACAAAAAATAAGGTATAAAGTATCTCACACCAAACTTTAAACGAAAGCTCGAGACTAAACAATTGACTATATATTTTGTGCTGGATACCCGGTGGCCGGGCTAGCCTCTCTCTTTTGCAACGACATCTACTATACATTTTTTTTTTCTCTTCATTTTATTCATGAAACCTATAAATAAATTAAGTAAACTTTACGAGAATAACAAACAAAAAACTATACAAATTTAAACTAAATAATTGACAATATATGAGAAATATATTGGAGTTATTTTCTTTCCATTTTGGAGAAAAAATGTGAGACTAAAAATCTATATTAATATACTACTCTTCAATATATATATATATATGTATATATATACATATATATATAGCAATATATATATATAATACGAAAACGGATCTCCATCCTACGTGGAATTATGTAGAATTTTTGTGATTATTTTCCTAAATTCTTTTGGCTTTGGCTATATTAGGCAATAATTTAATCAATATATATACCATATTATAATATATCTCCATATATTAATGAAAATTTGTACATATCTCATATTTCCATTAGGATTAGTAATAAAATTTGTTATCCCACATCGATTTTTTATAAGACTTTATCAATGGAAAACTCATATAAAAGAAGCCACCACATATTCAATATTATTCATCTCTAACTGTAGATTTAAAGAATGAAAATCGAATGATTTTCTATTAGTTCAATTTTTTTTGATAAATTTCAAATAATTTATCACGATTTATATTTTTGATCGATTGGATATAATATGATTATTCAATTTAGAAAAATGAAATACTTGGGTTGAATTTGCAGTGTCATAAACGTTAAATATTTATTTACAATATTTTTGAAAGCTAAAGTTAAGTCACTAAAAGGTCAAAGATTGTAATTAATACGACAGTATTCACTTGAAATCTTAATTAACAACTCATTAATTTATACATTCGAACCATAATCACAATTATCAACTCACAAGACAATTCATGATCTTATTTCTATCCCATGGTTTTTGTATCTATCTATCTATCTATCTATCTATCTATCTATCTATCTATCTATATTTAAAATTTTATAATCATGATCATTTTCTTATATTACATTATATTATATAATGATGACATACACGTATGATGTACGCTTAGCAATCGAAAATGAAGAATCAGATTTACATTGTAATTTAATAAATATATAGAAGATAAAGATTGTAGGAGGGAATTAATACTATATATGTTTTGAGTTCAGATGCATAAGTGCAACCAATACTCATTTAGTCATCGTTTGGTTAAATTTTCGAACTCTTCTTTTATATCCAACTTAATATATATGTTTAGTGTTGATTTTCAATGTGGGACAAGAGTGGGACAAGGGAAATAGGCGGGTTCATATTCAAAATGAATATAATTACTCGACTTGAGAAAAATACAACCCAACAAATGTTATCCCTCAAAACCGTTGACCCAAACAATGAGCGACGTAGTTTTCAAAAAATATTATATTAAAAATGAATACAACTGCTAACAAATATTACTCTCAAATGGTTGAACAAAATAACTGGCAGCTTGACTTTCAAAATGAATATAAATACACGAGAAATATTATATCTCCAATGGATAATCTAAACAATGGGGGACTTCATATTCAAAATGAATTACTCGAACAAATGTCTTCATATTCAAAATGAATATAATTACTCAAACAAATGTTACCCTCAAATAGTTGAACCAAACAACGGGTGACTTGATATTCAATATGAATACAATTACCCGAGAAATATTATATCTTCGACGGATAATCCAAACAACGGGCGGCTTCAAGTTCAAAATGAATATAGCCACTCGACTACACAATAAATGTTATCCTTCAAAATAATTGACCCAAACAACGGGATAGTTTTTAAATAAATATAACTACTCAAAATATATTACTTTAAAAATGCAAACAACTTTCGACAAATGTAACTTTCAAATGGTTGAACCAAACAACGGCATCTAGACATCAAAATGAAAATGCCTTGAAAAATAATATCACTATTAAATCTATTTTTCTATTACATTTATGATGAACGTCTTGAAAAAACAAAATTTGAATACATATGACTACTTGAAAATTTTTATTAATCTAATTTTCTATTACCGTATAATGGACGATTTGATATTGCTAAATGCAAAATATAGTCTATCATTTACCTTTTTCTTTTGATATAATTTCATATTAATATTCAAAAATATTTTTTTGCATTTTTATCAATTTAAAATAAATAATTAGATTATCTTTTAAATTTTATTTTAAAATTGCAATATAAAGTGATCCCGTCGAATTTCGACGGGCGGTACACTAGTATATTAATATACTAAAGTAAGATAGTTTTGTAAGCCTACTTTCCCGCCTAAAATCTAAATATTAGCACCTTACCTTCTTTTTTTATTATTATTTTTTTAATGTTAGTTTAAATTTCCAATCAATTGATAATTAATGAAATTACTACGAATACAATTCATTTCTCAAAACAAGTTAATGCATTCAAATTATTATTAATGCATTTTCAAATCTTTAAAACAGCCTTTTCATTTTCGTAATCAAAATACATTATACTCCCTCCATTTTTTTAAGTGTCCTAGTTACTATTTTTGTTGTTTGTTTTTAAGTGTTACATTTCGGAATTTAATGACACAATAGCTATATTTTTCTAATTTTACCCCTATAATTAATGTTATATATAAGTTAGTGCTCAGAAAAAGAAAATAATAAATGAGGTTAAAATGTAAATATACACATTTTCTTGATATTTGGGATTTGACGACTGAAACACTTAAAAAACCCGGAAGGAGTACTAAAATGAGGGAGTAATGCACTATTAACTATCATTGATAAAAAAAAGAAAGAAAAAAACGTCAAGTTTTTGTTTGACGAATAGTATATATGTTTTTAGATTATTTAGAAACTAAAATACTATAATTGTAGTATCTTCTAAAAAAAAATACTCCTATTAAATAAATGTCTTCTTTATGGTAGACATAAAATCTATTAAATATACTAAAGTACTTAATATTTCAAGTTTATATTATTTTGAGTTATTTTTTTGTGATTCAGTTTTTTCACAAACTATAAAATTTAATTCTAAATTTACAAACTATCAATTTTTCTAGAATTTCATGAAGATATCTAATTTCAGTCAAATTGAAATTAACGTGGGAATGAAATTATGGAACTTGACATTAGTTTCAACAACACAAGTTTAGTTGCTACAAATAATATGATTTTATTGTTTTTCCCTTATAAAATTAGATATTAAAATTTACATGTTTCAAACTTCATAAATTTTCAATAAGATATCTATTTTTGAGCGACTTTGAGAGGACATTTGTTTGGCCTTATTTCGACCGAACACTATAGTTCATCAATTTATACATTAGTGTTCTATCAAAAATTGAAAATAATGTCATGTTCTTGAATTTTGATTATCAAGTCAATTTTGATTTGGTCAAAATTTGGTTTGAGGGAAGATTTTGAAAAACTTGATAATTAATTCATGTATTTAGACTTAAATTTTATTTATGGAAAAGGCAAAATTTGAAAAGAGTTCACGAGTTTATAGTGAAACCATCTTATTATTTGGCATCACATTTTTTTTTATCAGATTATTTGGCATCACATTTACAATTTTTCTATTTTTCAAGTGAGTTGAATTTTTTCTTTCTATAAAAAATTAAAGTTTTCTTCACGCGCGGGTACAATACTAGTATATTTTAAAATAGTATACTAATAAAAATTATTATTGAATCGGATCAAATAAATTTTATTCGCACGTACTTTGTTAGGTTGCCAATTGAGGCCCAACTTGCACAAGTGGAAGCCGACTTGCACAAGTGGAAGAGCTACTTGTATAGTTGTATGGAATACACAGGAGCTGGCTATTGGTGGGTGCTACTTGCATTTTTATAAGTTCATTGGTAGGTACTACTTGTATTTTTATAATTGTCCCAAATTAATCAACCAATTATCCAAACTCTAATATTTTTTGGAAATAAAAATCAGTTTGGATATATAAACAAAAATATATGATTAAGGATGTCTATTTGACATTGATATCGATAAATATATATATGTATTGATCTAGCGGCAGGAGGTTAATGCTATGGGTTGTGACACGGCATTTAAATTTGTGTTAATTATGTTATATATATATATATATATATCAATAAATACATATAATAGAAAAATAGATCTTAATTCTATGTAGAATTTTCTCAAATTTTTATTATTATTTTTCTAAATTCGCATGGCTTTGCCTTATTAATAATTTGATAATCAAATCGATCGAGTACAACTATTCAAAAAGGGTGTTTCTTGGCCTATTTTTGAAATTTTAACCACCCAAATTATGGGTGGTTCGAAATACAAAATTATTACAACTCCACTGATGAGTGGTATGATACTACTAATATAATTTAATCTGAACACTTCTTCTAATAACCTATTGAAACACTGTCATGTATTCTTGTAAACTCTATTGGGTATGATACTACTCACTCCCTTTGTTAGTTTTCAGAGATAATCATTTTTGGGCTACTCTTAGTATATTGGTTCTTTTTCTGTTTGTTCGCTTTTGTAGAGAGTTGGATCTCCTGTCGATCCTTCTCAGGTTAGTTCGGTTTTTTCGATCTTTGTCGGAGTTCGTATTCTCTTTTGATACTATCATCTCTAGACATTGTATGATTTTCTTTGAGTTATATACAAGTTAAGGGTTTGCATAATCATATCTCTCACCCTTGAGAGGTTTTAATTAAAAATAAATATAATAATAATTGTTATATTTACTTAAAATTACTACATAGAATGATTACCGTCAAATTTGGACAGACACATAACTAGTTCAAAAAAAATGAAAGTTTAGAAATATAAGTTCTGGGTTGGGAATTTGCTTAATTGGGAAAGTCAATCTTGAGAAAATGAAATTAAAAATAATAATAATCGCAATAAATCCTTGTTTTAAAGATACTAAAGAAATTGTCACGATTTTTAATTTTATTTCAATTGAAAAAAAATGAATACATACAATTTTTCAATGATACTCTAATTAGAAAATAGCAAAAATGAAAGCTCCAATTATGCTGATTCAGATGGGTGGTTACTGGTTATCACTTTTGATCATGTACCGATAGAGATTCAGCCCATGTTTAGTTGAGCTTTTGTTTGCCCAGGAAAATGAATCCACTACTTGTTTTCATTACTTTATGTTTGGTTTGTGCAATATGTTATTCATTACCTTTATTTTGGTGTAACCCAATCCCGTTGATTGTTACCTCCCAAAACAGACTAGTAACATAATCCATTCCTTTTATTTCTTTTCATTGGTGAACCAAATACTCAATAAAAGTAATAATTATTGTCTCATTTATTTGATTTCATTCCATTTCCATTAAACCCGGCCCCTTGAACCAAACACGGTATCAGAGTGATAGTTTGTTCATGATGAAAGATGAAAATTCCTAAGGATAGAGGGAAATAATACCTAATTAGATAAGTTAGCTGCACTACTTTCCTTGTTTACAGAATTCATTTTACTTTTCTTAATTTTGATAAAGTTCAAGTAAACGCATGAATTCAAAAAGTGGGAATCATATGTAATTAACATACCAAAAAGAAAAAAAAAAAACAAACAAACAAAAAATGAGTGGGAATCATATAACTTTCTTAGGACATATTCGTGCCAACTAAATATGCCCTAATATTGACCATATGTCTTTTGCTATGTTTGGAGAGTTGTTAAAAAGATAAAATTATTTGAGCAAAGTATTATATTTTTTATATAGGTATGGAGGACCATTTTTATTATCCTACATGGTAATGATATCTTAGTCATCTACTAGGGATATCTTCCGTAAGTATTATGACGTTTTGGTTACTTTATCATGATTTTTTTTATTAAACTTTATTCTCTAATACCTTAAAAAATGATTAATAGCATATTACATTCATAAATACATAAAAATCAAACTTCGATTTGTGTTTTTTGTTCATTTCTTTAAAATTCAAGAGATCAAGAATAAATTGAGGTTAGATTTTTATATAAGTTGTACATGTAATGATAGGGCTGTCTATACGGTTCGGTTCCGGGAACCAAACCGAAAATTTCGGTTAACCGAACCAAAAATAGGTGGAATTTAGGAACCGGGACCGGACCCAAAGTTTAATTCGGGTACCCCGGAACCGGACCAAAGTTATTCGGTTCGGTTCCGGTTACCCGAAAAGGAACCGTTTTTTTTTTTTTTTTTTTTTTTTTTTTTTTTAAATTGTTGTGATTTATAGACCACCATCACACGCATAAATTATACATAGCTCAATTTAATTTGTTGGATGATACATCAAAATCAAGAAACAACTTTTTTACATTAAAATAAAGAATCAAGTAACCAACAAAATATGTACAAACAAAATAAAAACGTAGAGAAGAGATCATCCATCTAAACTACAACTTTGCAAGTAGCTTCAAAGAAGTGAGTGAACATTCTAAAAATCATGATTTGTACTATGAAAAAAATTAAAATTAAAATTAGTAATAAATATTTCGGTTCTTCGGTTGGAACCATTCGGTTCCCGGTTAGAACCGAAGACCGAACATTTTAAAAACTAGGAACCGGAACCGGACCCAAAGACCGAAATTTCGGTTATCGGGTACCCGGAACATATTCGGTTCCGGTTCGGTTCCGGGTAACCCGAGAACCGAGAACCATTTGGACAGCCCTATGTAATGATATTAATTAAAATTTTTGAGATACTAGTACAAGGGTCTATGAAAAAAACAAGAAAAAATCACAATACAATGGACAAAATGTAAGTGGTGCCCACAAAAGATGCCTATGAGAGGTGACTAACATATCATTACTCATAATTCGGCATAATATGCTAATCGCCATGTGCATCTTTTGTGAGCACCTCTCATATTTTAGTTATGTTGAAAAGATTTTAATTTTTTTATGTAATTTGTGAATTTATTGATGTTATTAATAGTTTTTAAGTACATTCACCGTCCCACATTAGTAGTCATTCTTTTTATTTTAAGTTGTCCCATACGAGAGGTCTCATTCCCTATTCGTAAAAAATAGCCAAAATCCATTAATAATTAGGAGCTCAATTACTTAATCTGGAAAACCCTAATGACTCTCCAACCTAAATTAATCTGGAAAATTAAAAAAAATAATCAAAAATAATTAATTTATGCTAATTACACATTTAATAACAGTTGACCCATCACTTTAATAACTAAACAAAGAATGGCGTTGGATATTGTGCCAAAGAAAAAAGACTATTTATGTGGGACGGAAGAAGTATAAAAATATAAATCAATATAAAAAAAATTATAATAACATGACCAAAATCTAAGTAGAAGGTGACCAACATATCGTTTATTTGTATAGCGTTCTCAAAAAAATCATCACCGACTTCTTCATGAATTGAAGTACTAAAGTTTATCTAATAAGTAATAACACTTGCAGACTTGCAGTATATTAAACTCCAAATGGATTGCACTTGAATGGGTTGAAAAAAGACATAAGCTAACCTAGCAAGAAAAACTCAAAAGTATATAGCACTCCATCTATCTCATTATCATCTTGTCTCACTTTTCATTTTAAATTGTACCAATAGTCTTGGCATATTCCAAAAATGGCAAAAAGTAATGTCTTATTGTCTTAACTAATTAAACTGACCTATTAGCGTAATCTATCACTCAATAATTTAAATAATTATAACTTGCTTATTAGTTTTTTTGAATTTTACAATTTTTATGTCATATTAAATGTCTCAATATGATTTTTTTTCCTTTAAGAACTGCCAATCAACATATATAGTATGTTTTTATGAATTTATGATGTTTTAAAATATATACTATATATACATTAAAATGTTAAATATTATACATCTATCACTAATTTTAGTGTTCCTTAATATCCCAGCATATATCAAATGAGAAAAGTTTATTAAGACGGATGAAGTAAATTCTAGAACTATGTAAAAATCCTAGCGCAAAACTTCCATTATTCGAGAAGAGGCCAGCAATCAACATTATTACACAACAATGTATTGACATTTAGTATGCACTATACAGGAGACAAACTAATCAAAGTGAAAGATCAAATTAATCATAAAATCAAGGCTCAATACATCTAATTAATTATCAAAATAGTACAAACTTTGCATGCCAGAAAGCTGATTAACCTCCATGTCAAGCACATGCAAAGTAGTAGATTCAACTTCATCTTGCAAGGATGGCCAATAGGGCTTGTATTCCAGAGGCTCAAGCCCGGTGATGTCGTGCCATGGATCCTCCAACGTCGATTTCGCCTCGTGAGACACGTCTTCACTCGCACTATCTTCATGTTTAATCGATGAAATGATCATGGGTTTCGAGGAATTCTTGCGTTGAAGTTGATCATCTTTGTCTTGTCTCAAAGGGATGTTTGTCTGGAAGCTGATTAGGGTCGGGTCCACGGGATCCGATTCGACCAAGAGTGGTGGAGCCCGTAGTGTTTCTTTGCAGGTATGGTGATTGAAGTAAGTGATTTGGTACTCGGGTTCATCTCCTTCTTTCACTCTTTGCACTTGTTTTAGAGCTTTGCAGCCTTCTTGCTTGTGGGTGCACCTGAAGTAGCTTCTGGTACAACACAAGAAACAAAGAATCAGTATATAATATAGGTAGATGCATTTTCATTAATTATTATTCCAATCTTTGATTACTCATCAGGTCATGTCAAGATAAGCAATATGTTGAGAAAAAAAATGATGTATGTAAGGTGCTATTAGAGTGAATAACAAGGAAAAGGAAACTCGATTTCTTTTCTGATTTCAAGCATGGTATATATTATCTCTTCTTTCTTTTTAGAGAAGCTAATTCGGATCATCTATTGCATTTTGATGTTGTATCTCTTATTGCACATATCGAGCATCCGACGGTGCAATAGGAGATATAACATCAAAATGCAATAGAGGATTCGAAGTGAAAACATATAATTAATGTTGTGTGTGTGTGTATGAACAATATTAAGTAGTATATATGAGGCTGAGATACATAAATCGGATTGCTTCATTATGATATACTACTACTACACAAATATATGAAATCTGCTTCTTCTTAAAAGGTTTTGTTTAGTGATGAATTAATTGATATTAATTAAAATTTACCTGGGATGGTCGGAATTCAAGATGCTCTTCTGTCCATATTTTCTCCAACCGCAACCATCTTCAATAGTTGGAGAAACAATTACCCATGAATCTGAGCTCCTTCTGAAACCAACACATATAAACATATCAATCAATCATTGCGAATTTATTTTTTAGATTCTACACAGAAAAAGGCAGACAAGTAAAGTATGAATCTCTGCAGTATGGGAGGGATAGTGAATTTAAATAAATCAAATGAGGTTTTTTAAGTGGATGCTATGCAATATAAAGACTAAAAGTCACCGAAATTGGTAAACAAACGTACATACTACTATTATTCTCTCAAAATATATTCTTAAAATAGAAAAGCACAAAAATATAACAGATAAGTGCACTAATTGGCAACTTCATGATTACTACAGGGTAAAAAAGCTAGAGAAAAAGGGATGTATACTTAATTATCTTCGTACATGAAAGAAAAAGAAAAGGCAGAAAGCAAATAGCGACCTCTTCTTTGTTTTATTATTCAAGTTGCTACATTTGCTCATCAAGAGTTTATGCAACTTGATCATTTTTCCAGTTTACTCACAATCAACGTGCCATAAATAAATAAAATTAAATGTGTAGATTGCGTACACAAATCCCCCATAATTTATAACCTTTATCTTCTTAATATTATAGTTGAATTTATTTTTTTCCAGATATTATAAAATTATCGAAATGTACGAAAACTATAATATAGTAGTGTGAGATTTTATGTCAATTAGAGTCTCAAATCTAGATCAAGCAAAACAAATAAAAAAAATAAAAAAAAATTATGCCCTATTTAAATTAATCTCAGCCCTAATATTGTCCTGGAATTATAAAAACCAGAATTTAAAAAACAAAGAAAAAAATAAAAATAATACTTATATTAATTAATAATCAATAGTATTATTTTTTAACAATATCCTCACCTCCTCTTGTAACAACCCCTCCGATCTTTGACCCCCCGCTTCTTCTTGCTCTCGCCGGAGGAGGCGGAGGCAGAGGCGCCGCCTTCAACGGCGGGGATCTGGTCCGACCCGGTCGGACCGGTGCAAGAACTGAGGTCGGAGAGAGTAGCAGAGAAAGATCTGTAGATTTGGAAGGCCAGATGCCGGGGCGAAACCGGTCCGTGATCTTGAACCGGTCCGTTAAGAAGGGTTTGAAGCTGGATAGCGATTTCTTTGCCCTTCACCAGCTCCACCATAGCTTTTCTCTTCTTTGCATGAAAATTATCAAAACTCAAACTCCCCATTTTCTTTATATATATAAATCTCGTTACAGTGATGAGCAGTGGTGAGTGTTGTTTTTTGGTGGTTTTTTGGTAGTATAAAGGCTTAAAAAGGGGGGGTGTATGTGTAAGGTGTTGGAGGAAAGAGAGAGGTAAGTTATGGGAAGAAAGGAAAGCAGATGGAAAAAACCCTCTAAATTTTCAAGGGTTTGAACTCGAGAAAAAGGCCAAAAATTGGGAGTGACGTCACTTTTCCGACGTCAGTTGCTGACGTGGGGTTTGGGAGTGATCTGTTTTTCCGGGGTTTGGATTGGCTCGGCCGGTTTCCCGACGATCTTGGCCGTTGAATACAGCTATGGGGAATGGATCAACGGTGAAGAGGGTATGTTGGGATTAGTGGACCACCATTCTAGATCTGGGATATTAAAATGTTGTAGTACCAATAATGCAATGAGGAAATTGCAAGACTAGGTTTTGGGTTTTCTCATTATAATTACCATTTCATCTCGGTTGAATTTGCATTAATGATTATCATCAAGATTTGATAGAATAATTCTTGTATGTGTAGCTTTCTCAATTGACATTTCTTCTCTTCATAGAAATCTTAGTTCCCCATCTCCTTACTCGAGAAGAAATAGGAAAAAAAATGTTCATATAGAAATAAACCCTAAAATAAGAGTTTGAGAAAAAAAAAATGCATATATAGTAATGCTTATATATATATATAGGTAGTAGATCATATGAAAACTAATTATTACGTGAAACCTGCAACCCATCATAAACGTTACATTTTATGCATAAAGTGATGCATTTTGTGCATAAAATGTTGCATAATAAAATATATTATTTTATATTATTTTTATGCATATAATGCATCATCATGAGAATGCAACATTTTATGATAAAAATGCAACACTTTATGATATAATGCATCATCATAAAGTGTTGCATTTTTATCATAAAATGTTGCATTCCAATCATACTCCATTTCGGAATACGAAGTGTATTCCAATAATACTTAATTTGTAATATAATTTGATTTATAATTCATTGTAGTATACAGAGTATATTTGATTTATTATTAAATTTGGAGTTTTAATTTGATTTTACATATCTGATTTATATAAAAAAAAAATTGGAGTTTAATTTCATTCTTATTTAAGATACACTTTTATTTGTTATTCAATATTTATGATACATTTATGAATGTTAATTATGTAAAATAAATAAATTAATACTACAAATAGAGTTTTTATATAGAGGACGTGGTTGAGATATATTTCTTAAATCAAGTATACAATGTTGCATTTTGAAGTATAACATACTGCAAAATAAAATTTATGGTTGGAGATGGCCTTAGGATGTGATGTCAAGGTGTCAATTTTTAATTTTTAATTCGTTCCAAGTAAATTTTTGACTTATGTTGTGATTTGATTCTAAAACCTCTATGTTAGATTTGGGTTGAAGATCTAAAATGAAAATAAGAGAATATAATGATTTTCAGTAAAACTTATACCTTCCGAGGATGGTTTGTAGGCTTGGCTGACGACACACACGATGGTTTGCATAACAAAGAGAGTTCGTCGGTAGCTTGGACGGAATCCGCAAAACAGACCGAAGGAGGTCTTATGGGAAGAGACTTCGACGCCCAAGTCAGTGGAGAAGATTTTGACTTAAGCTTTTATAAGAAACCTCTAAATATGAAAGTGAGTATGATAAGAACTGTAAAGAAGATTTAGGGAGAGAGCTCAAGTTAATTTAGGAATTCAAGGTCCTTACCGTCTTTCTCTAGTATCTTGGGGATAATATTGTCCTTTTCGTGGAGACCACATCATGCACTTAATCTAGGTTATTATGATTGTCAATAAGGGACAATCATACTTCATCTGTGAGGGGATGTTACGTGGACTGGTACTCACATGGCAGTTGATAAAATAATCCCTAGTACTAACATATCTCTATATATCTAAGCAAGATATAACAGGTGCCTCAACCTGCTTCTTCGCACATAGTAAGCACTATCACAAATGGGCAGCATAAACAATTGGCAGCTTATAAGCTTACCAATCTTTATTCACAAAGTCTTGATCTAGAATTGGATGCCAACCACAAATTCGAATGTGGTTATAAGGGAACATGTTGTTTTACTCTATCGCATTGGTATAGGTCTGATGTTCAATTTTGGTCAACTAGGTTTTGATCAGATAGCTATGCTAGCTGGTAAAGATTTGTTGGGAAAGCTACCTTTCCCATCCTTGATATTTAAAGTGTTCTTGAGCCAAAGACTTGAGCTTAAATCAAATGATGTTTATTCTGATGCGCCTTGAAGTTGCTTTATCAATTCTTCTCTTGTTTCCATGAAGAAATTCAATGATTTGCCATGGATCAATCCAACTAAGCCACAAATGCCTCTACTACGATTTGTTCACAAAATGACCCATAATTGCGGTACCCAGATCGTTGCTTCTGTTGTTGTCTCGAATATTGACAGATCAAATCAGTTATTGTCAGCACATTCTTAACTCACTCACTTCTGCTCATGTTTAGTTGTTTGTAGTATTTTCTTCTCAAAAAGGGGGAGATAACGTTGTTGTTGCACCAATTCAGGATTTAGGGTGAGACATCTACTAATCATGCGTGTGAGCATGATGGTGCTGTAGCAAATGGAGGTGGAGATACTTCTGTAGAAATTGGAGAAGTTGTTGACCAACAAGTTGGAGGTGCTAGTGGAGATGTACAACATAATCGCCCCCCCTTTTTTTGGAAGAAAGCATTACAGACAACTAAACATGAGCAGGATTTAAGGAGTTAATTGTGAGTTGATGATGACTGATTTGATCTGTCAGCATTGTGGAAAACACCAGAAGCAACGATCCGGGCACCGTAATTGTGGGTTCATCCTGTTAGCAAATCTTAGTAGAGACACATTACTGCTGAGTTGGATCAATCCATGGCAAATCATTAAATTTCTTGGCTCAACAACACTTTAAATACACGTCAGAATACGCGTCATTTGATTTAAACAACTTCGAGGTGCATCAGAATACACGTCATTTGATTTAAGCTCATGTTCTTGGCTCAACAACACTTTAAATATCAAGGAAGGAAAAAGTAACTTTCCCCACAAATCTTTCCCAGCCAGCTCACCTATCCTATCAAAATATTGAATGGGACACCCATATACCAATGTGATATAGCAGTAGGAGTGTTCACAGTTTGGTTAAAACCGTAAATCAAATCAAACCAAACCGTATTATACGGGTTGGTTTGGTTTACGGTATGAAAAAATATGGTTTGGTTATTTATTTTAAAAATTATAGTTTACGGTCTAGGTTTGGTTTTTAAAAATATATAAACCAAACCAAACCGTAAACCGTAGAACCGTAATATAATTATAATAAATATTAGTATCAATTATTATTTTAATATATTACATTGTCTTTTATTTTACCACCATTGAATGTTGAAAAATATTAATCAAAGAAAAATAAGCTAATATATTTTAATCTAATTTTCTTATATAAAATAATGCTACCAACTATTTAAAGGTTCTCTTTTTAAGCTATTAAATATATTTCCTAAATTTTATTTAAATTCTTAATTATTACTTTTGTATGTAAATGTTAAATTGTCGTTCATGGTTTTTGTTGTGTTATGAACCTTTTTTTATTGTCAATTTTAATTTCATAAAAGAATATATTTTAGTTTACTATTTGAAATATTTTAAATAAAAAAATAAGCAAACGAAAAATATTTAAAAACCGCAAACCCGAACCGCACCAAACCGCATTAATACGGTTTGGTTTGGGTTGGTTTTAATGCTAGAATGGTTTGGTTTGGTTTTAAAAAATTGTCAAACCGTATTTTATGATTTGGTTTGATTTTGACACCAAACCACACCAAACCGGATCGTGTACACCCCTATATAGCAGAACACCATGTTGCCTCGTAACGACATTCATATTTGTGGTTGACATCCAATTCCAGATTAAGACTTTGTGAAGAATGGAGTATAGATTGGTAAGCATAAATAAATGCCAATTGTTTAGGCCACTCCGTGAACTGTCCATTTGTGATAGGGTTTACTATTATACCAATACTCCCAACTACTACCTCATTTTAAATGTCCTAAGTGTCCAACACTTGATTGAACACATTGGCAGAAAATCGAAACATCCTCCCCTCCTCACATAGACTCTTTCATACTTATTTGATTTGCGATCACCAAACCCCACCAACAAATTTACATAAAAGTATTGAATAATGTCCTCAACATATGGTTCATCATAAGACTTATATTCTTCAAAAAAGCAATCATATTTTGTAGAGAGAAAGATTGTACTCATTAATTATCCTTTCACTTAAACATTGTTTAGCAGAGAATAAGGGCCATACCTCCTGACAATATGTGGAGAAGAAATTGTAGTCCAGAGGCTTGACATGGTTCATATCTGAATTGTCATTTGTATTGGAGGAGCACAATGTTTTGTTCACATCTGCGACAACATCCTACACTGCTTTAGCATCTTGCACGACAACATTCTTTGATGCAGTAGCATCCTTAGCAACATCCTTCACAGCTTGAATGATGTCCAGGGCGTTATTACTTTCTTCCAAATACTTATAATCTGCTAGTGGTACAGGAGAAGGAGACCGTGCATAAGAATGTTTTTCAATTAGTGGAATTTCAGATAAGGTCTTACTTGTATCAGCCTCCACCAATTTCGAACCACCTTTTGCTCGCGGTGATTTTTCCCAAAATGTAGTTACTCCTTTTCGTTAATTTGTGCGACTTGCTTGAGGGGTTTCCGTGAAATATGTACATGTCACTCGTGTTTGGGTAGCATCTGAACCATCCATAGAGAGCTACTCCCTCCGTTTTTTTAAATGTCACAGTCAACGAATTACACATACCAAGAAAATGTGTAAATTTACATTTTAACCTCATTTATTATTCTCTTTTTCTGCACACCACCTTATATATAACATTAAATATAGGGGTAAAATTAGAAAAATGTAACTATTATGCCATTAAATTCCTAAATATGACACTTAAAAACAAACAACAAAAATAGTAACTATGACACTTAAAGAAAAACGGAAGGAGTATTCAACTTTGGCGTAGAGTGCAACTTTTGGCACCATTGAAACTGTTGGTGCAAGGGCAGTTGCTGGTGGTGGAAACTTAGGGTTTGTGAGGGAGGATGGTGATATTTTTGAATTTGGGTTTAGGAATTGAGGGAGAGATTGTGAATCTCTTGTAACGCATGGATGGATTCGATAGGCTTGAGATCCATTTAAGAGCATCCCTAATGGGGAGCCCAAAAAGTGGGCTCTCTCCCACTTTTCTGGCGGAGAGAGCCCACTCCCAAATCGAGCCCCAATGGTCTGGCTCTCTCCGGGCTCCCTCCCATTTTTTTTTTTTTCATTTTTTTTAATTCAAAAATCTAATTTTAATGTTTACTTTGTTTTTAATTTCAATTTCGATTTTATTTATTTTGATCTTGTTATTTTGTTATTTTTAGAAGTATAAAAAATATTTGATAAAATATTTTTTATTGAATTAAAATTGCAAGATTACATAAAAAAACAATCTAATTCAATTACAATTACACTGGATTTATTTCAAATCATGCTCTTCAATTTGGCTAAGAGGATGTTGTGTTCTTCCAAATCCTCCGGAGAATAGTTGCTCGTATCAATCGCCTTGGCTTTCAGATAAGTCTTTATTTTCTTCCCTCGTATTAATTCTTTTTTCTCGTCTGCGTATGCTGCGAATTTTTCAGCGGCAGTGGTTTGCCTTTCGTAGACTTTCTCCGGCATTTTGTCCTCCTCAATCGGCCCCTCTGAAGTCGTGGGTGCTTTGCCTTTGTTGCGCTCTTGTTGGTTGGCTTGTTTTTGCCTGATCGGCCGGCTTCGATCATAAAACTGAAGGAATCCTCAAGAGCCGAATGGCTTGAGTTGGATGAGCCGTCGATGCCCTTTTGACGCTTTTCGGAGCCGCTGTCTTCGTTCAAGATATGAACGAATTTCAGAATTTCGATAAGCTTCTGCCAAGCTTTTTTGTACTTGAAATGTGCTTTCCTCTTGGTATCTTCATAGAACAGATGATCCGCCTTGTCGTAGATGTCCTCGCTACTACATCCGCTACGTTAATTTCTCTTCGCCTGAATATAGTAGCCGCTGAACACCTTGCATTTCACTTGGACTCGACCGAAATGCAACTTTAGCTGTTTGTCGTCCCTTTTGGGCGCCCAACTTGGCTTCCTCTCATTGTAAGTTGCTTCGATTCGTTTCCAAAAATGCTGTGAAGTTTGATCATCTCCGGTCCTCGGGTCTTGAAATATAGTTGCCCAAATGTATGCGAGACATTCTGTTTCATCTTTAGTATATTTCACGGGCGGCTTCGCTAGGCTCTGCGTCGTCGGCGAACCGTCTGGTTTCTTTTTCGCCTTGCCTTTAACCCGAACTCCATCTTTCTTCGAAGCTTCTTCTCAAACGTTTGACATACTATCGAAAGACGAAGTGAGATTCATAGACTCAAGGCCTTGAGTTGAGAAGCAAGAAGGGTCTCGATCTTCGGGTGTTGTAGAAAATCGAGCAAAACCTTGACTATCAGGTGGAGAAAACGGTCGATAGCCTTGACCGGAAAATCCCATAATTCCGGTCGGAGAGTTGGCGAATTGCTCGAAACCGGGAAGCGAGGAAGAATTTGCTCCTGGTGTAGTCGGTTTGCTCCTCCGGATTACTTGGGCCGCCACTTGGGTCGTTGTCATCCATCCATTCACGAATGAATTTTTCAATAGGATCAAACATTTTTTTTGCAAGAAAATGAGAAATTGGTTGGAATTTAGAGAAGAAATTGAATAATTTGGTGTGGGATTTTGGGAGTGGAAGATTGTAATTTATAGAAGGGGAAATAGGGGGTAGCTGTTGCCTTCATCGGCTAAATTCTGAATTTTTTATTTTTTATTTTTTTTCCGGAAATTCATTTTTTTAAATAAATAAAAAAATTGAGCTCGTTTTCTGCAGCGGTGGCGGGGCTCACTCCGCGGCGGAGACGAGCAGCGAGCCCGCTCCGCTGTGGTCGCTCTAAGAGAAGTAAAAAAATGACGTTATGGATATAATATTATTATATTACTATTAAGGTTGATAATTTTTTAAATCGACGCAAATCGAAACCGAAAATATTTACGCAAATCAAAACCGAAAAAATTTATTACCCTATAGTATTTAATTTAAAAAGATTTTACCATGTATGCCATGACAATTAAACCTTTTTGTAATAATAATAATAAAACAAAAAACAAGCCCAGCTTGTTTCTCTGTACATCAACTCTAGCCTCTAGGCGATCTCGACCGAAGTTGAAATCCTATGGGCAATTGGAAATCCCAAACAAGAAATGGTTTTATTAGTACACCATCTTTCATTACACCCTTGCACTCTCCTCTCCAACAAAAGAGCAGCTTCAGCGGCGGCGGCGCTCGGGATGTTATCTTCTTCTTCTTCTTCTACCTCCTCAACAAACCTTAATCCCTCTCTCAATTTCTCCCGTCCCGCCATGACTAAATCCAATTTAGATATGTCCCTCAAATGTCCAAAGCTTTATCCTTTTCCCGATTCGGCTCAATCCCTTTTCGCCTCGCAGAGTCTTTCTCTCTCTACCAGCAGCTTCTCAATTGGTGCGGCCGCTGCTACCGCCACCGAAAGCATGGAGTGTCCGTTGGTGGTGGTTTCTTTTTACAAGTTTGCTGATTTTCCCGACTATGCTGATTTTCGGAAGCCATTGAAAGAGCTCTGTGAGCGACTGGTACTCTCTCTCTCTCTCTCTCTCTCTCTGGGCGTTTCATTATTTACAGATTACTGAGAGATGGGATTTGAGTGTAATTTATGTGCTTGTTGAACTTTAATTGATCTTTGTCGTGAGACGAAAATGCTAAGTTCTCCAATATGTTGAATCGATTGTTCTTTTGTACACCGCTTAAGATTGGGTAATTTCGGCTATGTATGAAAATATTATCAAAAAGTTAAAGAAGTCTTGTTTTAGAATTTGTAATACCTCTATAAATAGGCCGATTTCTATCAAAATCATCCTCAGCTGAAAAATTAAGCAAAACCAGCCTGAAACTGGAAAGCTGAATTCTTGGTTTTTGGCAGTATTGATGGGCCATCATCCACAGGAAGCACTGTGAATCAAAGGAACAAAACTGTTAATTGAAAACATCTCTTCATGCATTCATAGTCACACAAATACTGAAACTTTGTCGTTTCGTTTACGTAATCTGAAGTTCCATACAATTTTGGTAGTTTCTTGATGAGTCGAGTGGACCTGTAGCTACATTATGCTTCTTCATTTCACTCTCAACTACTGATGGCTTACAATTATTATTGTCCAAATATAGCAACTCCACACCCTCAAATGGAGTTTCTTCTTCATTCTTTGCATCATGCTGCCTTTTGAATTACTGCAGCAATGTAAATAGATAAGGTAAACGTCACAACTTTTGTACGTTATAACCAAAACTCCGCAAAAAGGAAGCATCAATAACTCTATACCATGATACAACATTCGAAACTGTCAAACCTTTCAAAACTGATGAACAAAAACAAGGCATCAGCACATCAAAAGCTTAAACAAATACATCTGTTCAATTCAAAATCAAGATTTGGAGACAAATTAAGGATTTTTTTACGCATTCAAGTAAGATTAATTTCTCAATTTCTGGTAACTATATGCTGTTGTTATAAATGTAAACATAGATTCTTTATGGAAAAAAGAAATCATGTATCTCTGTTTCGCATATTGTTCTATCCATAGTGCACATTTATTTCTGCTCCGTGTAGATCGATCTTATTGCATTTTTTTGCTAGCTAAAGTTACCATTTTTCCCAATATGCATAAAAGTAGAGGGAATGATGAAAAAGTGTGCATATAGTTGTGTGGGAATGAAGGTCATTAATGTTGTAAGTCATTCTCTCGAATGAAGGTCATTGTTTACCCTACTAGTACTACAGGTAAAATCTTGTCTTGCAAAACGAAATCATTAAGGTTTCTGGTGCAACATTTTTGAGTTATCTGTATCATCCACATACTTTCTTATATGAATCGTGCCTCACTAAGCTGATACCCTCAGCGTGTGTCAGGAGGCATAATCCT
The DNA here is from genome assembly GCA_001642375.2 of Mentha longifolia. Taxonomy (NCBI): domain Eukaryota; kingdom Viridiplantae; phylum Streptophyta; class Magnoliopsida; order Lamiales; family Lamiaceae; genus Mentha; species Mentha longifolia. The sequence continues at coordinate 16,067,565 of CM038117.1, forward strand.
TGCACCTGAAGGGATCAATGGAAGCATATGTGGAAGCTGTGATTCTGTCGAAGAGGTGCTTAACTTCATCCAGGGAGATGAACGTTTAAAGGGGCTAAGTTGTATCGAGTCCCCAGTAAGTCCCGAGGAAGAAGCTATTCACCATGGGCATATGAAGAGCTCTCCTCTTGCTGCGGGGGAAGATGCTCCCTTCCGATGGGATCATGTGAGGGTCAAGCTGAAAAAAGAGGTAGCCTTACATCTGGAGCAAATATTATTTTGTTAATTGATTAATAAAGTACTGGAAGCTACAACTTTTGCTCGTTGTTTGCAGATAGTGACACTAGGAATACCTTCCGTATCACAACTGAAAGAGTCGGTACGTATGTGAGCCCCAGGGAGTGGAACGACTTGATCAGTGATCCAGATACAGTATGTTTATGCTTATTATATTTATGATTATGATACTGGTTGGGTTAATTTGTTGTAGTATTTTCTCTTGTCAGAGTGTATAGTATTGTGACTGCATTACCGAGTATTTTCATCTTTTCATTTTCACACCAAACTTCGTATTGTCCAAGTGTCAATATATGTGCAGCAAAATTTGTGGAGTTAATTCATAGTTTATGAATTCCTGTTGGCAGTTTCAGGTGGTTAATTAAAGCTAATTTCTTCTTCTTCTTTGTGTAAGGAGTCGCCCGATGAAGTTGGTTTCTGTTCCTGATGTTTCATTTTAACATTAACATACTAACACATATTTCCGCTTTGCAAGTCTGCTTTGATCACTTCCATTCATATTTTTCCGTCTGTGCCATTGACTTCGTACTGGTAGATGTCATTTTCGTCGGGTTTCTCTAACAATTTAATCTCTTGCATAAATTTGCTCTGTCTATCTAGGTGGTCATAGACGTACGCAATGACTACGAAACTAGAATAGGGAAGTTTAAGCAGGCAGTCGATCCTTATACAACAGCATTCAGAGAGTTCCCTTCGTGGGTGGATGACAGTTTCAAATTAGATGAACCTGATAATGGAGTTAATGAAGCCAATTCAGAACAGACCGGGGACGAGCAAGTTGGGCAATGGAAAAGAAGATGCCCCGAGTGGCAATGTACTGTACTGGTGGGATCCGGTGTGAGAAAGCCTCGAGCTTCCTCCTCAGCCGAGGATTCAAAGAGGTTAGATACACTAAAAAACAACCTTCATTTTCCCAAGTGAGTTGATAGGATCATGTGCCATGATCAACATCTTGATATTTGATTCTAGCAATTAACTGATGGGGCGGTTACTTTGGGAGATCGAAGACAATTAAACAAACTTAAGATTGTTCAATCATCAGAACATACGATGGATTAGCCTAATATTATTTTTGGTTACTATAGTTTACGGTCTGATCTTTGGTAGCGAAATTCATAAATGGTTTGACATGTATAGTACTACATTTGTCCCATTATCCCATTATATTAGTCTTATTTCATTATTTTATACCTCACATATATTAAAGAAATGAGACTTATATAACGGGACTGAGGGTGTAGTTAAGAACCTTGGTCTTTGGAAGAAGTTTCAAATGTGGCACTAGAGGTATTTTCTGAGAACGAAAATCTGACCGAAACTTCAGCCTAAGATCAGGATTTCTTGGAAATATGTTGGAAGTTAACTTACCAATATAATCATCCTAATTATCTTTATATACTAAGGTATCACACATTCTGAACGAAGTTGAAATATTTCTAGGTTTATCATCTAAAAGGTGGAATCCTGAAATACCTCGAGGAAGTTCCGAAGAATGAAAGCCTCTGGGAGGGAGAATGTTTTGTGTTTGATAAACGAGTCTCGGTTGAGCATGGGCTGGTGCAGGGGACGCACAAACTTTGCTATGGATGCAAGAAACCTGTGAGTGATAAAGACATGGAAGCTCCAGAATGGGAATACGGTGTCTCTTGCCCCTATTGCTACTCTTCTAAGTCGGAAGAAGAGAGAGAGAGGGCCAGAGCGAGGCAGAGGCAATTCGAAAGGTTTGGCATCATTGGAGGTCCAGACAAAGGTCGTAAACCAATCAAAACACGGCGAAATGAGGAAAGAGATAGCAAGCAATGTCGAGCTCGATATAAAACCTACTCTCATTTTGTTTCAAGAGTGGGTTTTGAGCAAAATTTGGTGTTATTTCAGCACGGTGAAACTCTCACTACTTGTGAGTTTTGGCAGCTTAGGTTCGTTTGTTTCTACTATCAAACTCCTCTTTTCGAATTTTAATCATAATTGTCATCCTCTTAATTGCTCCAAGAAACCTTTCTTATTAATTATGTCTAATTATCTGAATCATTACCAAAAAAAAATCCACTCCCTATAGTTACGTCTGATATGTAGAAACATGGGAGGATAAATAATCTTAGTTCATTGATTTTTATATGATTTACGATTATTATCAAAATAGATACTCCCTCCGTATTCTTCGAAGTGGCCACGTGTCCATATTGGGACGTTTATTCTGAAGTGACAATTTTTCTTTTAAGCCTTAATTTATACACTTACTAAAAGAGGTGGACACCGACATTAACTCTTTCACATATGTATTTTTTAAATATCGTGCCAAAAAGAAAGTGGCCATTTCGGAGTGGATAAAGAGAATACTATTATTGTAATAGAAAAAATGCCTGATATGTAGAAACATGAGAGGGTCAATAATTTTTGTTCATTGATATGGTTATCATCAAATAATTATCTGTGTAATAGTAGTATAAAAATGCATTACAATGAAATAAACAGTATTGTACATAATTAAGTTGCTGATGACCATCATCTCTTCCTCATAGATCTCTGGACATTCATCCATCATGTGCGTGGTTGAAGAGCATATTTGATGACATACTCTCACGGATTTTCTTGTGCCCCAAATTGATAAATAAATAAAAAATGCTTCAAGACAGTGCACAACGTACCAATCATGCACTGTAAGCATCTTCAACCATATTAAAGAATGAGCCATTATTTGAAATACCCATTTATACTTAGCCAATAAAAATTATACCCACTAACTTAAGTTGCATAAGTTATACCCAATTTTTGTAGTTTCGGACCAAATTGCCCTTAATAATTCAAATACGAACATGGATTGAATTTTGCCCATCGTCGTGCCTTTCGGAGTAATCAAACTTGCAGACGACTCTCCAACTTCCTCATTTCGATTCCAAACCCTCAACCTCTCTCTCTCTCTCTCCTCTCTCTCTCTCTCCGACTCCCATTCTTTGAAGATCCAAACTTGCAGGCGACTCTCTACGGAATTTGAAACCCTAGTTGCCGACGTTCCGCAGCGACGACGCCAAGGATCCACCCAGAAGCCCAACCCTTACTTCCGCTAACCAACAATGGCCTCTGCGTCGACTTCGAATCCCAAAAACCAAGTCGAGGTATGGTTTTAATCGTGGATTTTGAAGAATATTGGTGGGTTTATGTATTTTCTGTTTGGTTCTTGTTTTTTATGCTCGATTTCTTTAAAAGTTGTGAGTTTTGATGAATGTTGTGGATTTTCTGCAAAATATTACTGTTGGTTTGGTTATTAGGGATTTTTAAGCATATTGTAGATTCTTGGTGGTGTATTACTTGATTTTGGGATTTCTTCTTATTTTTTTTTGTAAAAATTTCAACATGCAACTGGGTGTTGTTAATCTACTGTGATTTTTGGTGTATTTGGAGGAATATTTTCAATTTTGGTTCTTTATTGTTGCTCTCTGTGTGAAATTGTTGCTTCGATTCCAAATTTTTGTGGTGAACATCTGCAACACTGCAAATCCTTTGTTTGTTCTTTATTTGGTGGTTTTTTGGCAGTTTTTGGGTGGTTTTACTACGTGGCGGTGGTTTATTTTGGCGGTTTGGGGTTGGTGGAACCCCAATTCCTTGGTTCAGTTGGAACGATTTCATAAACAGTTCCACATGTTCCATGTGATGGTCAGGAACAATGGGAACTATTTATGAAAGTCGTTCTATATTTTCCAAGTAGTCCATGCGCATTCTGTTGGAACACTTGGAGCACGAGGATCTATTAAGCGAAATAGTTCCATCAGACATGTTTATATTATAGTATACTCTATTTTACTAACATCTGGTGCTTATTTTTTGAAGGTTAATTGGGATGAACCCGGAAAGCACATGCAAGATGAAGAATATTACAAATTTATACTCACCAGCAAGGAGGATATCATATTGTCATTCAGGGCAGGCTGGAGGAATTTGGAGAAGATGTTGAAGCAGCAATGGGTAAAAGTGTGTTCAAACATTTTATGAGATACCAACTATAATATCGAAGTCTGGGAAGTGCATTCACCATCTAGTCAGCCGGGAAGCAATAGGGACCCCAGACCCTGACCCTACTGCCATATTCTTCAGGGTGAATGGTGAGGTAGTTAAATTCGGACGAATGGAGTTTGCACTCGTCACTGGTCTCCTTCGATTTGGGCCCACCAATTTGATCC